>CM071959.1:2265000-2865000 GCA_036784905.1 Acrossocheilus fasciatus | reverse complement strand
ATATGTATTCAATACAGCCACAAGTGGGAATAGAAGAGAGGAAAACATACTATCCAGACTCAGAATAGGCCACACTGGACTTAATACATCAAAGAAGTTAATGTCTAAGCATCCAACAGGTCTCTGTGATTGGTGTGGAGGAAGTGAAACGCTTGAACATGTCACGATGCATTGTGGGAGGTTTATGGAGGATAGAGAACAGTTATTAGAAGAGTTTAGGAAGAAAGGAGAGTATGATATTATTATTATGAAATACTTATTAAGGGGAGGCACAATAGCTGATGTCTGTCGTTTTCTTAAGCCTGTTCACACCAATAAAATGAGCTTAATGTGGCAATTTACGGATCTGAAGTCATCAGCATAATGAATGAGGTGAAAACAGGATCTATTGACATGAAATAAAGAGGATTTTCAGCAGCTGATAATATTGATGAGCTTCAGACTATAAACACTCATTAAACAAGCCATTCAGGATCAGCAGCAGATCAGCTCACTTTTTATACAAGTATGTGGATAGTGATTATTTCCATACGAATATTTGTTGAAAGACTATAAAACTGCTCTATTAAAGCATAATATGATCGTCTCATGAAATGATACAGAACATATCAGTAAAATAAAGACTGACACTAATGATAATGATATCACTGAAATTTGTTGCATATTGTTTTAGTTTGGATAAAGATAATCATACGAACGAACGAACATACAAAACAAAATTGCTCAGATCTTAACATTTTCCCTCACATGCTCGTCGCCTGCTGTGATAAATGTTTGAGTCAGCAAACACAGAAACAAAACAATTCAGAAATTAACTATTAAAATGTTGCTTAAATAAACAGTCAAGTATGTTTTACAGTCATGTTGTGTACAGCCGAACGAGCAACCTTTCAAACTTCACTGCACTGTGAGCCCAGGTATGTGTCGCCATTCTCGGGTTATGAAGGATAAAGAAGGGAAAAGTTGATCTTCCGAAATGAGCAATATCTTCTCAGGTAAAAGTTATTAGAAGCGTGTCTAGGGACAAGCGGGCCATCACACGGCTCTGACCTCATCAGCCTGTTTGTATCCTATGATTTGATTCGCTGTCTTATCTTCACGAGGATCTTGTCTTCGGAAAAGATTATTTTATTCACTTACGTCAGAAACAGCGAATCCTTTTTAAAACTGGCCGTTGTTCCCACTACATTGCATTGTTATATTTCAGAAAATGTTTTACCCGCCAACTAGCGACTGACACTGTTACATATACTCGCCAACGACGATTTTTACTCACATTTGACGCTTGGCGAGTGTTAATTTTAGGCTCTGTTTCTAGGAATAAATTGTTATTTTTGCATCGGTGGTTTGAAAGGAATATATACTGTGTTTTGTTATAGATATGTTCTATGAGAGTGGAAACATTGTCTTATGAAGACTTTATGCATGTTTACAACTTTTCCATCCCCTTTAAAGTGCCCCTATTATGCCATTTTTAAGGTTGCTAATATTGTTTTATGAGTCTCCTAAAACATTTTTCTGTGCATCCAAGGTCAAAAAAACAGTTTAGTTTTCTCAAAAAAAAAAAAAAAAGCTTTAATTTGACCTAATTTCTAAATGATTCCTAAACGACTCGTGCGAAGCAGTTCGAAGTGAGCACTCGCTGCTGTGATTGGTCAGATGGCGCAGTCCTTTGTGATTGGTCTACTGCGTACAGTGTGAATGACAGCCATGGGCGGACATTATGCAAATGTGTTACTTTGTGACGTACAGCCGTAACAGAATAAGATTTGAATTCCTGACGACTCGTTTAGGCGATTGAGAGTCGACTCTTTTTTTTTGATAGACAATACATTTATATATCGTGCACTTTCGGCTTCACAACTTTTCAGAAAGTTTATGTTCACATACAGCTACATGACACACTGCATGAAAGGAAATATTTGAAAAGGCATAATAAGGCCACTTTAAAGAATTTCAACAAGAGGTTAAAGCTATTCTAAATGGGTTGATACAACTAATAAATAATCACCTCTCTTTTGGAAGCAATTAAAGGATATTTTCAGAATTAAAAGTTGATGGTATTGAAATATTTTCATCATCTTGTAATAATAAAAATTAGACACATTTTGCAATCAAAACATAAAATCTCCCCTTGAGGAAAATTCTTTTGGAATGCAAACATTTCTGAGATTAATTGGAAAACGATCTGGTCAAATCCTTACGAATTTTTTATTTTTAATAAAGTTAAAGAGATGCATTTCGCAATACATCACAAAATTTACCCATGTAAAGTAGCTCTTTCTGAATTCATGGACATTGACAATACTTGCAGTTTCTGTAACACACACGAGGAAGACTTGTGTCATTTGTTTTATAATTGTGATTTGTCTCTTAGATTTTGGTCTGATGTTAGTGCCTTTCTATTTCTGCAAAGAAATGTTAATTATATGCTATCTTTAAAATATGTTATTTGTACTTTTTCACACAAAATTAAACAGACTTTAACAAAGTCTAACACAGACTAATGATGAAATTAATGCTGTTAGGACATTTGTGTCTTAGATATCATACTAGTAACTGCATAGTTTAAGTCTGACAATGAGAATGAAATGAACTTTAACTGACAGTTTACAGGAGATCTGCATAATATGAGGTGAAAACAGGAGCTATTAACAAATATAGCCTAGATGATTTTCAGCAGCTCTATTATTATTGATGATCCTCAGACTGTTAACACTCATTAAACAAGCCATTCAGGATCAGCAGCAGATCATCTCACTTTATTCTGAGTCTGAGTGCTTTCCAGCAATACAGAGCTCTACTGAAGAAAACACACACTTCTCACACTGACACGACTGACACACTTATCTTTACAGTTTGTTAGCAATCCTCTTCAATTATAGACTATTTAAAAACATAAAGTAACTAAAACTATTTTTTATTTGTCAAACATAAATGTCAAAAAAAGAATAACATTAAAATTGCATCAGCATGTCTAATTAATTTTCCTCACAGATTCATCTTTTAGTTTTTGGCTCCAAACATTGCAACAATCATACACACAAATGCTTAGTGAAGAACATTTTGAACCTGTAAAAATCTTCTACAAATATGAATTTAAGAACATTTTGAACATAAAACAAAACTTGTAATGAAGCATAACAATATAATTTATATCATAAAGAAAAACTGTACACAAGAATAAAACTTTAGATATTGTTCTTAGGGGAGGAACTCCATCTTTGAGTTGATCTGAATCTCACAGATGAAACTTTGCTGATCTTGAAGATGAACTTTATTCACTGTGACTAATTTAGATGATGTTTCTTATGACAGATTAATATGGAAGAGATGCGGTGTAGCATTGAAAGCAGTGGACCTGAAGATAAACTACTTAATGTGATAATTTATTTTATGCATGCGTAGAGAAGAAGAATGAGTGAAACTCTTCCCGCATGCAGTGCAGTGATACGGTTTCTCTCCAGTGTGAATCCTCTCATGTGATTTGAGGTGTCCTGACCGACTGAATCTCTTCTCGCAGTGTGAACACTTGTAAGGTTTCTCTCCAGTGTGGATCCTCTGGTGCAGTTTCAAATCTGTAGCTGTAATAAAAGTCTTCTCACACTCAAAGCACATATAATCTCTCACACCAGTGTGTTTCTTCTGATGAACTTTTAAATTCTGCAGATGTGAAAAACTCTTTCCACAGAAAGAACATGAATGTGGTTTCTCCTTTGTATGAACTTTCAGGTGATCCTTCAGGTTTGAAGCCCATGAAAAAGTTTTTCCACATTGATCACATTCATGCAGTTTCTCTCCAGTGTGGATCTTCATGTGTCTCTTAAGGGTTGATGATTGTCTGAAACTCTTCCCGCACTGATCACATGTGAACGGTTTCTCTCCAGTGTGGATCCTCATGTGAACATTGAGATTCTGTTTGTATGTGAAACTCTTTCCACACTGAGAGCAGGTGAAACTTTTCTTGTCTCTTCTTGTCAGTAAAGAAACTCTTTCAGTCTGTGAGCAAGTTTTTTCTCCAGTTTTGACATGATGTTTTTTCTCCTCCATTAGACCTGAAATTAAAGTTAAAAGAGGTTACAATATAATTAAAAAATCTGAGAATTGTGAAGTAAAAGCAGACAACAGCTAACCAAATTATAACCATTTTGTTAAATTTTTACAAAATAAGATGCAATAATAAGATACAATAATCTATATAAACAATACAGACACTAATTCAGTGTTTCTGTAGTGAGAACTACTATAATTAATAACTAATAATAATTTACACTAATTAATTGGCCAATATTTTTTCACTCAACATTGTTACAGCACAATTTTCATTCAATTTCTTCCTTTTTAAAACAAAAGCTTTTTTTGAACACCCAGGAAGTGACATCATTTGAACGTTTGAGTTTCAGTCCCTATTTTGTACCCTGGAGATAGAAAGTCTCCCCTATATTATTTATTAGACTTTTTTTCTTCATTTTTTTAAAAATCAAAGTATTTTTCTACTATGAGCACTAAACCTGATGAACTGCTGATAACGTTAAATGTTTTTCAGTCTCATTAATAAAGCATCAAGAATAAACACCAACCTGTTTGTTCTTCAGTGTGTTTCATTCTGCAGGGTTCTGGATCTCTCATGTTCTCTCTGTCCTTCAATAAACTCTGTCTCTGCAGATTTCACTTCTTCCTGATGCTCTGATGCTCGTCTTCACTTGTAGACTGATGGGAATATTCCAGCATTTATTGCTGAACTGCAGTGGGAGGAGCTTCACTGAAGGTGTGATTGTTGTGGGAGGAGCTTCACTGAAGGTGTGATTGTTGTGGGAGGAGCTTCACTGCAAGAAGAGCAGATCTGCCAAAATTAAAGATAAATCAGTTATTTCACATTATCTGTGTAATAATTTACACATTTTAAATAGTAATGCATCTATCCATCTAGTGAAGCACTTCACATTTTGTGTTTTACATTATCAGTTTTATTATGTCAGGAGACACAAGACTGTATAAATTTTATCACAATCTAAAATAGAATCCACATCCTCTTTATATCATTCCATTTATGTGCATTCTGTATTGGTCTACTGTTTGGAGCATCAGCTCACCTCTTCACCTGTGCCCCACTTCACCTGCCTCCATAATCTGTTGCCCCCTGGACACAAGCTAACAGCCCCTCCGTGCTGCCTCAGCTGCCTGTCACTGCTCTCTGATCATCCACACTGCACTGTAATAATCTATGTATATTTACTGTATATTCACCGAAATGCATCCTGTACTGTAATTTTCTAGCCATATAGAGTTCATCAGACTGTTAGCTGTGCTGCTGAAGAAAACCATAGAACCCTGCCCAAAACACAATAGAAAATGTAATGGACTTAATGGTTATAATGGGAATTGTATTGGTTTTAATGGAAACTATAATGGTGTCTACTGGTAAAGCGCTTGAAAAGCATTGATTTTGAGCTAGACTGCTGGAAAGTTACTGCTAATAAATTCGGTGATCATTTCCTCACCTTCATGTCATTCCAAACCTGTATGACTTACTTTCTTCTGTTGAACACAAAATAAGATTTTGTAGAATGTTTCCAAACCATTTTGGTTACCCTTGATGTCTACTATATGGACAAAAATTTCTTGAATTTCTCAAATTATGCTCCACAGAAGAAAGAAATTCATACAGGTTTGGAATGCCATGATGTTGAGTAAATGATGACAATTTTCATTTTTGGGTGAATCTCCCTTTAAGAACTTTATTATTTGTAAATAATAAACACCTAATTTATATACAGTCATGGCCAAAAATATCAGCACCCTTGGTAAATATGATCAAAGAAGGCTGTGAAAATTAATCTATTATTAATCCTTTTAATCTTTTTTTTTTTTTTTTTTTTTTTTAAATCACAAAAATCTAACCTTTCATTGGATAATAAGAATTTAAAATGGGGGGGAAATATTATTATGAAATAAAAGTTTAAATTATCATTCGATTAATTGATTTCAATCATAAAACTCTTTAAATATTATGATTATATTATGATTGCCTTTGCGTATTTCCATATGTTTTTATGATTATATTATGTTTGTCTTTGCGTCTTTCCATATGTTTTGATCTACGGTTGGTTTCGCCTTGCGGTGATGACGTCATCAGTCGCGCGCGCGCTTCAGTGTGGAGTTTCTGAGGTAAACAGTTCAGCTTTTTCACGTAATTGTAAAGTACACTTCACACCGTTTGTTTGAGCAGTATTTTTACAGGATCGTAACTGAATTATTTTCATCAGGTTCGGTGATATGTGTGTGTCCGCAAACACTTATTGAAAGAGTTTTATTATTTAAATTGATTGTCAGCGTCAGTTGACAATTGTCTTTCTCTTCGCATAGAAAACGGTAAGTTGTAAGGAAATACTTTGATGTTATGAATGCGGTAAAAACAATTCGAACTACAGATTAATATCATATGTTTGATAAAAATGGGTTTTTACAGCAAATATTCAGCATAAAGTGAGATGATCTGATCCTGAATAGCTTGTTTAATGAGTGTTTATAGTCTGGAGCTCATCAATATTATCAGCTGCTGAAAATCCTCTTTATTTCATGTCAATAGATCCTGTTTTCACCTCATTCATTATGCTGATGACCTCAGATCTGTAAATTGCCACATTAAGCTCATTTTATTGCTGTTAAGACAAGAAAACAACACGATCAGCTTTTGTGACATTACAAGATATAACTTAAGTATCACAACAGCATTTGTTCATTAATCTCTGATAAACCATGTTTCATATAAAAACTAAACTAAAACATTTTAAAACAAATGAAGTTAAAATCAGTTCATTGGTGGTTTATTTGTACCTTGCAAATTTGTAAAATTATATTTCTATTTGTGTTTTTAAATTCTTACATTGTTCATATTTGGTGTCTTTTAATTGTATGTGTTTTTTCCCTATATTTCTGTGCCTGTATATTAATGAGAGAAAAGATAATAGATTGATTTATTGATTTTTTTATTTTATTTCAGCCTACAAGTACAAGCATCAGAGCATCAGGAAGAAGTGAAATCTGCAGAGACAGAGTTTATTGAAGGACAGAGAGAACATGAGAGATCCAGAACCCTGCAGAATGAAGCACACTGAAGAACAAACAGGTTGGTGTTTGAGCCCAATTTATACTTCTGCATCAGACCTACACCGCAGCTATCTGCCAGATACCTTTATTCTTGATCCTTATTCAATGAGGCTGAAGAACATTTAAAGTTATCAGCAGTTCATCAGATTCGGTGTTTATAGTTGAAAAATACCTCAAGAGTTGTAAAAAATGAACACAATTATACCTTTTATTTAAATAAACTATAAACTGTATATTTTAATTCTGAACTCAATTCTAGTTGCCCTGTCTCTTTATGCTCTTTTCCTCCTGTTTGCTTTGGTGTGGCTGGTTAAGTGAATGACGCAGTCCATGACGGACAGATTGTTAACGGCTGGTCTATGTGGTAATACAGTACTCGGGCAGGACATCCAAACGCTCACCTATCATTCATCGACCTCAAATATGGCTTTTCATCTGAAAGATGTATGCAGTAGCAACTTTACATGGCCGCTCAATGTGATGTTAAGAGAAATGTGCGCTATTGAAGTGTCTGTGTGGAGAGTGGAAGCTGAATAGCGCGCTCGCTGCAGGACAGGCGCCGGTGCGCTCACTTGCTCTTAAAATCTCTGTAATTTTTAGTCATAAAGATAAAAGTAGCCTATATATCCTTCGAATCTGTAAAGACTACGTTTATTTGTGTGCACTCAGAATAACAACGAAACGCTTCTGTAAAGTAATTAAAACAAACAGGATGCGCTTCTGCCGTCTAGGTCTCTGTGAACTTGAGCGAGAAACTTTGAAACTCTGTGTATGAAAAATATATCTATAGAGAGTGAAATGTCTACTTTTAAATGAAAAAGATAGTTCAAATAGAAAACGTGTGTGTTAGCATGGATGATTTACATGAAATTTTATGTGTGTGCAATGCACACTGTGCATTGTTTAAGCTGGCTTTCAGTTCAACATAATAACAAAAAAATACATTTTGGTTTTTTATTCAACTAAGGTGGGCACGCTGTGATCTGTACTATATTTTTACTGTAACTGACAGATTCCGGCCAAAAAAAAAAACACAACACGGGAGTGGGAGTGGAACAGGGTGGGATTTTCCCCCAGTTTTTTCGTGGGATTGGGACAGGACGATATTTTTTTTTTTTGTGGGAGTGGGACGGGAGAGGTTTGAAAATCCACTCCCGTATCACCCTCTAATGTCGAGCAAGCATATACAGATAGCCAAACAGTGCAAGGAGATGACTGATCAGCTTCAATGACCACTCAGATGATCGAGTAAATTTTGTCTTTACTTTTTCTTGAGTGCAATCATGTAGTTCAATCTCCGTTACATTCTTTTGTGAAACTGCAAAATAAATGCTTACTTAAATAAAACCAAACAAAATATAGCGACTCGTTATACAATGTTTACATCTACGTTGGTAAACTACAGTAAAGTTAGTTATGCTGATCTTTTGAATGTGGATATAATGCACGTGAAACGCTAGCATGCTTCCAACATATATAACTCTTAACAAATTTTTTTTTGTTGCTGATTTTAACATTCAAAAACAAAGTCTAAAAAAATCATGAATATAAATGATAGACTTACAAGCAAAGCTTCTTAGGGGTTTTACACAACAGACTGAAAGAAGATGAAAGAAACACGCAATCTCTCTGCTGTGTAATGGCCGCTGTGCTTTGTGTGCTTTTACACTATGAAGCATAACAAACAAATGCGCCCAATGTGCCTACTTACACTACGCCCTTAAAGTATGTCCTCTTTTGGTGAAGAAAAAGTACACACTTTTGAGTGTGTAGTAGAAGAGCAAATGGATGTTTATAAAAGTTCACATGGCTGTTGCAGATGAAATATAACACGGATAACAATAAATAAATATTTTTTTCCAGGTTAAATGTTGATTATTAGTAACTCAAACCCCTTTTTGTAAACCTCTCTACCTAACGGACGATCGCGCGCATCTATCACGTTTGTAGTTTTCTAACGCGTTTTATTCGTGTTTGTAGTTCTGGACCGAATCCTTCGCCAAAGCGCAATGGATTGTGGGCAATTTTAGCCATTAGAGTGTGCACAGATCCACACTTCAAAAATCGACCTGAGATAGTAGACCATCCAGGGACTTTTGACATAGTCTTTTCAATATAGTTTGCTTTGGGACACACTTATTGTAATCTCACATACTATTTAGGATGGATAGTATGATCATTGGGACGCAGGGAAAGTTTATCAAACTGGATTTTAACTCCACTTATTTCAACCAGCGCCCTCCAGTGGAGAGGAAGAAGTAATGTTAGACATGGCATAATAGGGTTTGACCAACCAGTTGTTGGACAGAGGTTATTTATACGTACAAATCATCCAAGCACCCGGTTTCTAGCCATTTCTAATGTACATTTGATTAACATTGCTAAATATTAATAAACTGGAAAGAAATTAAAGGTTCGTCTTTCATTGTCAATAGAATTCCAGGTGCAGTTTCCTCTCAGCCAATTAGATTTCACGAAGTATTTTTATCGGTCAGTCATGGAAGTCTGATTGGTTAAAGCTTTATTTATATAGCACCTTTTAAAACAAAAGCTTTGTCTTTACAAAGTGCTTTACAGCTGCATGTGTTCATTCACAGAAAAGAACAAAATAAAAACATAAAAGTGATAAAGTAAAACAAAGTACAATAAGCTGTGTATATATAAAAAAATACAGCAATAAAAAATCAAGGAAAGGCCCTCATAAACTAATCTGTTTTGACATTTTTTTTAAAAAGTGTATAATGATAACTTTTGACAATGTTTAATTCAGTTGCAAAAAGAAATAATCTTTAGAGCACAGAGAGGTTTGCGAGTGTAAAGGACACAGTTTGAGCGCACACACTTGAGCGAGAGGAGAGTTTAACGATTGAAACGGATGTTGTGCGAGAACAAAGGAAATCCTCATGCGAGTGGAGAGAGTTGAGCTTGCACATAGAGGTCTGCATTCCCGCCGACCAGATTTATTGCGACGCGGGATTAAATTCCCAAATAAAACGCGGTTGCGGTCGGTAACTCTGATGCAATTCGAACGGGAGCGGGCGGTCTAACAATGTCCCGTTCCCGACGTCTTTTCAGAACAGCATATCTGCGCTTTATTCAAGCACCTTTACAGCCTGCACTCGACTGTTATGCACGCATGAAACAGTGCTTCGTTTTATTTGCGAGTGTCTGTGCGCAGCATAATGCATAAGGATGCGCAGAGCAGGCTAGCCTATAGAGAATATACGGCCCGCAGACAGAACAGGCAGGTTGTCGATGAGTGACAGAGCAGAATAAAGATGGAGCAAAGTGTGGATACAGTCCTTGAAGAACGCTCAACTCGGTTTTGTTTAGGCTATATTTTGCTTAGCCTATAATTTTAAATGGCAGATGTCGAATTTATTTATTTATTTATTTTTCTTCCGCGACACTTTTCCTAGGCTACTGTGTTTACAGCAAGAAGTTAAACCAATTTAGTATTTTGACAAGACGAATAAAATTATAATAGGCCATTTTTGTACAACCTACATCTTTTTTTTCTCTGCGACACTTGTTCCTATATTGTGTTGTAAATGTTAAACGAATTGTATCCTGACAAGACGAATAAAAATAAGGAATAAAATTTTTGTACATTTTTATTTTCTCTGTGACACTTTGTTTCCCTACTGTGTTGGCAGCAAAATGTTAAATGAATTTCGTGCCTTAAGACACAAAATTCGTTTAACATTTTGCTGTCAATAAAAGACTCTTGACAAGACGAATAAAATAAATACAATTTTGTGCAGACTACACTTTTATTTGTTAGACTATCTCTCTTTATTTCAGTAGAGGAAATTTAAATGTGTGATTCTGGAAACGAGATCTAAATTTAGCGGGAACGGTCGGGTCGGGAAGAAAATTATTCAAAGCGGACAGCGGGTGAACAAAGAGTAAATATATCGCGGGAGCGGGATTTAAAAAACAGTCCCGCGCAGACCTCTACTTGCACACTATATTAATCTGCTTTCACGCTACAATAATGCGCTCTCAACATTCATTATATCTGGTCAAGTTTCATATATAAGTTTCTGTAAGTTACAACAGATGCGAATTTCTGTAAACATGCACACACTCACATCGCTGAAGCTCACTGATGGCGTCTTGTGCACCTAACCCATGATCAAACATTGAATAGTTTTCACTACAGAAACATGGGTTTGTGCCCATATTTTTAATATAAATCATTGTACCCCATCTCATAAAAAATATTGTAATTTTGCGTAGTCTGCTTTCACTTACATTTCTCTGATTTATTTTAGGATTTATTTATATTGTAACATTTTGTAACTCTTTCATTTCAGATTTGGTGGAGCATAATGAGGCGAGTGAAGCGCAGAAACATCATCATGGCAAAACTAGCAAAGAATCTCACTCACAGACTGAAAGAGTTTCTTTACTGAAAAGAAGAGACAAGAACAGTTTCACCTGCTCTCAGTGTGAAAAGAGTTTGTCAAGCAAGAAGAGTCTCAATGTTCACATGAGGATCCACACTGGAGAGAAACCATTCACATGTGATCAGTGCGGGAAGAGTTTCACACAATCATCAAACCTTCAGAGACACATGATCATCCACACTGGAGAGAAAACACATGAATGTGATCAATGTGGCAAAACATTTTTGTGGGCTTCAAGCCTGAAGGATCACCTGAAAGTTCATTCAGAGGAGAAACCACATTCATGTTCTTTATGTGGAGAGAGTTTTTCACGGCTGAAGAATTTAAAAGTACATCAGAAAATACACACTGGTGTGAGAGATCACATGTGCTTTGAGTGTGAGAAAACTTTTATTAGAGCTGATCAATTGAAACGGCACCAGAGGATCCACACTGGAGAGAAACCTTACAAGTGTTCACACTGCAAGAAGAGATTCAGTCAATCAGGAGACCTGAAAACACACGAGAGGATTCACACTGGAGAGAAACCTGACATGTGTTCACACTGCGACAAGACATTCAGTCAGACAGCAAATCTGAAAAGACATGAGAGGATTCACACTGGAGAGAAACCTTACATGTGTTCACACTGCGGCAAGAGATTCAGTCAGACAATAAATCTGAAAAGACATGAGAGTAGCCACACTGGAGAGAAACTGAATCACTGCACTGCATGCGGGAAGAGTTTCTGTCATTCATCAGCTTTATGTAGTCATACAAAAAGCAAAGACAGTAAGTAGATCATAGATCCAGCACTTTTAAGTCTGAGGTTTAAACCTCGCTAAACGTGACACTCTAATGCAGTGGTTCCCAAACCTGTCCTGGACGCCCTGCACCTTTTGTATGTCTCCCTTTTCTAACACACCTGATTCCACTCATCAGCTCGTTAGTAGAGACTGCAAGAACTAAATCGGGTGTGTTTGATTAGGGAGACATACAAAATGTGCAGGGGGTCCTCCAGGACAGGTTTGGGAACCACTGCTCTAATGCATTGAGTAATAAAATCTCTCTAACCAGCCAGAGTGAACAACAGGACAAAGAAACATCACCAATAGATTTCAAAGTGAATAAAGTTCATCTTCAAGATCAGCAGTTTCATTTGTGAGATTCAGATCACCTCAAAGAGTCTCCACTGCCCTTCTGTGTTCGTCACTTCTCACCAGTGTATGGGCTACCAGCAGATATCTGTGAGATTCAGATCACCTCAAAGATGGAATTTCTCCCCAAGGAACAATATCTACGTTTTATTCTTGTATACAACTTTGCTTTATGATACAAATTATATTATTATGCTTTATTACAAGATTCATTTTATGTTCATAATGTTCTTCTAATGCTTATTTGTAGAAGGGTTTTTTTGTGCACAAAGGAATCAATAAGAGGAATCAAAATTTTAATTTGATAAAAAGTAGACTATTCCTGACCTTAACCCGTGTGCAACGTTATGGACATTTTTGTCTATTTTATTTTTTTGGATAATGTTGCCTGTGTTAATGCTAACTGCATACATTTTGAATCAGGTGTGTAGTTTTTATTGGAACTGTAATATTCCACCCTCATTTCCTTTTAATAAATCTTTTTTACACTAGGTACAAAAAATACTTCCTCTCAGCACCTTTTGGACAAAAATGTCCACATTAAAACTGCTATTTTTCATCGCAGTGCCATTTAACTGTAAACTTATGCAATTTTTGTTAATAGGCTTTCATTCTGTTGACAAGGCTTCAAAATTTAATTTTTTACTATTTTTTTTTTTTACCAGATGGTGCCATTTTTTAAAGGGTCTATAAAGCAAATACTCGCTTTATTCCTGTTTTCTGCCACTTGGATAAATAATGCAGCTATAATTGTGTGGGTGTGTTGGTATGAATGTTGGAGTGTGGTTTGTATGTGTGTCATAAAAAATGTGTATAATTGTATGTGTGTGCTTGTAATATTTGAGAGAGAGAAACTCTACTGTAAATCACAAATCCAACCACTATGTGCACCAGCGGAGTTTTTCTGGCTTCTAATTGGGAAGATTTGGTACTGAGCCCAAACAATTTTACTGAAAGCTCATTTTTTGAGATATCAACCTCAAATTTGGAACACAACTTGTTTAGATTTATGGCTTTGATTTTCTAGCAGGTTGATGTTTCGTGAAATATATATTTTACATGAAGTATTGTTCATAAATCATTTTCATAAACTTAAACCTGTATAACTTTTTTTTTTGGTTTCACTTTTTAAACTTTTTTTACTTCAACAATAATCCGCCATGGGTCTTCTTTAAAATGAGACCAAACTTTAGTCTGTGCTCCCAAGCTTCAAATGTTTATGACTGTTTTTTGTCCACTATGGATCTATGTGTAACTTTTTTAAATTGATGCACAAGGGTTAAGCATCCTATTCCAGAATTGGAATAGATTTTGGATTCCCAAGCCTAGGTATGGGTTAAAATGTTTAATAAAATGCTCTTAATTGGTGAGGGGTTTGGGGTTTCAGTGTAATCATCTCTGTTTTCTGCTTGTTGATCTTCGAGTCTAGTTGTTGTTCATAGGCTCTGAGTCGAGATGTTTTCTCTGGTGAGGGTGTGAGAAGAACAGCTAATCATCAGCGAAGTCAAGATCTTCTCTGGATAATGATCTTCTTAAACAGACAAACACTTCATGCAGCTTTCCTCACAACAAAGGACTCAGACTCAGATGTTGACAAAATAACATTATAATATTCACACACTAGACAGTTGAGCACCAAGCGCACAGTGCGCATGCAGAGTGTGTAGCACGTAATTTGAGATTTAATTTGGATTTTAATTAAATCCTAGCGGTGGCCATTTAGTTTTATTAATGAATCAAAACGAAAGTGTCAAATGGTCAACAAATGAACTACTGCAAGTAAGTTTGAATATTTCCATGATTACTGTTATTTGGGGGATTTATGAAAGGATTTAATTTCATATATAGTTGCTGTTTTCACCTCATTAATTGTGCTGATGTCTTCAGATCAGCTGTAAACTGCCATTAAAACTCATTTAATGGCTGTCAGCTGAGACAAACTTCATCATAAATCTCTCAACAGCACTTCATTATAGTTTGATAAACCATGTTATTTGCTGCTAACAAATTTATTTCTGAATTTGTGCACTTCTATTGTTTATTCTTTTCTTTTTAATACGGAACACTACTTTATTGTCTTTAATGTGGGATGATTCTCTATTATACGCAATGGTTTGTAACCCTCAGCTGGACAAAGTAATGGTGGAATCAAAAGCCAGCTGGACATGGAGGCTATATACATAAAGAAGCAGAAACTGTAGAACAAGTATTAATACTACACTCTAATATGAATAGGAAGAACTGAAAGTAAGTAATAAATGCAAATCTCTGCATGTCACATTTTCAATAAACATGATAGATAAGAGTCCAGGAACAGGGATAATAATAATGCAGTGTTTAAATGTATTAGGTGTAATATCCTCGCTCCAGTGCAGCAGGTGGCAGTAACTGTTCAGCTCGCTCCAAACCCTCCAGAAAAACCCACGAAGAAGACGAAAACAAAAACACGCAGATAGCAAGAGAAAGCGTTGCTCGTTGGATTTGATGCATGTCATGTCCTAGAAAACATTTTTATAGATACAACTTTAGTACAGACGCTACTAAGATGAACTCTCGCGGACATTGTTTTAGTATATTTAATCCAATCCGTCTGATATGATAATTAATTGCTGACAAGCTACAGGCCTAAAGCACAGAAATATGAGCGTTTCATATACTTATAAATTCTCTTCTTAGTGGACAAGACTGCAAGTAAGATTTCAGAAAGGGGTTACTGAAAACAAATCTGTTTCTGAAGGTTTCTCCGTATTTCCGCTTCTGTTTTATGCTGTTGTTTTGTTGTTGTGATGCGAAATCGAAAGTATTTTTAAACCAGTCATTTCTCATTAAGATTATTTGGTTATTCTACATGGCAGTGCATTTGTTTGTAACTCACTTGTTTTATATAGTGTTTTTTGTTGCTGTTGCTGCTAACTCAACATATTGATTCATCTCATTAACATCATCTCCAGGTCATACTGAACAGCAGATTGTTGTCACAGCGCTGATTAATGACAGTTCATCTGCAGTATATCAGAGAAGAGAGGAAAGATGAGTCTCTCACAGAAACAGAGGTACGACTGAGTCTGTTTTATGAATAGAAAGAATTGAAAGTAAGTAATAAATGCAAATCTCTGCATGTGTCACATTTGCAATAAACATTTTAAACATTTTAAAACATTTTAAACACTGCTCGAGTTTCAGATGTTTGCTGTAAAAAAACAAAACCTTAAAAAACTTTTATATTTACAAACGTTTTGCAGAACTTCATAACTTCCTAATTTAAAAAATAAATAAATAAAAAACATAAAAAGTAGCCAACAGATGATAAACATCTGAGAACTGAAAATCAAAATCATTAGTCAATGACTGCACACTTAATTTAAAAGGGTCATGTGATGCTTTTTAATGTTTTCATTTTCCTTTAGTGTGTAATGTATCTGTTTAAGATCTTCAAAGTTACAAAGGTCATAGTCTCCTGTAAAGTGATTTATTCAGTCTCACAGAGAACACTGATCCAGAAATGCCTTAAATGCCTCGACTGAATCCAGATATTACTTTCACAAATGTCTGCATCACAATGTGAAATATTAGCGTAATGCTGTCTGAAGTTAAACACAAAGAGAAGACGAGGCTTCAGTGAGTTGTAGTGTTGTCGTCATGTTGTGGAGACATCAGCTATAAACACCTAAATAAATCTTAAATAAAATACAATAAACCACACCTAAATAACTGTATTTAATGTTGGCACTTCAGTACATAAAGTTATTACAGTGACGAATACAAATTATAACTTCATGAGTTTGTATCTGAAAAGTAAGAGAGTTGCAAAATAAAAGCTTACCTCTGTGAACCGTTCAGCTCAGACTTGGACTCGGGGTCAGACGGATACGGTAATTATTACAACGACAGTGTTACTGTTATTGTTACACCCAATAAATAAAGTGATGAACTTTTAAAATAGCATCATATGGTCCCTTTAATTGAAGTATGCTAACAGAACTGTGTAGCGCTGACATTTCTTTTGTTTTAGTCAAAAAATAAAATGTTCTCTTTAATTAGATCAGAAATACTTCACAGAAATTGTTAAACAAATGTAAGTCAGTAAACAAGACTGACTACTAACTTTAAAACTCTGCAAACGTTTCTGTGAAGGACTGGAGAGAATGTGTGACAATATAAAACACAGATGAACCTCCTGTAGTAAAGTTTCTCTTCTCTCTTGTGTCATTAGTGTAAGATCAGACTCACGTGTGTCCAGCTCTGTGTCTGTGAAGAGTGACTGGTCAAAAGAAGCTTTGCCACCGAACTTCAGTGAGAAAAAAGCATCAGCTACCAAAAGGTATGACATTATAGCATTATGTTTGCTAATTTCATCACTGTGGTTTTTGTGATAGATGTTAACTGAATAAATAAATTAATCACTGAACACAATGTATGGTGACTTTTATTGAACTCAGTCGAGCTTCTTTCCAATAATACAATTATACAGACAGCCATTACGAGACATAAATTCACCATGAAAAATAGAGTAGATCATTCAACCAAACATTTATAGGCATAGAAGAACAAATGCACAGCTATATCTGTATATTAATTACCATTTACAACATTAAAACTCTATAAATTAGACTGAAGTACATTGTGTGATATTGTTTCTTTGTTTCTCTCTGTTCTTTGTGTCATTAGTGTAAGATCAGACTCACGTGTGTCCAGCTCTGTGTCTGTGAAGAGTGACCGGTCAAAAGATGTGCCACCAGACTTAAGTGAGAAAAAACCATCATCTATCAAAAGGTATTCGGTGTTTTCTTATTGTTGTTTGCACATGGACTGCTAGAAAATATTTCACTGAATATTTATCATGAATCTATGTTGTTTAAATATTTATCAGAGTTTTCATTAAGATGTTAAGAGCATCAGCAAAGATTAAAATGATTTGATGTGAACTATATATTTTGTACACCCCTTTAATTTTGGTGTATAACATAACTGCTGCACATTGTATGAAAATATTCATTGTCAATGCTGTATATATTTTTAATTCACCAGCCCCTGTGTGGTTTGATTATAGGACCGAAAATATTACAATGAGAGACCTAATATTTATCTGAATTTATAATTAAATAGATCCTATACTTGTAACCGTGTGAATTTAAAAAAAATATTTGCAAGCTATTTATCTAATAGTTTCCTGAAAATGCAGTACTTCATTTTATTCAGATATAGGGTTCAATATGAGACATTAGATTCAGACGTCCAGACTCACAGGAACTACAAGAATTTCAAAGACCATCTCCTGACGATCTTCCAGGTAGGAAAACACATTTTCAACAATGTTTGCATTTATAACAAACTAATAGTTTACTGAACAACGCTTGCAAGAATATTCTATAAAAATGTGATTTCTGTTTTATCTTGATAATTTGTTTTCTTTTAGGAACACAATGTAAAATGAAAAAAATATTTTTCTTTGATTTTAGGATCTTGAAAGCAAAATAATCACATTTCTGAAGAATGAGCTGCAAAAGTTTAAGAAAATATTACAAAAAGAAGACATACAATGCTTTGTGAAGGATTTTAATGAGAACAGATGCAGTAACAAAGAAGCAGCTCTTGATCTCACGCTCTTCTTCCTGAGAGAGATGAAGCAAGATGAAGCTGCTGATGCTCTAGAAGGTAAGAGACTCATGATCATCTGTCAGACTGTCACTTATAAATGTATTGGAGAAAATAGTAAATCTAAAATGCTAAAAAAAAAAACTTTTTTATTTTATTTTGTCCCTGTATTTAGATGAGCTGTTCTTCATTCATCAGCTAAAATGTAGTCTAAAGAAGAAGTATCAATGTGTGTTTGAAGGAACTGCAAAGCAAGGTGACTCCACACTTCTGAATAACATCTACACAGATCTCTATATCACTCAGGGTTGTAGTGAACAGGTCAATACTGAACATGAGGTAAGACAGATTGAAGTTGCTTCCAGACGTCATGAATCACAGGAGATACAGGTTGAGTGCAAAAATGTGTTTGAAGCACCTGAACAAGACAAGCAGATCAGAACTGTACTGACAAAAGGAGTTGCTGGCATCGGAAAATCAGTCTCTGTGCAGAAGTTTGTTCTGGATTGGGCCGAAGGAAAAGAAAATCAAGATATCAGCTTCATATTTCCTCTTCCATTCAGAGAGATGAACTTAAAGGAGCAAGAAAAACTAAGTTTGATGGACCTTATAACTCAGTTTTTCCCCGAGACAAAAGGACTGAACCTTACAAGAAGCAATCAGTTCAGAGTCTTGTTCATTCTTGATGGATTGGATGAATGTCGACTTCCTGTAAACTTTGAGGATAATGAGACGTGGTCTGATGTTTCGTCACCAGCCTCTCTGGATGTTCTCCTAACGAACCTCATCAAGGGAAATCTGCTTCCTTCTGCTCTCATCTGGATCACCACCAGACCAGCAGCTGCCAGTAAGATTCCTCCTGACTGTATCGACCGGCTGACAGAGATACGAGGATTCAATGATGCACAAAAGGAAGAGTACTTCAGAAAAAGATTAATGGATGAGAATCTGGCCAAAGAAATCATTGATCATGTTAAACAATCAAAGAGTCTCTTTATCATGTGCCACATCCCAGTCTTCTGCTGGATTTCAGCCACTGTTCTCCAGAACATTTTAGAGGAGAAAAGAAATAATGTTGTGAAAAACAATCAGGCTGATGATGCCTCCAAAACGCTGCAGGAGTCAAATACTGAAGACACTCCTAAGACTCTGACACAAATGTACACACACTTTCTCAGATTTCAGATCCAGCAGAGCAGACGGAAGTATGAAGGAAAATATAAACCAGATGTTTCCTGGGATAAAGATGCCATCTATTCACTGGGGAAACTGGCATTTGATCAGCTGGAAAGAAACAATGTGATCTTCTATGACACAGATCTGGAAGCCTGTGGTATTGACGTCTATAAGGCATCAGTGTACTCAGGCATGTGTACCCAGATCTTTAAGGAGGAAACGGGGATCGTTCTTGGTACCATGTACTGCTTTGTTCACTTGAGCATTCAAGAGTTTATTGCAGCCCTTTATGCACATCTGTTTCTAGACATAAAGCAGAGAAGTATATTTGTTCATGAGTCTACAGAACAGGAAAACAAAAGTGAAACCATGATTGATTTGCTCAAGACTGCAGTGGACAAGGCACTAGAGAGTGATAATGGACACCTGGATCTTTTTCTTCGATTCCTCCTTGGTTTGTCACTCCAGTCCAATCAGAGACTCTTACAGGGTCTGTTGACAGAGCAAAATGGAAATGACCAGAGCAAAAAGGAAATAGTTCAGTACATCAAGCAGAAATTTGAAGCTAATCTGTCTCCAGAGAGATCCATCAATCTGTTCTACTGTCTGAATGAACTGAACGACCAAACTCTGGTGAAAGAGATTCAGACCCACCTTAGCAAAGGAAGTCTCTCATCTGCTGATCTTTCACCTGCGCAGTGGTCTGCTGTGGCCTTTGTGTTGTTGACATCAGAGGAGGAGCTGGAGGAGTTTGAGCTTCAGAAATTCAAGAAATCAGACGAGTGTCTCATTAGATTATCAGCAGTCATCAAAACCTCCGAAAGGGCTCTGTAAGTTAATCTTTTTTTTTGCTTTCATCCTGAAAAAGACATTTGTGTAGGGTTCCCATGCATCCTGGAAAACCTGGAAAATTAATTAGTGAAAACGTGTTCTGGAAAATTATTTTTAAAATATTTTTGTGTTTTTCTTTAATTGTTTCAAGGAGAACAAAACGTTTCATTCTCAGCTAATGTTAGTAGATGGTTAGTCCATCAAATGTTTGCAGTAAATGTCAACAGATAATCAGCTACCTAGTGATTGTGATTAATTTCAGCCTTTCTGCATTACCAGTAGAACCAAATACTGCGTCAATGTGGTATTTGCTGATAGGCTGCTGCTTTCAAACATTCCTTTCCATATATTTTGTAAGCACTCTGTAAAAAGCATTGTGTTTTTACAACATGTTTTACAGCATTGTGCATTGTAGACGATGCTGAGCACATGATCGCAATGGTAAAGGTGTTTAATCAGAATTCACTCAGTAATAGGGCTGTCGCGATTCGTTGATTTTATTTGACTATTTGATTTTTCATACTAGACGAGAATCCATACTACTCAGTAATGCTTTTCCTTGAAACCATGGAAGTAGCACTTTCAAATGTATAATTCATTGTAATTAAAGCTATAGATGACAAATATATTTATTATTTGTATTTAGCAAATGCATTCAATCTAATTATTCTGTAATCTTGTTTCCCTTGTAGGCTAAATGATTGTGGCTTAACAGACAAAAGCTGTTCAGCTCTGGCTACAGTTCTTGGATCAGATACCAATCTGAAAGAGCTGAACATGAGCAATAATAATCTGCAGGATTCAGGAGTGAAGCTGCTCTGCACTGGACTGCAAAATATGAAGTGCCATTTGGAGATACTGAGGTAAGTTGTGTGATTTGATCTGTCATTGACTCTGTCCTAAACTGACACATTGTGCTATACTGTTTACAAAATGTATTTGGTTATGTTCAAGGTAGGGATAACTTAACATACATTTGATGGTTCATTTGTAGCTGATAATGCATATCTGTTTGTATATAATTCGATGTCAAAAGCTAACATAAGATGTTTTCAGGCTATTGCTATTTTTGTATTACATTTACTGATATAATATACTGTATGAGAGTTCAGGGTTTTCCTCTTGAAGTCTGGACAATTTTTATAGTTTGCTTAAAATAAGTATCCTCTAAAACAAACTACATGAATAATGAAAATGCTCTCTCATGATGAAAAAAAAAAATTAACTAGTTAAGTAAAGTAAAGACCTGTTATATAGCACTTTATACAAGGCAGATAGTTTCAAAGCTGCTTTACAGGTATAAACAAGAAAGTAGTGAATCAGTGATGAAAACAGAATTCAATTCTGCTGCAAAGTAACTCTAAAAAGACAACAGAAAATAGTCATCATTCAGATAAAATCAGTTTAATGTTGATTCAGTTTGGTTCAGTAAATATGTAAAGTCCATCAATTTAAGAGTGAGTTTAATTCATTTATAAAGCAGCTGTGGAGAAAACCGTGACAACATCAGCTCAGTTCAGTTCTCATCCAATAATTTCAATTTTAGTATTTTCAAAGTTTGAATTGTCTTTCCTTGCCATCTACAAGTTTTTTTCCTAATTATAATTGTTCATTATGAAATATTCTTTAACATGTTATTTATTTGGCTTAATGATCTGCATCTACATTACATATACAAAAAAAAAAAAAAAAAAAACCTGGAATGGAGTTACATGCTATATGTTGGATATTTCTGTCAGGGCCATTATCATCAAACATAATGACAATTTAATGTAACAACATAATTCAGGATGAAGTCTGACTCAATGAGGAATATCAGAAGGCCAAGTCCTGACTGCTGAATAATACTGAATGGACCTTATATAAGGAAGTAGTGATAGGTGTTGTATTCCTATAGTTAGACATGAATCAGCTGATGCTTAAATTATTAACCTCAGAGACCTCAAGACACTCATCAAGATAACAGAGCAGCACTTTTAAATGTATAGCTCATTGCCATTAATGATATACACCTATTATTTATTTACATATTTTAAGTTTTATTCAAGCATGCTAGTTTATTTTATCTAAGAAATTTGAATCAATTAAATATACTGTGTATATATAAAAATTTTGTTCATGTAAAAATAATTGGTATAAATTACATTTTTGTATTTAACAAATATATTGCATGTATCTAACTCTGTGATTTGTTTTATTTCTCTTGTAGGCTAAATGATTGTGGCTTAACAGACAAAAGCTGTTCAGCTCTGGCTACAGTTCTTGGATCAGATACCAGTCTGAAAGAGCTGAACATGAACAATAATAATCTGCAGGATTCAGGAGTGAAGCTGCTCTGCACTGGACTGAAGAACATAAATTGCAAATTAGAGATAATGAGGTAAGTTTTGTGACAATCCCTTGTGTTTGGTTCGAATTCAGATCCATCTGTTAATGTCACGAATCCGGTCTATGAACTTCTGTTCACCCACCACCAGAGGTCACTCGCTCACCACATTGACTCTCACACCATACATCACACTGGACTGCATTTCCCATCATCCATTGCACTGATAACACATACACAGCTGATTACACTGATTGCACACACAGCTGATTGCACTGATCACACAGCCTACATAAACCATGAACTTCCTCTTCGCCGAGTATTGATCTGCGTTTAGCTCTCTTCCAGCGCTAGCTGCTTTACCGTGCCATTCTGTGTTTCTGTTCAGTTCCAGTGTTGTTCTGCGTTTATCACTCCCCTAGTGTTAGCTGCTATACGTAAACTGTTTGTTGTTTTCTAGTTTGTGTTCCCTGTATTTACCCCTGTCTCACCCTTCGGACTCTATTCCCCTGCCTGGATTATTGCTGTGTAACTGGACTATCTCACTGCCTTGCCCTCTTGGATACTGTTCGCTGATCGTCAACCCACGCTTGCCCTAGGACTACTCTTTGTCTTGTCCCTGCCATAACTGTTTGCTGTTGTTTGACCCTGCCTGTGATTTGACGGTTTATTAATAAAAGCTTGCACTTGGATCCGCTCGCCTCACGTCTCGTTTGCCCTGTTACAGTTAACGCGGACCTAGATAATTTGCCACAGAATTGAGGACAGAACTGCTTCAGCTCAGTGAAATTTATAGGCTAGTAATTTATGTTCTAGAAGAGGTGTACAGATGGAGCAGGTCAGTCAGGTACTGAGGGGCAAAATTATTGAGGGCTTTATAAACAAATGACAGAATTTTAAAATCAATTCTATATTTGATAAGTAACCAGTGCAGCACAGATAAAATAGGAGTTACTGGCTCATACTTGCGGGTGCAAGAAAGTAATCTTGCAGCTGTTTTTTGCACTAGCTGTAGACGAGAGAGTGAAGACTCAGAAACACCGTAATAAAGTGAATTACAATAGTCTAAACGAGTTGTTACAAAAGCATGGATCACCGTTTGGAAGTTACTCTGTGATAAGAAAGTTGACGGAGATGAAAACCTGGGTTAAAGTTTTGAGTTCTGAAACTTACAGGATTTTTTTTATAGTACATCGACCTGTTACATGTCAAAAGATCAAGGGAAATTTAATTTCTCAGTTCATGACCCCTTTCAGTAACTGTAAACTGAAGGTTCTCAGGTGAGCTGATGTGTAAAATATTAAAGGTCTCTAGGCATTTTAGATTCAGTTGTACACTAAATTACACAGTAAACTGACAAGGAACACAAATAATTAACTTAATGGATTAATATTGTGAAGGTAATTTCTAGAATAACTCATTAATCAGTTGAATGTTACATTTTCATTTCTATTTTAGACTTTCAGACTGCAGTATCACTGAAGAAGGGTATAAAGCTCTGTCTTCAGCTCTGAGATCAAACCCTTCACACCTGATAGAGCTGGATCTCACAGGAAATGATCCTGGACCATCAGGAGTGAAGCAGCTCAGTGATTTACTACAGGATCCAAACTGTCAACTGAAGACACTGAGGTGAGACGTGATGAAATAATGCAAACTAAATATGCAGGCAATTTATTTATAAAGAATATTTCATTGAAACACTGTGGAAGGGATGAATTTACAAAGTGTTTTAGAGTCAGATGTTGTTTTTCAAGTTTATTTATGAAATTAAATTTACTTCATCTTCTTTTCTGTAGGTTTTTGGGTCCTGCTGCAGATGAAGCCTGTCAGTATGTGACTGGAATTGTGGGTAAAAACCCGTTATTCATGAGAGAACTGAATCTGAGTGGATGTGAACTAGGAGACACACGAGTGAATCAGATCTCTGCTCTACTGCAGGATAAACACTGTCAACTTAACTCACTGATGTACGTTTTTTCATTGTTACAAGGACACTTTTAAATTCTTGCTGCTGGGTGTTTTTATGTGTCTTGTATAAGAGATTGCTGACTGAAAAAAATCATGTGACTCATCACCAGTATTTGTCAACTGTCAGCTGAAACATACTGGTAAATATTCAGACTAAAACTGAAGTGTTTTCTCTTTATGCAGTCTGAATAACAGCTGTATCACAGAAGGAGGTTGTCATGTTCTGGCTGCAGCTCTAAACTCAAACCCTTCAAATCTGACAGAGCTGGATCTGAGTGAGAATAAACTAGGAAACCCAGGAATGAAGATCATCTTGACTCTGTTTGAAAATGTACAGTGTAGACTGGAAAAGCTGAAGTAAGTATTTTAAAAGTGTATCACATTAATTACCCAGACTCTAGTGACCCACCACAGCTTCATAAATTCTAAAATATATTACACTTCTCATCAGGACTGCACTATTAATCAAAATAAAATTGAAATTATGATATGGGTTAGTGGAGTTATCAAATCACAAAAGGCTGCTATTTAATTAAATATACAGTCTGCAGTGCCACGTGCTTAGGAGTGAAGTGCATTTACATGTGAGGAGATCATGAGTTAGTATCAATAAATCCTGACCTTCAACCAGTACCCTCCAATATTTAGCATCCAGCACACTGAAAAAGAAGCTCCATGTCTTTAAAATTCACTTTGTTCATTCTTTAAGTGAACTTTTGCCTGCGTACTAGTGATTAGATTCACTGTATTGAAGCTTGAATATCAGAATAGAGTACAGATGACACGTCCGGTGTGTAACGCCTGTGAGATCTGAGTCTGAGTCGCAGCGCTTGTCACTGGAGCTGCTGGAGACAAGGCCTCGATTTGGCTTTTTTTAAAGGATAACAGTGGAGTTCAGTTCACAGATATTTGTGAGGAAACAGCCTCTTCATTAATCTTTAACATGTTTACCACTAAATATTAATTTTGGACTGAGCTATATTTGGAAATAAAAACAAAATAAATGCTGGTACATAATTTATGGATAATTGTTTTATTTGTATTTTGTTTATTTGTACATCCAAACAAAATCTGACTGTCGTAAAACTGAAAGCATTCAATAATTCAGGCTCACATTTAATATGAAGTATATTTTAATCTAAGATGTGGTTTTGGTAATCTTGATGTATTTCTGATATTTTTGTTTTGGCTAGTAGAAGTTCAGAATAGCTGTTAAATTTTAAAAAAATAATAATAATAATAATTGGCTGGTGAGCAAGTTATTTTGAGCTTATAACGTGAATTTGAAAGGTTCACTTAATTTTACATTAATGCAATTTCCAATATTTTTTGGCAGATGATGTTAAAAAATGTTAACAGATTTCACCAGATTTGTACAACAAAGTGTTTATAAATCTGTTGTGAACTAAACACAGAAATGTAAAGGTCACTGTTCAGTTTTCCACCAAAATAAAAGCCTGAGGGCTTAACATTAGAAAGTAAAGAAATTAATACATAAATATCACAATAGTAAAATTATCATTCCATCCTTAAAAACTGAAATCCTTCTCCAAGCTGCTTGTTTTATGTAGTGTTGTAAGTATGGTTTAGGCTTAAGTATTGTACTGTAAAATACAAAATATTATTATAATTATCAAATAAAAAAAAATATTTCACAGTGTGATTGCCATGCAGATCTCATATTGGTGGATAAAAGTAGAAGCTAAAGCTGCTATTAGCGTAATTGTATGTATATCTTAATTAGATTTGTTCTCTCTTCTACAAGTTAAACTGCATCAGTATTACAGATGAAGGTTGTGCTGCTCTGGCATCAGCGTTTAATTCAAACCTCAGAGAGCTGGATCTGAGCAGGAATCAAATAAGAGACTCTGGAGTGGCAGAAATCTCCAGTCTGCTGAGAAATTCACAGACACTACAGATACTCAGGTCTGAATCTGGTTAATCTAAACATGAATCAGTGTAAAGCTCCGGCTCGTCTGTAAACTGGCGCTGTGTCTCAAGGAATGGGTCAGTAATGTCAAGTTGGTGAAGATACATTTATAAAATATTGATAAACAGATTGCTTTTTTGAGGTGATGGGAAATGTTAATCTGTATTTCTGTAGACTTTCAAACTGCAGGATCACTGAAGAAGGTTATAATACATTTGCAATCAAAATTATTCAACCCCTTTGACCTGCAAGACATTTTGCTGTATAGAACACAATTTTATGAAAACCATTCAACAAAGGCATCAGTGAAGTATTAGAGTTTTTTTTAAATACAATTTTGAGTGATTCTGAGAATGTAACATTGAATGTAAGATTAATGATAAAATTCAAACTGGCTCTAAACATTCATGTTCAAAATTATTCAACCCCCAAAAATCTTTGGTTTTCACATTGCCACTGCTTACCTTAAATTCAACTAGATATTTTCAATAAGAATTAAATCTGGAGACTGAACAGGACACTCAATAACATTATATGACTGATCCCCGAAACAAGCAGAAGTAGATTTGGATTGCTGTCCTGCAGGAAAGTCCATTGATCATCAGCTTCAGTCTTTGCACCAAAGGCATCACAATTCTTGTCAAAATGACCTGATACTTCAGAGAACCCATGATGTCCTTCATACGGTCATGATTTCCACTCATGCTGCAGTAAAACAACCCCATAACAGGACTGAAATGGTTTTCCTCCTTTCATTGGTTCATCTTGCAAGTCTTTGGCTGTACACTGGAGGCTTTTGTCAGTTGCTCTGATTAAACATTTTATGATATTATGCTTTTTCTTCAACACCCTCAAAGGTTTTCTGGTACAACACACTTAAAGCTAAGGAATAAGGCTGAGAGCTTTTAATGTCTTGAATATCTGCATATAGCCTTAAACTTTCTAAAGTAATACAATTATTTATTCTATAGCTTCTCTACAGCTTTTGTGAGAGCTCTGTTGACTTTGCCATTTTTGCTAATTTCAGCACACGCATGGGCTAACTGTGTGTAACAGTTTCTAAAGGCTTAATTGTGTTTTGAGACAATTTTATTCCCCACCATGTAAATGAGTGACTTAAAAACAGCAATGTTGAATAGGGGTTGAAGAATTATGACACACATCTGTTGTCAATATATAATGTCATAGCTTTTAGTATTTTAATATTATCACTTTTAGTATGGCAGTGAACTGTTATAGATGCAATTTTTATTTTATCCTGGATCTTCAGACAAGCTTGTATTTGTAAAGTAATGCAGTCTCTGAGGGTTTGAGTAAATTTGATTGCAACTGTAGGTTATAATTGTGGAAAATAATGCAGAAATTGCATTTGTTGTAGTTTGTTCACCAATATAAACTTTACCCTGCTATACTGTGAAAAGAGTCCGTTCAGGCCTAAGATTTTTCTTTTATAGAACATGTACTTGTATGACAATCTGTGTTATAAGGAAGAATAACATCTTTGTTTTAATAGACTTTCAGACTGCGGTATCACTGAAGAAGGTTATACAGCTCTGTCTTCAGCTCTGAGATCAAACCCTTCACACCTGATAGAGCTGGATCTCACAGGAAATGATCCTGGACCATCAGGAGTGAAGCAGCTCAGTGATTTACTACAGGATCCTAACTGTCAACTGAACACACTGAGGTGAGACGTGATGAAATAATGCAAAATAAATGATACGCAAGTGAATTAATTACCTTATGTATAAATATATTATATTTAGGGATGCATGATATTGGATTTTTGCCGAAATCCAATACGCAGATAATTTAACTCTTTTTGGCCAATAGCCGATGCCGATAAATAATTATTTTTAATTTTGTTTTGTTGTTTATTTAAATCTAACAAATAAGTTTTTGTTAAAAACTAAGTTATTTTATAATGACAATACATTGAAGATTTGAAAATAGCTATAAACTATATATTAATCACTGCATTTTTTTTATCAGAGTGATGCTGTTAACCTTAACATTTTTATTTTATGATTTAACACTTGTAAATGATCTAAGCAAAAGAGTTGTAAAAATTCATAATTTTTAGAGCTCATAATTTGTTTAAAATATATAACACATTACACATTAATGAACCTTTTTAAATCAAAACAAAATCATGATTATGGCATCAATTACTGCTTTATTTAATCATAAACACAGCCTAAATTTAATCATAAACACAGGTATTTGTGTATTTTCCTTTCATTTTATTAGAAGTAGGCCGACAGCGCCCCCTACAGAATTAATACTCCTTACCGAGCGTGCATTAGGACACTGATTCCAGGTATCCTGAGAGGATGGGCAATATAATTTATTTTATTACATTTCCTGAATCCAAACAAAACGGAGCAAAATATCCCTAATCATTCAACCCCAATCCAAATGAAGACAAAAACTTTCATTTTCTGGTTGTCATACACTCATTAAGTTACAATTTTCATCTGCTCAAGCAGAACGTTAATGTTATCTTGTGCTTCAGCAAGGTATCTCTGGCTAAAACTAGCTAACGTTAAAGTTAGTGAGTCCATGCTAACGTACAAACCTTAATAGCGGACTGTTCTCGTGTCTTGTACAGTGCTGGTCAAAAACACATAAACGAAGATCTACATTTCACTGTCTCTTCATATTAAACTGGTTGAATATGCATTAATTTAATCGTACCCTGCGATACATGAACAGTGTTGATCCTGCATGTTGTCATCTGCGATCGACCGTAATATGAGACTTCTCTGCTTGCATTGTGATCTGTAAACCCTCGCTTCGAGTTACCCACCGTATTTATTTTTAAATATTTTATAAATCCCTCCATGGAATATTTAATTCCCGTTTGGTGGCCTTCTGTGTCCAAAATTGTGCAAAAACATCGTGGGACAAGGTTTTCACTGCAGGTGTTATTGTAAGACAGTGTCCGAGGGAGCAACAGTAACTGCGCGGAGCTTACTGATAGGACACACACACACACACACACACACACACACACACACACACACACACACATTCAGTGTCTGAACCTGCAGTTCCTCTCATAATGAGCAGAATTGCTGTTGCATCAACAGACATCAGTTAAATAAAACTATCCAGAGACGGTCTAAACCCAGATCATGTTCCCTGTTAGTGGATCAGTAATCAAGTGTTTGGTGAATTCTGCTACATAATAATAATAATAATAATAATAATAATAATAGGAAGAGCCAGCATCAAAAGATCAACTAAATATATTGTTGTGAATGCTTAGCTGTCACAAGCTAGTTATCTCTTTGCTAACTTTCCTCATCTCCTGCTTAAAAGCCAGAAAGATCTTGAGATTTTTGAAAATCATGATCTATTGAACTTTTGCCCCCGGGTTTCTTTTAGATAATTTACTTTTGACTTTTTTTCTTTCTTTAAAAGAAAAAAAAAAAAAAAGAATTTGTATTTAAATGTTC
Source organism: Acrossocheilus fasciatus (assembly GCA_036784905.1). NCBI lineage: Eukaryota > Metazoa > Chordata > Actinopteri > Cypriniformes > Cyprinidae > Acrossocheilus > Acrossocheilus fasciatus. Next base: position 2,835,052 of record CM071959.1, on the reverse strand, counting down.
AACTGTTAAAACTTGAACTCGGTTTTAGTTACGAACAGTGTTTGATAATCTTTAAATGTTTTGTGATGAATTGAATTGAATTGAATTGAACAGTGAATTGAATCCTGCTTCATCTTCTCTTCTGCAGGTTTTTGGGTCCTGCTGCAGATGAAGCCTGTCAGTATGTGACTGGAATTGTGGGTAAAAACCCGTTACTCCTGAGAGAGCTGAAACTGAGTGGATGTGAACTAGGAGTCACACGAGTGAATCAGATCTCTGCTCTACTGCAGGATAAACACTGTCAACTCAACTCACTGAAGTGAGTATCTTACGACATTTCACATGTTACATGACTAGTAATGTTACAGTAGTCTATTTTAATGCTCATTTGAGTCCGACTTTGTATATGTTCATATATTTTTGTGTAGTTAATCTGTCTATATTCTATACTGTATATTTTTGTGTAAGGGAGACACAAAGTAAGTTGTTGTGGTCTAAACATTTGAAACATGAGCTCATTTCTGTCCGCTTCACTTGTTGGAAATACAGCAGGTCAAACTCACAACCCAAATATCCATTAATTTCAGTTAATAATACCAAAATTACACAAACATTTCACTTTCATCCAATGAGACAGAACTGTTATCATTGTGTTTATTAATGGGACGCAACAGAATAGTTCTGTGCTGCTGTAGCAGAACATATTCATAGTGTTTATTGATGCTCATATCATCTCTCTGCCATCAAACCACCAGATTAATGAATGTCTGACACAACCGAACAGAACCGGTCCAGACTGGGCTTTATTCTGTGCAGGCATTGGTTCTTCAGCCTTACCTGTTTCAGAGAAATATTACTGTACTTCACATCTACACCCAGACAAACCTACAGTTTTATTTAGACGTGCAAAGTTGAATCTGTGTAGCAAAGCTGATCGAGCCGCTGGACAGAGCAGAGCGGATGTGTTTACGTTGTAGTGATGTGCAGACCAGCATCAGTTTAAGCACAAATACACAGCAGTCACAACTTTTTAGACAATATGCTTAGTTTTAGACAAAAGATGAAATGGGAATTATATGTAAGAAATAAAAATATATGAAATATTGGTAACACCTTTATTTTAGGGTCTCTTAACTAGTTGCTTATTAGCATGCATATTACTACAATATAAGCCATTTATTAGTAGTAATTAAGCACATATTAATGCCTTATTCTACATGACCTTATTCTACATCCCTAATCCTACCCAATACCTAAACTTAACAACTACCGCACTATTAATAAGCAGCAAATTAGGAATTTATTGAGGGAAAAGTCGTAGTTAATAGTGAATAAGTGTTCCCTATTCTAAAGTGTTACTGAAATATTTTAACACCTTCTACACGAGGTTGTTGGGAATTAAAACTTGTTTGTATTTCTGTCAAGAATCAGGACAAATTGTACATAAACCATGAGACGTGTAAATTATTTGATTAAATTAATAACTTTTTTTGCTTTTCTGTTTTGAAGACCAAATTGTGGAAAATTATCCAAAGGTATTCAGACACTCTTCTCTGTTTTTTGTTTTAAGACATTGTGACTTTATTAAATGGTTTTTCTTCTATCTTCACTCTTTCTCTCAATGTAGGTTAAGATACGGTTATTTGACAGATAAAGGTTGTTCTGCTGTGACTTCAGCTCTGAAATCAAACCCATCACACCTGAGAGAACTGAACCTGAGCTGGAATAAACTCGGAGACTCTGGAGTGAAAAACCTCAGGGATCTACTGATGAACACACAATTCAAGCTGCAGAAACTACAGTTAGTATCATTATACTCTACAGCAGTTACAGTGAGATCAAAGTGTACCGTTTAGTTTCTTAAAATCACAAAATCAAAATCGACAATATTTCGGTGCTTATTATGATTGATTTATCTGGGTACATAATCTTTAATGAAAATAACTGTCCCTTTCCCTCACAAAAACACCTCTTCTCTCGTCTGATGAGGTGAAGGTGGGAAAACCTGTCAGTCATGAGATCACAGCAATAACAAACAACAATTATCCAACTTTTCATCAAAAATGAATTCCTGACCTGCATCCTAGTTTTTTTTTTGTTTTAGTTTTTATGGTTGTATATTTATTTACTTATATTATTTTCAGGTTTTAGCAACATTTTATTTATTGCACTGTATGGTGTTTACACATGATGAATTACTCTCACATGAACATAACGTGTCTGATTCATTGTCTTTTCTCTTTCTGTCTTCAGTCTGTGGAGATGCAGTATTACAGAGAAACAGAGTCTCATCCTGACTTCAGCTCTGAAATCAAACCCATCACACCTGAGAGAACTGAACCTGAGCGGGAATGAACTCGGAGACTCTGGAGTGAAAAACCTCAGCGATCTACTGATGAACACACAATGCAAGCTGCAGAAACTAGAGTTAGTATCATTATACTCTACAGCAGTTACAGTGAGATTAAAGATTACTGTTTTCTTTCAGAAGGTCACTACGAAATTAAAGTTGACAGTTATTATTTTTTATGGAATATTTCAGTGCTTGAATGATTTTTCTGTGCACATAACGTATTTCTAATGTATGTGCCCTCCTGATCTTTCATCTAAATAACTTTCCTTCTCGCTCACAACAACATCTCTTCTCTCCTCTGATGAATGACAGCAATCCAATTAATTGTTAATGGACCAAATTAAATCCTGCCTTTTTTTTTTTTTTTTTTTTTTTTTTTCCGCCTTCACTCAGACATACTGTACAATAAAGAATGACAATTGCGAAAAAATGTTTATTGATGATAAAGTGGGGTACGTCGGGGTAAAAGGCTCCTTTTGATATTATTTTCCTCTAAACCACTAGATGCCACAAAAACGTGGCGTAACACTTTCCAAAACATTCGCTTTTCAAGATGCAGGTGTATATTTGTCTGATCTTTGATGCGATCGCACGCAGCAGCGCAAAGTTGATTCTGTGCTTACTTGATCTAATATTTTATGTTTTTAAAAATGTTATAGATTTAAGTAGCAAATGAGAATCGCTAAAATGAATGCATATATTTTGAGACAAAGGTCTTCTTTATGATTTGGTTTGTTTAAGATAATTAAAGCAACAGTTTTTAAATAACAAAAGAATATGTAAAAGTATGGTATTTGGGGTAAAAAGTGCCCCTGCTGTTGGGGCTAAAGGTGCAGTAATTAACATGATAATTAATAGATCGCTGACTTTTCCATTTGTTGACATGACATGGTTAGATTCAGATGATAAATATCATATATTATGTTGGGTGTCCATATTAGAGATATCCACCATATTTATAATGAAACATCATATTTAAAAACATGATATTAATCACATCATATAATAAAATATCATTTGTTGTTACTACTGTAGATATGTATTCAATTATTATTGGATTTCTTTCAATACTTTCAGAATCTTTGCTTATTAAAATGATTTTGTTTCTGTATTTTAAAATATATTTTTATATTAACATATTTTAATGACAGTATATTTATTGAACACAAATTATTTTATTTAAAATAAGCAGAAAATAGTACAAACTTTGCTAAAGTGATTGTTTTGACCAAGTATTAACTTAGACATTATTTTAAAATCATTATTTTAGCTGAAGTATTTGTATCAATACCGTGTGGGGGGTAAAAGACCCTCTTGCCACCTCATACATTTATAAGATTTTTAAAGAAAATAAACAACTTGAATGATTTATTTTCACACAAAATCTGTTGCTCCATTAATGTTCAATACAACCTATATATTTTTTTCCTGCAATTATACATTTTAGGCGAGTGAATAGCACATTTATTCTTAAGGTGGGCCTTTAGCCCCTTTGTGCCCTACTCTTAACATGTCTTCAGGTAAATTATAATTCAGAAACACAATTTTCTTGATTTCTCACACTTAAACTCAGTTTTCACATTTTTAATGTTATTTTATAAGTAGTTCTATAGTTGATCCTATATCTTTATTTACTTTGTTAATATTTTATTTTCTGTTTTTGTTTATGGTCATATAATAAGGTTTTTGGCAATGTTTTTTTAATTATTTCAGTGTATGGTGTTTACACATGATGAATTACTCACACATGAACATAACGTGTCTGATTCATTGTCTTTTCTCTTTCTGTCTTCAGTCTGCGTGAATGCAGTATTACAGAGAAACAGTGTCTCATCCTGACTTCAGCTCTGAAATCAAACCCATCACACCTGAGAGAACTGAACCTGAGCGGGAATCAAATAAAAAACACAGGAGTGAATCACTTATGTGACGTACTGAAGGATTCACACTGTAAACTGGAGAGTTTGAGGTCAGTAACATTCACATACAAGAATCAAAATGATTAAAATCACTTCAACAGTTTAAATCAAAACACTTTATACTCAATATCTCATGATGAGTCTGAGTTCACATTATATTTGTGTAAAATTCTTCACTTTAATGATGTGTTTGTAAGATGATCTCTTCCTCTGTTTGTCTCTTTCTAGTATTTATTACTGTGGCATTACAGATGTTTCTTCTTTAACTCAGTCTTTGAGAAACACAAAAGCACTGCAGTTTCTAAAAGAGCTTAATCTGAGTGATAATATGATTAGAGACTCAAAGCAGCAGCTCATTGATGTGCTACGAGATTCAAACTGTAAACTGAGGTGAGTAAACTTCACTTTGTGATATTAAAGAGAATTTATGATATGTGAACAAATATTAACTTTCAAATATTTGTGAAAAGTTTATAAAATTATCATCAAGCTTTATCTCAAAGGGTTTGTGTCAGAATGAAATGTAAAGTTGATAAAAATGTTTAACACAAAGGAGGAAAGAGATCAAAAGCACACTGTCAGAGCTTTATACAGCAACAGCTGCTTTATTAATTACATCAGTAATAGTGAATTATTACAGTTTGAGATAGATTTGGTCAGATTGAAGGAAAACGCTGGTAAAATCAGAGCAGATTCCAGCTTCAGCTCACAGTCGTCCAGCATCACATGATCAATGTCTCTGTCTCTTGTGTGTTTTTACTTTGACAAGCAACACGTCACATTACTTTACACTTACTTTATGTAAGAGATAATGTTCATCCAGCCGCTTGTTATCACAGAATAAACCCGACAGGGTGATCAGGACTTGTATCTCCTGAAGAGGTTTATTCTGTGATAACATCCGGCTGGATGTACATTATCTCACTTATTATATGCTTTCTTGCCACATAAATGAATAATTAGACACAAAGCTTCCGCAAAGAGAAACAGTTCCTAACAAACGGCTGTGAACCTGGAAGTTCAGACAAGACTGTTATACAGAAGTATAAAAATATACAAAATTATACATAATTTCCATGACCGAGCTCAAGATAAATCATTTCATACTGGAGCTGCTAGTTTCAAATGATTATTAAACATCAGCACAAACTACACAAAAGCAGCAGTTCTTCCAGTGCACTGTGTCCAAATTCACTGGTTTTTATTCACTCCTTTAACTAATGTAACTTTCTACTCAAAAAAAAAACAAAACGAAAAAAACCTTGATTTGAAATAATATAGTAACTAATTTGTACTTTGTTCCACTGAACTCTGATTATCTTCTCTTCTGTTCCACCTTACAGTGTAGATACAGATCAGTCACCAAAAGATGATAAATGCTGTATATCATAATGTGAAGTCGTCTTGAGAGGAGCAGTAAACATCAGGTGAAGATCCACAGAAGAGCTTCACTACTGCGTCTATGAGGAGAAATAAATGTGTGATAAATCAATGTGTAAATGTGACTCATACAGTGAAGATACTCAATGAAATAATGCAGCATGTGTTAGAAACATGATATTGAATGATTAATGTTGCTTTAATATTCAAGTGATCATGTTGTTTAATTTAAAGCTGGAACAGAGGAGGAAGAAGCTCAGATGAGTCTGTCTGGCTCTTCAGTTTAATAATATTTGTATTAAACTCATCCATAATGATTCAGATGTTTAAATGTGATTGTCAAGTGCAGCACTTAAATTTATCAAAAGATATAAAACAGATCTACAATGTGTGAAATTTCCACGTTACTTTCATTATTATTTTGTATACATCTGTGAATAAATGTAATTTTATAAACCATACATTGTGTAGTACCAAGATTTTTTTTTTTTTGGTGCTGATGTAAAATCTGTGTACCGTAATCTTATATTAATGGACACATTTAATCTTAGCCTAGCTTATATGATATGTGATATACTCATATTTTTATTAATTAAACAACACATAAAAACAAGATCTGTTGTTTATAATACTGATTAGGCATCCAGACAGATTCTTTCCATGCCGCTTGTACTTTACTGGGTCACGAGTGCTGGATGATACTGACACACATCAGAGTAAAGAGTTTAGGGAAACATTATAATAGTGTTATGAGAATGTTAAAATAACGTTATACAAAACAAAATCTAGCGTTCTGTTTCTGTTAAGAGAACTTTCCTGGCTAACCAAAAACAGTTCACAGTCCACCAATAAGAACAATAAAAAAACAGTAAAATATAATAAGCCTTTTCAACAAGGGCCGTCCTTTGGGAGATGCAATATTAATAAAAAATTACTTTTCACATTGTATTTCATTTTAGAGTACTTTACTGGCATGATGGGTTTACTGTCGTTCTTGATGTTGTTGTTGTTTGTTGAGTGTCCAGCAGATGGCGCCAAATCTCCATTCAAACTGATGAAGTGAAGCAGGTGCATCAGTCTGATCACGTGACGGTGTGATACAGCATCTGGGAGATCATTATACTGACCAGTGCTCGCTTCTCACCTGTCCCTTTCTTCTCTAGCCCCCAAAACACTGTGATTAGCTCCGTGATCTGTGCATAAATTCATAATCGCCCCAGTCTCCTTTAATATAAGATCATAACGCAATACTGTACTCGGAGCTCCGCATAGTGACTGACAGATGACTTTACACTCGATCTATTGGGTGGGACTTCTTTAGTTCATGAGCTTTCAGACAGGTGTGTTTCTAAGAACTGGCTTTAACAGATGATTTAAAAACAAGACTGATGTGGAAATGTAAAAACAAACATGCGACTCTCTGTGCTTTTACTGCTTGGGATTCATCTCGCATTTGCTGGTGAGTCTTTGATTTTGGGTTTACTGAACACTATCGTTTTTAAAACGCAATTTAGTTTCGAGACGTCTATCAATGCTATGATTCTTTGATTCTCAAATATAAAATCATGTTAAGAGTGTTAGCGTGATAGAAAGACACATTTTCTTTGAACAAACTGAGATCCAAACCCGTGTTTAGAATCAGTTTCACTTCATACCTGATCGTGTGATATCTGGAGATTAACAGCTATAGAGCTAAATAATACTGAACAATATGTTTCCTGAGGAAATATAAAATTTTATGAAAATTACAAACGGAAATCTGTATTATGAACATAGGAGTAAAGATGTTTATCAATAATACGCGGATATGATTAGATGCAGCGCTTGGCCACTAGGACAGATATATATGTCTGACTGCATTCGATGATGTTATGTTTAGCTGTAAAATAAACATCTGTGTGAAAAACAGCATCAAAACTTAGTCTATTAAAACAGATGTGTAAAGAAAGCCGTTTGATTAAAATACTGGATTAATTTTCTTTTGAATTTTACTTTCAGTTTTGTGTGTTTGCAATGGATGACAACATGTCCGAAAAACGAAAATAGTCTACTGAACAAAGTTAAAACTGTTTTTTTTTCAAATATTGTAAATTAACCTACATTTAATCAAATTGCTTTAATTTGGCTACATCCAATTTTCTTTGATATATTTTGTTCTTGCATTGATGCTACTTTTGAAGCATTTTTGCACTTTGAACATCAGTTTAGAGATACAGGCTCTATATGAAACACACACACACACACACACACACACACACACACACACACTTTATTTTTTCATCAAAAATAAACAATTCTTTAGTTATTTGTAATATACAATGTCACTGTAAAAAGTGAAAGAAAAAAGAAAGCAGTTTGAACTTGGAGTGTAGCTAAAGATCTTTTCAGAAGAGCAGCTTGAATGTAGTTTATCTAGTCTAGCTCGTCAAACCGGTTTCAGAGCAGCTTCCTCAACACTGCTCAGGATTTATTTTTTTTAAGTGTTAAGAATTTTAGCTAAGAAAGTTAGATTATTTTTTTTATTTTTTATTTTTTTTATTTATCTTGATTACTTTATATATTACATGCTCATATATTCAATCAACAAAATATTCTGGGGGCTATGAAATGTTTTGTGAAAATGGTCAAAAATGCTTGTGCTGACAGGCAACTTTATTCATTCATTCAGAAAAACTGGTGGGGAAGAATTAAAGAAAGTCAAAGAAAGAGCTATGTATTGTAGTTATACAGTGCTGCTTGAAGGTTTGTGAACCCTTTACATTTTTCTATATTTCTGCATAAATATGACCCAAAACATCATCAGATTTTTTGCACAAGTCCTGAAAGTAGACAAAGAGAACCCAGTCAAACAAACAAGACAAATATTTAAAAAAATATCTTATTTATTGAGAAAAATTATCCATTGGAACATATCTGTGTGTTGCAAAAGAATGAATCTTTGCTTTCAGTATCTGCTGTGAACCCTTTTTTCAGCAATAACTGCAAGTAAAGTTTATTTCAACTGCTGATCAGTCCTGCACAACATCTTGGAGGACTTTCAGCCCATTCCTCAGAACAGAACCACTTCAGCTCTGTGATGTTGGTGGGTTTCCTCCTTTGAACTGCTTGCTTCAGCTCCTTCCACAACATTTCAATTGGATTAAGGTCCAGACTTTGACTCGGCCGTTCCAAAACATTAACTTAGCTCTTCTTTAACCATTCATTGGTCGTTGTCTTGCTGCATGACCCACGTTATCTTGAGACTCAGTTCTGGGACAGATGTCCTGATATTTTCCTTTAGAATTTGCTGGTATAATTCAGAATGTATTGTTACTGATAGTCATCTCAGTGATTGAAAACACCTCTAAACAGATGGACTCTAATTTCACCTTCAAAAGCTAATCCTAGAGATTAGGGCTGGGACGATAAATCGATGCAGAATCGATTCCTGGATGGATTCAGAGATTTTCCGAATGCATCGCGATTCCTCTGAGCTTAGTTTTGAAAAGCAGATGGCGCAGCATGCTTTATAAACAGCCGTACTCTGCTTGTTCCAAATCCTTACACATACTTGAACCTAAAATAATCAGTCATAAAATTCAAAAAGTTTGAAGCAAATTACAAGGGTGTTCACAGTGGGCTGTGTTTACATTAATCTCGTGTCATAAAAGCACTCTGAGCCGAGGTGCACAAGCGCTCTTCAGTATTCTTCTTCATGAGCATTTGAGTGTGCGGATAAAAAATAGAGCAGAGCGTCATCTGCTGTTAAAATCTAAGCTCAGAATCAATTCCAGAGGAATCACGATGCATTCGGAAAATCTCAGAATGGATTCTGCATCGATTTATTGTCCCAGCCCTACTAGAGATTCATATACTTTTGCAATGCACAGATTTGTAACCATGGATAATTTTTCTCAATAAATAAATTACTTAGAAAATATTTTTGTCTCATTTGTTTGACTGGGTTCTCTTTGTCTACTTCAGGACTTGATGAAATTCTGATGATGTTTTGGGTCATATTTATGTGGAAATATAGACAATTTTAAAGGGTTCACAAACTTTCAAGCAGCACTGTATCTCTGCGTTTATTAAAGTTTATTGGTTATTTGTCCTTTCAGCATTGTACGTTTCTCTTTTGGAAATGCTACACATTCACTGTGACAGGGATTGACAATGTAAACCAAGCCCAGAGTGAATTCTCAGCCAAGATACATTTTTTTTTCTGTTTTCTTTAGTAATCAAAGGGAACTCATTTACTGATTGTATTACTGTAAAATGAGCTACTCTTTCAGTAATAGACTTTAATAAGGTATGAAAGCATTTTAGCATGAAATCATGAATTAATGTGCATTTAAAATATGCTGGTTTAAATAATACCATTCTTGTATCTTCAGTTAATTTCTTGTCTAATACATGAACACCATTAAGTAGTTTTTCATTAGAGGTGGTTTTTTTGTTGTTGTTTGTTTGTTTGTTTTTTTCTCCCTGCACAAGAATTTATCTAAAGCACAATTCAGAGTATTTGTTACCCAAACTCTGAAATTAATGTTATAGATTACAAAAATATTATCCAAAGTAAAACTAGAGAACCTCATTTCTACATTACTCATTAATATTACACTTTCAATAAGTTTCTGAGCAGTCTATCTCATTTATGCTCCTTCTGTAATGCAGAAGAAGAATCATTATAAGTAATATAAATATAATATTGTCACAAAGCTGCTCTCCGCTTCCACACACTATGACGATAAGTGAAAGGGATAACACCATCATGCAATAACAAACAGTAAAGCTGTAACTGATTACCTCATTTTTTTAGTTCTGCATAAAGCAATTTAGTATATTCTGGATGACCATCATTAGTCAACCTGTAGGTGGTGTTCACATTTATAAGCTAAATGTGACATGTAGTTTTTAAAATGGCTGATTTCTTTTTCCTTTTTATTTTTGTTTGTTTTGTTAACAGGAAAACACTCTCTGAAATATTTCTACACTTCTGTGTCTGGAGACAAGGATTTCACTGCAGTTGGTCTGGTCGATGACGTTCAGTTTATGTACTTTGACATCAACACAGAGACAGCTTCACCAAAAACAGAATGGATGGGACAGATTGAAAAATCTGATCACTGGGAAGGAGAGACATGTTCATTGATTGAACAGCATCACTGGATTTTAAACAACTGGCCAAACTGGCCAAAGTCACCAGGTATGCTGGACGCACTCTCACAAGTACATTCACACACATTATATTTGGCTTCTGATAATGTGACCCAGAATGCTTAAAGGTGTGGATCTGAGAATACTTCATTTTCATTGGTAGTTGGAAGAATAAGCAAATGAGAAATCTCACAGGAATTTAGTGCATGTTGTTGAATAAAATGATACGTTTACACATGTCGCTATTGTGATTGCTGCCAAGACATGTTAAATCTTTAATGAACATAATGTTGAATCAAAAATATGACACATTACATTATTACAGTAAATACATATACAAAGCTTTTATTTCCCATTTTGGCTTGTTCTTAGCTAAAACTTTTTTTTTCTTTTGTTTTGATCAGCCAGAGCCAGGTTCCAGAGCGCAATAAAAGACAGAACAGGGTTAATCCAATTTATAATGAGAGTTTTCAGAATTGCTGAGCATCAGAGATAGACACAGTTGTAAGCTAAACATGCTATTTTTTTTTTTATTATTATTATTTATTTATTTTTAGGTATTCAACATTTATAAATGGTCTATAGTGCTGATGCCACCTTTCACTTCAGATAACAATTCTAAATTCTACAATTCTAGAGTTACTTGGATTCAAGCCTTATTTTCCACAATCATTTGAAATAACTTTACATATTAATACATTTACATGTAATCATTTAGCAGATGCTTTTATCCAAAGTGATTTAAAGCTGTGTAGCCTATATATAGTAATTTGATTCTTGAGTTAGTTATTGATAAAATTATAGCTATAATTATTAGGTAGCCTCATGTTTGTGATTTTGTCATGCATGATAGATTGACAGTTAAAAATAAAATCGGGCTTGTGTGTTTATGACGATCAATTACTGCTTTATTTGTTCAGAAACTGAGGTAACTTCATATTCTACTTTTCAGATTATCAGTGTATCATTTTAATTTGCATTAAATAATGATCTGGTAATTATGTAATGTTTAAGTTCATTAGTAAACATTAGCATTATCTCATATTTCTAGTTATGTGAATATATTAACTAATGACCTGTTAAGCATTATGATGTTTAAAGATTTATTAATGAAAATTAAGTGTTTCCCTATAAAGCACTGCTTCTGTACTTTTGACTGAACCTAATAGCTATTATTGGTCAGTATTGTTCATTAAATAACATTTTATATAAAATGCCTTTATTGGCATTGAGAGAGTCCATTAGTGATTGTGATTTTGACTTGAGTGAAAGTTGAATTATTACACCATTACATAGCGGCAAAGACGTATATTAAAAGGGACTGAAACAATGTTGTAAACAGGGATGCTATTTTTACTTTAAACACCGACCACAAAATCAACAAGTGCATTGTCAAGGAAAATCCTCCTAACTGTTATATGTATAACTGTAAAAAGTAACTGCTATACAAAGACTAGCAAGTCCTTTTCATCAGTGGACATTCAAACTGATTTTGTGATTATGGATATAGTATTGACCTAAAGAATGAATAATGTATCAGATGTATGTATTCACTCAGTCAATCTTTTGATCGTAATACTCTGCTCTACACAATACAGTGAGTTTCAATGAAGCAACTCAACCTTCCTTCGTTACTGTTTCTAAAGTGATGTTTTTGAATTAGTAACGGAGGCTTGGGCTCAGCTGTTAAACTGTCAACTTTAGATTTGGATCCGTGGTGGAAGGAAGTAGTTCTGCACAAAAGAGGGTTTCTACACAATAACTCTCCATTGTTGTTTCTTATGTATTTACACACTTGTGCCGTCGAACTGTTGTATAAATACAATATCACACTCAGAGCCATGTGAAATGGCTGGATATCAGCATGTCTGTCATTCTCTATTGCCAGCCGTGCTGATATAGAGTGAGTGATATAGAGCAGCTACTCTTGATATCGCTCATATACCCTAGCAAAACCCTCTGTACAGATTGCCAAGCTAAGTACAGTAGTCAACATTTGAAGTGGTTCAAACCTTTCATCAAAGTTGTCCTAAAACCTAAAACCAAAATGTGTTCTTGTCTACAACTTTGTTGAACTTTTTTGATCCACTTCAAATGTTGACTGCTGTATGTTGCTAAGCCATTTCTCCCAACGAACAGCTGTATGTTGTTGATATTCAATCTCGTCACCTCAGGTATGCACACATACCAGATAACTTACGGCTGTGAATGGAACGATGATACCGGAAAAACAAATGCCTTCCGGCAGTATGGATATGATGGAGAGGATTTCCTGTTTCTGGATTTGAAGAGGGAGAAATGGATATCTCCAATGAAGCAAGGATTCAACACTCAAGAGAGGTGTAACAATGAGACCTTCCGTCTTGACCACTGGAAAAACTACCTTGAAAATGATTGCATTGAGACTTTGAAGAAGCTCCTGCAGCTTGGAAAGAGCAGCCTGGAGAAAACAGCCGGGAGATGATTATTATCAGTTATCAGTGCATACAATCAAATGTGAGTCATTGTATATAATGTGTGTGTGTGTGTGTGTGTGTGTGTGTGTGTGTGTGTGTGTGTGTGGCGGTGTGTGTGTGTGTGTGTGTGTGTGTGTGTGTGTGTGTGTGTGTGTGTGTGTGTGTGTATACTACAGAGTTGGTCCTTTATGCATAAATCCATTAATGAGACAAAATAGCAAAGATTGCTCTAAACTTTCTTACTCTCAGATAAAGTGATACAAAAGCTGTCAATGGGGTGGTTGTACACTAGATAGATAACTAGATAGATCAACATCTCAACAGCTTTAAATCTATAAAACATGTTTATATGAAAAGTCTCAAACTTAAAATTGTGCCATAGTATTTTATTTGTGGTTTCTTATTATTCAAAAACCATTTTAGTTTTCTTAGTCTGTCATTTGTTTGGATGGGTGCACCACCTGACATTTTGTGGGTTTTAGATAAAAATTAAAAATTAAAATTAATATTTATTATTTGAATGTGCTGAAAAAAAATCTATCTAAATAGGATTTATGCAATAAAGTGATGTATTTTGTGAATTTATCAAATTATTTTAAAAGGAAATAATACACTTGGACACACACAATATATACGTCATGCCACTGACCCATATATAAGAATAGGAGTGCATGTGTGTGTATTTCAAAATGAAATATTATTTGCAAATAATTTAAATTGAATGCTTCTTAAGTACTATAGACCTGGAACTTTAACAGTTCTTATTTCTTTTCCTTTTTTCCCTTTAAATCCCTTTAATCCTTTCTTTATTTAAACTAATAAATTAAAGCAACAAATTTTTGCGGCTACAGATTTAATTGTACACTTGGCCATACAGTTGATAGAATTCGCCTTCGGTTGCACATGTAACACCGTTACATTATCACTTACATCATCTGATCCGGCAGCGAGCGTGCTCTTATCTTCAAGCCAAGACAAGTAGGGTGAGGCTGCTGAGCTCCAAAATGATTCTGAGAGCTCGCCACAGCTCCGCCTTGGTCTCTCAAAACCCATCTGGATAAAATCTGGATATGCAAAAAAAAAATTAAAATTTAGCTTGCAGTCTGGACATAACCTTAAAGTCTCTCTGTCTTTGTCTTCCTCTAGTCTCTCCTCAGGTGTCTCTGTTGCAGAAGAAGGCCTCCTCTCCAGTCTTGTGTCATGTCACAGGTTTTTATCCCAGTAATATTACAATCACCTGGATGAAAAACGGACTAGAGCATTATAAGGATGTGAAAGTTGGTAAACTTCTTCCCAATGAGGACGGAACCTTCCAGAAAACGGTCACCCTAAAGGCTGAACCTGATGAGTGGAGGAAGAACGAGTACAGCTGTGTGGTGGAGCACCAGAGAAAAACCATCAAACAGACACTGACAGAGGACGAGATCAGGACGAATCACAGTAAGAGTCTTTGTAGAGAGAGAATGTGAAGCTAACGAATGTTTAGCAAACTACTGTCAGAGTGACCAGAAAACACCAATGAACTGCTGCATCAGTCAGCATTTGTTTTTTTGTCTTCAGAATTTTTCTTCAAGAAGGTGAATCAGCTATATTGTCTGAATCTCAATCTGATGTATTTTTCTGATCTTTTCTATGAACAGAAACATCTTCTCCTGTCGGCACGACTGTTGCTGTTGTTTCTGTTGCAACTCTGTTGCTGTTGATCTTCATTGCTGTCCTCGGGTATTTATTATATCAGAGAGGGAAGTCAGGTGAGAAACAGTAATGTTTCATGATTATTATCTTATAATATTTTGTAGTACTGTTTAAAATAATAGGGTTTTATATTGATGAAACCTAAGCAGATACAGTTTGTTTGTTAATCATTCATAAATTAATTCCGACATAAATGCAACAACTTAACGTAAATCTGGTTTTATGAACAACAGAAATTCTCTCTGCTTGTGTTTCATGACTAAGACCTTTTGAGAATTCAAATATGTAGGTGACTACTTTTTTTTTTTTTTTTTTTTTTTTTTTATGAAGACATTTGCGTTGAACAAAAATATATATTTTTCTTGATTATTGAGAGTCTATTGATTTTTTTTTCTTCTTTCTTTCAGGATATGTACCTGCCAAAGTAAGTGCACTAATCTGTGGCGGTGGACGAGCTGTCTCTGCAGAATGAGTGCAAATCCAAAATACATTTTAGAGCCAGTTTAAATGTTAAACGTTTGTTTTCTTTTGCAGCTTCTGACAGTGAAAGCTCAAGTCAGTAATCAACAGCCTTGAGACGTGAGTTACATTTCTTCATCGCTGTAATCACTGTAGCTGTTTGGGCAGATGAGGTGAACCTAATGTGTAATGTTTTGATCATTTCAGGAGATCGAAGGATGACCGAGGAGAATTATCAGAATTCACTCTTGTCTCATCTTTTATTTCCCTCATTTATCACTTCTTTTATTCATTTTATGATAATTAGTGCACTGGTTCATGTTAATAATTGTTTTTTCTTATATTTTTAATGACCTTTTTATTATAAGGTGTATGTAATATGTACATATGTTTATCTGAGGGGTTACATTTAGCCTGGTTGTGAATATGTGATTGTATTGTACAGCATTTACTGAGATATTCATTTATTATAATAATCGGTTATGGACTAAAATTAACTCAAGCTATTATTAACGGCTGGTTTGCTAACTGAAAAAAAATCTAGAAGAAGAGATTTGACTGTTACGGTCATAGACATAACAAATACATGGACAAATTATTATACATGTACATGTCTATGCTCAGCTGAAGCTGAAAACATCATCCGGTTTTTCATAAAAGTTGATTTGATTTAAGTGTTTCTTTCAGTTGGATTCACTCACCTGTTTGCAGAACTGCTCTTGGAGAACAACAGACAACAGATTGAAACTAAATACATTATATATTACTGTATATACATCCCAGTATTTTTATTTATTCAGAAAGGTTTTAAAATATGCCATGGTCTGTTACGGAGGTCAAATCATGTTTGATCTCTTCACACAATGTTAGGCTTGATTTATAAGAAAGAATCTTAATTTAGGCTTCATGCCCATTTTAATTAAGTATATAGTCCTGTTTATAATGCATATAATGTCATTCAGGTTTATCAAATTAATTGTCAGACTCCTCATTATTGTCGACTGTCATCTGTAATGAAGTGATTGATGTTTTCAGTCAGTTGCTCAGTTTCACCACTGGATGTCAAGCCGCACTGATTTTACATGAGCAGGCGAAGGATTTCTATTACATTCATTTATTAATTTACTTTGTCTTCATCTGGAACTGTTTAAATTGATCTGAATAACGGCATTATATCGTCTTCTGTTGATCTGCTTCATATCTGACATTAAAACTGATTTTTTTTTTCCTTAACTGAAGACTTTCCAGACTTTTTATTACGAATTAAAACCTAATTATCATGACAAACAATCTGAAAATGACAGTCATGAAATGAAATCATGCAGTCACACATTGTTAATTTATACAAGCGATTATTAATATTTGTTCTGAAACTGATTCAGACTTTGTCAGAGATTTCAGTCACAGAGAAACAATAATTTGATCTGAAAATCAGATTTATAATCAGCTGTAATCAAGCATTTCTCTACTGAACATTAATATTTCATTCAGTAGTTGTGGATCAGCAAGAACCTTTTACATACATTTACTTTGATGAACAAACAATCTTTTAACTGAAGCTATCACTGAAATAAACAATTACTCGTTCACAACAAACACTGAAAATGTGTTGAATCGACACGTTCAGTGGAGCAACACTATAAAAAATATATATTATGTAACTAGAAGACGTTTGTAGACAATCTTTGATGTTCACACACACAAACATAGGGTACTCTGGATAGTTGCTAGGGTGCTCTGAGTGGTTGCTATGTAGTTGCTAGGGTGTTATTCATGACACATCACTAGCTGTTTCTCATTGGTCAGATATGATTAACATGATTTATTTTAACCCTTCATGTGTTTTAATAATTTTTCACTTTTAAAGATGAATAAATGAACTTGTTTTCTGGTCTGATGCTCAGATCAACAGTCTCTTACTCATGTTATCTGGATTAAACACGGAAACATGATGAAAGATGAAAGCAGGAAGATCCAGACCTACAGATTACTGACTATTGATCGCTAAGATCTCCGGAGTGGAAGATAAATCATAATTACTGAAGAATAGAAAGAGTGCGTGAGTGAAAGTGGTTGTGATTGTGTGTAGATGTGCAGAATAACCGTAGTCTTTCGTAATTTAGTCCCAGAGCTTGTTTAATACCAGGTTCAGGGACCCATCCCTGCTTACAAAAGAAGCTCAGAAGGATCAGTTACAAAGAATAACATACAAATAACAATGAATAACAAGTTAAAAGTTAAATCTCAGGCCGTCATAAGAGTGTTAGAGTCTGTTCTTCAGCTTTCTGAACAAGAACAGTTTGTAAAAATCTTCATGAAAGAGTAAGTAAACTACAAGCATATGCATTATAAGACAATTGAACGTAATATGAAATTCGTAAGAAAGCACAAGAATAAAACTTTTCTGACATTGTTCTTTGGGGATGAACTCCATCTTTGAGTTAATCTGAATCTGCTGGTTTTGAATATGAAGATGAACATTAAATTAAATTTAAATTAAATTAAAAATTACATTTAAATTAAAGCATTTTTTATGGCAACACCCAGGAAGTGACATCATTTGAACGTTTGAGTTTCAGTCCCTATTTTGTACCCTGGAGATAGAAAGTCTCCCCTATATTATTTATTTGACTTTTTTTCTTCTTCTTCATTTTTTACAACTCCTAGAGTTTAGGACACTAGATCAAAGACACTAAATTTAGAGACACTAAATCTGATGAACTGGCGATAACTTTAAATGTTCTCAGTCTCACTGATGAAGGATCAAGAATAAACACCAATCTGTTTGTTCTTCAGTGTGTTTCATTCTGCAGGGTTCTGGATCTCTCATGTTCTCTCTGTCCTTCAATAAACTCTGTCTCTGTAGATTTCACTTCTTCCTGATGCTCTGATGCTTGTCTTCACTTGTAGACTGATGGGAATATTCCAGCATTTATTGCTGAACTGCAGTGGGAGGAGCTTCACAGAAGGTGTGACGGTTGTGGGAGGAGCTTCACTGAAGGTGTGACGGTTGTGGGAGGAGCTTCACTGAAGGAGGAGCAGATCTGCCAAAGTTTGTGAGTTTGTTTTTCTACTGATTCACATATTAAGCATTTATGTTTATCTGGTATTTATAGTAAAGTATCTGAATTTTTATACAAATTTAAACATGCATTTCTGTTTTATCTCTAAGATTTTCACATTTAATATTTACAAATATTAAAATGTTAAGAAAAAAAAGAATAAATAGAAGTATAGTTATGTAACCAATAAAATCAGTGTTTCCATAATTGCTTCCATTTGAGTTTGATTTGTTGTTCATTGGCTTTACCAGGCTAATCAGCGCAAATCCCGCCGTGCATTCAATTTCACTGGTTAAGGTTAGGGTCAGGTGTGGGGTAGGTTTAGGGGTTAGCATTAACAGCCAGGCTGTATCCGAAATCGCCCCCCATACAGCCATTTTTAGTGGTGTCCGAAACCATAGTGGACGTTCTCGAGTGCACTCATTCAATCCCACAATGCACCACAAAAATGAGTCTACTACCGATGTACACTCAGCAGCTAGAGATAACCCATAATGCACTGTGAGGGTAGTGCGCCGAATGAATTCCCGTGTCTCGCCAGAAGAGAGCGCCCGCAGCTGAATCGTCCATTCATTTTAAAAGTGCTCGTCCACGACATAATACAACACAGGTACAAATTCATTGTAAATTGATTATTAAATTGTTTAACTATGGTTTATACATAATTTCCATGACAGAGTTCAAGATACATCCTTTAATCTTACTACTGGAGCTGCCTGTTTCAAATTATTATTAAAAAGCAAGCAAAACGGCAGTCCTTCGGCATTCGGTGTCCGAATTCACTGGTTTTCATTCACTCCTTCAAGTGAACTGTATGAGTGGACTAATGTAGGGAATAGTGAATGAGGGTGTAGGGGGCGATTTCGGATACAGCCACAGTCTGTCAATGGGAGGAAGCCACGCCCTACTTTGGAGCTCCCACCCGGTTTTGGATTTCCCGCCCCATTTGGAGATCTCCAGGCTGCAGTTATACCCTTCTTGCTTTTAGTGTCCCAGCCTTTAGAGCACGCAGGTTAGATGCACAATAAAGGAAAATAGTACTTAACCATGGTTTAATATTTTAAATTTGAATAAATTTGATTTATCTGACATAATATCAACTGAAAAACAAACACTTTCAAAATCAATCGATATCAACTGATCGTTAAATGAAGATTGTGACAAATCAAAAAATAGTTATTTTAACCCACCGTAAATTACAAAGCAATCCTTCATTTCTGTAGCGATCACAGTTCAGGCAAGCTGTGTTTGTAGTGTATTCCGCTTCTTTCTGAAGAATTACGCACAGTCTTGGAGTTTGGTGCCAGAAGAAAAGACTTTATTTTCTATACAGCGAGAATAAAGCCGAGATCCTTTCTGCAGAAAAGTCTCTCGAATGTCTCTGGTCTCTGGTATATATACAAATTTTTAAGGCGGGTTTCCTATACATTAGAAGCCCCTCTCATGCATATCATTCTACATTTCGCTTGCGTACGCAATCCTGTCTCTTCCTTGGGAGCTGAGACTTCCTAGACTTGTTATGGTATAGGAAAAAGCTCCCCTATATTTTTCCAGATGTTTCCTGTTTGTACATTTTGGCCACATCGGCACTTTTAACACAGAGGCCTTTAGAACATAATGGAAAAACAAAAAGGATATGTAAATGATATATAAATGCCAAGATTCACCTTGATTATACTTGATTAATTCAGATCTTTAACAATAAAAATCTTCTTCATTCCTCCCTTTGAGACTTTTTAAGTCTCACAATTGCTTACGACTACCCAGAGTGCTACTTCATAATTCAGTCCCTTCAGTTAACACTATCTAGTGACTAAATAAGTCACACAGTCTTATCATCAATGACTAGATGATGCAGCAGCACTCTGGAGGAAAATCAGAACCAAACGTCTCTCTCTTCAATTGACTAAGAGAGAGTAAAAGATTATGTCTCCTTTCCCTCTTTATCATATAGAAAACAATGTTATAAGCATGAGCGTGCATTGGTTCAGCGCTTGCCTGTGGTTGTCACAGTTATGCATATTAAAACATAAAAATACATTCAAAATATAATACATTGAATATTCAAAGAAATAATAGTTCGGATCTGTTGATCTTCAGCCCAGATACCTTGCGTATCGTAGAGGGCCATCCATGGGCATAAGTCGTGCTAGTTCTTACACCCCGGATTTGGCTTTTCTTTACACCTCTTATTCATAGTCATCAGAGTCGCTGGAACTGTCCTCCAAAGTTTGTTCATTTGAGGTCAGCTTGTTTAGCAATCCTTCATAATACTCATCCAAGTTCCTTTCTGTGATTATTCGTTGATCACTTGGGACTTTTATCATTTCCATTTGTTTAACAGTAGCATTGACGACCAATGTTCTCAGTACTGGTAATACACAACAAAATAATAATCCTCCCATTACTACAGCAGCTCCTAAAAACATTCCCAGTTTAGCAAGCCATGCTCCCCATGCTCCAAATTTCAAATCAAACCAATCCCATATCCGTTGGTCCCTTCCTGCATTTGCTGTAACTTCAGCCCTTAATTTTTTAATTTTAATCATCACTTCACTAAAAGCTCCTCCAGGGGCAGTATTATTGGGTATGAAAGTGCAACATTGATCTCCAAACATGATACAGACTCCTCCCTTATCAGCTAAGAGCCAATTCAGGGCCTGTCTGTTTTGCCATGTCATTCTACTTGCCGCATGCACTTGTTCTCCTAATAGGGTCAACGCATCGTCAGTGTAATTAATGAATCTTTGTTGGTTAAAATAAATGTAATTAATCCACTCTACATTTTTGTTAGGCGTGATCCAAACAAATATTGATTCAAAACCTGCTTTCACTTCATCTCTTGCCTTAAATTCGTTAGGAATCCCTCTCGGTTGTCCAATTGAGTCTAAATATACTTTGGGGTCCGGCTCATAACCTCTTTTGATTCTGTTGTCTTCCTTTCGCTTTGTTCTGTTCCCCATTGTGCCATGTTAAGTTCTTGAAGTAATCTTACTCTTACGCACATACCTTTCCATCCTACCGGTAAAGAAGGCAACAATGTATCACCTCCACAGATCCAAAAGAAATCTGCTATTATTAGTGATTGGTCTTCATAAATTTCTATAGAAGGCAAGGCAATAGTTTGATTTTCACATTCTTGAGGTGTTATTTTATTACCTTTCTTTTTTCCAAGTGCTAAAAGTTCTGGAGCTCTAGCAGGAAGTCCAGACTTCCAAGAATTTTTCTTATCTATATGCCAAACTATAGCACATTTGCCCTTGAACTTGCCTACATCTTGTGTTCCTTTCGGTTTATGAAAGCACTCATATTCTTGTTTATAATCTATGCCATACCATTTTGGAATCTCTACTTTCCTTTTTTCAATTTTTATGTACTGGCCGATGTCTGAATATTGACACCAAGATCCCCAGAGTGGTCTAAAAAAGTTACTTGTTAATTTAGGATTTCCTAAAAATCCTAGACATTCAGCAATATGGTCTAGTGAAATCTGTCAAATGACAAAAGTTTCTCCCAAATTCGGCACATTTTTGGTAGTCATATGGATTTGGTACGGCTATTACTTTGTTTAACGGAGATTTGGAGCATAGCAAGCAATTTTCTTTCTTTGTTTCTCTTGCAGTAAAAGCTGCCCATTGATACCATTCACTATTTTGAGCTGTTTCCCATAATTCATCATTTTGACTAGCTTCTTCATCCCCTTGCATCTCATAATCTGTGTCTATATGATTTTTGATTAGCATTAGCTCTGTCGAGTTGATATCTTTACCACTGTTCTCCAAAGGTTTAAAAGTTAATTGAAGGGAAGTCTGGTTGCTTTCTATTGGTTGAGCTTGGAGTTGCATTATTAGATACATTAAGCATAAGAGGATCTCCAACCACATTGTCAGATTCGTTCTCTTCCCTCTCCTGTTCCTCCGACTGGAAGACTGGAGCTCCTTGTGAAATCTTTTCTGTGCTGTCTTTTGTTTGCACTTCATCCTGTGTTCTGGGCTCCTCCTTGTTACTCTCTGTCACGTTGTCCACCTGTCTGTTTTCCTCCCTTTCTGTCTTTTTCTTGGGAACTCTCATGCAGTGGTTTAGATGATACCAAGTTGTACTTCCCTCCACTTGTACTGCTGTCGGAGTTGCTCTCACCACTGTGTACGGGCCCTCTCTCCTCGGCTCATTCCATTTTCTCCGGAACACCCTCAGATATACTTGGTCACCCGGAACAACTGGACACGTTGTCTCCGTCTCCTCGCTGGGCTCTTTTCTTTTTTCCTGTGAATAGATAGCTTTATGTATGGCAGTTAGTTTCTTCATATATGAACGAAGTTCCATTTGTAACTGCTCTAGAGGCGGTCCTTTGTAGGGACCTCTACAATGTGGCGCTGGCATAGGATGACCTGTAAGCATTTCATGAGGTGTTAAATGCGTGGTGCGGTTAGTTTGCATGCGATAGCTCATTAGTGCTAGAGGCAAAGCATCAATCCAATTAAGTTTAGTACTTTCACATATTTTGTTTATTTTGGCCTTGATAATTCCATTCAATTTCTCTACCTGTCCTTGACTTTGAGGATGGTAAGTGCAACCTAGTCTTTGTTTTATTCTTAATTGTTGCAACACTTGTTTTACAGTTTTTTGTATGAATGCCGAACCGTTATCTGAACTTATTTCTGATGGTATCCCAAATCTAGGAATTACTTCTCTTGTTAGAAATTTGATTACTGTCCCTGCTCCTAGATCTGCTGGCGGTACTGCCTCCACCCATTTGCTAAATCTGTCAACAATCACCAGCATGTATCTTTTCCCTTGTACTCGCTTTATCATGTCCACGTAGTCCATGACCAGATGTTTAAAAGGCCCTTCAGGCACTGGTATATTGGTGTCGTTATCGCTTTTCTCATATTGTACTTTGCGCAAATTTCACATGCAGACAAGAATTCATCTACCGTTGCATACAAATAAGGAGACCAATATCCTTGCTTTTTAATTTTTCTTACAACTTCCCCCCTTGCGCAATGGTCAAAACCATGCGCATCTGCGATAAGAATATTCAAAAGTGAAATTGGTGCAACCATGTGTCCTTCATGTGTACGCCAGATTTCTTGTGAGTCTTTTTTGGCCCCCCTTTGATGCCACATAGTTTGTTCGTAGGGGCCTGCTTTTTGCTGAATTCGAATTATGTCATCCAATTGAGGTTGAGGTTCTATAAGTACTACAGGTGCTAATACTGCTATTTGACATCCTGAAGCCTTTTTTGCCTGTAAATCCGCTGCATTGTTTCCTTTAATGACATAATCATTTCCTTTTTTGTGTGCTTGGCATTTGATTATTGCTAATCTTTTTGGTAGCATCATAGCAGAAATTAATTGCCCTAGTTGCTCACCATGTTGGATGGGAGTTCCATCACTCTTTTTGAAACCTCTTTGTTTCCACACGGCTCCAAACAGGTGACATACACCGTGAGCATATGCCGAATCAGTGAAAATGTTAGCAGTTTGTCCCTCTGCTAACTGACATGCAGCTGTAAGAGCTTTTAATTCAGCTAACTGTGCAGAACAAGGTTGTACACAATGCTGTGATATTACCGGTACAAATTCTTTCTTGTCCTTCCTCACTACTGAATATCCTGTATGATTTCCTTCATGGTCTCTAAAGCTAGATCCATCTACAAAGTAAGTGACTTCTGCTTCAGGAATGGGTGTTGACTCAAGATCTGGTCGTAATCAGGTAAATGCCAATGACTCATTCACACAATCATGAGGTTTTCCTTCAAAAGACAAAGGGATCAAGTCTGCTGGATTGACTGTATGACATCGCTTAATAGTTACGTCTGGATATGTAAGTAATGAGGAGTAGGCCAAAATTCGAGCTTGCGTTAGAACAAATTTTCCCTGCTCTAATAATTCCACAGTTTTGTGATGAGTGTAAATGGTTACTGGGTACCCCATAGTTATTGTGGATGCTTTTTCATAAGCATAATATACTGCCGCTAGGCCCTGTTGGTAACACGGAGGATATCCTAGAGCCACATTATCCAGCTTTGTGCTGTAATAAGCTATTGGCTGCTTTTTCCTCCCACTGCAAGTCTCTTGCATCAGTACTGCTGATGCATAACCATCAACTCTATTGGTCACATACAGATGAAACATTTTATTATAATTTGCTGTTCCTAGGGCAGGTGCCTGTTGTAATTCTTTTTTCATTGTTTCAAATGCCAGTAGTGCATCTGTATTCCATATTAATGGATTGCTTAGATGCTGAATTCCTGCCTGTTTCATCATTTCTCTCAATGGTCCTGTTTTTACTGCATAGTCTTCTATCCAGTCTGAACTAAAGCCAGTCATTCCTAGAAAAGTCATCATTTGTCCTACTGTTTGAGGCATCGGCGTTTTACTTATACCTTCTAATTGAGTGGGTGCTATAGCTCGTGTGCCAAATGCAATCAACCTGCCTAAGTATTCAACTTGAGGTTGACAATACTGTATTTTGTGTTTGGACACTTTGTGTCCTCCTTGAGCCAATTTTGTTAACACTTTAATTGAATCTCTGTGACATTGTTCTAATGTAGATGCAGAAACGAGTAAATCATCCATGTACTGTATTAGCGTTCCGTCTATTACAAGATCTTCTAAATCGACCTTTAATACTTGATTGAATAAATGAGCCGAATGTTTGTATCCCTGAGGTATTCTTGTATAGGTATACTTTTTTCCTGCATAGGTAAACGCAAACAGGTATCTACTCTCCTCTGCTAATGGCACGCTGAAGTAGGCAGAGCAGAGATCAATTACAGTAAAGTATTTGGCATCAGGAGGGACATTTGTTAACAACGTGTGTGGATTTGGCACATCAGCTGGCAAATCTTCAACTATTTCATTAATTGCTCGTAAATCATGAACGAGACGCCATCGGTTTTTGTCCGCTTTTAGTATAGGCATAATTGGAGTATTACAGTAACTAGATATTTCTATTAAAACTCCTGCCTTCACTAAACCTTCAATATTGTCTTTTATGCCTGCCTCAGCCTCTGGTTTCAAAGGATATTGTGCTTTTCTGGGTAGACGTGCGTCTGGTTTAAGTTGAACTCTTACAGGATTAGCTGATTTTATTAATCCTATATCTGTGTCATGTTGTGACCACAGTTCAGCTGGTACCTGACTCTCCATTTCCACAAACAATTCAGTCTCAGTATTGTTTAGTAATTCAGATGTTGTGGTCATTTGTGTCAAATTCTTTTGACTGATTTCTACTTCCTGTGGAATACCTAGCAAACTGGTTGCACACAAAATTTTGATGTAATTTTTGTCAGCTGAATGAAAAATCAACGGATGTTCTGTTGATTCCCATTTGCTTTTTCCTGCTTCTCTCATCATTGGTCCTAAATGTTTTGTTTCCCAGTTTTTTCCTACATATATTGCAATATGTGGGACAGAATCAGTTACATTGAACCATTTTTCAACAAATTCACTGTTTGGAATATTTAACGCTGCTCCTTGTTTACCTATTATGATATGCTCAGAGACTGTCTCGACTTTTTGACCTTTTGTTTCTTCCTGCCATTTTTGTCATCTCTATTTGGATCATAGATCATTGTACAATGAAATTCTGATTTTGTTAACCTTGCTTCAGGAATCTGTGCTTCAATAAACTTTCCCCATTTGTTTACTGTTTGTCTCACATCTTGTTCTATCTGTCCTATCCAATAGACATTTGCTTTTGGCTCTGCAACCACCATTTGTGTTTCTGTTCCTATTGCATCGATAAATATTCCTTCTGGAGAACACCAAATTTGTAACCCCAGTTTGCATAATGCATCTCTTCCTAACAAGTTGATAGGAGTTTGATTTGATACAAGAATGGGAATTGTGATACTTTGATTTTTTGTTTGTAGACACACTGGAGCTGTCATCGGAATTAATTGCATTTGTCCCGAGAATCCTACTGTCTTGGTGAATTTTCCAGACAAGGGGAGATGTGAAGCATATTTTGAATTTAAGCAAGTAAAAATTGCTCCTGTGTCTAGCATCATGGGTGTGTTTTTACCCTCTATTTTAATTTGCATAATAGGCTCTTGATCTGCTTTAGTTGTTAACATTGGTAACTGGTTCTCCCCTGTAGAATTCTCTGGGCACCCCTAGTATCCCTGATTTGGTCCCCTCCACTGATTAATAGGGCCTTCTCCTGTACCTCAATCGGACTGCTGCCA
The DNA here is from genome assembly GCA_036784905.1 of Acrossocheilus fasciatus. Classification (NCBI taxonomy): domain Eukaryota; kingdom Metazoa; phylum Chordata; class Actinopteri; order Cypriniformes; family Cyprinidae; genus Acrossocheilus; species Acrossocheilus fasciatus. Next base: position 2,808,419 of record CM071959.1, on the reverse strand, counting down.
ACCCTCTCCTCTGCCCCCTCGAGGGTACTGCTGGTATGGCAAGGTGGGACAATTATATCTGATATGTCCGGGCTGATTGCATATCCAGCACAAATCTGGAAGGCCAGTATAAGGTCTGCCTCTTCCTCTCTGGCCTCTCTGCATTGGTCTTTTTCTCCATCCCATTGGAGTTGGCTGTTGGGGGTAAACATTAATTATGGGCACAGGAAGTTGGTGTGTGTTCGGGGGGCCTGCTGTAGATGGATTTGGCTGAACAGTTGGTTGCGGAGTGCTCACAGGAGACATAACTGATATTTGTTCCTCTCCCTCTTTCACCATCGGAGCTTGAATCTTTCTCTTATTTTTCTTTGTCAGCTCTTCAAGCTGTAGTTGAGTTAGCTTTCGCTGTAGCTCTTTCTCTTGGGTCTTGAGCTTTAGTTCATTTTTTCTGTGTTGCTCACATGATCACAAAATTCTTTATGAGTTTTTGAGTTCAAGCCAACAACATCATCTAGCCTGCTCTTTACGGCTAGAGGCATGGCATCAATTACAGCTTGTCTGAATAACGTGGCCATTAAAGGATCCCCCTCGGGATTTATTTTTTGTCTCTTGTTTCCAGTTTTTTAACTGTCTCTGGATATACACGGCTGGATTTTCGGCACCTCCCAGCTCTTCTCCTCTGAGCGTTTTGGGATCCAGTCTGTTCGGATACTCAAGTCGCAATGCTTGCCATACTGCTGGACGAAATGCATTAAAAAAAATCCCATCCATGTTGTGGGAGTTCACGGCTCTGTCTAGAGCGGCTGTTTGCAAAATTTCGACCAACTTTGTCCCTCCTATGATTTTTGCCAGCAATGCTTTAATGTCCCCCACAGCCAAAAGTTTGCCCGTTTCTTCCTCAAACACCTTAATCCATTTCCCCACCCCCTCGTTAATTTCTGGAAGGCACGTCACCAGTCCTTCGAGGTCTTGAGAAGCCCAAGGGACGTATTGTCCCTGCGCACCTTTAATTAAAATCGGAAGTTGTGCAGCCAGCGGTCTAAGAGTTCCTTTTTCCCTTCCCTGTTCCCACTTTCTTGTATCAAATATTTCTCCTTCAACATTAATTTCCTCATTGCTGTCGAACAGGTTACTTCTCTGTCTCTCCAACTCATTTTACTTTTGAATTTTCTTGCCTGATTCTCTAATTTTTTGACCTAACTCCTGTTCAATCATTTCTACTTGTGCTTTAATTTCACGATCTTTTCTCCTTAATCTTTCCAACACTTCCTCATATCTTGTTTTATCTTCCTGGTCTGACTTCATTAATTCTAATGCCATTCTGGCTTGTTTGTAACAATCCATAGTCAGATATTTTTCACTCTCCCTTTTCTGCTCTCTACTCCCTGCTTTTACATCTGGTTCAAGCTCAACTTGACCTTCGACCTCTATTCCTCTCAACACATCAACTTTTCCCTTGAGAATCGGTAACTGTTTTTCTCCTGACGGATAAGGAGGAGGTTGAGAAAATAGCATCTCTTTTTTGCATGTTTCTCTGTCTGCTTCCTTTAAAATCTTCCTGGCCTGCTTTATATTTTTTAACGTGTTCTCACCCTCCTTTTTAAACATAGCCAACACTTCCTGTTCTTTCTCTCTCTTACCCTCTCTTTGTTCATGTTTTTTGCTGACACTTTTAGTTTTGTAATTTTTTATCAGAGTTTCCATTTCCTCACACAACGCTACATCAAATGTCCCTTCCTTTGGCCATTTTGTCATTTTATTTTTCTTTCTTTTTTGCCATTTGTCTGAGATTTTGTTTATCATGTCTTTACACAAAGGATATTTTAATCCTAATATTTCTACCGGAGTAGCGGCCATATTTTCTCTTTCAATCTATTTAGTTTTATTCGTTTTATACCATTTATTTTATATAAAAATTTTGTCACTTTTTTTTCAATTAAGCTTATCCTTTATTTAATGACTTGCTCCTTTTACTTCAGTCTTTTATTCAATCTGATGTATATACTCTTTCTTTATATTTTTATTTTTATTTTTTGATCACGCAGTATTCATAAAATCTTTAATAATTTTTATTTATTTATTTTTTCTATTATCTGTTGCCTCGTCTGTTTAGTTTAGTGCACACTTATATACAACATAAGATCTTATAACACATCTGGATTAAATCTTTATTGACCCTATTCCTATAAACACTCATACCACTAAGTCCCTTTATTTTTATTTACTCTTTATTTATTTATTAAGGGCTCATACATTCATACAGCATCCTTTTATTTATAAGGATTTCCTTGCACAAATTATCCCTTTATTTTTATAGGGCTTATCAATCATTCATCCCTTTTGGGTGTGTCAAGAGCTGTGGCCCTTCTCCACTTGGGAAAAAAGGCTCACTTCTCTCCCCAAACCCAATCGGAATTTATTAGTTTTCTCATTCACTCTCAGTCTTTCACACCCACACGCATTCGGACACGGACACAGTTTCAAACACTCTTCAAAACAAAACAACAAAACAAAGCTTTTTTCTCTCGAGTATTCACCTGCTCCAGAATACTGGTTTTCTCACTGCAACCCCTCTTTATTCTCCCTTTCTCAGTAAAAAAACAAGATCCTGCCAGGAATTTTCATATCCTACCTAAGCTGACCTCTGACCTCAATCAGAGTGGTATCCGTAGGTCTCGCGCGCTCACTCTATTTTATCTGCTTCACGTTCATTTCTGTCCCTTCAGGCCCAGTTTAAATAAACACAGACCGTTGCTAGCAATGTATGTCTGCCTACACCATCCAGTTTCAATTTAGGCTACTTATCAAGGCCATAAACAATAAACTAGATAAATGCATGCAGTTATTTCTTCTGGAATAAAACTCCCTTTTGTTCTTTTCTTTAAATTTAGAATTTTGGAAGAGCAAAATTTAAGTGTCTTACCACCCAGAGCAGATTGGCAAACATCACAAAATTATATAAGCAAAAATGCTTACCTGTGGCCACTTTTTTTTGTGCTGTTCGTCAAAATTCTGCTCCAAGCGGTCGTCCACTCTGCTGCTCTGTTCCAATCCTGTTCGTGACGCCAATTGTAGTGTATTCCGCTTCTTTCTGAAGAATTACGCACAGTCTTGGAGTTTGGTGCCAGAAGAAAAGACTTTATTTTCTATACAGCGAGATTAAAGCCGAGATCCTTTCTGCAGAAAAGTCTCTCGAATGTCTCTGGGCTCTGGTATATATACAAATTTTTAAGGCGGGTTTCCTATACATTAGAAGCCCCTCTCATGCATATCATTCTACATTTCGCTTGCGTACGCAATCCTGTCTCTTCCTTGGGAGCTGAGACTTCCTAGACTTGTTATGGTATAGGAAAAAGCTCCCCTATATTTTTCCAGATGTTTCCTATTTGTACATTTTAGCCACATCGGCACTTTTAACACAGAGGCCTTTAGAACATAATGGAAAAACAAAAAGGATATGTAAATGATATATAAATGCCAAGATTCACCTTGATTATACTTGATTAATTCAGATCTTTAACAATAAAAATCTTCTTCATGTTCTGAATCTCCCTTTTCTTTAACTTTTGTGGGACTTATGCAGATCCAATTTTTGGTGCAATTTCACCACCTACTGGACTGGAGATCAAGTGTTACGTACAGTAACTTCAATGTAAAGCATCTACACACATTTGGTTTATCATCTTTTTTTAATGTATGGTTTTTACCCCATCATACAACTCAGTATTTCAACAAACACTTTTAATTATTTAATCATTTCTACTTCATTTCTCAATCATTTTCCATTGTTTCATTACAATTGTACTGCCATTGCTTAATACACTATTTGTATAAATTTCCTATAATTAAAATCACACATTTTCCTTTTTTTAAAAAAAATGTAATACAATTCATACATTTTCCATATTCTAAATAACATTTCTTGTCTATTTTCTCTCCATCAGTTTTTCTTCTGTAGCAGACACCAGATCCTCTGTTTCAGGTGTCTTTGGCGCTTCTAAAAACATCATATAAGTTATTCCTCTTGGACCCATCATTGCATTTACACCTAATATAGTTGCTCCAACTATCCTTTTTTTTAAAGTTACCACTTTCCATTCTCTCCATCCACTATTGCTACATTTTTTAATTATCAAAATTACTTCTATTATGTAAACCGCTACTCCTGCAAATACAACTTATTACTCCTCTGTAATAAGTCCATATAACCACATTTCAGCCAATCATAAACAGGCATGATGCAGGGCTAATAATTTCCCCAAATCATACAAGTTTTTCTAAATATCTAAACATTGTCAACAACTTTTTGCTACAGTAAATCAAAATGATCATAACATAACTGTTTTGCTATATACTGTTTTTATCAAGTAGCAACACTGTTCCTATTGTTCCTTTTATTTTCATGTTTTCAAAGATCATAATAAACATCTAAAGGAATAAACTGGATTGAATCACCAGTAGATCATAAGGTCACTGAGGTCAGATCCGCTGATGTTGGTTGTGTATCATTGTATCGTTGCTTGCCGTTGTTTGTTCTTCAGTCTCACTAGTGTGTTCTTCATTTTGCTGTCAGTTGACTTTTATAACATTGTTCTAAATATATATATATATATTTTTTTTTTTTATTATTATTTATTTATTTGTTTGTTCTGGATTCTTCTGAAATGGAGCATGTTGCACATAATGTGGGACTGACTTGTCTATCACTGTAGTCTGACTGAAAACTAATAAAACTGAAAACACATATATATAGCACATAGGCTACTGTACATACACATTTTGACTGATGGATGCATCAGTTTTAGTTCTTGTAAGCTGCAATTGGCTTATCCACGTCTCTTTTGTTATTCTGATTCTGATTCAGGATTTGAGGACTGTGTTAAAGACAGGAATGGATAGATGAGCTCAAAATATTAGAGAATAAATTATATTGAGAGTAAATAAGACAGCTGTGGTATTTCTCATTTAAACATAAATTAAATAAAAAACAGTGCTATAAATGTTTAATAAGAGAAGAGAAAGCCAGTAAATAATGAAGAAGACTCTAAATTCATTAGTTAGTCTAAAATTTCCTTAAATGTAGGGTTTAAAATACATAAATTATAACTACATTTGTGATTGTACAATGATAAAAATGTTAATTTTAGATCTAAATAAGAAATAAAGTGCTGTTTTGTCTTTTTCAAACCCACACAAGTTTATGAGTTACAGTTTCAGTTTTTATCTTTTAATAGACATTAGATTCAAAACTATTTAAACCTTAAATGACAGATTGTGAAGAGCACATATATCTACATCACAGCAACCTGTGACACTGAACAGAGATGGTAAATTCAGAAAATAAGATGAAAATAATAGGGCATATTGTATTTGTATGTAGAAACTGAAAGTTCATTATAATTAATTGAGTTCTGAACTAATTCAATGAATCATACATTTCATATTTCTTAATTATTCATCATAACCTACAGGCTACTGAATGAAATCATTCAATCTGAATTCATAGACTATTGCTGTAATGAAAGGAATGTAATGAAATTTATTCAAATAAAAATAGGGCTGTATATAATTTTGTTATATAATAATTATTACCTTTCAGATTTGGCTTGGATTATTTGATATGATTTGTCTGTCATTACTCAACAAATGTAGAAGAGGAGGTGAATGGAGCAGACTGAGCATGATCTGCAGGAGAGGAGAATATGGAGTAACAGCAGGTGGCGCTGGTGCACTGTTTTAGTTTGTGATCTGCTGTTAGAAGGAAGAAGGAGAAGCAGGTGTGTTTGTGCTTCACATTCCTGTCCAGTTGGTGGCGCTGATGCACAGATCTGTTGTGAACTGGACTCTGTTTTTCTCCGAGATGGAGTCGTATCAGGTGACAAACATCAATCGTGAAGATCTCAGGTGTTTAACAGCGATCACAAACCGAAAGTGTTTTAAAGACTTCCGGATTCTGTTCCTACACAAGATCGTCTGAACTACTGCAAGTAAGTCTGAATACTTTCACGATTACAGTTATTTAGGAGAATGATGAACGGGTTTCAGAGCTATATGAAGATTTGTTAAGATAACTTATACCTGTCGCCGAAGTAACAAACACCGAGAAGCAGAAAGATATTAAAACAAACCGTTTAAAGACGACGCATATTAAAGGATTTTACAAGTCTGTGAACATGTAGCATTAAGAATAATTATAAAATAGTTATTTTATTTCCCCTTTTTTCCATTTTAAGACGCGAGGCTGAAAGTATTCTGTGTTCAAATCAAACCTGTTCTTCCGGATAGAGAGACGATAAACCCGAGCAACATTAATCTTAATGCTCCGAAAGTTGCTGCAGTAATGTTCATGTAAATAAAGACATGTGTTGTGAGAGATCTGAAGAGATTATGATCCAATTACATGGCAGTATATTTGCAGCATATTTTATGTTTATATTGATTGTTTGATCTAGTTCTTCTTCTTCATCATTTATTCCTCTGAACTCTCATGATGTTGATCTCAGACAGAGACACATTGTCGTGTCCAGGTCCTGATGAGCATCTGATGGTCTTCAGAGACACAAAGATCTCAGTGTTGAGCTGTTCATCTGCAGTATGTCAGAGAAGAGAGGAAAGATGAGTCTCTCACAGAAACAGAGGTAAGACTGAGTCTGCTTTCACAGAAAAATACAACACACTTCAACAATGAGTGAGTTCTCTCACTATTGTCATCAAATTCTTTGCAAAACAAATGAGAACATCCTGCAAATTTTTAGATTGTCACAGGTGACTTGAGACTTGTTAAATGTCTTGTGTACTTACAGGAATGTTTAGCCTAGCTATCAAACTATAGATTAATCAACTAAAAAAGGAAGTATAGAGGTTATGCATAAACGTATCATGAGTGAATCAGTTTTACAGTTCTCAAATTTGAAAGTTAGTAGAAATAAGTCAAATAAAAGACATTAAGAAATAATGATCATATTTAACTACAGACACACTGTGAGTAGTAAAGTTAATAGTTTCTCACACATCATTTTCAGCATGTTTTTTGTCTGGATAAGGTCGCTGGTGTCTGTTCTGTCTGACTGGCTGCCGGGAAGCTGTCTAACCTTCTCCTCATGTTCAGAGATTGTCTCCTTGATGGTTTTTGCAAACAGTCTCATGCTCTCTCGATGAATGTGGATGTGATCATACAGATGCTCATGAGTGATGCGCTGATGGTCGGCTCTGTGGACATTCATCATTGAAGCACAGACTCCAGTGATCTCCGCATTGATTGAGTTGATGATCTTTTGTGGCACGTCTCTGCGAGGTTGAAGGGTTGAGATGATGATTTTGGCTCTGGGGTGGATCCTGCTAGCTGTGTTGGACCGGGCTTTAGTGACATATATCTTTCCAGCACTGAGGTGGTTTGTTCCAGTGTGAAGAATGATGTCTGACGGGCACCGAACACACACACACACACACACCTCTCGCAGCAGCCTCAAAGCTGAGTGTGAGGAGAGACACCAGAACTTCTTCACAGATCTCCCCGGAAACAGTCGTCTGGGGTCAAGATGATGGTCGTTGGAATCACAGAGTATTACAGTGTTGTCTTTGCTCTTCTGTTCTCTGCTGGAGCTCATGAATGGTGGTGATGTTGTAGCAGGTGGATGAATCTGTGTAATGCTGCTGTTCTCGTTCCTCTTGAGGTTGTGAGGGGTTTCAGGAGTGAAGGAGCTCTGAGACTGTGAGCTGATACGCTGCTGATGTTGAGTTGTGCTTGTGGTGTGTTCAGGAGTCGGGGTGTTGTGACACTCTCTTGATCTGCGTCCCAATTCGCATACTATCCGTCCTAAATAGTATTCGAAAACAGAATTAGTATGTCCCAAATCATAGTATGTTTAAAAAAAAGTATGCCAAAGAATCCCGGATGGTCTACTACTTCTGGTTAGAATTCGAAGTGCAGATCGATGCACACACACTAACGGCTAATATTGCCCACAACAGGAGGATTCGATTAGAACTACAAACACGCTTAAGTATGAAAAAAAACTACAAACATGGCGGATATGCGCGAACGACGAACAGGTAGATAAAGGGATTTGGGTGATAAATACTCAATGTCTAACCTGATGAATAAATAAATATTTTATGTTATCCACATTATTTCATCTGCAGCAACACTGAACTTTTATAATGATAAGTTTGGTCATTAACTTTGAAATGTATCATTATGCAAACACATGAGCAGAGTTATTGGCTTAAAAGAACCGCGATGTGCTTCTTTATTTCTCTCCAGTATTTAGGAAATCAAATTAAACAAAATGTGGATGATTTTAACTGTGACAAGATGATTAACAGGGCAGTTATTTAAACGTTTACAGGATGCACATAACTATAAGCAACATAGCATCCGTTAAAGAAGCAGCTATGACAAAGTAGTATGTCCCAAAGCTTGCCTACTATTCTGCTATATACTCAAAAGTATGTACTTTTTCTTCACAAAAAGACTACATGCTTTTAGGGCATGGTATACGTAGGCGACTTGGGAAGCAGCATTGCTGGTGTTTTGTGTGCAGCTGGTTTCTGGTCTCCTCCAGCAGTCTCTCCAGTGTGTGGCCGTGTTGTTCTCTTCTGGCCAGTTCCTCTCTCACCTCCTCAGCTCCTGCCGCAGCTCTTGATTGTCCTCCTCCAGATGTCTTGCAGCAGAGCAGAGCTGTTGGAGTTGTTGCACACTGTGGTGGCTCAGGTTTAGCAGATGATGGAGATTGTTGGTAGTTTCCTCTTTAAACAGAAAGAAGTCCTGCTCCAGCTCAGCGACGTTATCTCTCAAAGCCTTTATCTTCAGAGACGCTGGTGTATCTGTGTTTGAGGAGATCTTGATCTGGGGTCAGAGATGGTCACTGATGTGATGCAGGACACTTCTGCTGTGTGGCTCTTCATTTCAGGATCTTTCTTAATCTTCTGAACCTCCTGTTTAAGGTTTCTGAAGGTCCTCTGGAGTTCATTGAGGCTGGTTTCTGGTCCCTGGACCATGATTGTGCCGTTATGATAGAAGTTCACAATCAGCTTTGTGTCGTTCTCTCCTTCTAGAGTGAGTTGTCTACCTTTGTTGATGCCGCCTCTTCTTTTACACGTCATGTTCGAGCAGAGGACGGTGTGTGTCAGGATGATGGTGTTCAGTAAAGAAGAGCAGGTTACACAGGACTCTGTTTTCTGGTCCACTGTAGTCAGATAACAGTATCTCTGGGTTCTCTCTCAGAATAATCTCTCATATTTTTCTGTCTTTTTTGTAGATTTAACTTCTGCTGGATTTATTATCTCCAGCTTCTCTTCATTTTTTTTAAAATGCCTCTGCCTTCGGCCCATGTTGCTCTGAACTGAAGTAACTGTCACAATGTTAGCTTGGCTAGCAGTTAGCTTGTTACAATGAGTTTGTATGTAGTTTTTAGTTGATGACAATCTTCTTAGAGGTCTTACCTTAGTAATCTTCTGCTTCTATTGTTCACAAAAAAATGTCCAATTATCTAATTATCTGTTTTGGGTCATTAAAAAAAAAAAAAAAAAAAAACATGATCCTGCAAAAATGGTGTTGATTATGCTCTTTTGTCGATTTTGATTGCATCCATTGTCCCTTTGCATAAAAGCGTCTGCTAAATGTAATGCATGTTTCTAATTATAATTATATACATACTCTTTGCTAGTTTTGACTAAACATAACTATTGAACAGTTCCACTGTTGTCCAGGAAAAGATACACATCATAACTCATAACACACACTGACTCTTTGGGGGGCATTGATCACTATCGGTAGAGATACTGCTGGAGAAACCACTTCTCCTGATACATTTACATTTACATTTAAACATTTGGCAGACGCTTTTATCCAAAGCGACGTACAATATGAGAACAATAGAAGCAGATAGACCATCGAGAGTGCAGCAGTATACAAGTGCCATGACGAGTTTCAGTTAGCACAGCACAGTACATATTGCTAGGTTTTTTTTTGTTTGTTTGTTTTTTTTTTAAATAAATAAATAGATGTAATAGGAAAGTGTTAGTACTAGTTGGTCAGGTGCTGGCGAAAAAGATGCGTCTTTAGATGATTTTTGAAAATGGCTAAAGACTCAGCTGTTCAAATTAAGATCGGGAGGCCATTCCACCAGCTGGGCACAGTCCAGGAAAAGGTCCGTGAGAGAGATTTGGTACCTCTTTGTGATGGCACCACAAGGCGTCGTTCACTTGCAGACCGCAAGCTTCTGGAGGGTGCGTAAGTTTGAACAAGTGAGTTTAGATATATTGGTGCAGTGCTAGTTGTTGTCTTGTAGGCAAACATCAGTGCCTTGAATTTGATGCGAGCGGCTATTGGTAGCCAGTGTAACCTGATGAAGAGAGGGGTAACATGAGCTTTCTTCGGTTCAATAAAGACCACTCTGGCTGCTGCATTCTGGATCAGTTGCAGAGGCTTGATAGTAGATGCGGGAAGGCCCGCCAAGAGAACATTACAGTAGTCCAGTCTGGAGAGAACAAGAGCTTGGACAAGGAGCTGTGCAGCATGCTCCGACAGGAAGGGTCTAATCTTCCTAATGTTATATAAGGCAAATCTGCAGGACCGGGCCGTTGTAGCGATATGGTCTGTGAAGCTTAACTGATCATCGATCACAACTCCAAGGTTCCTGGCCGTCATGGAGGGAGTCATGGTTGATGAACCTAGCTGTATAGAGAAGTTGTTGTGAAGTGATGGATTGGCTGAGAACACAAGCAGTTCTGTCTTGGCAAGGTTGAGCTGAAGGTGATGGTCTTTCATCCAGTTAGAGATGTCGCTCAAACAGGCTGCAATGCGAGCAGCTATCGTCGGATCATCTGGTTGGAATGAGAAGTAGAGTTGAGTGTCATCAGCATAGCAGTGATACACCAGTAAAGGACCAGGTCTTCATTTCTGTGAAATACTATGGAAAGAAGAATAAAACTGGGGAGAGAGAATGCCTTTAAATTATAAAACATGCATGGATATGTTCTCTAATGCCTCTCAAAAATAAGGCTAGCTATATTTGAGTTCAATATTAAGACTATTTTGAGGCTGTTTTGTGAAACTCTCCTGGCTCACTCACTCCAGCTCTTTAACTGCTGGTCATTAACATGTGAAAGGTCTGACAGCCACCAGTCCTCACAACCAGCAGTGTTTCAGCTCGATATGTCCATGAAACTTCACCGATTCCTGTATATGTCCGTGTACACCGGAGTATGTGGGTATTTCTGGAAATTTACTGTTCTGTGTAACTGCTCGGGTAATTTCCACAAACATCCAGCAAACCTGAAATTACACGTCGGTTTACCATGACCAGATATTACCAGATTTGATTCTTTTCATGCAGTATAATTTATCATATAGATCTGATTGCATTACATGTTTGTGGTTGCATATTTAGTGGGTATTAAATGTAAAAAAAATGGGCAAACTAGGTTTCATTTAAATGAATAAAAATATACATCAAACACTTACAGTGTAGATTCATGGATATTTTTAAAGGGAAATTTAAAAGATTTTTGTCTCTTTCTCAGACTCGTCCATTATATTCATTGCTATAGATACAAGATGTTATTTTTAATTTAGTATTTTCTCTTCTGTCGGTGAGGTCAACAGAGTTTTACTCAACAGGTTTAATATGGTTGCACTATAACACCGTTTTTGAGCCAGTTGAGTGAAATAGAATTTGTGCAGAATGAGAAAGCAGCACTTCACTTGACTGTTAGATGATTGACTGAGTTAGTCAATTAGTTTGTGTTAAATTGGACTAAACAAACTCAAATGAGACTGAAGTATCTCTATAGTTTTCTGTTCTTTGTGTCATTAGTGTAAGATCAGGCTCACATGTGTCCAGCTCTGTGTCTGTGAAGAGTGACCAGTCAAAAGGTTTGCCACCGGACTTAAATGAGAAAAAAGCATCATCTACCAAAAGGTATTTAATGTTTTTCTTAATGTTGTTTGCACATGGACTGCTATAAAATATTTCACTGAATATTTATCATGAATCTATATTGTTTAAATATTTATCAGAGTTTTCATTAAGATGTTAAGAGCATCAGCGAAGATTAAAATTATTTGATGTGAACTATATATTTTGTACACCCCATTAATTGTGGTGCACTATAAAAAATACTCATTGTCAATGTGGTATATATTATTAATTCACCAGCCCCTTGTTGTTTGCTTATAGGACAGAAAATATTGCAATGAGAGACCTACTATTTATCAAATTTATAAGATCCTATACATGTAACCATGTGAATTTAAACAAAATATTTGCAAGCTATTTATTTAAAAGTTTCCCGAAAATGCAGTACTTCATTTTATTCAGTAATAGGGTTCAATATGAGACATTAGATTCAGACGTCCAGACTCACAGGAACTACAAGAATTTCAAAGACAATCTCCTGACGATCTTCCAGGTAGGAAAACACATTTTCAATAATGTTTACATTTATAACAAACAAATAGTTTACTGAACAACGCTTGCAAGAATATTCAATAGAAATTTGATTTCTGTTTTATCTTGATCATTTTTTTTCTTTTAGGAACACAATGTAAAATGAAAAATATATTTCTCTTTGATTTTAGGATCTTGAAAGCAAAATAATCACATTTCTGAAGAATGAGCTGAAAAAGTTTAAGAAAATATTACAAAAAGAAGACATACAATGCTTTGTGAAGGATTTTAATGAGAACAGATGCAGTAACAAAGAAGCAGCTCTTGATCTCACGCTCTTCTTCCTGAGAGAGATGAAGCAAGATGACGCTGCTGATGCTCTAGAAGGTAAGAGACTCTGTTCACTGCTTCCAGCGCTGTGTCAATCTGATTTCTCTTCTATTATCACTGTTATGACTCAGACGAAGATCATTTGCTGTTTATACGCCTCTCATATATTATGTTCATAACCTGCCCCGTCTCTTTCAATGACAGACTTACTTTAGACTTCCACATTCTGTTCAGTACATAACAAACCCAGAGACTAAACAATCTGTGTATTTTATTCCTGTGTTTAGATGAGCTGATCTTCATTCATCAGCTAAAGTGTAGTCTAAAGAAGAAGTATCAATGTGTGTTTGAAGGAATTGCGAAGCAAGGTGACTCCACACTTCTGAATAACATCTACACAGATCTCTATATCACTCAGGGTTGTAGTGAACAGGTCAATACTGAACATGAGGTAAGACAGATTGAAGTTGCTTCCAGACGTCATGAATCACAGGAGATACAGGTTGAGTGCAAAAATGTGTTTGAAGCACCTGAACAAGACAAGCAGATCAGAACTGTACTGACAAAAGGAGTTGCTGGCATCGGAAAATCAGTCTCTGTACAGAAGTTTGTTCTGGATTGGGCCGAAGGAAAAGAAAATCAAGATATCAGCTTCATATTTCCTCTTCCATTCAGAGAGATGAACTTAAAGGAGAAAGAAAAACTAAGTTTGATGGACCTTATCACTCAGTTTTTCCCAGAGACAAAAGGACTGAATCTTACAAGAAGAAATCAGTTCAGAGTCTTGTTCATTCTTGATGGATTGGATGAATGTCGACTTCCTGTAAACTTTAAGGATAATGAGACGTGGTCTGATGTTTCATCACCAGCCTCTCTGGATGTTCTCCTAACGAACCTCATCAAGGGAAATCTGCTTCCTTCTGCTCTCATCTGGATCACCACCAGACCAGCAGCTGCCAGTAAGATTCCTCCTGACTGTATCGACCGGCTGACAGAGATACAAGGATTCAATGATGCACAAAAGGAGGAGTACTTCAGAAAGAGATTAATGGATGAGAATCAGGCCAAAGAAATCATTGATCATGTTAAACAATCAAAGAGTCTCTTTATCATGTGCCACATCCCAGTCTTCTGCTGGATTTCAGCCACTGTTCTCCAGAACATTTTAGAGGAGAAAAGAAATAATGTTGTGATAAACAATCAGGCTGATGATGCCTCCAAAACACTGCAGGAGTCAAATACTGAAGACACTCCTAAGACTCTGACACAAATGTACACACACTTTCTCAGATTTCAGATCCAGCAGAGCAGACGAAAGTATGATGGAGAATATACACCAGATGTTTCCTGGGATAAAGACGCCATCTATTCACTGGGGAAACTGGCATTTGATCAGCTGGAAAGAAACAATGTGATCTTCTATGACACAGATCTGGAAGCCTGTGGTATTGACGTCTATAAGGCATCAGTGTACTCAGGCATGTGTACCCAGATCTTTAAGGAGGAAACGGGGATCGTTCTTGGTACCATGTACTGCTTTGTTCACTTGAGCATTCAAGAGTTTATTGCAGCCCTTTATGCACATCTGTTTCTAGACATAAAGCAGAGAAGTATATTTGTTCATGAGTCTACAGAACAGGAAAACAAAAGTGAAACCATGATTGATTTTCTCAAGACTGCAGTGGACAAGGCACTAGAGAGTGATAATGGACACCTGGATCTTTTTCTTCGATTTCTCCTTGGTTTGTCACTCCAGTCCAATCAGAGACTCTTACAGGGTCTGTTCACAGAGCAAAATGGAAATGACCAGAGCAAAAAGGAAATAGTTCAGTACATCAAGCAGAAATTTGAAGCTAATCTGTCTCCAGAGAGATCCATCAATCTGTTCTACTGTCTGAATGAACTGAACGACCAAACTCTGGTGAAAGAGATTCAGACCCACCTTAGCAAAGGAAGTCTCTCATCTGCTGATCTTTCACCTGCCCAGTGGTCTGCTTTGGCCTTTGTGTTGTTGACATCAGAGGAGGAGCTGGAGGAGTTTGAGCTTCAGAAATTCAAGAAATCAGACGAGTGTCTCATTAGATTATCAGCAGTCATCAAAACCTCCGAAAGGGCTCTGTAAGTTAATCTTTTTTTTTGCTTTCATCCTGAAAAAGACATTTGTCTAGGGGTTCCCATGCATCCTGGAAAACCTGGAAAATTAATTAGTGAAAACGTGTTCTGGAAAATTATTTTTAAAATATTTTTGTGTTTTTCTTTAATTGTTTCAAGGAGAACAAAACGTTTCATTCTCAGCTAATGTTAGTAGATGGTTAGTCCATCAAATGTTTGCAGTAAATGTCAACAGATAATCAGCTACCTAGTGATTGTGATTAATTTCAGCCTTTCTGCATTACCAGTAGAACCAAATACTGCGTCAATGTGGTATTTGCTGATAGGCTGCTGCTTTCAAACATTCCTTTCCATATATTTTGTAAGCACTTTGTAAAAAGCATTGTGTTTTTACAACATGTTTTACAGCATTGTTCATTGTAGACGATGCTGAGCACATGATCGCAATGGTAAAGGTGTTTAATCAGAATTCACTCAGTAATAGGGCTGTCGCGATTCGTTGATTTTATTCGACTATTTGATTTTTCATACTAGACGAGAATCCATGCTACTCAGTAATGCTTTTCCTTGAAACCATGGAAGTAGCACTTTCAAATGTATAATTCATTGTAATTAAAGCTATAGATGACAAATATATTTATTATTTGTATTTAGCAAATGCATTCAGTCTAATTATTCTGTAATCTTATTGCCCTTGTAGGCTAAATGATTGTGGCTTAACAGACAAAAGCTGTTCAGCTCTGGCTACAGTTCTTGGATCAGATACCAATCTGAAAGAGCTGAACATGAACAATAATAATCTGCAGGATTCAGGAGTGAAGCTGCTCTGCACTGGACTGCAAAATATGAAGTGTTATTTGGAAATACTGAGGTAAGTTGTGTGATTTGATCTGTCATTGACTCTGTCCTAAACTGACACATTGTGCTATACTGTTTACAAAATGTATTTGGTTATGTTCAAGGTAGGGATAACTTAACATACATAGTTCATTTGTAGCTGATAATGCATATCTGTTTGTATATAATTCGATGTCAAAAGCTAACATAAGATGTTTTCAGGCTATTGCTATTTTTGTATTACATTTACTGATATAATATACTGTATGAGAGTTCAGGGTTTTCCTCTTGAAGTCTGGACAATTTTTATAGTTTGCTTAAAATAAGTATCCTCTAAAACAAACTACATGAATAATGAAAATGCTCTCTCATGATGAAAAAAAAAAATTAACTAGTTAAGTAAAAACCGTTTATATAGCACTTTATACAAGGCAGATAGTTTCAAAGCTGCTTTACAGGTATAAACAAGAAAGTAGTGAATCAGTGATGAAAACAGAATTCAATTCTGCTGCAAAGTAACTCTAAAAAGACAACAGAAAACAGTCATCATTCAGTTAAAATCAGTTTAATGTTGATTCAGTTTGGTTCAGTAAATATGTAAAGTCCATCAATTTAAGAGTGAGTTTAATTCGTTTATAAAGCAGCTGTGGAGAAAACCGTGACAACATCAGCTCAGTTCAGTTCTCATCCAATAATTTCAATTTTAGTATTTTCAAAGTTTGAATTGTCTTTTCTTGCTATCTACAAGTTATATTTCTAATTATAATTGTTCATTATGAAATATTCTTTAACATGTTATTTATTTGGCTTAATGATCTGCATCTACATTACATATACAAAAAAAAAAAAAAAAAAACCTGGAATGGAGTTACATGCTATATGTTGGATATTTCTGTCAGGGTCATTATCATTAAACATAATGACAATTTAATGTAACAACATAATTCAGGATGAAGTCTGACTCAATGAGGAATATCAGAAGGCCAAGTCCTGACTGCTGAATAATACTGAATGGACCTTATATAAGGAAGTAGTGATATAGGTGTTGTATTCCTATAGTTAGACATGAATCAGCTGATGCTTAAATTATTAACCTCAGAGACCTCAAGACACTCATCAAGATTACAGAGCAGCACTTTTAAATGTATAGCTCATTGCCATTAATGATATACACCTATTATTTATTTACATATTTTAAGTTTTATTCAAGCATGCTAGTTTATTTGATCAATTAAATATATTGTGTATATATTAAAATTTTGTTCATGTAAAAATAATGGGTATAAATTAAATTTTTGTATTTAACAAATATATTGCATGTATCTAACTCTGTGATTTGTTTTATTTCTCTTGTAGGCTAAATGATTGTGGCTTAACAGACAAAAGCTGTTCAGCTCTGGCTACAGTTCTTGGATCAGATACCAGTCTGAAAGAGCTGAACGTGAACAATAATAATCTGCAGGATTCAGGAGTGAAGCAGCTCTGCACTGGACTGAAGAACATAAATTGCAAATTAGAGATAATGAGGTAAGTTTTGTGACAATCCCTTTTGTTTGGTTAGAATTCAGATCCATCTGTTAATGTCACGAATCCGGTCTATGAACTTCTGTTCACCCACCACCAGAGGTCACTCGCTCACCACATTGACTCTCACACCATACATCACACTGGACTGCATTTCCCATCATCCATTGCACTGATAACACATACACAGCTGATTACACTGATTGCACACACAGCTGATTGCACTGATCACACAGCCTACATAAACCATGAACTTCCTCTTCGCCGAGTATTGATCTGCGTTTAGCTCTCTTCCAGCGCTAGCTGCTTTACCGTGCCATTCTGTGTTTCTGTTCAGTTCCAGTGTTGTTCTGCGTTTATCACTCCCCTAGTGTTAGCTGCTATAGGTAAACTGTTTGTTGTTTTCTAGTTTGTGTTCCCTGTATTTACCCCTGTCTCACCCTTCGGACTCTATTCCCCTGCCTGGATTATTGCTGTGTAACTGGACTATCTCACTGCCTTGCCCTGTTGGATACTGTTCGCTGATCGTCAACCCACGCTTGCCCTAGGACTACTCTTTGTCTTGTCCCTGCCATACCTGTTTGCTGTTGTTTGACCCTGCCTGTGATTTGACGGTTTATTAATAAAAGCTTGCACTTGGATCCGCTCGCCTCACGTCTCGTTTGCCCTGTTACAGTTAACACGGACCTAGATAATTTGCCACAGAATTGAGGACAGAACTGCTTCAGCTCAGTGAAATTTATAGGCTAGTAATTTATGTTCTAGAAGAGGTGTACAGATGGAGCAGGTCAGTCAGGTACTGAGGGGCAAAATTATTGAGGGCTTTATAAACAAATGACAGAATTTTAAAATCAATTCTATATTTGATAAGTAACCAGTGCAGCACAGATAAAATAGGAGTTACTGGCTCATACTTGCGGGTGCAAGAAAGTAATCTTGCAGCTGTGTTTTGCACTAGCTGTAGACGAGAGAGTGAAGACTCAGAAACACCGTAATAAAGTGAATTACAATAGTCTAAACGAGTTGTTACAAAAGCATGGATCACCTTTTGGAAGTTACTCTGTGATAAGAAAGTTGACGGAGATGAAAACCTGGGTTAAAGATTTGAGTTCTGAAACTTACAGGATTTTTTTTATAGTACATCGACCTGTTACATGTCTAAAGATCAAGGGAAATGTAATTTCTCAGTTCATGACCCCTTTCAGTAACTGTAAGCT
Organism: Acrossocheilus fasciatus; assembly: GCA_036784905.1. Taxonomy (NCBI): domain Eukaryota; kingdom Metazoa; phylum Chordata; class Actinopteri; order Cypriniformes; family Cyprinidae; genus Acrossocheilus; species Acrossocheilus fasciatus. Next base: position 2,790,028 of record CM071959.1, on the reverse strand, counting down.
GAAGGTTCTCAGGTGAGCTGATGTGTAAAATATTAAAGGTCTCTAGGCATTTTAGATTCAGTTGTACACTAAATTACACAGTAAACTGACAAGGAACACAAATAATTAACTTAATGGATTAATATTGTGAAGGTAATTTCTAGAATAACTCATTAATCAGTTGAATGTTACATTTTCATTTCTATTTTAGACTTTCAGACTGCAGTATCACTGAAGAAGGTTATAAAGCTCTGTCTTCAGCTCTGAGATCAAACCCTTCACACCTGATAGAGCTGGATCTCACAGGAAATGATCCTGGACCATCAGGAGTGAAGCAGCTCAGTGATTTACTACAGGATCCTAACTGTCAACTGAAGACACTGAGGTGAGACGTGATGAAATAATGCAAAATAAATATGCAGGCAATTTATTTATAAAGAATATTTCATTGAAACACTGTGAAAGGGATGAATTTACAAGGTGTTTTAGAGTCAGATGTTGTTTTTCAAGTTTATTTATGAAATTAAATTTACTTCATCTTCTTTTCTGTAGGTTTTTGGGTCCTGCTGCAGATGAAGCCTGTCAGTATGTGACTGGAATTGTGGGTAAAAACCCGTTACTCCTGAGAGAGCTGAAACTGAGTGGATGTGAACTAGGAGACACAAGAGTGAATCAGATCTCTGCTCTACTGCAGGATAAACACTGTCAACTCAACACACTGATGTAGGTTTTTTTCATTGTTACAAGGACACTTTTAAATTCTTGCTGCTGGGTGTTTTTTATGTATCTTGTATAAGAGATTGCTGACTGAAAAAAAAATCATGTGACTCATCACCAGTATTTGTCTACTGTCAGCTAAAACATACTGGTAAATATTCAGACTAAAACTGAAGTGTTTTCTCTTTATGCAGTCTGAATAACAGCTGTGTCACAGAAGGAGGTTGTCGTGTTCTGGCTGCAGCTCTAAACTCAAACCCTTCACATCTGACAGAGCTGGATCTGAGTGAGAATAAACTAGGAAACCCAGGAATGAAGAGCATCTTGACTCTGTTTGAAAATGTACAGTGTAGACTGGAAAAGCTGAAGTAAGTATTTTAAAAGTGTATCACATTAATTACCCAGACACTAGTGACCCACCACAGCTTCATAAATTTGAAAATATATTACACTTCTCATCAGGATTGCACAATTAATCAAGATAAAATCGAAATTGTGATATGGGTTAGTGGAGTTATCAAATCACAAAAGGCTGCTATTTAATTAAATATACAGTCTGCAGTGCCACGTGCTTAAGAGTGAAGTGCATTTACATGTGAGCAGATCATGAGTTAGTATCAATAAATCCTGTCCTTCAGCCAGTGCCCTCCAACATTTAGCATCCAGCACACTGGAAAAGAAGCGGCATGTCTTTAAAATTCACTTTGTTCATTCTTTAAGTGAACTTTTGCCTGCGCACTAGTGATTAGATTCACTGTTTTGAAGCTTGAACATCAGAATAGAGTACAGATGACACATCCGGTGTGTAACGCCTGTGAGATCAGAGTCTGAGTCGCAGCGCTTGTCACTGGAGCTGCTGGAGACAAGGACTCGATTTGGCTTTTTTTAAAGGATAACAGTGGAGTTCAGTTCACAGATATTTGTGAGGAAACAGCCTCTCCGTTAATCTTTAACATGTTTACCACTAAATATTAATTTTGGACTGAGCTATATTTGGAAATAAAAACAAAATAAATGCTGGTACATAATTTATGGATAATTGTTTTATTTTTATTTTGTTTATTTGTACATCCAAACAAAATTTGACTGACGTAAAACTGAAAGCATTCAATAATTCAGGATCAGATTTAATATGAAGTATATTTTAATCTAAGATGTGGTTTTGGTAATCTTGATGTATTTCTGATATTTTTGTTTTGGCTAGTAGAAGTTCAGAATAGCTGTTAAATGTTAAAAAAAAAAAATAATAATAATTGGCTGGTGAGCGAGTTATTTTGAGCTTATAACGTGAATTTGAAAGGTTCACTTAATTTTACATTAATGTAATTTCCAATATTTTTTGGCAGATGATGTTAACAGATTTCACCAGATTTGTACAACAAAGTGTTTATAAACCTGTTGTGAACTAAACACATACATTTAAAGATCACTGTTCAGTTTTCCACCAAAATAAAAGCCTGAGGGCTTAACATTAGAAACTAAAGAGATTAATGCATAAATATCACAATAGTAAAATTATCATTCCATCCTTCAAAACTGAAATCCTTCTCCAAGCTGCTTGTTTTGTGTAGTGTTGTAAGTATGGTTTAGGCTTAAGTATTGTACTGTAAAATACAAAATATTATTATAATTATCAAATAAAAAAAAATATTTCACAGTGTGATTGCCATGCAGATCTCATATTGGTGGATAAAAGTAGTAGCTAAAGCTGCTATTAGCGTAATTGTATGTAGAGCTTAATTAGTTTTGTTCTCTCTTCTACAGGTTAAACTGCATCAGTATTACAGATGAAGGTTGTGCTGCTCTGGCGTCAGCGTTTAATTCAAACCTCAGAGAGCTGGATCTGAGCAGGAATCAAATAAGAGACTCTGGAGTGACAGAAATCTCCAGTCTGCTGAGAAATTCACAGACACTACAGATACTCAGGTCTGAATCTGGTTAATCTAAACATGAATCAATGTAAAGCTCCAGCTGGTCTGTAAACTGGCGCTGTGTCTCAAGGAATGGGTCAGTAATGTCAAGTTGGTGAAGATACATTTATAAAATATTGACAAACAGATTGCTTTTCTGAGGGGATGCGAAATGTTAATCTGTCTTTCTGTAGACTTTCAAACTGCAGTATCACTGAAGAAGGTTATAATACAGTTGCAATCAAAATTATTCAACCCCTTTGACCTGCAAGACATTTTTCTGTATAGAACACAATTTTATGAAAACCATTCAACAAAGGCATCAGTGAAGTATTAGAGTTTTTTTTTTAATACAATTTTGAGTGATTCTGAGAATGTAACAGTGAATGTAAGATTAATGATAAAATTCAAACTGGCTTTAAACATTCATGTTCAAAATTATTCAACCCCCCAAAAGACAGATAATCTTTGGTTTTCACATTGCCACTGCTTACTTTAAATTCAACCAGATATTTTCAATGAGAAATAAATCTGGAGACTGAACAGGACACTCAATAACATTCTATGACTGATCCCTGAACCAAGCAGAAGCAGAAGTAGATTTGGATTGCTGTCCTGCAGGAAAGTCCATTGATCATCAGCTTCAGTCTTTGCACCAAAGGCATCACAATTCTTGTCAAAATGGCCTGATACTTCAGAGAACCCATGATGCCCTTCATACAGTCATGATTTCCACTTCCTGCTAATGTAAAGCAACCCCATAACAGGACTGATCCACCAAAGTCCCAGTTTGGTCTCATCACTCCATAAAACATTCTTCCAGAGCTCCACAGATCTGTCCAAATGAATTTTACCCTTTTGTTCTTCTTGGTCAAGAGTGGTATTCAGCAAGATGCCTCAACATGAAGGCCATGCTTGTCTAGTGATGTTATTACACACTGCATTGAAATGGTTTTCCTCCTTTCATTGGTTCATCTTGCAAGTCTTTGGCTGTACATTGCAGGCTTTTGTCAGTTGCTCTGATTAAACATTTTATGATATTATGCTTTTTCTTCAACACCCTCAAAGGTTTTCTGGTACAACACACTTAAAGCTAAGGAATATGGCTGAGAGCTTTTAATGTCTTGAATATCTTCATATAGCCTTAAACTTTCTAAAGTAATACAATTATTTATTCTATAGCTTTTGTGAGAGCTGTGTTGACTTTGCCATTTTTGCTAATTTCAGCACACACATGGGCTAACTGTGTGTAACAGTTTCTAAAGGCTTAATTGTGTTTTGAGACAATTTTATTCCCCACCATGTAAATGAGTGACTTAAAAACAGCAATGTTGAATAGGGGTTGAAGAATTATGACACATCTGTTATTAAAATACTAAAAGATATGACATTATATATTGACATGATCACTTTTAGTATGGCAGTGAACTGTTATAGATGCAATTTTTATTTTATCCGGGATCTTCAGACAAGCTTGTATTTATAAAGTAATGCAGTCTCTGAGGGTTTGAGTAAATTTGATTGCAACTGTAGGTTATAATTATGGAAAATAATGCAGAAATTGCATTTGTTGTAGTTTGTTCACCAATATAGAACTTTATCCTGCTATACTGTGAAAAGGGTCCATTCAGGCCTAAGATTTTTCTTTTATAGAACATGTACTTGTATGACAATCTGTGTTGTAAAGAGGAATAATATATATTTTTAATAGACTTTCAGACTGCAGTATCACTGAAGAAGGTTATAAAGCTCTGGCTTCAGCTCTGAGATCAAACCCTTCACACCTGATAGAGCTGGATCTCACAGGAAATGATCCTGGACCATCAGGAGTGAAGCAGCTCAGTGATTTACTACAGGATCCAAACTGTCAACTGAAGACACTGAGGTGAGACGTGATGAAATAATGCAAAATAAATGATACGCAAGTGAATTAATTACCTTATGTATAAATATTATATTTAGGGATGCATGATATTGGATTTTTGCCGAAATCCAATACGCAGATAATTTAACTCATTTTGGCCAATAGCCGATGCCGATAAAAAAATATTTTTAATTTTGGTTTGTTGTTTATTTAAATCTCACAAATAAGTTCTTGTTATTTTATAATGACAATACATTGAAGATTTGAAAATAGCTATAAACTATATATTAATCACTGCATTTTTTTATCAGAATGATGCAGTGTTAACCTTAACATTTTTATTTTATGATTTAACACTTGTAAATGATCTAAGCTAAAGAGTTGTAAAAATTCAGAATTTTTAGAGCTCATAATTTGTTTAAAAAATATAACGCATTACACATTAATGAACCTTTTTAAATCAAAACAAAATCATGATTATGGCATCAATTACTGTTTTATTTAATCATAAACAGTCTAAATTTAATCATAAACAGGTATTTGTGTATTTTCCTTTCATTTTATTAGAAGTAGGCCGACAGCGCCCTCTACAGAATTAATACTCCTTACCGAGCGTGCATTAGGACACTGATTCCAGGTATCCTGAGAGGATGGGCAATATCATTTGTTTTATTACATTTCCTGAATCCAAACAAAACGGAGCAAAATATCCCTAATCATTCAACCCCAATCCAAATGAAGACAAAAACGTTCATTTTCTGGTTGTCATACACTCATAAAGTTACAATTTTCATCTGCTCAAGCAGAACATTAATGTTATCTTGTGCTTCAGCAAGGTATCTCTGGCTAAAACTAGCTAACGTTAAAGTTAGTGAGTCCATGCTAACGTACAAACCTAAATAGCAGACTGTTCTCACGTCTTGTACAGTGCAGGTCAAAAACACATAAACAAAGGTCTACATTTCACTGTCTCTTCATATTAAACTGGTTAAATGTACATTAATTTAATTGTACCCTGCGATACATGAACAGTGCTGATCCTGCATGTTGTCATCCGCGATCGACCGTAATATGCGACTTCTCCCGCTTGTATTGTGATCTGTAAACCAGGGGCGTAGCCACGGGTGTGCCAGGGTGTGCACAGTGCCACAGTGGCAGCTGGCACACCTAAAAACAGATGCAGAATTATTATTATTTTAATCGTAATAAACATGGGCGGCGCTAAGGAGGGGCTAGCAGATGCTTCAGCACCCCCAAGAAAGACCAAAGCACTGCCATAGCACCAATAAGAAATGAAATAAAATAAAAACATTTGACTTATTACGCATTCATAACTCGTGCATTGGAATATAACGTGACATGATTAGCAGGCGCACTTTTCGAATTTTATTTTAAAAATGGACTTTCTTCAGACTGTCTTCTTGTGCCAAGTAGGCCTGTCCAGGGGCTGTTTTTTTCTGTGGGCAACTGTTTAATTGTTGGGAATATAAATAAAAAAAAAAAAATCGGAGTGTCTATTTAAGTGCAAATAGCCATGTTGTTGGAAGAGGCTATTTACATTAACTCCATCCACAAATGTATGATTGAGAGAGTCAAATTTGCAAAAGACGATCCTCAATTGTCAGATTCAGTGGCGCAGATGATAAATCGCGTGTTAGCGTTCTTTTCACATGACTGACGGGGCTTCGAATCTGCCTTTTGGCTAACTTTTTTCTCTTTTTAAATTTCAAATCACATCAGAAAAGCATTAATTTTTTTAATAAAAATGAAGGAAATAATCAAAAAGTTGAACATAAAGTATCGGGTAGGGTTAGGGTAGGTGTAGGGAGAGCTTTTGTCCCAATAAGGTGGCATCCATTTAATAATTTGAAATTAACTTAAAAAAATACACTCAAGAGCCTAAGTTATTGCATACTATTTTAAAATGTATTACAATGCAGAGGTGCAGATGATTGCCACTATTTGCAATAAATTCTCTAATGTTTTTCACTACAATTAATCATACCCTTTTATTCCATATTTGCAATAAGTAATTAACAGAATCCTGCTATTTTAAAATAGAATAGATAGAATCTAAAGCTGTTTGCACTGTGTAAATAGCATATAATTAAAGAATACTGCTATTTTAACTTGGTGTAAATAGCCTCTATCACAACACCCCCGCGCTCAAGCACACGTATAAAACTTGCAATGGCAAAAGTAGGCTAATGATTATGAATAAGTTGGGGGAAAGGGAAAAGAAAACATTTTAATTATTTGTTAATAAACTAGTGATTTCTTCTCAGTCAGTGTCGGCTGAAAAGATAAAGTTGCCGAATGCGACGCTGCACTCGCCATCTCCACATGAACTTTAATAAAGAAATGCACCTTTTCATTCCGACTACATAATTAGAGTTAGATATTTTTACAGGCTATATCAGCCCAGCCCGTTCTGTTCTGTAACGTTAGTAATACACAGTCTTGGTGTTTTTTTTTTGTTTTTTTTTTTTTGCACATTAATCTGACAGTAAATGTGGCACACCCAGTTTTTCTGATGCACACCCAGAGTCTCTTTTCTGGCTACGCTCCTGCTGTAAACCCTCGCTTCGAGTTACCCACTGTATTTATTTTTAAATATTTTATAAATCATTCCATTGAATATTTAATTCCTGTTTGGTGGCCTTCTGTGTCCAAAATTGTGCAAAAACATCGTGGGACAAGGTTTTCACTGCAGCTGTTATTGTAAGACAGTGTCTGAGGGAGCAACAGTAACTAAGGGGGGCGGAGCTTACCGATAGGTCAATTGTGCACGTGCATGCACGCGCACACACACACACACACACACATTCAGTGTCTGAACCTGCAGTTCCTCTCATAATGAGCAGAATTGCTGTTGTATCAACAGACATCAGTTAAATAAAACTAACAGGGAACATGATCTGGGTTTAAATCATCTCTGGATAGTGGATCAAGTGTTTGAATTCTGCTACATGGCAATAATAATAATAGTAATAATAGGAAGAGCCAGCATCAAAAGATCAACTAAATATATTGTTGTGAATGCTTAGCTGTCACAAGCTAGTTATCTCTTTGCTAACTTTCCTCATCTCCTGCTTAAAAGCCAGAAAGATCTTGAGATTTTTGAAAATCATGATCTAGTGAACTTTTGCCCCTGAGTTTCTTTTAAATTATTTACTTTTTACTTTTGTCTTTCTTTTTAAAAAACAAAGTATGTTTAAATGTTCAACTGTTAAAGCTTGAACTAGAGGTTTTCGTTACAAACAGTGTTTGATAATCTTTAAATGTTTTGTGATGCAGTGCACAGTGAATTGAATCCTGCTTCATCTTCTCTTCTGCAGGTTTTTGGGTCCTGCTGCAGATGAAGCCTGTCAGTATGTGACTGGAATTGTGGGTAAAAACCCGTTACTCCTGAGAGAGCTGAATCTGAGTGGACGTAAACTAGGAGACACACGAGTGAATCAGATCTCTGCTCTACTGCAGGATAAACACTGTCAACTCAACACACTGAAGTGAGTATCTTACATCATTTCACATGTCACATGACTAGTAATGTTGCAGCAGTCTATTTTAATTCTCATTTGAGTCCGACCCCACGTTATAAAGCTTGGAAAAGCCAGGACATTTTTTTAATATAACTCTGATTATATTTGTCTGAAAGAAGAAATTCACATACTTCTAGGATGGTTTGAGGGAGAGTAAATCATGGGGTAATTTTTATTGTTGGGTGAACTATTCCTTTAAGTGCACAGCGGTTGGAGAAAATAATGTGAACACATTAGAAATAACCAGTATTTTATTAATGTTTACCATCGTTTGCCTTTAATACAGCTTCCAACCTTCTTAGAATAGATTCATACAATTTTTAAACAGACTTCAGTTAAATATTGTCTCTAACTTCTGCTGTGACTGCTGAATGTGATCATGAATACTGACTACAAACTGAGGATTGAAGACAAATTTAATAGCATTGACCACCAACGTATGCCCTCACAGATGAACTGAACCCCTTTAATGCTTGCTTTGATCGTATAAACACAGAAGCACCCATCAAAGCTGAGCCCCCACCTGACGACCTGACACTCACTTGTTTAACCAGTGAGGTGTGCTTCTACCTGAGCAGGGTGAATGAACACAAAGTGTCCGGCCCTGATGGTCTTCCTGACCGAGTGCTCAGGGTCTGCACAGAACAGCTGGCTGATGTCTTCACACACATTTTCAAGCTCTACTCGCTATATAAATATATATATAAATATGTCTCTGTGATTACTCTGCACAATGACAAACTTGAATCTAATCTAATTACTGGTAGTGTTTGGACATAAATGTGTTGGCAGTGTGTGAGCACAACCACCCTACAATGATAAAAATCCACCCACTCCTTGTTTCTTAATCCCCATTAAACCAAATCAGTCTCATTAGATCTGCTGTTTTGATTCTCTGAGCAGTGTGACATCACATTGTTTAGGCCCCTCCCACAGATGATGACTGACAGTCCTGCATTACTGTAGTTTCCGCTACAGACGTCATCAGGGACCATACACATCCACAACACAATCTCTTCACACTTCTGCTGTCTGGAGATGGTGCAGGAGAATGAAATCAAGGACAGAAAGACTCACAAACCATTTTTATCCACAAACCATCAGACTCCAGAACAAGCCTTACAGCCAACAGACAACACACACAGCTTCGGGTTCAGACAGTTTCATTTCACTTCCATGAAGGTTTCTCACAGTTAATGTACACAATCTCAGTCTGAAGCGTCTCACACAAGCTGCTGTGAATAATTAAGCAAAGTGTCTTCTCATTGGATAAGAACACGCAGTCTCATGAATAATTAAGAGACACCGATCCGTCATCGAAGTACTATAGTCCTTTGCCACGTCATAAACTGTGACGTCAACACAATGTAGATTTTAAACCTGGAAGACAAAAATCACGCAAAAAAAACCTCAAAATGAACCAGTTTTCTCCAACAATTAAAATTAACGGATGCTAACATTGTCTTCTATGATGTGCAACACAAACACCTGATAATATCTCAGAGAAAGTAGTCTGAGGTTTCATGACCCTTTAAAACTAACTCCCCATTACCCTCACTGACTGTTACCTTGTTTGTTGCACAATATATATTTGTATATTTTTGTATATGTTCATATATATTTTTGTATATTTAATCTGTCTATATTCTATACTGTATATTTTTATGTAAGGGAGACAAAGTAAGTTGTTGTGGTCTAAACATTTGAAACATGAGCTCATTTCTGTCCGCTTCACTTGTTGGCCATACAGCAGGTCAAATACACAACCCAAATATCCAATAATTTCAGTTACTAATACCAAAAATACACGAATTTAACTTTTATCCAATGAGACAGAACTGTTATCATTGTGTTTATTAATGGGACGCAACAGAATAATTCTGTGCTGCTGTAGCAGAACATATTCATAGTGTTTATTGATGCTCATATCATCTCTCTGCCATCAAACCACCAGATTAATGAACGTCTAACACAACCGAACAGAACCGGTCCAGACTGGGCTTTATTCTGTGCAGGCATTGGTTCTTCAGCCTTACCTGTTTCAGAGAAATATTACTGTACTTCACATCTACACCCAGACAAACCTACAGTTTTATTTAGATGTGCAAAGTTGAATCTGTGTATCAAAGCTGATCGAGCCGCTGGACAGAGCAGAGCGGATGTGTTTACGTTGTAGTGATGTGCAGACCAGCATCAGTTTAAGCACAAATACACAGCAGTCAGAACTTTTATTTTAGACGATATGCTCAGTTTTAGACAAAAGATGAAATGGGAATTATATCACAGAAATAAAAAGATATGAAATATTTTAACACCTTCTACACAAGGTTGTTGGGAATTAAAACTTGTTTGTATTTCTGTCAAGAATCAGGACAAATTGTACATAAACCATGAGAAGTGTAAATTATTTGATTAAATGAACAACTTTTTTGTTTTTCTGTTCTGAAGACCAAATTGTGGAAAATTATCCAAAGGTATTCGGACACTCTTCTCTGTTTTTTGTTTTATCAAGACATTGTGACTTTATTAAATAGTTTTCTTCTATCTTCTCGCTTTCTCTCAATGTAGGTTAAGTGACTGTGAAATGACAGATGAAGGTTGTTCTGCTGTGACTTCAGCTCTGAAATCAAACCCATCACACCTGAGAGAACTGAACCTGAGCGGGAATAAACTCAGAGACTCTGGAGTGAAAAACCTCAGCGATCTACTGATGAACACACAATGCAAGCTGCAGAAACTAGAGTTAGTATCATTATACTCTACAGCAGTTACAGTGTATCCTCAAATCCTAGTTTTGTTTTAATTTTTATGGTTGTATATTTATTTACTTGTATTATTTTCAGGTTTTAGCAACATTTTATTTATTGCACTGTATGGTGTTTACACATGATGAATTACTCTCACATGAACATAACGTGTCTGATTCATTGTCTTTTCTCTTTCTGTCTTCAGTCTGTGTGAATGCAGTATTACAGAGAAACAGTGTCTCATCCTGACTTCAGCTCTGAAATCAAACCCATCACACCTGAGAGAACTGGACCTGAGCTGGAATCAAATAATAAACACAGGAGTGAATCACTTATGTGACGTACTGAAGGATTCACGCTGTAAACTGGAGAGATTGGGGTCAGTAACATTCACATACAAGAGTAAAAAGTGTTTTATTTAAACTAAATAGAATGAAGTGTAGAGGTGGGTAGTAACGAGTTACATTTACTTGAGTAAATTTTTGGGTAACTAATACTTTTAGAGTATATTTAAAGATGGGTACTTTTACTCTTACTCAAGTACATTTCTAGTGAAAAAACGGTACTTTTACTTCGTTACTGTGGGCGACGCTCCTCTCGTTACTTTATCTTAATGCAATACAAGTTAAAAATCCTTCAATTTATTCCAAACGTGCAGTCTAATTTTTTTCAGGGCAATGAGCGATGCCCGTTCCCGAATGATTCATTAATTTGAGTCAATTCTGTTCGAAGGCTGGATTAAACCAGTTGGCAAACCAGTGAATTGGTTCGTGAATCAGTTTGAATGATTCGTTCAGTTCCCTGCCGCACGCGCCGAGTCGTCTGAAGCGCTTCTCACTCAGAGTTGTAACTTCAAGAGCATTGAAGACGTGGCTTTGAAGATTTGCTTTCAGTTGACTGTAGATCCAAAGGCTATTGTTTGCTAGCTATGAAGATCTTTATTAGGTGAACACCACGTGTGCTGTCTACGGTTCCACAGGTATAGAGAGGCTACATTCGATGACAGTACACGATACCACTACGACATTACCAGTTTGTTGTACATGTACCTTATACATTAAATACAATGTATAATTCATACATTAAATAAGCTGTCACAGAGTATGAAATGAACACCCGCCAAACCCACGTTAGCTCTGCGCAGCGGTGCACGACCTGTTCCAGGAGGAATGCCTTTGCCTAGACATAATTAATATTGATATTTTCACAATATATATGTGGCAAGTGAAATGTTGTTACACTAGATTATTGTAAATATTTTTGATTAATGGTACTAATGTACAGGACTTTTATTTTGAAATTGTAATTAGGAGAGATTGCATGAGTGATGCACGGTCATGTGGTTACAAGCACAACATTAATTATTATTTTCATTTTTTTATATAGGTATATTTGTATTTCTTGCATATTGTTTTTGGTTTTCCCTTTTTATAAATTTGTTAATTTAGTCAAAATGTTCAGGAAGTGCTGCCACGCAAGTTATGTCGTGAGTAAGCGCGAGGATAGAGCTGATGTAATTTCCGGTAACTCTCTCTTTCGCGGGATGTCATAGCGATGAGAGGTGTGTTTTTATCAGCTCTTCAGAAAAGTGTTTAACTATTATTAATTACTCATTGTTTATGGAATTTCTGTGTGAAATATGTTTGTTTGTTACCCTTTCTTTATTGAAAGATCAGTAATTCAAGTTATGAACGTTGTGAAAGTATGTTTATTCAGAGTATGAATTCGTGTAACGGCCGCCATTACACGTGCGTTATGCTACTGAGTTCGTTATTTAACGATGCATTTTTTTTGATGAAATAGTTTAACAGTTTCATCTGTGTTATGAGTTATAAATTTAAGATCGATTGAAGTTATATCTGTTTACTTTTAATGATCCATGAGAAGTTTGAATGCATTTCCTGTTAAATGAATATACTTTGAAAAACTATTGTAATGATCGACAGGCACGGCTAGACCTGAGATCCTTTTCCTGTCTGATGGTGTCTGTTATGTTTTAATGCAGGTATGTAAATGGATCATTATAGTATTGTATTGTTTTTCTGTATTTCCCTTTTTCTTAATATTATGTCGTCATAGTTCTTGTCAATGTATGTAGCAATTTCCGGTAACTCTCTCTCTTTCGCGGGATGTCATAGCGATGAGAGGCACGGCTAGACCTGAGATCCTTTTCCTGTCTGATGGTGTCTGTTATGTTTTAATGCAGAAACTGAGAAGCCGAAAGTAAATCACATGACAACTGCATCATTGTGTGGAGTCTCTTTTATCAACAACACACAACGCAGAAACAAACCCACTACAGATTGGTGCCGTGACCCGTCGTTTGGTTTGCTGATTGCTGACCGCCTGGGATGCTGCCAGGGTGAACATCTCCTGGGACTCTGTCGACGTCTTCATTGGTGATCTGCGGGATTGGAGTAGTTTGGCTTGCGGGTCGCTGACCGCCTGGGACGCTGCAAGAGTGACTGTCTTTCCTGGGACTGTGCTGATGTCATCGTGGATCTGCATGATTGGAGCGGTTCATCAGTGACTGGTTTGAACTCTAACTTCTTTCTTTCAAAGGGACGATTCTTTCTGTAAAGGAACTATGGACATTTTACTTTAAAGTCATTTTGATTTTGGATCAAATTTATTTGTGTGTGCATTACGCGAATAGAGGGGATTCATTATGACCGATGACAAGGAGGAAAAGTTAGCATTCGAACACCGCATAATGATGGCTGGTAGAGGAAGGGGTGCACTACTAGCCACACCTGACAGAGGTTTTCAGTTTATGGGTCCTGAGTATGCAAGCACTGGGAGGGGTGGATTGCTGAGATTGTCCGTTGATGCTAGGCCTGACGTGGGCTGTAGCCCAATAACGAAATCAGGCAACCCAGAGTATACCAAACATGATTCAAGACTTCCAAGTGACATGAGTAACCTTGTCAGACAAATTGGATCTGAAATTGGTGAAGCCATCAGAGACAGTCTGTTGCAGACTAGACATTCAAGTCTGTCACCTAGTGGTTGTCTTGGAGAAAGCAGTAATGTTTCTGACACCAAGATGTCGAATGCAACCATTATCGATGCCTCCAAGTTAAATTTGATACTGAAGTCTGAGATAACTGCACCACCATATTATCGGGGAGACGGTACAGATAAGTGCTCCATGATGGAGTGGGAAGAACTGATGCGAGTATACCTTAACAAAAAAGAAGTGGTAAACTCTGAAAGGGTTGAAGAAGTCACAAACAGATTAATGGGGAGGGCTAGAGATATCATAAAAGTCTGGTTGAGTAACAGAATGGTTACTCCAACTGTAGATGCTGTTTTCACAGTATTGCGACACCATTTCAGTGATTCCAGTAGCTCAGGAATGCCTTTAGCCGATTTCTACTCTGTGAGACCTTACTCCAATGAAAGTCCCCTGGATTATTGGATAAGGTTGAACAAAGCGGCTGAGGTGGCTGAGCAGGCCCTTAGGGAGGAGGGCAGAACTTTAGAAAATCGAAGTAGAGAACTGGCTGTTATGTTTATTCGACACTGCCCTGATAAGGAACTGTCTCTAGTGTTCAAAAGCAAACCTACACAGTCGTGGACAGCTTCTGAGGTCCAAGAGAGATTGGATGAGATGCTTAGGGAACAGAAAGCGACAAAGCGAGTTGTATGTCAACAAACAGCCGAAGTTCTTGAGCCTATTGATGATTCAACTCCTCTGTCTCATAGGTCAGAAACAGCCACTCCAGCAACAGATAATGGCGCTCTAGACAAAGTCTTGACCATGTTGGAGAAAGCTCTTGTTTGTAATGCACAGTCTATGCGCGGTGGCTGGTCTAAGAATCCTAACAGACAGAGCCGGGAATGTAGAGTTTGTACTAGCAAAGATCACAGTACTACTGCTCATTGCAAGATGTACAATCTCTGCTTTAAGTGTTTTTCTTCTGGGCATATGAGCTTTAATTGTGAGAGAACTGTGCCCAGGGAATCCACTGGCAGACGAGGAGATGATGAGCCTCAGGGAAACTAGAGAGCCTCCATTGTGGGGAGGGCGATGTGGGGCAAAATGAAAGTTCCTCCTTGGGTGTTGATGCCGAGTCGATTTATTCATTTCATTGTGAGAGTGTAAGCAAAGACAAAACTGTGATTTTTCAAAATACTATTCAGTCAATGCAGAATGACAGTCTGTTTTATACAAGTGTTTTGGTACAGGACAAAGTTCGTCTGAGGGGGATGCTGGACAGTGGCTCCATGGCAACTACTTTGAGTGCTGCTGTGGTACCTCAACTGAGAGAGGCTGGAGTCCTGGATCAGGAGTTGTTTCCTCCGTCGAACATTGTCCTGGTTGGGTGTGGTGGGAAACAGACTAGTCCTGAAGGTTTGTGTGATCTGACACTTGAGGTATATGGGGTCCGTTTTAGTGTCCCAGTCCTTATTGTGGGTGGACAAGTGGACCACCTTATCATTGGTACCAACGTACTGAAACCTTTGATCAGAGAGATGAAATCTAATGACAGATTCTGGAGAGTACTAGATAAACCAGACCGATCAAATCAGAGTGGAGATTGTCAGTTTCTACGTATGCTTTCAAGCATTGAGAGGTGGAGGGGTAGCACTATCCCTGACAAGGTTGGTACTTTAAAGTCCAAATCAGCTGTGGTCTTGCAGCCGATGAGTGAGCACCTTGTTTGGGGTCGGCTGCCTCCAGGATTGAAACTTTCAGTGGGTAGCACGGTTGTGATTGAACCTAGTACTTCTCGCTGTGTCCATCGTAACGTTCTCGTCGGTAGAGTGATCTCGCCTTTATGGGGCGATGGTTGGCTCCCGGTGAAAATGATAAACCCCACAAACTCTGAAATTGTGCTTCGCAGAAATGCGAAACTGGCTGATGTCTACCCATGCATCGCTTTGGAAGATTTTGATCAGGTGCCAGAGCAGAGAGTTTTCCAGAATGTGGCCATGAGTAGCGGCAGTTCTTGTGGTAGCTTGTCAGCAAATAACTCTGTGTCTGGTGCCAGGCACCTTAGTGACAGTCAGTTGGATGAGCTGGGCCTCAAAGACTTAAATGTGACTGATTGTGAGGTGATACCTTTCTGGAGAAGCAAGCTCATTGATCTGATAAAGAAATATGAGTGTGTTTTTTCTAGACATTCGTTGGATTGTGGTGAGGCAAAGGGTTTCTGTCATCGCATTCGTTTGACGGATGACAAACCTTTTCGCTTACCTTACCGCAGACTCTCACCGGCACACTACCACAAGCTAAAGGAGACTCTAGATGAAATGGAGCAGAAGGAGATCATCAGAAAATCATCCAGTGAATTTGCATCACCGTTAGTGTTAGTTTGGAAAAAGAATGGGGACTTGCGACTGTGCACTGACTTTCGGTGGCTGAACGCTCGTACGGTGAAGGACGCGCATCCCCTCCCTCACCAGGCGGATGTACTGGCAGCACTGGGGGGGAATGCTTTGTTTAGTACCATGGATTTAACGTCTGGGTACTATAACATCCCTTTACATGAAGAGGATAAAAAATTTACAGCCTTCAGCTCTCCCCTTGGGTTGCATGAGTACAACCGCTTACCGCAAGGTCTTTGTAACAGTCCCGCGACGTTCATGAGAATGATGCTAACTATTTTCGGTGATCAGAATTTCCTGAGCTTGCTATGCTACCTGGATGACCTGTTGGTTTTTGGTAAGAATGAGGAAGAAAGCTTGCAGAGGCTAGAAATGGTGTTTCAGCGTCTCAAGGATCATAATTTGAAGCTGTCGCCTTCCAAGTGTAGGTTTTTACGGAGGTCAGTTAAATTTTTAGGTCACATTGTTTCACAGGAGGGAGTGGCTAGTGATCCAATGAAAGTAGAGGCTATTACGAACGTGACAGAAAGGGATGTAATGGAGGCTGATGGTGTCACCCCTTCAGTGGGCAAAATAAGGTCCTTCTTGGGGATGGTTATATACTATCAACATTTCATTGAGAATTGTTCCATGATCGCAAAGCCTCTCTTTCAGTTGATGACAGGTCAGAAGAGACCTAGAAAAGGGAGGGGTGTTGGAAAGAGGTCAGCAGCTGTCCGGAAACTCACTCCTGACGACTGGACAGATGAATGCAAAGGGGCATTTGAGAATCTGAAGACTGCACTGGTAAATCAGGTCTTACTTGCTCACCCTGACTTTTTGAGACCGTTTATACTGTCAGTGGATGCTTCAACGAGTGGACTTGGGGCCGTGCTCTCCCAAGTTCAGGAGGGTTGTGCGGTCGCAAGGCCAATCGTCTTTGCTTCAAAGTCCCTTAATCATGCTCAGTCTAAGTATCCAGCTCATAGGCTTGAATTTTTGGCTATGAAATGGGCCATTTGCGATAAATTTAGTCATTGGCTTCGTGGGCACAAGTTTACGGTTTGGACGGATAACAACCCGCTCAAGTATATTCTGACCAAACCGAGGCTTGATGCTTGCGAGCAGAGATGGGTTGCGAAGCTGGCTCCTTTTGAGTTTGACATACAGTACATACCTGGACCGAAAAACGTCGTAGCCGATGCGTTGAGTCGAGAGCCTTTTGCTGCTTCCAGGATCCTACACAGACTGACTAGAACGCCATATGACATTTTGAGGCAAGAGGCGGAGACGTTTGGGGTTGAGCAGGTGCAGGGCATGTTTCATTTGTCCTGTGATCATACAAAAGGGGAGGTTGTTGAGATGTCTGGGTCACAGAAGTGTAATGAAGTGACTAACCTGGTTCAGAGTTTTGTTGAAGGGAAAGTTTCCTGTGAGGAGATGTCAGCTGTGATCCGTTCTCATCGTCACTGGGAGCAGGGTGCTGCAGCAAGAGCAGTCGCATATGTTCAGCAATTGAGAGGTTTGGAGGATGACGTGCAGTACCCACTTGATAAGCTTACCCATGCTGAGTTACTTGACAAGCAGTGTCAGGATCCAGTCATAAGTAGGGTGAGGTTCTTTGTAGAGCGAGGTAGACGGCCTTCTAGGAGAGAAAGAGGTAATGAGTCGAAAGAAACCGTACGAACACTTCGACAATGGGGCAAATTCGCGATAAAGTTAGGCATACTTTACCGTGTGTCTAAGAATCCGACAACCAAGAAAAAGAATTTTCAGTATGTTGTGCCAGCAGTTTTGAGAGGTTTGGTTTTGAAAGGGGTGCATGATGACGCTGGTCATCAGGGCCAGCACCGCACTCTTTGGCTTGCGAGGCAGAGATTTTACTGGACTTCTATGGAGAACGACATAAAATTGTACGTGTCGCAATGCAAGAGATGTGTATTGAGTAAGACTCCTGAGCCAGAGGCCAGAGCACCACTCGTGTCAATCACTACAACGGCACCACTTGAGTTGGTTTGTATCGACTTCTGGACGGCTGAGGATGTCAATAATAAGTCAGTTGATGTGTTGGTAATAACCGACCATTTCACAAAACTTGCATGTGCGTACGTTTGTCCAAATCAAACTGCAAAGTCTGTTGCCCGTGTTCTGTGGAACAATTTCTTTTGTATATATGGTTTCCCGGCACGAATCCATTCAGATAAGGGTGCAAACTTTGAAAGTTCTCTGATCGCGGAAATGCTAAAATTGTCTGGTGTTTCTAAATCTCGTACTACACCGTATCACCCTATGGGTAACGGTCAAACTGAGAGGTTTAATCGTACTCTTGGCGACATGATAAGGTCCTTGCCCCCGAGGTCTAAAGTTAATTGGCCTCAGATGCTGAACACACTGACTTTCTCATACAATTGCACTAGGCATGAAACTACTGGTTACCCACCTTTCTTTTTGATGTTTGGCCGTACCCCAAGATTGCCAGTAGATGTTTTGTTTGAGAGTGTAATTTTGGATGGGGTGACGGTCGATGTAAGTAAATATGTTCAGTCCCTGGGAAAGGATTTAAGGGAGGCAATGCAACTTGCACAACAAAATGCGCGCCATCAACAGAACAAACAGGCTGAACACTATAATCGCAAGTGCAAGGGACATGCTTTGGAGTTGGGCGACAGAGTCCTTCTAGCAAACAAAGGGGAGAAAGGAAAAAGGAAATTGGCTGACCGTTGGGAAAGCACAGTGTATATCGTAGTGAGGAAGAACTCTTCTTTGAATACGTACCAAATTCGTCACCCTGTTACAGGACGTGTCAAAACTGTCCATCGGAATTTGTTAATGCCTGTGAACTTTTTACCATTGCCTGCTTGGGATGATTCAGTTAATTCAGAGTGTGACCTAAGTTCAAACTGTGATTCGTCAGACATTGACTGTCAGAAAAGTGACACTGCAGACAGAACTTCTCAGTGGATTGTTGACTTGGATGAGGGTGCAGGAATTGGTAATGATGAATTGGAGGATTTGACTGCCAGTGGTGAACATGAGATTTGTGATCATGAGGTGGGGCAACACACTGAACAAGATGGTGGGATGGAGTGTCAGGACAATTCTGACAGTATATCTAATGTTTCAGTGTCTTTGTGCCATACATCAAATGATGAGGTTTCACCTGTACCAGATGTTCAGAATGAAGACTCTGTATCTCCAATTGTAGTTCCTGTTGCTGATCATGATTGTGATGTTTCAGGAGAGAAACCTGTTGATTCATCTCAACATAAAGAAGATTCTTGTCATGTTGCGACAGAATTTCATGAACAGCAGAAAACACACACAAGGTTTGGTAGGGTTATTAAACCTGTGAGCAGATTGATACAGATAATGTCGACTAAAAGGGTTAGTCCTGTGATTGAAGTGTAATTTTGTTTTTTTTCTTAATTTTCTTTTCCATCAGATTTTTTTTTTTGTATTTCCGTGACTGATTGTGCACCTGTTAACTTATAGGTGGAAAGATGATCTTTTTTTTTTTTTTTTTTTTTTTTTTTTTTGGTCTTTTAATATGAGTTTGCTTGATGAAATAAGCATAGAGAGTGATTGTTAGTGTATGTCATACTTAAGACTATGTATATGGCATGGTTTTTCAAATGCTAAATTGGGGATTAGCTACCCTTGATTTATCTGAATCTTTAATGAGATAGCTTTAAAGCTGTATAACCTAAGGTGGTTTATGTGACATGACAATACTAACAAGTCCAGACGTTGATCTGTCCAATAATCAAGTGTAAAACAGTAGGGGTGAATGTGGCAAGTGAAATGTTGTTACACTAGATTATTGTAAATATTTTTGATTAATGGTACTAATGTACAGGACTTTTATTTTGAAATTGTAATTAGGAGAGATTGCATGAGTGATGCACGGTCATGTGGTTACAAGCACAACATTAATTATTATTTTCATTTTTTTATATAGGTATATTTGTATTTCTTGCATATTGTTTTTGGTTTTCCCTTTTTATAAATTTGTTAATTTAGTCAAAATGTTCAGGAAGTGCTGCCACGCAAGTTATGTCGTGAGTAAGCGCGAGGATAGAGCTGATGTAATTTCCGGTAACTCTCTCTTTCGCGGGATGTCATAGCGATGAGAGGTGTGTTTTTATCAGCTCTTCAGAAAAGTGTTTAACTATTATTAATTACTCATTGTTTATGGAATTTCTGTGTGAAATATGTTTGTTTGTTACCCTTTCTTTATTGAAAGATCAGTAATTCAAGTTATGAACGTTGTGAAAGTATGTTTATTCAGAGTATGAATTCGTGTAACGGCCGCCATTACACGTGCGTTATGCTACTGAGTTCGTTATTTAACGATGCATTTTTTTTGATGAAATAGTTTAACAGTTTCATCTGTGTTATGAGTTATAAATTTAAGATCGATTGAAGTTATATCTGTTTACTTTTAATGATCCATGAGAAGTTTGAATGCATTTCCTGTTAAATGAATATACTTTGAAAAACTATTGTAATGATCGACAGGCACGGCTAGACCTGAGATCCTTTTCCTGTCTGATGGTGTCTGTTATGTTTTAATGCAGGTATGTAAATGGATCATTATAGTATTGTATTGTTTTTCTGTATTTCCCTTTTTCTTAATATTATGTCGTCATAGTTCTTGTCAATGTATGTAGCAATTTCCGGTAACTCTCTCTCTTTCGCGGGATGTCATAGCGATGAGAGGCACGGCTAGACCTGAGATCCTTTTCCTGTCTGATGGTGTCTGTTATGTTTTAATGCAGAAACTGAGAAGCCGAAAGTAAATCACATGACAACTGCATCATTGTGTGGAGTCTCTTTTATCAACAACACACAACGCAGAAACAAACCCACTACATATACATTTGCAGAAATATACATTCGCTTACATTTTGCAGAACAGACGGAAGAAGATCCGTCAATGTGCATTTGTTTTATGTTCAGATGTTCAGTATAGTGGTCATGTGAGGAGTTTTCACTCTTCTGTGTCATATATATATATATACATATATAATACATAATTAATATACTTTAAAATATTATTTATTTCAGTGATGCAAATCAGAATTTTCATCAGCTGTTTTCAGTTTTCAGAGTCATACGATCCTTCAGAAATCATTCTAATATATTGATTTATTACCAGTGTTGGAAACAATTTTGCTGCTTAATATTTTTTTGGAACATGTGACATTTTGTTCAGGATTCTTTGATGAATAAAAAGCTAAAATGAACAGCATTGATAATAAATCAACATATTGGAATGATTTCTGAAGGATTATGTGATACTGAAGACTGGCGTGAAGGCTGATGAAAATTCTGATTTGCATCATTGAAATAAATTACATTAAAAAACATTAAAAATCTTTTGAATGGCTGTGTATGTATGTATGTATGTATGGCATGTATGTGCACACACACATTACATCAATTTTATCTATATAATAAAAATGGATAGATATAGTATATGATCCAAAGGAACTAGTAACTAACTATTTGTAGTTTGTTGTTTTTTTATCCGATACTTTTTTTTATTCTTACTCGAGTAACTATTCAGACTGTTTTATTTGAGTACAGTTTTTGGGTGCTCTGCCAACCTCTGATGAAGTGACTTTTCTCATTTCTCTCAATGTAGGTTAAGCTACTGTTATTTGACAGATGAAGGTTGTTCTGCTGTGACTTCAGCTCTGAAATCAAACCCATCACACCTGAGAGAACTGAAGCTGAGCGGGAATAAACTCGGAGACTCTGGAGTGAAAAACCTCAGCGATCTACTGATGAACGCACAATGCAAGCTGCAGAAACTAGTGTTAGTATCATTATACTCTACAGCAGTTACAGTCTGATTTCATGACTTTAAGAAACTAAACAGTAAACATTAATCAAAGTCGACTTATTATGATTGATTTATTTGGATACATAATTTTTTTCCAAAAATGAATGTACCCTTGTGATCTTTAATGAAAATAACTGTCCCTTTCCCTCACAAAAACATCTCTTCTCTCGTCTGATGACGTGAAGGTGAGAAAACCTGTCAGTCACGAGATCACAGCAATAACAAACAACAATTATCCAGCTTTTCATCAATAATTAATTCCTGACCTGCATTTATTTTCCAAAAAGCTGTTTCACTCAGACATGCATCACAATAAGAACAAAATATGATGACAAAATGTTGTATTTGTTGACTGCAAGACATTTTAAGATTGTAGTTTAAAGTAAATTTTGATTCATGAACAGAATTTTCTTGATTTGTTACATTTAAAATTCAATTTCTTATGTTTTTAATGTTTTTTTAAAGTGGTTCTATAGTTGATCCTGTATCTTAATTACATTAAAAATCACATGCCTTTTTTTTTTTTTTTTTGGTCTGACTAAAGATTCTCCAAACTTGAAATGTCACTAGTATCCTCAAATCCTAGTTTGGTTTATGTTTTAGTTTATGGCTGTATGATTATTTATTTACTTATATTATTTTCAGGTTTTAGCAACATTTTATTTATTGCACTGTATGGTGTTAACACATGATGAATTACTCTCACATGAACATAACGTGTCTGATTCATTGTCTTTTCTCTTTCTGTCTTCAGTCTGTGTGGATGCAGTATTACAGAGAAACAGTGTCTCATCCTGACTTCAGCTCTGAAATCAAACCCATCACACCTGAGAGAACTGGACCTGAGCGGGAATCAAATAAAAAACACAGAAGTGAATCAATTATGTGACGTACTGAAGGATTCACGCTGTAAACTGGAGAGATTGGGGTCAGTAACATTCACATACAAGAGTAAAAAAAGTGTTTTATTTAAACTAAATAGAATGAAGTATAGAGGTGGATAGTAACAAGTTACATTTACTTGAGTACATTTTTGGGTAACTAATACTTTTAGAGTATATTTAAAGATGGGTACTTTTACTCTTACTCAAGTACATTTCTAGTGAAAAAACAGTACTTTTACTTCGTTACTGTGGGCGACGCTCCTCTCGTTACTTTATCTTAATGCAATACAAGTTAAAAATCCTTCAATTTATTCCAAACGCGCAGTCTAATTATTTTCAGGGCAATGAGCGATGCCCGTTCCCGAATGATTCATTCTTTTGAGTCAGTTCTGTTCGAAGGCTGGATTAAACCAGTTGGCAAACCAGTGAATTGGTTCGTGAATCAGTTTGAATGATTCGTTCAGTTCCCTGCCGCACGCGCCGAGTCGTCTGAAGCGCTTCTCACTCAGAGTTGTAACATCAAGAGCATTGAAGACGTGGCTTTGAAGATTTGCTTTTAGTTGACTGTAGATCCAAAGGCTATTGTTTGCTAGCTATGAAGATCTTTATTAGGTGAACACCACGTATACATATATAATACAGAATTAATATACTTTAAAATATTATTTATTTCAGTGATGCAAATCAGAACTTTCATCAGCTGTTTTCAGTTTTCAGAGTCATACGATCTTTCAGAAATCATTCTAATATATTGATTTATTACCAGTGTTGGAAACAGTTTTGCTGCTTAATATTTTTTTGGAACATGTGACATTTTGTTCAGGATTCTTTGATGAATAAAAAGCTAAAATGAACAGCACTGATAATAAATCAACATATTGGAATGATTTCTGAAGGATTATGTGATACTGAAGACTGGCGTGAAGGCTGATGAAAATTCTGATTTGCATCATTGAAATAAATTACATTAAAAAACATTAAAAATCTTTTGAATGGCTGTGTATGTATGGCATGTATGTATGTGTGTATGTGTGTGCACACACACATTACATAAATTTTATCTATATAATAAAAATGGATAGTTATATTACATGATCCAAAGGAACTAGTAACTAACTACTTGTAGTTTTTTTTTTTTTTTTAATCCGATACTGTTTTTTAATTCTTACTCAAGTAACTATTCAGACTGTTACTTTTATTTGAGTACAGTTTTTGGGTGCTCTGCCAACCTCTGATGAAGTGACTTTTCTCATTTCTCTCAATGTAGGTTAAGCTACTGTTATTTGACAGATGAAGGTTGTTCTGCTGTGACTTCAGCTCTGAAATCAAACCCATCACACCTGAGAGAACTGAAGCTGAGCGGGAATCAAATAAAAAACACAGGAGTGAATCACTTATGTGACGTACTGAAGGATTCACGCTGTAAACTGGAGAGATTGAGGTCAGTAACATTCACATACAAGAATCAAAATGATTAAAATCACTTCAACAGTTTAAACTAAAACACTTTATACTCAATATCTCATGATGAGTCTGAGTTCACATTATATTTGTGAAGAATTCTTCACTTTAATGATGTGTTTGTAAGATGATCTCTTCCTCTGTTTGTCTCTTTCTAGTCTTGATGACTGTGGCATTACAGATGTTTCTTCTTTAACTCAGTCTTTGAGAAACACAAAAGCACTGCAGTTTCTAAAAGAGCTTCATCTGAGTGATAATATGATTAGAGACTCAAAGCAGCAGCTCATTGATGTGCTACGAGACTCAAACTGTGAACTGAGGTGAGTAAACTTCACTTTATGATATTAAAGAGATTCATTTATGATATTTGAACAAATATTAACTTTCAAATATTTGTGAAAAGTTTATAAAATTATCATCAAGCTTTATTTCAAAGGGTTTGTGTCAGAATGAAATGTAATGTTGATAAAAATGTTTAACACAAAGAAGGAAAGAGAACAAAAGCACACTGTCACAGCTTTATACAGCAACAGCTGCTTTATTAATTACGTCAGTAATAGTGAATCATTACAGTTTGAGAGAGATTTGTTCAGATTGAAGGAAAACGCTGGTAAAATCAGAGCAGATTCCAGCTTCAGCTCACAGTCGTCCAGCATCACATGATCAATGTCTCTGTCTCTTGTGTGTTTTTACTTTGACAAGCAACACGTCACATTACTTTACACTTACTTTATGTAAGAGATAATGTTCATCCAGCCGCTTGTTATTCAGAATAAACCCGACAGTGTGATCAGGGGCCGGGTTCACGAAACATTCTTAAGAAGAAATTTCTTCTTAACTGCCATTTTCTTCTTATTTTTTAACTTAAGAAAAAAGTTAAGAATATTTTGTATTCCCAAAAATTATTCTTAAGAATATTCTTATCTTTTTTCATAAGATTGTTCTTAAGACAAAACCTAAGAAGAATTCAAATTCTTGAAAAGAATCTTCTTAAAAATCATTGTAAATAACTTCTTAAATTTAGGACAGCCCCAGACTTGTCTTAAATCCAAAACAGTAAGAATTATTTAATAAATTGATTGAGTTATTTCAAATTAATTGTTATATTTAAGCATTACAACAACATTAGCTACATATAATACATAGTAGGACTATTAATAGGGATGTGTGCGAGTTTTCTGAAGTGACAGCGATGACTGATAATATAAACGATCGGTCATGAATGACTAGCCTTTTTTCTGACTTCAAAACTCAGTAGCAACTCTACAAAAACGAGTCAGATAGGAAGCTTTAATTGGACGCTTTTATTTTAGCCTATAAATACGACATAATCTTCGGCAGTATGCAGCGCTTATGAATGCGCCGATACACAGGACGCGTTTTCTGTAGCAGCGCGGACACACAAACCGGAAGCGTTCACTCGGATGAGAGCGCAAAAGCACAGCACAAAACCGAACGAAACAGATCGCTGCAGCTTGGGAGAGACAGGCTGTTCAAAAACACACCGCATTAAAAACGTGAAGCTGAGCGCCAGTCAAAGTCGCGACAAAAAGAGTGTGCGTGCTTATTATAATTATTATATGGTAATCTGCAGGAAGCGCAGTGAGTTTATCAGTGCATCATGTTTTCACTCAGATAAAGACTGTCATTTTCTTCTTAAGAAAAAAGTTAAGATGTTCTTAAGAATATATTTGAGAACTTAAGAATTTTTCAAGAATTGCACTTACGAACATTCTTACGAACTTCGTGGAATTTATCTTAAGAAATTTCTTAACTTATTTCTTAAGAAGATTTTCGTGAATCCGGCCCCAGGACTTGTGTCTCCTGAAGAGGTTTATTCTGTGATAACATCCGGCTGGATGAACATTATCTCACTTATTATATGCTTTCTTGCCACATAAGTGAATAATTAGACACAAAGCTTCCGCAAAGAAAAACAGTTCCTAACAAACAGCTGTGAACCTGGAAGTTCAGACAAGACTGTTATACAGAAGTATGAAAATATACAAAATTATACATAATTTCCATGACAGAGTTCAAGATAAATTATTTCATACTGGAGCTGCTAGTTTCAAATGATTATTAAACAGCAGCACAAACTACACAAAAGCAGCAGTTCTTCCAGTGCACTCAGTGTCCAAATCACTGGTTTTCTTTCACTCCTTCAACTGAACTCATTCAGCTGATGTAACTTTTTACTCCAAAAAAAAAAAATGTGATTAAAATATAGTAACTAATTTGTACTTTGTCCCACTGATTATCTTCTCTTCTGTTCAATATTAGAGTGTAGATAGAGATCCATCACCAGAAGTCTCTGATAGAGATCCATCACCTAAAGATGATAAATGCTGTGTATCATAATGTGAAGTCGTTTTGAGAGGAGCAGTAAACATCAGGTGAAGATCCACAGAAGAGCTTCACTACTGCGTCTATGAGGAGAAAGAAATGTGTGATAAATGTGTAAATGTGATCCATACAGGTGAAGAGACTCAGACTTTACTATGAAATAATGCAGCATGTGTTAGAAACATGATATTGAATGATTAATATTGCTTTAGTATTCAAGTGATCATTTTGTTTAATTTAAAGCTGGAACAGAGGAAGAATAAAAGTAAGTAAATGAACATTATGAAACAAAATGATAAAGCATAATAAAATAGATTATGAAGCAAACTGATGTGCAAGAATAAAATATTTATATGATGTTCTTTGGGGAGAAACTTCATCTTTGAGACGATCTGAATCTCACAGTTTCTCAAACCGCTCGTCTTGAAGTCTTGATCTTTGGACAACTTTGGACTTTTCTTTGTCATGTACACAAATATCTGAAAAAAAAGAAAACAGTTTGTGTTGCTGTATTATCTGCATTAGCTAACTACTGAATAAACATTAGGTTCAGTGCTGCAAACAACAAAACTAAACGTTTTTAATTATTTGTGAAGCAAATACAAAAAGTGAGTAAAAATATAAATGAACGAGACTCTCTCTTTATTGACTCAAGATCTTGTAGGAAGTCTTCTCTCTCTTTTTTTAATCATCCATTTATATCAGTGGGAATTAATAATAGAGAGAGCCACAGGATAACAATTCCTTTTGGGCCTCAGTTTAAAATTTAAACCATACAATAGATTGACTTGTAGTAAAAATAAATAAAATAAAAATACTCTGTACATTAGTCTGTAATCTCAAAAATAACCAGAGGCAGACAGTAGCTAAGTACATTTACTTGAGTATTGTACTTAAGTACACTTTTATCTGTACTTTACTTGAGTATTATTTTTTCTGGAAACTTGTGACTTAAACTTCACTACATTCGAAAGACAAATATTGTACTTTTCACTCCACTACATTTCTATCAAAGACCTCGAAGTAGAAAGTCGTTATTAAGTAGCAGCTTTGAAAGTCAGTGAGTGATTTTTTTTCTTCTCCAAAATGTGACTTTCTTTCAGACGGTTTATCAGTAATCACACTTCTAGGGCTCATGAAGTGATTTCCCAGCATTCTTTGAACACTGACCAGTTGCAAATGTGATATTTATTTACAACAATTCAGTAATAAGAAGTTAATATTGTGACATATATGAGACACAATATTGTCCGATTTTGCTAAATTGTGTACGTAAAAATATTACTTCCCTGATAGCACACGTACATCTCTGAGACGTCTATTTGACGTCTGCATTTACATCTGCAAGACGTATTTTTTAGGCTGTTTGCTCATCTGCAATACGTCTATAGGACGTCTCCTTTTAGATGTCAAATAGACGTCTATTAGATGTCTTTAAGATGTTTATGATTTAGAGTGTATGTAAAACTGACATCTTACAGACGTCTGTCAGACGTTTATAGACAGCAGATGCTTTCCAGATCAACAGATCTTTAACAGACATCTTGCAGACGTACGTGTGCTATCTGGGCTATAAAGCCATAGAAGAACTGTTCTCCTAATAAAAAACACAGCACTGCAGACCGTTCTGTGTGTGACATCAAAGTACCGCAAGAGCGATTAGACAGCATTTTTAATATTTTTGTTTTAATGTCAAATAAATCTTGCTGTTTTGCTGCTTTGTTAAAGCAGTGTTGCTGTTGTAAAGTTATCCCTGATAGCACACGTACATCTCGGAGACGTCTATTTGACGTCTGCATTTACATCTGCAAGACATATTTTTTTAGGGTGTTTGCTCATCTGCAATACGTCTATAGGACGTCTCCTTTTAGATGTCAAATAGACGTCTATTAGATGTCTTTAAGATGTTTATGATTTAGAATGTATGTAAAACTGACATCTGAAAGACGTCTGTCAGACGTTTGTAGACTGCAGATGCTTTCCAGATCAACAGATCTTTAACAGACATCTTGCAGACGTACGTGTGCTATCTGGGATACAGCTACAGTTGTGTTGCTGGGTTTTAAAGCAGGTTTGATTTTTTTTTTTTTCTTCCTTATCCCTCTGTATTTACAGGATTTCACTGTCCACTCTGTTCAAATGTGGATGAATGGCTGCACATAGATGTGTGCACACGCTGTCATCCTGCTTTTGTGGGGGTGGGTAGGGGTGTTAAATCAACAAGCCCTCCAACTCATACGACCGCAGAGGTCGTTTGTCACTACCCTCAACTACGACCCATACGAGCGTTCCCTAGATTAGCGCCCCTACCGGCAACAGGAGATGCTACAGATACTTTCACCTAAATGCATTGTGGGTTTCTTTTAAAATGCTCGCTTTTTGCGTTTTAAACTCTCCCGGCTATTCGTAGTGTTTTATTGCTAAAAAGATATGGATTTTAGATAACTTCAAGACACGTACAGGTAGAGTTTCCACCCGTCTCGTAATCGATCGTCCCGTATTTATGAATGAAATTACCCAGACAGCACACGTACGTCTGGCCGACGTCGGCCCAACATCGAAACGTCGGCCTCACTACCTGAAACATCTAATAAACATCGGCCAGGCGTAGGCCGATATAATTCGGTCAGTGCTCTGTTTTCCAGCTCATCAGTCGTCAGTTCACGACCGCAGGCCGATGGCGCGCTTTTCTGTTTGCGCGCGAGCCCAGTTATTCGTCTCTTAGCAACCCACAGAGAGAAGACACTCATCCCGGCGACATCTGTGCTTTCAGGTAAGATTTCACTTAAGCTAAATTACAAAAAAATACTACTTTGTTAATTCTGTGACACTTAAAAGGTACTAGTTAGGCACATTTGGTGTGCTACAGCACAGGTGAAGAGACTGTGGGTAATTTCCAACTAACTTGTTTAGCTAATGGTCACGCTAGCGATTTTTAAAATTAATGTTTACGCCTTAATGCGTTTCCAGCCATTTCTCTGAGGGGAAATGTTAAAGCGGATTAACTGCTTTTTCGCCGTGTTTTTCACTCTTTTACAGACTGCCAGAAAGAATGCGTCTCTATACGGTGAGTTGCTGTTGCTTTCTGAACTACAAATTGAGTTTTAAGTTCATTATTGAATATTAATTGAACGAGATTGTAATTTATTAATGTAATATTTTAATCCTATATGTTTATTTGTGTAAATGCTGTGTGCGCGTTGAGCTCTGTGCGAGCGGGGAGCAGAGTTGCCATGGAAACGGGGCGTTGACACAATTACTGGCGAACAGTAATCTCCGTCTCTCGCTGCGGTTTTCACTGATTTCAGGTAAGTACTGTATAGTCCCTAAACTTAATCACACAAATATTACATACAAACGTTCCTGACACGTTTCTTACTTGTTATTGACATGTTTCAATTAATATTTATTTTATAGAAATGGTTTAGTGTCTTCGAAAAAGTCTGTTAGCATCTTAGCAGTTTTCAGGTAGGCTAACTCTAGATTGAGCTCGTGTTTATGAAACTCTGGGCTTTTAATCAAATATTCGAATAAAATAAAAATTGGACTGTGTCCTATGGTGTGACAGCAAAAATGCAGAAGAAAAAAAAAACTACAAATAACAAATAGCATGAGAGAGGTTTATCTTCAATGTTAGTTTATTTTAATTGTATTTTATTATTTTTTATTTGCTGTCACACCATAGGACACATTGATATGTCAACTACCCATATGAGAGATTTTGATAGCTCTGTAAAGGTTTTGCTGGTGATTTGTCAATGGGTTGTTGGAAAAGGCTTTACTGAATCGATAACATCACTTACATGGAGAGTGTAATCGAAATTGAAAACAAGTTTTGATATTTCATGGTAAACAAATATTGATAAAAATTGTTCTGTGATTTCAGGAGGACAGAAAGAAACTCTACATAACAGAAGGCAGCTCCAAGATTTCAACATTTCTGAAGGGAGCTACTGACTTAGAAATACAGGTGAACTGAAGAAGCTGAAATATAGATCATGAAATATATTAATGTGCATTTTTCAGAATATATTTAGCCAATTTTAAGAAGGCCTTGATATCAAAACGTACGTGACACTCAACCTAAAACTAAAAACATAGATTCCGTTATATTAAGATTATGTTGTTATTAGTAGTAGTAGTAGTAGTAGTAGAATTTGTTGTGTGTGTGTGTGTGTGTGTATATATATATATATATATATATATATATATTTATTAATAATTATTATATATTCTTTCTTTTATTTGCATTTTACTGCTGCTCTAGCTCGTTTCCTTCTAATAAACCTGGAGTTGCAAACTAAATATTGTTGGCTCTGTGACAGATTGCTTGTTTCTTTCCTAGATTCTTCAGTGGTGATGGCCTGCTGCACCCAGCAGAGTTGGAGTGAACCTACTGTCAGACAGTGGCATACCGTGGGGTTTCAGTCAGGGCCTTCAGTAAGCAACATGTACACATTTTACACATCTCTGTTACAGCTAACGTAGCCATAGGCGTAATGCACATATTATGCCGCACACAGGCTCTCAACAACAATGACTGCTGATCAACAATTTCAACAGTCGGCTAGATTAGGGTGGGTTAAATGCAGAGTAAATTTCCCTACATCATGGTCAGTAAAAGTAATCCGCCAATACACAAGTAACTATGCACATTCATGTCACTCTAAAATGACAACGTGTCCAAAGCAGCAAAACTGTACAAATGCTGGACATCCACACACCACACCACAGTATTATCAACGCACCATGTACACCTCCATAACAATGTGCATGATACAATACTCATCAAATAATAAAGCACTCACCTGACACTTGTAAATAAAGTCCCTGGGTCTATCATTCCATGCCTCTTTACTTGGATTAAAAAGTAAACACATCAACAAAATAACTTGTGCTCGGTGCTAGCTGTTAGCCACTCATAGCACTCATAGTTGCAATCTTTGAAATGGCGCATAAAAACTTTGCTGGCCTTTGTTAGCGAATTCAGTTTGGGTGTAGGTCTTCCTTTCTCAGTTATTCTCGTTTGTCTTCAAAAGAGCGCCTTGAAAAGGTGTTTTTAGTAGCTGGGGAACAAGATCTGGTGTAGGCGCCGATGACTGCTGCTGTCATTTCTTTTCATTGAATTTCACTTTCATACCTTGGAAATCCCAGACTAAAAGGGTGTTATAATGCTGGGGGTAGCACTGGCCACGTCACTAGGCCTAGAGGGCGGGCTGTCATTGAACGTTAAAATTTGATTGGCTGATGATTCTGTCACTAATGCTTGTAACTGGGTATCTTGGAGAAAGAATAAACATTGTTCTTTTACATATATTACCAACATTGTAGCAATACAAAATGGACTGAAAATGTTTTAGCTTACCCTTTAATAATGTTGAAGGATGAATTTTATTGCTGTTCAGAGGTGGAAAGAGTACACAAATATTCTACTCAAGTAAAAGTACCATTACATTAATTACATTTGTACAAGTAAAAGTACTAGTCTAAAAATCTACTCAAGTAAAAGTAAAAAGTAGCTTGTTTAAAATGTACTTAGTTATATTTTAATAGCGGGAGGAAGGCACAACTGGGATAGGCCAAGAGTGTCAAACTTAGTTCCTGGAGGGCCACAGCCCTGCACAGTTTAGATATAACCCTAATTAAACACATCTGATCCAGCTAATCTAATCATTTAGGCTTATTTGAAAACTACATGGTATGTGTGTTGGAGCAGCGCTGGAACTAAACTCTGCAGGGCTGCAGCCCTCCAGGAACTGAGTTTAACACCCCCGGAGGCCTATAAAAATGAATCAGTCATTTAGAATAATAAGACATTTGGGCTGTTACCAGGCAAATTAAATCAGTATCAACAAAATTCATCTATGCAATGCAGAGGAAACACACAAGCTGCATCTGAAGTGGCATTTAGATGTATTTACACACTGTTTAATGCAGGAGATGAATGCATTTAACCTGCAGTTACAAATGCAGAAATAATGTTTTGATATATAAGACATAAAATGTTGAATACTCATTTTGAAAAAAAACAACAAAAAAAAAAACAATCAAGATACATTGCAACTGAACCAAATCATGAACGGTTGATTCATTCAGGAACAAAACACTGTCATGTTGCTCAGAGACACAAAACTGTGCTGTGGTGACTGTGTTTGGATTTATTTTTTGTTGTCGAAACAGAGCAAAAACAGGCAATACGGTGTCTCTTAATTAACTTCTCGTTTATTCAACTGTTGTAAAAAAATCTATATGTAATCATGCTGATCATGCCGGCACTCTTCATGTGATATTGTTTTACTATATGAAATTATATAAATATATACATTTTCTGCCCCCATATCTTCAATTTTGTGATCATTCTAGAATCTAAGGACATTTTAACAGACTGAATCACGCAGTGAAAGAACGCACTGTAAATGCACACGAGCACTAGTCTAATCTACTATACTTCACGGCACTGTACGTGTGTTTTGTTTGTAATTAATGTGTTTTAAAATGTAGCGAAGTACAACACTTCAAACAAGATATACTTAAAGGAACACTCCACTTTTTTAAAAAATAGGCTCATTTTACAACTTGCCTAGAGTTAAACAGTTGAGTTTTACCGTTTTTGAATCCATTCAGCCGATCTCCGGGTCTGGTGGTAGCACTTTTAGCTTAGCTTAGCATGGATCATTGAATCGGATTAGATCATTAGCATCTCGCTCAAAAATGACCAAAGAGTTTTGATAATTTTCCTATTTAAAGCTTGACTCTTCTGAAGTTACATCGTGTACTAAGACCGACGGAAAATGAAAAGTTGAGATTTTCTAGGCTGATATGGCTAGGAACTATACTCTCATTCCGGAGTAATAATCAAGGAACTTTGCTGCCGTACCATAGGTGCAGCAGGCGCAATGATATTATGCAGCTGGGGACTACTTCAGGTGCTGTGTAATATCATTGCGAAACTACAATCAGTTATTGCGGCTTTACAAGATATACAAGATAAAGTATATAATAGCACTTATTTAATGAATGTGTGATAAACCTTGTTTCATATAAAACACAAATCTAAAACACAAATACAAATTATGTTAAACTCAATTGTTTTAATTGCACCTCACACATTTGTAAAACATTTTCTGTTCATTCAGAATTTTTTTCTTCTTACATGGTTTATTATTTGGTATCTGTGTGTGTGTTTGTGTTTACATTTTGCCTATATATTCAAAAGAGGTATTAAAATATGTGGATGAAATTGTAAAAAAAATAAAATGAAATATAATTTTTGAATTTGTATAACACTTTGATAGATAGGTGAATATTAATACTTAAGTTGTAACAGTATAAAATTTTAATCAGGAATGGATTTCTTGATTTTTATTAATTTCCGCATACAAGTGAAGACGAGCATCAGAGCATCAGGAAGAAGTGAAATCTGCAGACACAGAGTTTATTGAAGGTCAGAGAGAACATGAGAGATCCAGAACCCTGCAGAATGAAACACACTGAAGAACAAACAGTGGAGGCGGGGGTCGAGCACGTCATTTGACACACAGCAGCCACAATTGCACTTATGTTTTATTTTTTTATTTTTTTTATTCGAAAAAATACCACCCGTGTTATCTAAATCTTGAAATCTTGAAAAATCTCGATTCTTGTTGATTATTTTTTATCCTTCATTAATGGGTCTGAAGAACATTAAGAATGTAGGTAAAGCTTTAAGCAGTTCATCAGATTTAGTGTTTGTGGAAGAAAAAAACTTTGTGAAGTTGTGAAAAAAAAGTTAAACCAATAAATAATATATGGGACACTTTATATGTGCAGGGTACCAAATAAAACAATTTTATGCTAAACAGATTTAGCATAAAAAGTTATACTTTTAGATAAACTTGTATTTTATAGCGTAAAGTGTTTTTTCTTCTTACTTTGGTAACAGGGTTTGAAGAAAGCAGTGAACATGGATTGAGATTATTTTCACATCATACTCTAGAAAGCAGCGATGAATGATATATCTGCAAACATGTTTGTGTTTAATGTCATGCATTGTTACAAGGAAAGCGCATCTATTTCTTTGTAAGGCACTAGATACTAGGCTACTGTACTGGATATGTTTGATTTATGTTGAAGTGTTTGGGACGTGGATTTAATGGTAAACCTTTGTTTTTGTAATGAAGCTTTTAAAAAAAATACATTAGCATTTTGATTTGGATTTAGATTTATCTGCAAATATATAAGTTATCGTCTTCCATATATAAAGAAATATGGGTATCGGCCAAAGTGTTCATATCATTACATTCCTACTGGAAAGAGTTCAGATGATGTCACTTCCTGGGTGTGGCCATTTAAGAAACACCTTGTTTTTTTTGTTTTTTTTAAAAAAGATGAAATTGTGTCTTAACCGTGTTGAGTGAAAAAATGTAGATTCAATATAGATGACTGTACCTCGTTTCATAAAAATGCATACAATAGATCATACAATAGATCAATAGATCACATTTCTCTCATTTTTATTATTTGTTTATATATTGTGACTTTTTACTTTCATTTCAGACCTGATGGAGGAGAGTGAACAGCGGAAACATAATTGTGGCAAAACTAGAGAAAAAACTTCTTTGCTGAAAATAAGAGTCAAGAAAAGTTTGCTGGGTCACTTTTTTTTTTTAAAAAAGGGGGCATAAATTAAGAGCATACCTACTTCTCCAGGCTCCACTACACCACTGACAGTACCCACTATTTATAATATTCCAGTTAAATCTGAAATTACATATCTGGCATTGTGATAACTACAAATCAAGACAAAAGATGCACCTTGAACTTTGACCCGGTTCGACATTAGCAACTAATTAACATTCTATATGATTCATGGATTAAGTAATAAATTAATTGTTATTAGTTAAATGTTATGGCGTATACAAAGAAAAGGTGCATTAGTCGGTTTCTGCTGGGTACCAGCACATGTGGGTATATTGGGAAATGAAACAGCTGATGAATTGGCAAAAGATGCTTTAAAAAAGGAAGATGTTAATGTTGCTTTAAGTAAAGGTGAAGTCAAAACTATAATTATGGAAAATAGGAAAAAGGATTGGCAAGAAATATGGAATTCAGATAATAAGAGGAGGCATTTATTTAATATTAAAATAATGTTAATAATAAACTAAACATTAGTGGTAGATGAGACTTGTACACACAGGACTGAATGCATCACTGTTACTGGAGCACATGAGAATGGTTTGTTGTGTCTTCTGAGGTGAGTTGATCAGATCAGATATTTCGCTTAATTACACAGATATGGGACACCTCGCTCAGTTTGTTTAATCAACATCATACGAGGTTATTTCTAAATAGTTTTCCTCGGATAAAACACTTTATGCGCCTGTTCTGGCGTCTGCAGACTGATTTAGTTGAAAGGAACATTACTGTAAACTAAAGTCATGCAGACATGAACGATTTCGTGTATTTTTTATTTATTTATTTTTTTCAAAGCTGCCGTGTTAAATGTTTAGAGTGATAATGTTAGTGTTATTGAATGTTGAAGGTTTTATGATCGTTCGCTTATCTTTACATGCAAACCAGTAAAATGTTAATTAGATTATAATATGGACAAATTAAAGTGGTTGATAAAGATGGGCATCATTAGTGTCTGTCTTTATTGTAATGATGTTTTTCTGTATCAAAGTTGAGAAATAATAGTAGCCTATTTATCTTGCAATAGAGCACTTTTAAAGACTTTCTGCAGACATGCACTTGCACCCTTGCGCTTCCACAAGAGACTTCACTTATAATCTTTTTTTATTTTTTAAATTGAACCTCTCTTGCACCTGATTTTATAAGCATAAGTGCTCGGATTGAGTACTTCTTCAAGAATCGGCTAAAAACACATCTCGTCCATCTTTATTTGACCCTCTATCTCTAGCACTCTCTATTATAATTCTATTCTTAAAAAAAAAACTAACAGTAGCTTTTATAATCTTTTTGTATTCTATCTGTTTTCTTTTTATTTATTATACAATTAACAAAAGCAGAAAAGTCCTCTAACACTAGCTTGTGTTATATTTATTATATAATTAAAAAAAAGAAAAACCTTGCTATGTGTACTGTTAAGCTAACTGACTTGTTATAGCACTTGTGTATTATTGCTCTTTTGTTGATTTTGATTGCTTCCATTGTCCTCATTTGTAAGTCGCTTTGGATAAAAGCATCTGCTAAATGACTAAATGTAAATGTAAAAAATCCTAAATATATTACTCTTCCCATTAGTGTTGTCATGGTACCAAAAGTTCTGTTTTCAGTACCAATACCAGTGAAAATCCACGGTTCTCTGAACCAATTTCAGTACCAAAGCAAAAAACAAGCTAATTAAAAACACACTATTTTTATGAATAAAGTTAAACAAAAATACAATTTACAAAAATCAATGTCATTCTTTATACTTGTGTAAAATTGTGTTTCAAGTTTTTCCACAAGTAATAAAAGTATGAAAAAAGTAAACAAGTTTCACCAATTTGATTAAGGTTAAGGTCAATTGGTGGTCTGTTTGTACCTTGCAAATTTGTAAAATTATATTTCCATGTTTATTTCATTTTTTTCTTACATTTGAATTTTTTTTTTCTTTTTTTTTCATAAAACACTTTACAATAAGATTCCATTTGTTAGATAACACGTCCTATCAATAAACAATAGTTATATAGCAATAAGGCTATTCTTCTTAGGGTTCATTTCAAAATGTACTAAAATCAACAGCTTAATCTGTCAAAATTATTTATTGCACAATGAACAAACATACATGATCAAGTGTTTGTATTAAATAACATTCACAAACATCTTCAGCTGTAATAAGTCTTCTCACACTCAAAGCACATGTGATCTCTCACACCAGTGTGTATCTTCTGATGAACTTTTAAACTTTACAGCAGTGAAAAACTCTTTCCACAGAAAGAACACGAATGTGGTTTCTACAAGACACAAATGACCTAACATTAGCTGCTGAAAATCAATAGATCCTGTTTTCACCTCATTATGCTGATGACTTCAGATCTGTTAATTGCCACATTAAGCTAATTTTATTGCTGTCAAATGACTTAAGCAAACGCAAACGCCCCCCCCCCCCCCCCCCCCCCATCTTTATACGCCTTTAAATTAATAAGAGGTAATATAAATGTCAGAATTAAAATATAGAG
Organism: Acrossocheilus fasciatus; assembly: GCA_036784905.1. NCBI lineage: Eukaryota > Metazoa > Chordata > Actinopteri > Cypriniformes > Cyprinidae > Acrossocheilus > Acrossocheilus fasciatus. The sequence continues at coordinate 2,752,255 of CM071959.1, read as the reverse complement.
ATGAAATTCTTAGAAGGTAAAAAGAGATGTAAGTTGTGAATTAGTATAAAACACAGTTTTTTAATTAACTTGATAGTTACTTCATTAGGTGGATAGATTGGTGAACGTTAATATTTAAAATGGGTAAATTATTACACAAATAATGTGTAATAACTTATTTATCTTTAATTTGGCCAGATCTGCTCCTCCTCCAGTGAAGCTCCTCCCACAACAAGGACACCTTCAGTGAAGCTCCTCCCACAACAATCACACCTTCAGTGAAGCTCCTCCCACAACAATCACACCTTCAGTGAAGCTCCTCCCACAACAATCACACCTTCAGTGAAGCTCCTCCCACTGCAGTTCAGCAATAAATGCTGGAATATTCCCATCAGTCTACAAGTGAAGACGAGCATCAGAGCATCAGGAAGAAGTGAAATCTGCAGAGACAGAGTTTATTGAAGGACAGAGAGAACATGAGAGATCCAGAACCCTGCAGAATGAAACACACTGAAGAACAAACAGGTTGGTGTTTATTCTTGATCCTTCATCAGTGAGACTGGAGAACATTTAAAGTTATCAGCAGTTCATCAGGTTTAGTGTTTAGAGCAGGAAAATACTCTAGGAGTTGTAAAAAATGAACACAAAAAAAAGTTCAATAAATAATATAGGAGAGACTTTCTATCTCAGGGTACAAAATATGAGGTGTGTTGGACTTCATGCGGCGCCGCACAGATCTATCGGTGAGAGCAGCCGCTTGCAGTCGGGGGCGGAATTGAAAGCGGAGACGTCAAGTCGGACACTTTCTGCTCCCTATAGTGATGCTCTCGCGGTGTTTGCATACTCATCTCACAGATGAAGTGAATAACATGCTATATTTGTCAAATGCACGGATGTTTTAGAAATGTTTTCATGAGCAACAGAAACACTTTTTATATACTGCTTAATACAGGGCCATCTGTTCAAGAATAAAGTTCAACATGAACGTATACTATTTAAATACCAACAGGCCTTTATCGGTTTTTTATTATTAATTGTGACTCATTATAACATTGTGACTATACAGTAAAAAAAAAGCTTTTACTGTTCTAAAAACAGATTTGTGGGCAGTATTTTTTTTCATTATTATACAAACATTATACAAAGGTTTGTACAAGCATATACAACTCACAACAAGTACAAAAACAAATAAACATTCATGAGAATATGTAAAGTGAAACAATTCATGCCAGGGGTAAAATTACAACAATTTAAAGTAACAAAAAGCTTCATAGGTCTTTCTTGCTTTTTTGTTCTTAATTTTATCTAATGTAGTAGCATTTGTTTGTTTGTTGTTGTAGAAACACACGTCATTGTTGGCATGTGGTGAATTTGGCCAATCATGAAACAGCTGTGTCGTCATCAGCGCTCTTGCAGTCGCTCTGGAGAAACTGCGCTGTCTGAGCGAGCCGGCTGCTCTCGAAACGCTCTCGCGGTACTTTGATGCCACACGTGACAGTGACGTGGCGTCAGCGCCGGTTCAAGCCGGACAAATTTTCTAACCGGCATGCACTTCTTCAAGTCAGCCGCCGGTCGGTTTTCATGGCGCCGCATGAAGTCGAACACAGCTATGGACTAAAACTCAAATGTTCAAATGATGTCACTTCCTGGGTGTTGCCGTAATGGAAATTGTGTTGAGTGTTAATTAGTTTAAAATAGAAAAATAGTTAAATACATAATATTTTAGTATATTTATATTAATGTTAATATTATGTTTATAATATAATATTATAATTGTGGATTTGATTAAGCATCAAATAGTTCTTGCTACAGAAACATTGGATTACTGTCTGTATTATTTTAATATAGATAATTGTACCTTATTTTTTTAAAATGTGTCAATGATCATAATTTTGTGTAGCCGTTGTCTGCTTTTAGTTCACATTTCTCTGATTTATTATTTATTTTTTTATTTTTTTTTTACCTTAAATTTCAGATCTAATGGAGAAACCACATCATGTCAAAACTGGAGAAAAATCTCACTCACAGACTGAAAGAGTTTCTTTATTGAAAATAAAAGTCAAGAAAAGTTTCACCTGCACTCAGTGTGGAAAGAGCTTCACAAACAAACACAATCTCAATAGACACATGATGATCCACACTGGAGAGAAACCATTCACATGTGATCAGTGCGGGAAGAGATTCACAGTATCATCACACCTTAAGGAGCACATGAAGATCCACACTGGAGAGAAACTGCATGAAATGTGATCAATGTGGAAAAGCATTTTCGAGGGCTTCAAACCTGAAGGAGCACCTGAGACTTCATTCAAAGGAGAAACCACATTCATGTTCTTTATGTGGAAAGAGTTTTTCACATCTGTGGAGTTTAAAAGTTCATCAGAAGATACACACTGGTGTGAGAGATCACATGTGTTTTGAGTGTGAGAAGACTTTTATTAGAGCTGATCATTTGAAACAGCACCAGAGGATCCACACTGGAGAGAAACCTTACAAGTGTTCACACTGCGACAAGAGATTCAGTCATTCAGGAGACCTGAAAACACATGAGAGGATCCACACTGGAGAGAAACCGTATCACTGCACTGCATGCGGGAAGAGTTTCACTCATTCTTCTTCTCTACGCAGTCATAAAATACACAACCACATTAAGTAGTTCATATTCAGGTCCACTGCTTTCAATGCTACACCGCATCTCTTCCATATTAATCTGTCATAAGAAACATCATCTAAATTAGTCACAGTGAATAAAGTTCATCTTCAAGACCAGCAAAGTTTCATCTGTGAGATTCAGATCAACTCAAAGATGGAGATCCTCCCCTAAGAACAATATCTAAAGTTGTATTATTGTGTACAATTTTTCTTTGATATAAATTATATCGTTATGCTTCATTACAAGTTTTGTTTCATGTTCAAAATGTTCTTAAATTCATATTTGTAGAAGATGTTTACAGCTTCAAAATGTTCTTCTTCACTAAGCATTCGTGTGTATGATTGTTTCAATGTTTGGAGCCAAAAACTAAAGGATGAATCTGTGAGGGAAATTAATTAGACATGCTGATGCAATTTTAATGTTATTTATCATTCTTTCTTTTTTGACATTTATGTTTGTCAAATAAAAAATAGTTTTAGTTACTTTATGTTTTTAAATAGCCTATAATTGAACAGGATTGCTAACAAACTGTAAAGATAAGTGTGTCAGTCGTGTCAGTGTGAGAAGTGTGTGTTTTCTTCAGTAGAGCTCTGTATTGCTGGAAAGCACTCAGACTCAGAATAAAGTCCAGATCCAGAATGCAGCAGCCAGAGTGGTCTTTAATGAACCAAAGAAAGCTCATGTTACCCCTCTCTTCATCAGGTTACACTGGCTACCAATAGCCGCTCGCATCAAATTCAAGGCACTGATGTTTGCCTACAAGACAACAACTAGCACTGCACCAATATATCTAAACTCACTTGTTCAAACTTACGCACCCTCCAGAAGCTTGCGGTCTGCAAGTGAACGACGCCTTGTGGTGCCATCACAAAGAGGTACCAAATCTCTCTCACGGACCTTTTCCTGGACTGTGCCCAGCTGGTGGAATGACCTCCTGATCTCAATTCGAACAGCTGAGTCTTTAGCCATCTTCAAAAATCATCTAAAGACGCATCTTTTTCGCCAGCACCTGACCAACTAGTACTAACACTTTCCTATTACATCTATTTATTTATTTAAAAAAAAAAAAAAAAAAAAAAACAACCTAGCAATATGTACTGTGCTGTGCTAACTGAAACTCGTCAGAGCACTTGTATACTGCTGCACTCTCGATGGTCTATCTGCTTCTATTGTTCTCATATTGTACGTCGCTTTGGATAAAAGCGTCTGCCAAATGTTTAAATGTAAAATGTAAATGTAAAAGTGAGATGATCTGCTGCTGATCCTGAATGGCTTGTTTAATGAGTGTTAACAGTCTGAGGCTCATCAATAATAATAGAGCTGCTGAAAATCCTCTAGACTATATTTGTTAATAGCTCCTGTTTTCACCTCATATTATGCAGATCTCCTGTAAACTGTCAGTTAAAGTTCATTTCATTCTTATCGTCAGACTTAAACTATTATGATATCTACAAGACACAGATGTCCTAACAGCATTTATTTCATCATTAGTCTGTGTTAGACTTTAAGTTTGTTGGCAAAATGTGGGCAAACAATTTATAATCAGTATTTAACAAGGTTATCAGAAGTAGATTATCTATATATCTAGAGGTTTTTTTTCGACTTTAATTCTTTTAAATCGTCTAAAAAAACAACAACCTGGTCTCATAGAAATACGTACCTCTGCGCACTTTTTGTGCAACACCATTTTACGCACCTTGCTGCACGTTTCGCCGCAGTTTCAAATAGAAATGTTCACTGATTGGCGCTAAAACACAGGTTCAATGTGTGAACCCGGGCACGTTTTTATTATGTAGATATTGGTGCGTACAGAAAAACCAGAATAAAAAATCTCCATGAAATCTTACAATATGTCATTTTTTTTGTTATTAATTTGCATTAGAGACTTTTTCAAAGCTTCCATTTCTGATAAAAATAGATTACACTTTGGTATGCATTTCACAAATTTCTGTGTATGAATGTAATATTTAAATTTTAAATTTAACGACATAATCGTTTTAATTTTGTGTGAAAAAGTACAAATAACATATTTTAAAGATAGCATATAATTAACATTTCTTTGCAGAAATAGAAAGGCACTAACATCAGACCAAAATCTAAGAGACAAATCACAATTATAAAACAAATGACACAAGTCTTCCTCGTGTGTGTTACAGAAATTGCAAATATTGTCAATGTCCATGAATTCAGAAAGAGCTACTTTACATGAGTAAATTTTATGATGTATTTTGAAATGCACCTCTTTAACTTTATTCAAAATACAAAATTCGTAAGGATTTGACCAGATCGTTTTCCAATTAATCTCAGAAATTGTTGCATTCCAAAATAATTTTCCTCAAGGGGAGATTTTATGTTTTGATTGCAAAATGTGTCTAATATTTTTATTATTACAAGATGAAGAAAATATTTCAATACCATCAACTTTTAATTCTGGAAATATCCTTTAATTGCTTCCAAAAAAGAGGTGGTTATTTATTAGTTGTATCAACCCATTTAGAATAGCTTTAGCCACTTGTTGAAATTCTTTAAAGTGGCCCTATTATGCCTTTTCGAATATTTCCTTTCATGCAGTGTGTCATGTAGCTGTATGTGAACATAAACTTTCTGCAAAGTTGTGAAGCCGAAAGTGCACAATATATAAATGTATTGTCTATCAAAAAAAAAAAAAAAGAGTCGACTCTCAATCGCCTAAACGAGTCGTCAGGAATTCAAATCTTATTCTGTTACGGCTGTATGTCACGAAGTAACACATTTGCATAATGTCCGCCCATGGCTGTCATTCACGCTGTACGCAGTAGACCAATCACAAAGAACTGCGCCATCTGACCAATCACAGCTGCGAGTGCTCACGGAAAGGCGGGGTTTAGAGAGACTGATTCTTCAAACTGCTTCACACGAGTCGTTTAGGAATCATTTAGAAATGAGGTAAAATTAAAGCTATTTTTTGAGAAAACTAAACTGTTTTTTGACCTTGGATGCACGTAAACCTGTTTTAGGAGACTCATAAAACAATATTAGCAACCTTAAAAATGGCATAATAGGGGCACTTTAAAGGGGATGGAAAAGTTGTAAACATGCATAAAGTCTTCATAAGACAATGTTTCCACTCTCATAGAACATATCTATAACAAAACACAGTATATATTCCTTTCAAACCACCGATGCAAAAATAACGATTTATTCTTAGAAACAGGGCCTAAAATTAACACTCGCCAAGCGCCAAATGCGAGTAAAAATCGTCGTTGGCGAGTATATGTAACAGTGTCAGTCGGCGGGTAAAACATGTTCTGAAATATAACAATGCAATGTAGTGGGAACAACGGCCAGTTTTAAAAAGGATTCGCTGTTTCTGACGTAAGTGAATAAAATAATCTTTTCCGAAGACAAGATCCTCGTGAAGATAAACGACAACAGCGAATCAAATCATAGGATACAAACAGGCTGATGAGGTCAGAGCCGTGTGATGGCCCGCTTGTCCCTAGACACGGTTCTAATAACTTTTACCTGAGAAGATATTGCTCATCTCGGAAGATTAACTTTTGCCTTCTTTATCCTTCATAACCCGAGAATGTGGCGACACATACCTGGGCTCACGGTGCAGTGAAGTTTGAGAGGTTGCTCGTTCGGCTGTACACAACATGACTGTAAAACATACTTGACTGTTTATTTAAGCAACATTTTAATAGGTAATTTCTGAATTGTTTTGTTTCTGTGTTTGCTGACTAAAACATTTATCACAGCAGGCGACGAGCATGTGAGGGAAAATGTTAAGATCTGAGCAATTTTGTTTTGTATGTTCGTTCGTATGATTATCTTGATGTTCGAATGATTATGTTGCTGGTAATGGTCTTTATTTTTAAAGGTTTTATAATTTGTCAGTTTTAAATATTCCCTTACCCGGATTTCCTCAAATTCACTCATTCCTTCTTTCTGCCTGTTTCTAGCATTTTTAGATCAACTGTAGGTTGAGGCAGAATCTAAAACTGCTGATAAGGTCATTCTAGGGACAATACTTAATCCATTAATACCTAATTAATTTACTAAACCTTCAGTTATCCATCCAAATCTGTTACATTCCCGTTATCCATACTCCCAGCATTTCTCTGGAACACGTATTGTGGGATGTGAGTTATCCTGAGCCATTAAGTTTGCCCAGTATACCGCAGTTAACTGGTGTCTTCTTAAATTGAGAGGCATCTCACCCAATCCTACTTGTAACGCTGAAACGGGAGACGACCTGTACATATCCTTAATGCCTGTGCTTGAATTGTTTCTAATATTCCAAGATGTGTCTTTGCTGCAGAGCCATATACTACACAGCCATAGTCCAGTATAGATCTGATTAACATTATGTAAATTGTGTTTGATGCCACACATCTAATTATATTCAACACTTTCTTGCATTTATCGTCCATCCATTTAATGTGTTCTTTCCATGTAAGTCTACTGTCTAACCACATACCTAGAAATCTTATTTTAGACACCTGTTCTAGATTATGATTTTTTGTGTCAATTCCTTTCCTTTTGTTAGTGAAGAGGACTACCTTTGTTTTTTTTCCACAGAGAATTTGAACCCACACTGAAATGACCATTCTTCAACCACTTTTAATGCACTTTGCATTTTCCGCACCACATACTCTATATTTCCACCCCTGAACCACTGAGCTCCATCATCAGCAAATAAAGATCTGCAAACACTCTCATCTACTCTCACAGACACATCATTTATCATTATCATAAAAATTAATGGGCTGATGACACTTCCTTGAGGTGTACCATTCTCTGTCATTCCTTTAGATGATATGAAGTCTCCCACTCTCACCTTAATTGATCTTGCTTCCAAGAATTATTTAATCCAGTTATACAATCTCCCTCCTATTCCCATATTTTCCCGTTTCATTAGCAGACGCTCTCTCCATACCATATCATACGCCTTTTCAATGTTGAAAAATACTTCCCCCACAGTCTCTTTATTCATCAATGTTTTCCTTATGCCTGACTCCAGACATACTACTGGGTCCATATTCCCTCTCTTTCCCCTGAATCCACTCTGATTTGAAGATAATTTCTTTCCTTTTTCCAAATAATACATTAATCTGTCTGTAATCATTTTTTCCATTACTTACATGGGAAGTAAGAGCTATTGGTCTATAGCTAGTTGAATTACTACGATCCTTTCCTGGTTTCTTTATAGGAATTACTATTGCTTCTTTCCAACTTCTCGGTAGATCTCCATCCACCCATATTCTAATCTAAAAAATCTAACGCTACTCCCAATGCCCTTTCACTTAGATGTTTAATCATACTATAACTTACTCCATCGTGTCCAGGAGTAGATTATTTCACTCTTTTCAATTCAGACATTTTAAAGGGAACATCCAATAGCTTCCCTTATATGTTTTACTGTTGGATTCCTTTTTAACATCTCTTCCCTTATTCTCTTCCTCTCTTACCACTCTCCTCACCTCTGCCTGAGCTGCTTTGTACTCAATTAAATTTTGAAAGTTATGTGTTCACCCAATTTTTGCTCTACTACTCCAACATCAATATTTATTCAAATTTGGCAATTAGCAATCTATCAATAGTAGCTAGTAGATTTGTTTATCATCTTAGAGAACCACACTTTCCACGGCGCCATCTTGGCCTCACCTCAGAAAACTCCACTGAAGCGCTGTCTGATGACGTCATCACCGCGAGGCGAAACCAGATGATCAAAAACGCGCCAAATTCTGTTTAAAACTACAAAATACTATAAAACAACGTATCAAACAAAAATAATGTTAAAACAGTTACTGACGTAGACAGACAGGCAGACAGTCAGGTGTGAGGTGAAATTTAGTTTATTAGGCTTTTAAAAGCTTTATAGAGAAATGTAATTATGGAAAGCCCCAAAAGTGATCATAATATTTCATGGCTTTTAGATGTAACTAAAATTATGAAATTATTCATTCATGACGCAAGAAAAATCAGCAGACAACAAAAGTGGACAATAAAATTTAATAGCCAACTTGAAGTAAATATAAAGTAAAAGACAGATCTCTCTCTTTATTGACTAACAAGATAGCAAAGCATCTCAAGTGAATAAAAGTGAAGATGGATCAGATGCAAACCTACATGACAGAATATCTTACACCTGCATTTTGTAAAATACACCCTAAGAGGAAGAATAGCTAATTGTTTAAAAAAACAACAACAGTGAAGATGAAATTAAAAACAAATTATCCTCTTTTTCAGATTAATGAACAAGAACATTTTGAACCTGTAAAAACCTTTTACAAATATACATTCGAAGAACACTTAAAAACATGAAATGAAACTCATGATAAAGCATAATAATATAATTGACGATAGATCGCTGTTTTTCGATGGAAAGCTTATGAGGAATGTATTTGCTAAATTTGTGTAAGCAGTACACATCAAAACAAAACATTAAAAATGCAGTACATACCATATTCATCTTGATAAGGAGTCACAAACGCATCCACTGCTGTAAATCCCGGGTTAAGTTAGAGAGGTAAGAGCCCTTGGAACAACATCCCATAGAGAAGTTTAGTCCAACGATACAATAACGTTGTAATATGGATGGATATTCCTTTGTTTATTACTTTTCTGGATTGCTCCAGGACTTATTTCATGTGCTTTTATATGCAAAAAAAAAAAAAAAAAAAAATTCAAAACAAATTCAGTGTGGTACAAATTTTTTCAAGGCACTTCAGTCTCTATAATTTCATAACTCTATAACCTTATCTTTTTGAGCATTATCAACTCTGGATGATGGATAGTAAAGCCCAAAGGGTCTTCTTTCCAAAAGTTACCAAAATTGTGTGTGTAGCACACTGAAGTCAGTAACTGTTATAATTTGAAGTTAGGTAGGTCATTATCCCAATATGGGGGGTGCTAACAGGTTAAGATAAAATGTTCTTTTCGCCAAGTCAGAATATTTGCAAAATAAAGAGATTGCATTTCCGTGAAATAATATGTAGATCTGTTAAAGTTTCTCCTTGAAAATGATTTTAGAATTTTATTTCAATCCATAAAACGTTTTCAAATGAAGAGTGCCTTAAAACTCTAATTGAATTGGTGTTATTTGCGTTTAGTATTATTTTAATGTTTATTTTATTTTTATTTATTTTGTTTATGCTGCTTGGATTTATTGTTAATGTGTTTAACAATGGAATGACGATGCCTGTTTGTTATTTGAAGGTTTAATAAAGTAATTTAAAAAAATAAATAAAAACTTAATATAGTGACGACATACAGTGAGGGCGCCTCCACAACTGACACACATGACTCTTCGTGCGCACAAGATGTTTACAAGACAGGAAAATGTATTTTCTGCGTCGTGAACTTTTTCATTTCTTAACGAGTTATGAAGATAAGTTGAAATAATGACATTGACCAGGCTACACCATCTCACTTGGTGCAGATACTGAATCAGGACAGCGCATTTGTCAGAGGCACATTTTAGCTAAGTTACTTCAACTGAGTCTGGCAGAAGAATTCGTTTTTCTGAGGTGAGTGTTACAATTTATAACAAAATAGGTTTATAAATGTATAAAATAAAGTTCTTGAACTCTGGAAAGACACTAAAACCATTTTTTTTTAAATTGTATTTTGTATTTTATTGTTATGTATAGTACTGGTGGCCGTTGAGAATTACCATGGCAACCGTGGACACATCAGCTTCTGGAGAGGAGAGAACACGTCTGACAATTCTCTTTGCATTTCATTATAACATGTTTTACGTTTTCCTCCTGATTACCTTATTCACACTTTCTGGTTTCATGTCTCCCTATTCTATTCAAATTGCTATTAAAACCAGCATGGCCAAATCTAAGCCTCGAGAATGTAGTTTCTTCAGATCTATTTCTTCCTGTTACTCAATATTTACCTACAACTCTTTGAATGCTATAAAACTAATCTCCGTTCTTTCTTCTTCCCATTGTTTCCCATTAATATAAAGTAAACGTGGAAATGAATGAGACAGATCTTTATTTACTCTTTATTGACTAACAAGACAAAGCATCTCAAGATCATAAAAATGAAAAATCATAATGCAAATCTACATGACAGTATTTCTTACACCTGCATTTTGTAAAATACACCATACGTGGAAGAATAACTAATTGTTTAAAATAAAGTGAAGATGAAATTAAAAATAAATCAGCCTCTTTTTCAGCTTAGTGAACAAGAACATTTTGAACCTGTAAAGCCCTTTTACAAACTATGTTTCTCATATGGACAACTGTTATTATATAATGTATAATCCTATTTAATATTTGATTATTTAAATCTCCTGTTTAAAAAAAGGAAAAAAAAGTTGTGCTATAGTTGTATATAGTATAATTATATGTGATATAGTTATGTATATAACTGTGTATAATACACATTTTAAAGTTGTATTGCATACCTGCTGCTGCCATAATAAAGACCCATTTCGAATGTTTATGTGCTTTTCTTCTGTTTCTGCTCCCAGTCGTGGGAGTATTGAGAAGTATTGTTCTTTTAAAGAAGTATTGTTCTTTTAAATACTTTAAATACTTAACGCACTGTGTTCGGCAGTTGTCAAAAAGTTATTAAACACTGAATTTTGAATTGATTTCTTGAACTCAGAGATGTGAATTCGGGCAGCGATTTAATTATCACACGAACTTGGTGTTTGTCAAACAACAGTAGGTAATTCGACCAGGGATTTTTACAGGGGTGGTGAGAGATAAACACGACATTCTGGATTTGGACGGCAATAAAATGACTGACTACCCCCTGTAAATAGTGAAAATAACTTACGTCCCCTTGAGAAGCGATTACCATTTATCTGAATCTCACAGATGAAACTGCTGGTCTTGAAGATGAACTTGATTCACTGTGACAAATTTAGATGATGTTTCTTATGACAGATTAATATGGAAGAGATCCAATGTCGCAGTTTAAAACACTTTACCAGAAGATGAACTACTTAATGTGATTGTGTATTTTATGATTTCGTAGAGAAGAGAAATTAGTGAAACTCTTCCCGCATGCAGTGCAGTGATATGGTTTCTCTCCAGTGTGAATCCTCTCATGTGATTTCTGATGTGCGAACTGACTGAATCTCTTGTCACAGTGTGAACACTTGTAAGGTTTCTCTCCAGTGTGGATCCTCTGGTGCAGTTTCAATTGATCAGCTGTAATAAAAGTCTTCTCACACTCAAAGCACATGTGATCTCTCACACCAGTGTGTATCTTCTGATGAACTTTTAAATTCTGCAGATGTGAAAAGCTCTTTCCACAGAAAGAACATGAATGTGGTTTCTCCTTTGAATGAATGTTCATGTGCTCCTTCAGGACTGAAGCCCTCAAAAATGTTTTACCGCATTGATCACATTCATGCAGTTTCTCTCCAGTGTGGATGTTCATGTGGTCCTTAAGGGATGATGATCGTGTGAATCTCTTCCCACACTGATCACATGTGAATGGTTTCTCTCCAGTGTGGATGATCATGTGTCTCTGAAGGTGTCCTTGTTGTCTGAAACTCTTCCCGCACTGATCACATGTGAACGGTTTCTCTCCAGTGTGGATCCTCATGTGAGCACTGAGATGCTGTTTGTGTGTGAAACTCTTTCCACACTGAGTGCAGGTGAAACTTTTCTTGTCTTTTCTTCTTTTCAGTAAAGAAACACTTTCCGTCTGTGAGCGAGTTTTTCCTCCAGTTTTGACATGTTTCTTCTCTGTCAGATCTAAAATTAGAGTTAAAAAAGTTACAATATAAATAAATAATAAAAAAGTCAGAGAAATGTGGCGCAAAAGCTGACGACGGCTACACAAAAGTATAATCATTTTCACACATTTTTACAAAATGATTCAATGATCAATATAAAAAAAATACAGACAAAAATCCAATCTTTCTGTAGTGATAACTATTCGATGTTTGATCAACTACACAAATATAATATTATATTATAAATACAATATACTAACTATAACACTAATATACTATACTAAAAACTTATTGGCCCGGTTTCACAAACTTAAGCTTAAACCAGGACTAGGTCTTAGTTAAATTAAGATATTTAAGCAACTTTTACAAAAATGCTTCAGATGAAAACATTACAGATGTGCATCTTGACACAAAACAATGACACAGACATATTTTAAGATATGTCAGAGCAAGACATTTTCAGTTGAGACATCTCAGACATGCATTTCAGCCTTTAGGGACTAATTTAAGCCTTGTCTGTGAAACCAGGGGATTAGATAATTAATAACTATTTTAAACTAATTAACTGACCAATATTTTCACTCAACACCCAGGAAGCGATATAATTTGGACATTTGTGTTTCAGTCCCTATTTTGTACCCTGAGATAGAAAGTATCGCTGATATTATTTGTTGGTTTAACTTTTTACTTTAACTTTTTTGTTTATTTTTTACAGCTCCTGAGGTATTTTTTCTACTATAAACACTAAATCTGATGAACTGCTGATAGCTTTAAATGATTTCCACTCTCATTACTAAAGCATCAAAAATAAACACCAACCTGTTTGTTCTTCAGTGTGTTTCATTCTGCAGGGTTCTGGATCTCTCATGTTCTCTCTGTCCTTCAATAAACTCTGTCTCTGCAGATTTCACTTCTTCCTGATGCTCTGATGCTCGTCTTCACTTGTAGACTGATGGGAATATTCCAGCATTTATTGCTGAACTGCAGGGGGAGGAGCTTCACTGAAGGTGTGATTGTTGTGGGAGGAGCTTCACTGAAGGTGTGATTGTTGTGGGAGGAGCTTCACTGAAGGTGTGATTGTTGTGGGAGGAGCTTCACTGAAGGTGTGCTTGTTGTGGGAGGAGCTTCACTGAAAAAGGAGCAGATCTGCCAAAATTAAAGATAAATCAGTTACTGTGTTTATTTTTTACATCAGTTCACACAATTTAAGTATTTATGTTCAAATATCGTTTTGTTATAATTATATATATTTTATTATTTTTTTATTATTATTTTTATATAATTATATTATTTTATTATTATTAATATGTTTATTATTATTATTATTATTAGTAGTAGTAGTAGTAGTAGTATATTATAATATTATTGTTATATTTATATATTTGTTATTATTATTATTATTATTATTATTATTATTATTATTTTGCCTAGAAAGCTGACTCTACGAAACACACACGAATTCCAATGTACCTGTACTACAATGTACCTGTGCGAATGGCAATAAATTCAGAATTCAATTCAAATTCAATATCTTTTAAGTAAATTAATTGCAAAGTGTTTTAGAATAATCCACAAATTCTCTTTTTATTTCTAAAATATTTCATCCACATATTTTATTCCTACAATTTATCTTACCTCTCATTTACATAGTCAGCAAAATATAGTAAAACCTAAGGACTACAGCATTTAAAATATGCCAAATATAAACAATGTAAGGGAAAAATGAAAATAAACAAGCTTAGCAAAATAAAATGACAAATTTGCAATCAACAAATAACCCACCAGCGGAGTTTAACTTAAAAACTTTTATTTATTTATTTATTGTGTTTGCGTTTTGTGTGTAGGGAGCGAATTTATTTCCTTATAAAATTAATTCTGAGGCCAAAACTCAGGAGCTCTCCCAAAGACAGATGCCATGCAATAAAGCCATGAAACTAACCTGGAGAGGATATCTCCAAAGACAACGAAAGATCTCCAAAGAGAACAAAAGATCTCCAAAGAGAACAAACACCACCCTTACCAAACTTATTTCTTTGATCATTTACGACCCCATTCTCCCCCTGCCCTCTCTACCTCTCTCTCTTTTCCCCAAAAAAGGTCACTCAAGTTTTCACTCAAAGTTCATTGAGAATATAGGTATATATATCATATATCTTGTGAACCCCGTTGTTTTTCACCTTCACGTTTGGTATCATTTTAAAGGTCTCTGTGTGACTGGTAAAATGGTCTCAATTTCACAGTGATCACTTATATTATGAGAAATATTGGAAACTTCAGTGAATTCTGTACCTCTGTTGTGTGGGCGGTCTCCTTTCAAAACCTGATAAACATTGCTCTACAGGTGTGACCATTTGGGGCACGAGCACAGCTCCTAGAGAGGTTTCTCATCCCCCATACACAAATCTAATCTGTTTTGGGGCAGAGAATAAATGTTTATGGCCTTTTGTTCTGGTAGTATTTAAGGGAAAGTTGCAAATCAGTCGGTGCGATTCTGTAGTCAGATCAGCCTGTAGTGTGGAGTGTGTTTCATATGCTCCATTCTATGTATTTTCTTGAAGTCAGGTATACATTTTATTCTTAGATTCATCTTTGAACAACTGATGTTATGTATTTTCTTATTTTTGAATTGGCTTCTTATTGTTTTATGTAATTGGCACGACACGTTTACCTGACGAATAATAAATTGTTATATTTGATTTATTCTGAACTGTCCTGAAATCATTATGACTATTAGACTGTGAGGAGGCTTTTGTTACCGCAAATCTACGGCCAGGACAGATCAAACTGAAGGCTCATGAATGAACGGAGCAGTAGGCACGTCATCGGAGACCTCAGATTTCTGTCCATCACTGGTGCTAGCAAGTTGTACGGGAAAAGACTAAGTAAACTACACTTTTTGTCATAACCAAGCAGTTGGCGGCAGACAATTAGGTATTAGTCTGCCTACATCCTCTGACATCGGACTGGTGAATTTGTGATTGTGAGACCGGCGCCTTCGGCCGACACTATAGGCTCAAACAAGACATTAGGTCCCCAGTGAACGGATAATTGAAAGTATTTGATGTCTAGGATAATCAAATATCTAAATTAATATATAAGCAATATTTGTGATCAGTTTTTAATTAGAAGTACAGTCTAAATTTGATGATCACTTGAAATTGGAGTCAGATCAAAATTGAAAAATAAATTCAGAAGCGCAAGTAAAAGACCGAACATGCATTAAACGTTCGACCAGGCCGCTGGATTCCGTTGTTTGGACTAGCAGGTGGATCCTTACATGTGAATAAAGCATGCTTATTACAGATTATTTTAACAATATTGTTATGATACTTACCTATAATGTCACAATTGCTGATTGTGATCGTGATTAAGTCTGCTGACACCAATAAAATTAGCTTAATGTGGCAATTAACAGATCATCAGAAGTCATCAGCATAATGAATGAGGTGAAAACAGGATCTATTGACATGAAATAAAGAGGATTTTCAGCAGCTGATAATGTTGATGAGCCTCAGACTATAAACACTCATTAAACAAGCCATTCAGGATCAGCAGCAGATATTCTGAGTTGTTTGCTGGTAGGAACTGATTGTTTGAGTCAGAATTTATGCTGAAAGCCCATTAAAGTGCTCCACTGAAAAGTAACCCAATTATTTCTCACATGATACAGAAAAAATACCACTAATATAAAGACATTGAAAACTATCTTTATCAGACATTATCATTTGTCCATATGAATCTAAATATACCTTGTTTTTCTAATTAGGCTACTTGTAATGTGACATTTGAAACGAGGTGTCGGAGCTTGTGTCGAGAATAAATGGGCGTGCCACATGAAATCTCGATTCCAGGCTTGTGTTGTCAATGTAGAAATCACATGACCAATGATAAACGAGGCCTCGGTTTGTGTGGAATACGCCATTGGTTCGGTTTGAGTGTCGCTTTCAGATAAAGGGGGGTACAAAACTCGTGCCCCCTTGTGTGTGTTGTGGTGTTTCAGACAGGTGTCAGGAGTAGCAGCAGAAGCAGCAGCAGAAGTAGAGTGTCACAGAGTTGTTCCATGTGTTACATTCAGTGTTGTGCAAGTTACTTCCAAACTGTAATACATTATAGATTACTCGTTACTGTTTTTTAAAAGTAATTAATTACGTTACAATATTACTGTCTCAGAATTGTAATGCATTACATGACTCCTGTATTACTTTTGAGTTACTTTCACCAAAATAACTACAGAAGTAGAATTTAACATTCTAAAATGACAAAATGTAGCTACTAGAGCCCTGCATGGGCCTCAAATTTAGGCCCTAGCCCGGCCCGTGTCCGACAGCTTATCAGAATTACCGCCCCAAGCCCATCTTTTTTCTTTTCCCTTCTCCCAAAACGGTTCATTAAATATGTTTTTCCTTTCTTAAAGCAAGCGGCAGACCGGCAGGCTGATCATAGCTTATGTTTGATCAATTTAGCCTTCTCAAATCATCACGACTTGCCTAAAATAAAATCTATATATATATACTAAAACAGTTCAAGCATATAACAGTGTTTAACGTTAAACCTAGATAAATGTTCGCTGCATCCAGTAGTTTGTGCGGAGAGTGGAAGCTAATGTGCAGGACATGGAGGCACCAGCGCAATCAATAGCAATTTTTTAAATTGGAAACAACTTACGCCATAATTTTTGCTCATAAAGGTAAGAGTAATACATCATTCGGAACTGTAAAGGGTCTACTTTTATTTGTGTGCACTCACAATATCAACAAAACGTCGTGCTTTTATCTTGAACAGGAGCGCTTCACAAAAATTAACCAAAAGACAGTGAATACATGCCTCACAGACATGATGAATCTATAGAAGGCTTTAAATTACTACTTAACGGAATAAATAAAAGCGAAAACAAGAACTCTTTAATGTAATCATTATCCGTGAAGATGCACTTCTCTCTAAAGTCGCGTCTAATGAGGAGATGGCGAATCCTTACTACTTCCCCCGGACACATTCATGGTAGGCTAATTACTTTTGCTGGGGCTTTACGGCAAGCTTTATTGCGTGTATTTGAACGCAGAACTCTTCAGCTGTGCTGACGGCTCGCTCTTGATAGTCGCAGCAGCACAGACTCATGTTGTTTCCACCAGCGCGGCAATTTTTTTTCATCAATGATTGATGGATGTCTAAAATATAAAGATAAGGAGAAGCCTAAAACAGGCCCGAAGACCGGCCCGCGTCTGAACTATGATGTGAATATTGGCCCGAAGCCCGGCCCTAGGGACGTAAAAAAGTCGGAGCCCGACTTTAAATTAAATTTAAAAAATAAATAAATTTTGGGTTAAAAGTGTGTTGTAACGCAAGCGTTACTGAACATGTGCCGAGTAAAATATTACTAAAAATTGATTAGTAATGCCTTACACTACTGCGTTACAGCAAAAAGTAATCCGTTACTGTAATGCATTACTTTTGTAACGCGTTACTCCCAACATTGGTTACATTATATTAGGTTACAATAGTTATAGTTATAGTATATTATTATTATTAATTACATTAGCTATATTATATATTACTGTTATATTAGTTAGATAAGATTAGTTGGATTGTTTTGGATTTGGACTGGGCTGCTTGTTGATTTTGATTGACCTTTTGGATTTGTTTGCTTTTTGCGACATCTTCCTTTTTCTTTGTTAAGAAGCCAGCAATGAAGAGGACATTATTTTTTTAATAAATGCTATTATGATACTTAGCTATATCTTGTAATGCCAAAATAACTGATCGTACTGTTTGCTTAAGTCTGTTGACATCAATAAAATTAGCTTAATGTGGCAATTTACAGATCTGAAGTCATCAGCATAATGAATGAGGTGAAAACAGGATCTATTCACATGAAATAAAGAGGATTTTCAGCAGCTGATAATATTGATGAGTCTCAGACTATAAACACTCATTAAACAAGCCATTCAGGATCAACAGCAGATCATCTCACTTTATTTGCTGGTAGAAACTGATTGTTTGACTCACAATATATGATGAAAGCCTATGGAAATTATTCTAATATGACAATTACTTATTTTACTTAAAATAATAGGCTAATATAAAGACACTGACATCTTTATTTATTTATTTGCCCACATGAATCTAAATGTAATTTGATTTTCTAATAACTAATGTTACATTCACAACAACAAAACAGTTCCCTCTTATTATTGTTTTGTATGTGAAGAGAAATGACAAAGCCTTCTTTAGATAGCTATAAATGTTAGCAGGCACACAACCCTGCTAAAAAAAAACAAAACAATAGAAGCCCAATAGAAACAATCACAGTAATTCCAGTGGTTTCCATTAAAATACCATTATAAACCATTAGCTTTTTTTCCAGTAAAACTATTAAAAAAAATCATTTTTGTAGTGTGTTTTGGGCATTTTTCCAACAGGATTTAACATCCCTCCAATAGAATCCATCACATACCAGTAGACACCATTATAGTTTCCATTGAAACCAATACAATTCCCATTAAAACCATTACATTTTCTATTGTGTTTTGGGCAGGGTTCTAATGGGGGGGGGGGGGGGGGGGGTGTTTCAGCAGGGAAATAGCACTGAGCCCGATTCAAAACTATTCAGCCCCCGTAAATTGTTGATTAAACAAACTATGTAATGTGTATTTTACAATTAAAGTGAAATAGCATGAACTACTCACCTCAGAAACTCCACTGAACCGCGCAAATGATGACTGCGAGGCGAATCAACGGTAGATTATCAAAAACGCGCCAAATTCTGTTTAAAACGACAAAAGAATATCAATAAAACAAAGTATCAAACAAAAATAATGTTAAAATGTAACTGATGTAGACAGGCAGACAGTCAGGTGTGCGATGAAATATAGTTTATTAAGCATTTAAAAGCTTTAGGAGACATTTAATTAAGTAAACAAATTTAATAGAACATTTTTGAACACATATTTGAATTATTTACAGTAAACACATACATACATTCATTACTTCGGTTAGAGACAACTGTTTGATCTTCTTATCACATATGAGACCGATCACCAGAGGACGCTTATTCTGTTTCAGTTCAAAACTTACTATCATGACCCTAACTATGCAGGGTTTGAAAATTAGTGATGTAGATGTTTGTGAAAGATGTTTTCTGTTTTGAAAGGATGAACACTGTAAAATTATACCATAGGCTATTTATTGCATTGTTAATACTTAGAGGTGGACAATTTTATCAGTTGTTTCTTATTCGTACAACAATCCATATTACTGCCATAGTTTTCAATAATAAGTCTTATGCTCTTATGAATTTTCATGAAAATGTAATGACTATACTGAATAAAATAGCATAGACTTCTTCATGGCTAGTGTTTGCATATTTCATTTCATTCTGTAACCTGTCTGTGTATAGTGTTAAATGCTACTGTTTTTGGCAGCGTTGATAACATTTCTGACAGATGATCATGAATTTTTTTTATTTATTTTTTTGCGTTTCCCTTACCGAATGGTATCCTGTCAGTAATAACCTGTCAATGGGCTCTTTTGATTACTTTCAGTTTAAGTGCCGTGATGCAGTGTTGCCATTTATTGCTATTTAAACAAATAAAAACTGAAAAATAAATAAAAAATAAACCGAAATCATTTCAAATATTTTGCAAATAAAAACAGATAAGGATATTGCTGACCCTTAATCATACATGCAGACAATCATATGGTGATCTCATAGCTGGCTACGGGAGAGGTGGGATGTCTGTAATTATGGAAAGCCCCAAAAGCAATTAATTTTTCATGGCTTTTAGATGTGACTAAATTATGAAATTATGTATTAGTGATGCAAGAAAAATCAACAGACAACAAAACTGAACAATAAGAGTTTAATACTTGAAGCAAATATAAAGTAAAAATGGAAACGAAAGAGACAGATCTCTCTCTTTATTGATTATCAAGATAGCAAAGCATCTCAACAAGTGAACAAAAGTGAAGATGGATCAGATGCAAACCTACATGACAGAATATCTTACACCTGCATTTTGTAAAATACACCCAAAGAGGAAGAATAACTAGTTGTTTTAAAGACAACAGTGAAGATGAAATTAAAAATAAATCCACTTCTTTTTCAGTTTAGTGAACAAGAACATTTTGAATCTGTAAAAACCTTCTACAAATATGCATTAGAAGAACATTTTGAACACAAAATGAAACTCGTAATAAAGCATAATAATATAATTTAAAGCTAAACTGTGTACAGGAATACAATTTAGATGTTGTTGTTTGGGGAGGAACTCCATCTTTGAGTTGATCTGAATCTCACAGATGAAACTTTGCTGGTCTTGAAGATGAACTTTATTCACTGTGACTAATTTAGATGATGTTTCTTATGACAGATTAATATGGAAGAGATGCGGTGTAGCATTGAAAGCAGTGGACCTGAAGATAAACTACTTAATGTGATTGTTTATTTTATGTCTTCGTAGAGAAGATGATTGAGTGAAACTCTTCCCACATGCAGTGCAGTGATACGGTTTCTCTCCAGTGTGAATCCTCTCATGTGATTTCAAGTGTCCTGACCGACTGAATCTCTTGTCGCAGTGTGAACACTTGTAAGGTTTCTCTCCAGTGTGGATCCTCTGGTGCTGTTTCAATTCTGTAGCTGTAATAAAAGTCTTCTCGCACTCAAAGCACATATAATCTCTCACACCAGTGTGTATCTTCTGATGAACTTTTAAATTCTCCAGTTGTGAAAAACTCTTTCCACAGAAAGAACATGAATGTGGTTTCTCCTTTGAATGAACTTTCAGGTGTCTATTCAAGCCTGAAGCCCACAAAAATGTCTTTAAGATGTAAATGGTTCATGTAAATTCACTTTGCAGACGTGTTTTCTGGAGCTCCACAAATATACTATACTGACTAGCATCTTACACCCTCAACAAGTTAACAGTTTACTCTACAGTAGCTCAACAAACATGATTTTCAATTGCTTGGTTAATGAAATCGTGTTAATGTTCTTCCAAGAGATGCATGGATTTTATTTTTTTTTTTTTTTTTTTCCATCAACGGCTAAAACACTAAAATAACAATTTTTTATTTAAATTAATGGGCGATTTTTTTTTTTTTTTTCAGTGTTTGTTGTCTGTACATTCGTGTTTATGATTGTTTCAGTGTTTTGGGTCAAAAGCTGAAGTATGAATCTGTGAGGGAAAATATTAGAACTCAATCTCAAGATATTAATATTATTTAGCTGTCTTTCTTTTTTTAAATTTGTTTGTAAACAACAACAACAACAACAACAATATATATATATATATATATTAGTTACTTTACGTTTTTATATTTGAATAGGACTGCAAACAGAAAATGTAAAGATGAGTGTGTCAGTCATGTTAGTGTGAGAAGTATGTTTTTTTTTTCAATAGAGCTGTATTTCTAATGGAAAGCAATCAGAATAATATACTCAGAATAAAGTGAGATGATCTGCTGCTGATCCTGAATGGCTTGTTTAATGAGTGTTAACAGTCTGAGGCTCATCAATATTATCAGCTGCTGAAAATCCTCTATTTCATGTTAATAGCTCCTGTTTTCACCTCATTTATTATGCAGCACCGCATTCATTTTCTGCGTTTTCGCATCCGTAGCATGATAGGATAGGAAAGGATGACGAATACGGAAAAAAAAAAGGAAAAACGCATGCGAAAATATTGGAAAATACTCTGTTTATTGTTTTGATTTTATTCTTAAAATTTTAATATTTGTAAATATTACAAATCTAACACAAACAGAAACACAACAATCACACCTTCAGTGAAGCTCCTCCCACAACAATCACACCTTCAGTGAAGCTCCTCCCACAACAATCACACCGTCAGTGAAGCTCCTCCCACTGCAGTTCAGCAATAAATGCTGGAATATTCCCATCAGTCTACAAGTGAAGACGAGCATCAGAGCATCAGGAAGAAGTGAAATCTGCAGAGACAGAGTTTATTGAAGGACAGAGAGAACATGAGAGATCCAGAACCCTGCAGAATGAAGCACACTGAAGAACAAACAGGTTGGTGTTTATTCTTGATGCTTTAGTAATGAGAGTGGAAATCATTTAAAGCTATCAGCAGTTCATCAGGTTTAGTGTTTAAAGTAGAAAAATACCTAAAGAGTTGTAAAAATTAAGGGAAAAATTAAACCAATAAATAATATAGGAGAGACTTTCTATCTCAGGGGAACAAAATAGGGACTGAAACTCAAATGTCCAAATGAAAATGCTTTAAAAAGGAAGAAATAAAAGGAAATTGTGTTGAGTGAAAAATATTGGCCAGTTTTAATATATATATATATATATATATATATATATATATATATATATATATATTAGAAAAGTATATTAATGTTAATATTATGTTTATAATATAATATTATAATTGTGGATTTGATTAAGCATCAAATAGTTCTCACTACAGAAACACTGGATGTGACTGTATTTTTTTAATATAGATAATTGTACCTTATTTTGTAAAAATGTGTAAAAAATTATTTTGTGTAGCTGTTGTCTGCTTTCACTTCACATGATTTATTAATATTGTTACCATTTTTAACTTTAATTTCAGACCTAATGAAGGAGAAACAACATCATGTCAAAACTGGAGAAAAAACTCGCTCAGAGACTGAAAGTATTTCTTTACTGAAAAGAAGAGACAAGAACAGTTTCACCTGCTCTCAGTGTGGAAAGAGTTTCACATACAAACAGAGTCTCAAGAGACACATGAGGATCCACACTGGAGAGAAACCATTCACATGTGATCAGTGCGGGAAGAGATTCACACAACAAGGACACCTTAAGAACCACATGATCATCCACACTGGAGAGAGACTACATGAATGTGATCAGTGTGGAAAAACATTTCCATGGGCTTCAGTCCTTAATAATCACCTGAAAGTCCATACAAAGGAGAAACCACATTCATGTTCTTTCTGTGAAAAGAGTTTTTCACTACTGGAGACTTTAAAAGTTCATCAGAAGACACACACTGGTGTGAGAGATTATATGTGCTTTGAGTGTGAGAAGACTTTTGTTACAGCTGGTCAATTGAAACAGCACCAGAGGATCCACACTGGAGAGAAACCTTACAAGTGTTCACACTGTGACAAGAGATTTAATCATTCAGGACACTTGAAATCACATGAGATGATCCACACTGGAGAGAAACCTTACAAGTGTTCACACTGCGACAAGAGATTCAGTCAGACAGCAAACCTGAAATCACATGAGAGGATTCACACTGGAGAGAAACCGTATCACTGCACTGCATGCGCGAAGAGTTTCACTCATTCAGCTTCTCTACGCATGCATAAAATACACAATCACATTAAGTAGTTTATCTTCAGGTCCACTGCTTTCAATGCTACACCGCATCTCTTCCATATTAATCTGTCATAAGAAACATCATCTAAATTAGTCACAGTGAATAAAGTTCATCTTCAAGACCAGCAGTTTCTGTGAGATTCAGATCAACTCAAAGAGAGAGTTCCTCCCTAAGAACAATATCTAAAGTTTTATTATTGTATACAACTTTGCTTTATGGTATCAATTATATTATTATGCTTTATTACAAGATTCATTTCATGTTTAAAATGTTCTTCGAATGCATATTTGAATAAGGTTTACAGGTTCAAAATGTTCTTGTTCACTAAACTGAAAATTTTTTAATTTCATCTTCACTGTTATTTTCAAAACAATTAGTTATTCTTCCTCTTAGGGTGTATTTTACAAAATGCAGGTGTAAGATATTCTGTCATGTAGGTTTGCATCTGATCCAACTTCACTTCTATTCACTTGCTTTATATCTTGTTAGTTGAGAGAGGTCTGTCTTTTACTTTATATTTGCTTCAAGTATTAAACTTTTATTGTGCACTTTTGTTGTCTGCTGATTTTTCTTGTGTCATGATTGTGTGTTTTGATCATCATTTGCTTCAGTGTGAAGTTCTGAGGTGAGCGGTTCACACTGTTTCACGGAGGCCTGATTGTAAAATACACCTTTCTTATTTTGTTTAATCAACATTTTTACGGCATCATTTCTGAATAGTTTTTATTGGTCTCAGTGCTATTTGTGTGCCTGCTAACATTTATAGTTTCCTAAAGAAGGTTTTTTTTCTTGTTTCTCTTCACATACAAAAAGACAAGCGGAAACCATTTTGTTGTTATGAATGTTGTTATTAGAAAAATGAAGTACATTTAGATTCATGTGGACAAATCACAATAAAGATAGCTGAAGATAGTTGTCCATGTCTTTAGTGTTTTTTTCTGTATCACGTGAGAAATTATTTTTCAATGGAGCACTTTAATAGGCTTTCAGTAAATATTGTGACTCAAACAATCAGTTTCTATCAGCAAACACTCAGAATAAAGTGAGATGATCTGCTGCTGATCCTGAATGGCTTGTTTAATGAGTGTTTATAGTCTGAGGCTCATCAACATTATCAGCTGCTGAAAATCCTCTTTATTTCATGTCAATAGATCCTGTTTTCACCTCGTTCATTATGCTGATGACTTCAGATCTGTTAATTGTCATATTAAGCTCATTTTATTGCTGTCAACAGACTTAAGCAAATGACACGATCAGCTATTGTGACATAACAAGATGTACCTATCTTGTAATGGAATTCTTTAATACTGTTTATTCTTTAATACAGTTTAGGTAAACAAATTATGATAATAAAAGCAGGGTTGCTGCAGGATTTTTAAGCTCAAATTTAAGACTTTTTAAGACCTTTTTTAAGACCTGCACAAATAAAATTAATACCATATGCGCGTGGTAGGGCAATGTCTATGGTAAACTATTAAACTGTAAAAAGCATGATTTACAGTTCAGATACAAGTTTTCTGGAAAACAAAAAGTTTTATAAAATGATACACTTCACATTTCAGTCTTTAAACCATTTTTTAAGAAAATGGATGAGTCAAAAGTATTAATTATTATATTAATTTAAACAATTATTATCAATAAATTATTATATTAATTAAATAACATACAAACACATTTTAATCTTTAGATTTTTATAATGAATTAAATTCTTAAACACAGCTCTGCGTGTTTGCAGGGTAAAAACATGGGTCGATTTTCACATTGGTCTGAACAAAAAAACAATCCAATGTTCCTGCCGTACCGGAGGCTGCAGTTCTAGGACTGCATAGGACCCTATTTTTTGGGACAGCACTATCTACTCCAACAGAGGAGACCTGATTCAAACATCAAACAAACAGATGCAAAGACAAGATCCATGGAAACTATAAATTATTTATCTTTCCATCTTATTTTTAATGTGAGAGCTAGCATGAACCGTTTGAGGGGGGGTCAGCAATCTCCATTTATCCTATTTAGCTGCGCAAAAGAGTTCATTGTGCTGCTGGATGTTGTAAATTAGTATTTGTATTTCAATTATTAAAGTATTAATAATCACACTAATTTGTACCGCAATTGTTTTACCGTTTACTGCACTTTAAGTGTGTCACACATCAGACGTCAAGCGCTGCGGCTAATGAAGTCTCGCACAGACAGTCTTCCTTTCCAAGAAAAATTAATTTAAAGCCAGAATATATAGAATATATTGAAATAAATTAGGTTCAATATTTCAAAAGGGTTACTAACGGGTATGTTTAGGAGTTGGTTAGGACAATAATTAAGTGTATACAATTAAATAACTACATAATTCCTTAAAAATAATAATATACAGAACTGAATAGCAAGTGCTATAAAATAGTATGAGCCACTAATATTTGGTCATTTAGCAGATGCTTTTATCCAAAGCGACTTACAAATGAGGACAATGGAAGCAACAAAAGAGCAATGATATGCACGTGCTATGACAAGTCTCAGTTAGCTTAATGCAGTACACATAGCAAGTTTTTTTTTTTTTTTAATTATATAATAAATAAAAAGAAAACAGATAGAATACAAAAAGATTAGAAAAGCTGGTGCTAGTTTTTTTTTTTTAAGGAAACAAGCAGCAAAAAAACTTTTTTTTTTAAAGAATAGTATTAGAATACAGTGCTAGAGTTAACAGTCAAATGAAGATGGAAGAGATGTGTTTTTAGCTGATTCTTGAAGATGGTTAAGGACTCAGCTGCTGGGATTGAGTTGGGCAGGAGTGAACATTTAATGTAACAGTATGTGGAAGTGAATTTGTGCCTCTTTGGGATGAACAATAAAGCGACGTTCACTTGCAGAACGTAAGCTTCTAGAGGCACATAGGTCTGAAGTAATGAATTTAGGTAAAGGGGAGCAGAGCCAGTGGTGGTTTTGTAGGCAAACATTAATGCCTTGAATTTTGGATTCATTGTAAAGGTTTGATAGAACTGGCTGGAAGACCTGACATAATACATACATAAAAAAAATAAAAAAATAAAATAAAATAAAATAAAAACTATAGGGTCCTAGAAATGCGGTTCTGAAACTACAGTATTGCATGAATACCCTACTCACAACAACAGCTTTACTGAACCTGCACATTCATTTTCTGCCAGCAGGAGGCGCTTTCGAACGGTTTCCGTGGTAACAGCAGAACACATCTACGGTTGGTTTCGCCTCGCGGTGATGACGTCATCAGTCGCGCGCGCGCTTCAGTGTGGAGTTTCTGAGGTAAACAGTTCAGCTTTTTCACGTAATTGTAAAATACACTTTACACCGTTTGTTTGAGCAGTATTTTTACAGGATCGTAACTGAATTATTTTCATCAGGTTCGGTGATATGTGTGTGTCCGCAAACACTTATTGAAAGAGTTTTATTAAAATTGATTGTCAGCGTCAGTTGACAACTGTCTGTTTCTCTTCGCATAGAAAACTGTAAGTAAACAACTCGAACTACAGATTCATATCATATGTTTGATAAAAATGGGTTTCTACAGTAAATATTCAGCATAAAGTGAGCTGATCTGCTGATCCTGAATGGCTTGTTTAATGAGTGTTTATAGTCTGGAGCTCATCAATATTATCAGCTGCTGAAAATCCTCTTTATTTCATGTCAATAGATCCTGTTTTCACCTCATTCATTATGCTGATGACTTTGGATCTGTTAATTGCTGCATTAAGCTCATTTTATTGCTGTTAAGAAAACAACACAACAATCAGCTTTTGTGACATTACAAGATATAACTTAAGTATCACAACAGCATTTGTTCATTAATCTCTGATAAACCATGTTTCATATAAAAACAAAACTAAAGCATTTAAAAACAAATTAAGTTAAAATCAGTTCATTGGTGGTTTATTTGTACCTTGCAAATTTGTAAAATTAAAGTTCTAATTGTGTTTATTCTTTCACTTTTTAAATTCTTACATTGTTTATATTTGGTGTCTTTTAATTGTATGTGTTTTTTTCCCTATATTTATGTGCCTGTATATTAATGAGAGAAAAGATAATAGATGGATTTATTGATTTTTTTTTTTTTTTTTTTTTTTTTTTCAATTTCAGCCTACAAGTACAAGCATCAGAGCATCAGGAAGAAGTTAAATCTGCAGAGACAGAGTTTATTGAAGGACAGAGAGAACATGAGAGATCCAGAACCCTGCAGAATGAAACACACTGAAGAACAAACAGGTTGGTGTTTAAGCCCAATTTATACTTCTGCACCGGACCTACGCCGCAGCTATCTGCCTCAGATACCTGTAAGTAAGAGGTATCTGACATATGACATAACATTGATCTTTTATATGAAGTCTTCAGAGCCATAGGCTATAATATGTTGTTTTTAGATAAATCGCTCAGAGGGGTCTATTCTGTCCTCTGCATGTGTGTATGTCGAGCATGCGTATACAGATAGCCAAACAGTGCAAGGATATGACTGATCAACATCAATGACCACTCAGATGATCGAGTAAATTTTGTCTTTACTTTTGCTTGAGTGCAATCATGTAGTTCAATCTCCGTTACATTCTTTTGTGAAACTGCAAAATAAATACAATAAATGCTCACTTAAATGAAACCAAACAAAATATAGCGACTCGTTATACAATGTTTACATCTACGTTGGTAAACTGCAGTAACGTTAGTTATGCTGATCTTTTGAATTTGGATATAATGCATGTGAAACGCTAGCATGCTTCCAACATATATAACTCTTAACAAATTTTTTTTGTTGCTGATTTTAACAAATTCAAACAAAAAGAATAAAAAATAACTAATATAAATGATAGACTTACTAGCAAAGCTTCTTAGGGGTTTTACACAACAGACTGAAAGAAGATGAAAGAAACACACAATCTCTCTGCTGTGTAATGGCCGCTGTGCTTTGTGTACTTTTACACTATGAAGTATAACAAACAAATGCTGCGTCCCAATGTGCCTACTTACACTACGCCCTTAAAGTATGTCCTCTTTTGGTGAAGAAAAAGTACACACTTTTGAGTGTGTAGTAGAAGAGTGGGCAAATGGATGTTTATAAAAGTTCACATGGCTGTTGCAGATGAAATATAACACAGATAACAATAAATAAATATTTTTTTCCAGGTTAAATGTTGATTATTAATAACTCAAACCCCTTTTTGTAAACCTCTCTACCTAACGGTCGATTGTGCACATCCGCCACGTTTGTAGTTTTTCTAACGCGTTTTATTTGTGTTTGTAGTTCTGGACCGAATCCTTCGCCAAAGTGCAATGGATTGTGGGCAATTTTAGCCATTAGAGTGTGCACAGATCCACACTTCAAAAATCGACCTGATATAGTAGACCATCCAGGGACTTTTGACATAGTCTTTTCAACATAGTTTGCTTTGGGACACACTTATTGTAATCTCACATACTATTTAGGATGGATAGTATGATCATTGGGACGCAGGGAAAGTTTATCAAACTGGATTTTAACTCCACCTATGTCAACCAGCGCCCTCCAGTGGAGAGGAAGAAGTAATGTTAGACATGGCATAATAGGGTTTGACCAACCAGTTGTTGGACAGAGGTTATTTATACGTACAAATCATCCAAGCACCCGGTTTCTAGTAATTTCTAATGTACATTTGATTAACATTGCTAAATATTATTAAACTGTAAAGAAATTAAAGGTTCGTCTTCCATTGTCAATAGAATTCCAGGTGCAGTTTCCTCTCAGCCAATTAGATTTCACATAGTATTTTTATCGGTCAGTCATGGAAGTCTGATTGGTTAAAGCTTTATTTATATAGCACCTTTTAAAACAAAAGCTTTGTCTTTACAAAGTGCTTTACAGGGAGATGCATGTGTTCATTCACAGAAAAGAACAAAATAAAAACATTGCTTACTGTACTTTGTTTTACTTTATCTCTTTTATGTATGTTAAAACAAAAATACAACAATAAAAAAATCAAGGAAAGGCCCTCGTAAACAAATCTGTTTTGACATATTTTTTTAAAAATGCATAATGATAACTTTTGATAATGCTTAATTCAGTTGCAAAAAGAAATAATCTTTAGAGCACAGAGAGATTTGCGAGTGTAAAGGACACAGTTTGAGCGCACACACTTGAGCGAGAGGAGAGTTTAACGATTGTTTAACGGACGTTGTGCGAGAGCAAAGGAAATCCTCATGCGAGTGGAGAGAGTTGAGCTTGCACACTATATTAATTTACTTTCACGCTACAATAATGCGCTCGCAACATTCATTATATCTGGTCAAGTTTCATATATACATTTCTGTAAGTTACAACAAATGCGAATGTCACTAAACATGCACACACTCACATCGCTGAAGCTCACTGATGCCGTCTTGTGCACCTAACCCATTATCAAACATTGAATAGTTTTCACTACAGAAACATGGGTTTGTGCCCATATTTTTAATAAAAATCCTTGTACCCCATCTCATAAAAAAATATTGTAATTTTGCGTAGTCTGCTTTCACAGGGATTAAAGTTCTCCGTCGCTACGACGGATTTCCGTCATTTGCAGGGTTCCCGCCTGTCTTTAATGTCTTAAATGCACTTTTCATAATTTTAAGGCCGTAAATAGGCTTACATTTCTCAAATAGTGTAATAAATGTCTTAATTTTAGCTTGGATAGGTCTTAAAGTAAGGAAAGATGAGGTGTATTCAGCCTGCTGAGAGGGATGTGATCAAAGCCTGGAGTGGAGTGTAATCACGTTCCTCTCTCCGCTCGAAGCGTTCTGTAATCACTCCGCTGTGGATCCACTCCGGGTTTTCTGTTTCCGCTCACGGAAAAACTGCTCCGTGTTCACTCCGTTAGTTATTAGGGATACATGAGGGGGAAAGATACATGTTGCGCATTGTTGTTGTTGTTCTGCCAGTGCCAGCACACCAAAAATCATCCCCGCCACGGCTGCAGCTTCTCACTGACAACATAGTAACGCAGCTCGCATCACTCACAGTCGGGTAATTAGCAGAGAACACAGAGCAGAATTTGAAATTCGGCGCGGGATTGCGGCTATTAATAATAATTCTATTCATTCCAGCAGGTTCCGACGGAATGTATCACATTTGCGCCTGCTTTTAAGTCTTGATAAATCACTTGCGCGCTCTCATCTATGTGCACAGATCGCGATAAGGAGAGTGACAGCCTTTAATAATAATTAAGGGAGTTTGCAAATGTGATATTGATTTAATACAACAGCTCTGTATCGTCAACGAAAATAGTTCTAAATAAAGTAACAGCTGCGCATCTCTAAAAGCAAACACAGGGCTTACTGTATAATTTCAGTTATTTAAATCATTTAATAGTTCTGTATTCAAAATTGTATATTTAAAACATTAATCTCCACATGAATTTATGAATTTAATTGCACTCATGCCACCTCTGAGCCTCATTAAACGTCTGGAAATGTACCTACAAGCCACTTTTGTGTTCTTCTGTGCCACCTCTGCAGTACAAATTAATTTCTTATTAATACTAATTTCATATATTTGGTAACTTATTTGTCTTATTCTACTTCTTTTTTTGATGCCATTGCAAAAAAAAGAAAATGCCCTGTAAATCACTTTGAGTCAAATGTCACCTCAAATTAGCAAGGCAAATTTTTTTATCAGAATTTTTGATTATTGATCAGAAATTAAACTAGGAGGACAAGAGCTCCTAAAAAGAAAAGTAAGCATAGAGCCATGTGTGACATATTAGATCCATGCATGATGTCTTAAAGAGACAGCAGCCTAAATAAACCTGCTGCTGTCTTTCATTATACAGTGAAGACTATCCAGTGTTATTTTACAGCTGAATAGATTATACTTAGACCTAACTGAAAAAATTTAAGCACTGATCATTTAATTTGTATCTTGTTATTATTTTTGTTTGTGCTATTGATTGCCATTAATTTATTTGCTCTTATTTTATTATTTACTAAATTATTCAAAGACATACTTCTTTTTGTAGTTAATATAAATTTGATTCTGAGTGCAGGTGATTCTTGGGTGGGGAGGGGATGTGGTCCATGGGAAATAGTCCTGCCATCACAGCTGGAAAAAAATCCTAGAGGATTGCATACATTTAATAAAATTAGAAAAATGCATTTACAAAAGTAAAAAGAAAATTCCCCTGTAAATCACTTTGTCAAATGTCACCTCGATTTAAGAAGGCTAATTTTTGATCAGAATTTTTTATTATTGATTAGAAGGTACTCCTAATTTTTTTTTAAATTAGGATGACAAGCGTCCTAATTACAAGGAGAAAAACACAGCTCTTAAACTGGGTGTGTGACAGGTATGGCTGTGGATCGGGGTTTGGCCGAGGAAAAATTTTCAGTCAAAAGATTTTTTTTTTGCTTTAACCCCTGCTTTCACTTACATTTCTCTGATTTATTTTATGGTTTATTTATATTGTAAAATTTTGTAACTCTTTCATTTCAGATTTGATGGAGGAGAATGAGGCGAGTGAAGCGCAGAAACATCATCATGGCAAAACTAGCAAAAAATCTCACTCACAGACTGAAAGAGTTTCTTTACTGAAAAGAAGAGACAAGAAAAGTTTCACCTGCTCTCAGTGTGGACAGAGTTTGTCAAGCAAGAAGAGTCTCAATGTTCACATGAGGATCCACACTGGAGAGAAACCATTCACATGTGATCAGTGCGGGAAGAGTTTCACACAATCATCAAACCTTCAGAGACACATGAACATCCACACTGGAGAGAAAACACATGAATGTGATCAATGTGGAAAAACATTTCCATGGGCTTCAGCCCTTAATAAACATCTGAAAGTCCATTCAAAGGAGAAACCACATTCATGTTCTTTCTGTGGAAAGAGTTTTTCACAACTGGAGAATTTAAAAAGACATCAGAAGATACACACTGGTGTGAGAGAATATATGTGCTTTGAGTGCGAGAAGACTTTTATTACAGCTGGTCATTTGAAACAGCACCAGAGAATCCACACTGGAGAGAAACCTTACAAGTGTTCACACTGCGAGAAGAGATTCAGTCGGTCAGGAGACCTGAAAAAACACGAGAGGATTCACACTGGAGAGAAACCGTATCACTGCACTGCATGCGGGAAGAGTTTCACTCGATCATCTTCTCTACGCAGGCATACAATAAACAATCACATTAAGTAGTTTATCTTCAGGTCCACTGCTTTCAATGCTACACCGCATCTCTTCCATATTAATCTGTCATAAGAAACATCATCTAAATTAGTCACAGTGAATAAAGTTCATCTTCAAGACCAGCAGTTTCTGTGAGATTCAGATCAACTCAAAGAGAGAGTTCCTCCCCAAAGAACAATATCTAAAGTTTTATTATTGTATACAACTTTGCTTTATGGTATAAATTATATTATTATGCTTTATTACAAGATTCATTTCATGTTTAAAATGTTCTTCGAATGCATATTTGAATAAGGTTTACAGGTTCAAAATGTTCTTGTTCACTAAGCTGAAAAAGAGGCTGATATGGAAGCAAATAAGAGACATAACTATTTGAAATTTAACAGCCACTGAATACTTAGTTTTGAAATATTTTATTTTGAAAAACATTTATCTGAATTTATTTGCTCTGAATTCACCCCTTTGAAATTATTTTACTTTGGAAACCATGTATCTGGATTTATTTGTTTCGAATTTACCTCTCAAAACCTGAATTTCAATGAATATTTTTCAATGCTCACAAATTCAGATAAAAAAAAATCAACTTACAGAATTTCAGATAAAATAGATTCAGGTTGATCAAATTTGATTGCTCAAATTCAGATCTCAAATTTCAAGTTAATATTTTTCAAAGAAAACATCAGTCTAATTCGACTGCTCAAATTCAGATCGAAAAATTCAAGTTAAATATTTGCATGGTAACATCCGGGCTACCCAGGATAGGAAAAACAGTTGAGCGCCGAGCACGACGATCATGTGAGCAAGGTATACAGTAGGTGGCGGTAATACTCCTAAGCAGTGAACAGCCATGAAACAGAAAGAAGAAGAAGAAGAAGAAGAGCACGACGACCTGTCTGTCATGATCCAAGAAGTAAAGATGTAAAGAACCTGTAAAGATGACTTCCAGGGAAAACGAAGGCGCCCAGTAAGTTTGCTGTTTATGTACAATCGGACTCAGGGCTCGACAGAACAGAAGTATGTTGTTGCTAATTATGTTTGGAACACATATGCTATATAGCTATGGTTTGTGTGACTCGTCTCCCTATGTAAGTTAAGTCAGCTAAACAACACGTTATAGGTAGCAAGATAACTTTAGAGCTCAACGGTGGCCGCCCACTTTTTGGCTGAAAGCTACATTAACGTTTTTAAAAAGGTTTAAGCCTGGAACCAAGCCAACAGCTCCGTGATGAATCTTGACAATAAAACATTTGATTTGGAGCCGCATATTTTTTTTTTAAATGGCAAAAAAAAAAAAAAAAAGATTTCAATGGTAGAAGCCCACAGACAGACTGGGAGCCATCAATGTAGATGGATACGGTTAAAAGAGTCATCACATAAAGTATAACGTAACGTTACAGCGGGGTATTTGTGTGATATAAACAGCTGTTTATGCAGATTGCACTTTAGCTTTAACACCAGTCGTATGGTCAGTGGGTTTAAAACTTTTTCTCGTGATGTTATTTTGTATTTTCTGTATGATATTTGTGTTGACAGGGTACTAGTCATGCTGAGCTGTTACGATCAGCCAGGCACTTAATGTCCTTATTGACCGAATCTGAAAGGGGAGGAGGTGCAGCCAGTAGTGATGTTCCTTGCAGCAGTCAGGATATAAGGTTAAGTGTTTAAAGTACATTTTAAAATCTGTTCACAAGGATATTTTTCTAGTCTGTGATTAATGATTATTTTTGGTTACTATACGGCAGGGAACGGAGGCAAATAGGCCAAAATGAGAGGTCTGGCAATCAGCCACTAAGACCTTCTATTCAGATGGAATTGACAAGGTTCAGCATTATATTCTCTGGATTAATTTAATCTTATTAAAACTCATAGTTTGATAGTAATCAAGTTTTAACAGACTGTGCTATCTCCTACGGGTCGTTTCCAGGTATGTTCACTAAGAGAAAAGGGAAGAGGCGTTTTCCGGCATGTGTTGTGCTCTCATCCTGCGGACCAGTCCTGCCTGCAAGTGGACTAGTTGGTCTTGTTCTTTTGGGGTTTTTTCATATTGTTTTGGCAAAAGGTGGAAAGCAACTTCTACTGGTTTAGGCCTTTTAGCAGGAACAAGACTCACTGCCGGAAAACGCCTCTTCCCTTTTCTCTGTGGAATTTCGCTTTCAGTTTCAATTTCCGGTTCATGGTTCAGATCCGCCGAAGTGTTATTAGTAGAAAAATTGCAGAGCGAGTCAGGCTCAGGAGATTTGGTTTCTTGAAGCTGATCCATATAGATAACATTTGACAAGATCTTACAGTAGCTCGCCGTCTGCACTTTCAAACTGGTAGCGTCGTCGTGTAACTGAGTTTATCGGGGTCGGTCGTCGTCGGTTTTAGCGTTCGGACCCACCCTCAACTTGTTGCGTTGTGTACAGGGGCGGGATAGTCATCAGGAAAGCCATAAACGCTGGGCACGCCTAAGATACTTTTGTTTTTTTTGTTATCAATTTACAAATATTTAATGATCTTGTATATCTGATATAAACTATGATATAATAATATAACGTAATATTTTATTAAATCAACCAAATTCGTGGAAACGTTGACGTATATCAACAAAGTGGCCCGCTAACATGACAGCCAAAAACTAGGAGACAAAGCGTATAACGCCATAAGAGTAAGGCCTGACAATTACAGTTAGGTGGGAAAATAAGGATGGTGAAACCACGGTAAACAAATTCAAACAGAAAGGGCAAACAAAGT
This sequence comes from Acrossocheilus fasciatus, assembly GCA_036784905.1. Classification (NCBI taxonomy): domain Eukaryota; kingdom Metazoa; phylum Chordata; class Actinopteri; order Cypriniformes; family Cyprinidae; genus Acrossocheilus; species Acrossocheilus fasciatus. Next base: position 2,716,710 of record CM071959.1, on the reverse strand, counting down.
CATGGAAGCATTCTGATTTCAAAGAGTAACGCTACGAAAAAACTTTGCGGTTTATATCTCACAACTAGCGCTGTAGCACGGATAACGTCAAGATATCTCAGAATTTTAGACGTACTTAGCAGGGATCAGTCTGTTGTGTTTTTAGGGTATATCGTACTTAGTGTCATTACGAATATTTGTACGCTTATATTCATTTGAACGTTTTAATGAACACTGTTACATAACTTGCCTTCGCGACATTCGTTGGAATATTTTATTAAAAGATGACGCGGTGGACTGTTTGAGTAACGCTCTCGTCTGTCACATTTACTGTCACATTAAGTTTTCACCGCTTACACGCACCCAACTACCCGAAGCCTGTAACCCTATCGTAATTATTTACAACCTCATATAAGTCTTTAACTTAAATGAACAAAAGACAATAATCACCAATACAAGTTCACGCAGTTAACTTTATTTAAATGTTTCACTGATATAAAATGACCCCCGAGTTGTTAGAAAAGAAATGTATACTGATAACGCTGCGAGATGACGTAAGTATCCGATGAATCGGTTCTTTGAACCGAATTGTTCGAATGAATCGTTTTCGCAGAAAAGAATCGGCCTTTGCATCAGTAACGCAGATCGTAAAAAAATTGTTTGTAACATCACAACACAGAACTTAATATTCTTCACAAAAAGTGTGGACATCTGTGTCTTTTTATATAGGGTATCTGAGCGTGCGTATAATCAGAAGTCCGACGATTTAGAGCGCAGCCGTGTACGAGTATTTTGCGATATGCATCCCCGGTGGCCATGTTTGAAGTCTGAGGTGCATGCTGGGTATATTGTAGTTCCCTGACCTGAAAGTCTACAGTGTTTGACTGCGATATTATTTACACGTGTTCAATTGAACATCTTTGTAAAAACAAAAACAAAAAGAAATGTTAAAACATAATTAGACTAAACAATTATATTCAAGAAGAATACCATATGGTAAAACAGACTTGACGCGTATGTTGTAATGGAGCACCCGTTTTTGTGTTATTTCGTGAAATAGCATTAGGATTTGGTTTTGTGTTCTTGAAATCAAATCTTAAGAAAAAGTCCTGCTGCAGGTGTCTGAATACCCAGTCGGTCTTCATCGTGAAATTATGAACCCATCGTCAGCACCATTCTGGAGAACGTGTGTTGTGTTAGACTGTTTGCTTCACGACCCCCAAGTTCGTTGTGTTCGCTGCCTCTGCATGTCTTCATCTAATTGAACGTGACCGGTATTTTTAACACCTGTTAGCTCACGCCTATATTTTCTAGTTTCATCGTAAACTAGGTAAGCAGGGACTTGTAATAATACGACGAACATCTGATAAGTTGGTCAATCACACGAGTTTTATCTTACTGCGGCGCTATAATATAAATTTTCCAGTTTTTAAGTTGTCTAACAAGAGTCTCACTGTGTGTGTGCAAAAGTAAAATACCTTGGACATTTTATCACTGATCGCGTGACAGATGATGAGGCTATTGAAAGGCTACGCCGTATGATGTATATGCAGGTGAATATACTTTACGTAAGTTTAGTTTTTGTTCAGATGAGGTAAAGGTGTCGCTTTTCAAAGCATACCGTACAACACTTTATACTCATTTGCGGTGTAACAGAGCATCTAGTTTACAGAAGCCGCAAGTAGCTTATAATGACGCAAGGAGAATCTTACGGAGGCCTAGATGTCATAGTGCAAGTGAAATGTTTGTGAGTGTGAGAGTAATCACTTTTAAAACACTGTTACGAAAATCTTATGTATAGTTTTATCTGTCGGCTTAATGCTTCTAAAAATGAGATTATTGTGGGTTTATCAAATATAGGGGTTAGTACTACGCGGTATCAGTCAAAGTTGTGGAGACAGCGGTATTGCTGTATTTTGTAACTCTTTATGTCTGTGATAGATGCTATGGGTTGTATAGGTGGTCTACTGTCTTTTTTAAATCTGGACCTTGAGTCTGTAATAAAGTTTGATTGATTGATTGAATACATTTGCTGCAATGGTTGTACTTGTTGTTAGAATGCTTCAAATTGGATCCAGGCTTGTTTTATGATCGTACCCTTGTTTGTCAAACTAGTCTTAAGTGATATTGTTCACATTTTAAACAGGTTAAACAGGTTAATGACCTCTTTCAGCATCTATAGTTGTAATAATTTTCTTAATTTCATTTATTTCTATAACCACTGAATGCTGACTGCTCTTAGAGAGACAAGGCCTCACCTACAGTCATTGTAATGACATATACAGGCCAGCAAACAAACTGTGAACGGTGTCATCCGTAACACTAACCCTAAGTAAAATGACAGTCACAGTAGATCGAGAGGAGGTTTTCTGTATTCTGTATGTGATATGATTTTCTTAAATGATGAAAATTTTCTGAGTAACTATAGGTCTCTAGGAATTTACCACTGTGCCCCCATAGACCTTGTTGGGTCTGTAAGGGAAAAGCATGGTCGATAAGGTTTATTCTATATCTGTTCTATATCTATGTGAGTAAAAATTATAACCAAAGAAATAGTAATAAACAGCTGAAACAAGCTCGACTGATACACCTCTTTAATTTCATTTTGGATGGTGAAAAATCTGCATTCTGGTGCATCTAAAGTATTAGAAAGACATGAAACCGTGGTACTAGTGCAAAATAATAACAAACAAATAATAAATAAAATTTAATGAAATATGATGAATGAGTGTGTAATGTGATTTCTTTGTTGGGATAAGAAGGTTAATCTATTGTAACTTAGAAAATAAGAGCAAATAATTTTAAGATCAAATACTTTTAAATGTAGGTTTGACAAAAAGAAAGAAGAATCTTTTATCTGGTTTAGTTAGACCACAACGGGTATGAAACTACATTTGGTAATCTTTTATTCAAACTTTAAAGTAAGTTTGTGCTTTAAAATCAGAAAGTATTATAGAAATAATCGATTTGGGGAAAAAGTTTGAAAACTAGCTTGCATATGCCGACCTGAACTGTTGACCTTCCTGAATGACGTCATCGTGCGCACTTATGCGTGTGGATCTGTTTGGATTATTTTTTTAAATAATCCAATTTTAAAAACACTGCAACAACCACGTTTGTCAACATGATTTCTTTTGTAATATCATGTTTTGACCTTATATTTACTCAGAATTGAAACCTTTGTAAAAATAAGAAAAGTAATAAATGAATAAATGAAAATGATATAGATTTATGAGCCTTGTGAACCGTCAGTATTCATCAGTATTACCACTATTAATAAGCAGTCTTAGCAACAAAGCATATGTTTAATACATATTGTAGATAGGTTTTAACAATGTAGGTTTTTCATACCGTCTGACATTCATTTAGCTTGTTCTAGCTTGTTAGCTTGTGCTTTTAAAGCAAATTAAATATTCTCAGGGGGCCCGTTGCTCCGCATAAGGTGTTCCTCACATGTGCGGATTCATTCAAGAGTAGTTTACAACTCCGAAGAATGTGTGCCATGGTGACATGGACGATTTTGTAAAGACTTTTCACATGTCTGTAGTTGACTTAAACAAACATTTTAAATGAGCCGGAACGTTATGGGTAAAAGGATTGGTTCCTGCAAAAGCCATAAACTCGCTCTTCGTGACCCTTCAAATCACGCGACCATCAGGCAAGATGTTACATCGTCATATGGTCTGTCTACATATGTTTCTTAGTAGACAACCAATAGCATATTTTCAGCTAAGGGTATGTTTCACCCTACTGATGAAGAACGTTCAGAAAAGTACGACCATATACAACTATATAAGTGTAGAACTAGATCACAGGCTCACCCTAGTAATAGTCTAAGACAGGGAAACATTTTATTTAGCTTTTTAAGCAGTAATATGCCTTTAAATAAGTTAAATATAAAATTTTCTAAAAGATAAAACTTAAATAAGGAATCTCCGCATTTGACAGAAGATATGTCAACGCTGTGACAAACACCCAGAACCTTCACATATGGAACTTTTTAAAATATTGCTAGTTTATTTATTTTTTTAAATATACAGAAAGACTTTGGCGAAATGTTTTATCGCATGTGTGAGGGAATTAAAACATTGGAGACGATACTTAAAATAAGAACCTTTTAAAGATGCTGAAGTGTTTAACTCTTTCAACGCCATTGACGAGATATCTCGTCAATTAAGAGACAACGCTTCCCCGCCATTGGCGAGTTTTTACGGCAATCCGTGTTCTATGTGTATTACGGTAAGGAAAGCCCTAGCGCATGTCCTGAGTGAGTTACGGGACTTCCGGGTCTTTAGGGTGCGAATAGAAGACGATCGTCATACATGGAAGGATCAGAGAAAATGTAGATCATATATAGATCATATAGCCTATGTAGATCATGCTTTGACCATTTTGAATCTGATCGGGACGATGTAGTCAGTGAGAGAGATGCATTTACAGACACAGAAACATATGTTGTAACCGATCCGTCGATCTGAATAGAGGGGTGTGTGTGTGTGTGTGTGTTTGTGGGCTCTATCTATCTATCTATCTATCTATCTATCTATCTATCTATCTATCTCTGTGTGTGTGTGTGCGTGCATATATGTACAGTATATGTATGCATATGTATGTATGTATGTAGCCTGTGTGTGTGTATAATTATATGTATGTATATGTTTGTGTTTGTGTGTGTGTGTGTGTGTGTGTGTGTGTTTGTGTCTGTTTGTTCTGTTTATTGAATGCAATTTAAATTATTCATATAATTATTTACAGGTGAAAGAATATGACATCTGAATGTATTTTGCATGAAAATGCAATACTTTTAAAAAAATGCATTTTTCTCAGTTTTTTGTCCAAAATGTGTTATTTTTGATGGTACCCACCTGTATTCAAATGGTGATAAAACATGAACACATGAAGATAGAATAAAATCGTTTTTTTTGTTGTTTAAAAGCAGAGACTTGGTTCTTTATTTTGATATAAAATATGTTCTTATATTCATAGCAGAAAATATTCTGAGGGCCGTCAAATTTAGGTGAAAATCATCAAAAATGCTGGCGGTGGCTGGCAACTTTTTTAAAAACCGCTGGCGGTGAAAGAGTTAATGTGGAGTAAATCTAATATAAACTATTCTTTAGTTGAAATAAGAGTCACCGGACATCAGCTGAAGTAGGGATACTCTCTCTTAGAGAGAAGGTTAGCAGACTAACATCTCAGATCATCTGGTCTGTAACTCGGCCCTCACCCTCCCTTGTCTTGTCTGTGTCGAGATTACCCCAAAGAGGAGCTGCGAGTTTTGTTTATATTTGATAAAGTTTATAACTTAAATGTTTTTGTTTTATTTTTATTTTATTTTTGGAAATCTTTAATTCACAGAATGGACATCATTGTTCACAGGAAAAAAAAAGTAAGACATTGTATTATCGCCTAGCCTGGCCATTGTAAATGTTTATTTTTATATAATATGTTACATATAATCACATTTTATTTATTGACATCTTTAAAAGATGAGAATGATGTGTTTTATAAGTTCAATAAACTTAAATAAATGCTAAATATGTGTTTAAAATGTATGATGAATGATTTTCAGAATCTTAAAAGCATATTAATGGCTAAAGTCTGATTATACTGTATTCAGCACAAACTGGTCTACAATAGTATGTCAGCAGCATGAACATGCATGTTTGTGTTTTTAAGAAAAACAGCATTTATGTGTGGTCAGTGAAAAACTAAAATACTTGTTTAAAATGTGTGATAAATGGTTTGCTTTGCTGAAACATGACTGTTACTTACAAAAACAAAGCAAAAAAAAAAAAAAAGTTTGTTACTTGAGTCTCTTTTTAGCTTGAAATGTTTATTTTTATACTGTATGCTACACATATAATCGCTGGAGCACCGTAGAAGTTTTGACATTTGTGTTTTTCAGTATCTTAAAAATATATTACTGGTTAAAGTCTGATTATAGTGATTATACTGATTATATTACAATAATATGTTAGCATCGTGAATGCACATGCTTGTGTTTTGCAAATTTATGATGACATTTCTTGAGTTTTCATAATTCAGAACGCTTAAAAATATATATTTTATTAAAAATGGTTGTATGCAGAATTTTGGTAGGTGTACAGTAAAAAATCATTTTGTCTGTGGAGTGTAGTAATACTCCAAATGATTGTACCCATAAGCACTTTTATAAATTAAATTAAAACATTTTAATAAATTAGCTTTTTTTTTTTAAATGTTATTATTATTATTTTTTTTAAATTAAATTATACTAAATGATGTTTATGAAAATGTAAAAAATAAAGAATGTTTACTGTGCTGGGTAGGTTTAGGGGATGATACACAGAGGTTCTAAATATAATGTAGAAACTTAAATTTTCTGTGATACAAGTACAAATAGAACGCAACCGGACATGCGCGCCACAGATGGGAGGGGCACTCTCCAAAACAAAACGGTCCATAAAATCTTCAAAACAATACTTGACAACTCATTTACGGTTTTACACTTGTACAAACAACATATCTCATCCCGGATGACATAGGAATTTCACGCATTCCAATCCTCACGTCTTGGGTGGTCGCATTGTGGGTGGGCCGTGTGGGGGAGGGGGAAAGGTCAAAAGGTCAAAGCAATAAATCCTATTGACGTTCTGCACCGTGTATCACTACTTACAGAAGTCAACATTTGAAGTGGATCAACAAAGTTGTAGACAAGAACGCATTTTGGTTTTAGGAAAGGTTCGATCCACTTTAAATGCTGACTACTGTACTTAGTTTGGCAATCTGTACAGAGGGTTTTGCTGGGGTATATGAGCAATATCACGAGTAGCTGCTCTATATCACTCACTGCACTGTACATAACATTTTAATTAAATTTGTAATTTAACTTAACTTAAATTGTACTATTTTTTGAGGTACATGAAATGTCTTTTAAAGTTGTAAGATATTTGAGTCACATTTATTTCTTTATAGTTTTGTCAAGGTGTAAATGTTTTATGTTTTGTTTATAACAATATTAACACTATTGTGTTTCCATGAATGGGATTGTGATGTGCAGTATTGACTATTTAAGGTGATTATTTGAAACTACGGATATCGTTGTTGTTTATCAATAAACAATGTTTGATATGCATTTGTTTTAGTTTTTCAGCTTGTTTATTAAAATTATTAAAAATGTCAATAGCAAGAACAATAAACTAGTGGGAGGGGTGGGGGTGCAAATATTAAAGAACTGAAATTAGGAAGTGGTGCCTCGAAGCACCCAAGGTGTTTCCTGACCATTCTTAATAAAAGGGTTCCTCCAGGAACCGTTAAAGTTCCTCAGAGAACCCCCTCTTTTAAAACGGTGCCTAGAGGTTCCACTGAGGGTTCCGCCACAGTGGCAAAGTGAAGAACCCCAAAAGGTGCCTCCAGGAACCTTTAGTTTTTACAGTGTCCATGAATGTAAATGATTTCCTAATAACAACATTTATAACATTAAACATTATTTGATAGAAAGCCAAATAGCGGCGAAAAGTGAGCTGGCACGGATGATGACGTCATCACCGCGAGGCGAAATCAACGGCGAAATATAAAAACGCGCCAAATGCTGCTTACATCGTCAAAACATCTATGAAACATGCTACCAAATAAAATTAAGTGCGAAACAAGTACTGCTGTAGCCAGCCAGACATCTCATGTGTGGGGTGAAATATCTGCATTTAATGCTTTATTGACAATTAAAATTGGGTAAGATTTCTGAAATGTAAACTGGGGATGTTTCTAGTTAAGTAGTGAATATATTATTTAAAATTCACTTATGATTATCTACCAGTAAAAAAAAGAAAAAACATAAAAGACAAAAGGGCAATACATTTTTGTTTTTAATTCATGTGAGTTCCATATACTAATATTATAATCAATAATAATAATGAGCGTTGTTTGTGGGTCAAACTGAACCTAGTTTTAATACAGTTCAGCTAAAATCACACCATGGAAACACAATAAATAGTAAGTACTGCAACTCGCAGAGCATAATGTAACAAAATTATGACTTTACAAATCCACAATACAAAAATAAAAGTAATCAGCGAAGCTCGCAGTGGCCTCTTTTGGTGATAATCACACAATTGCTTCGATAACCAGCCAGATATGTTAGTCTGGCTTTTTACAGTTTATTTCGAAACAAACATGCTAAACACAGGGGCATTTCTGGGGACAGAACACCAAAAACCAGGACTGTCCCTAGAAAATGGATGTCTGGTCAACCTAATTAAAAACGAGAGAGAGAGAGAGAGAGAGAGAGAGAGAGGGCGAGAGAGAGCCCAAAATGCAATCGATATGGCTTTTAAATGTAAACTAAGTTTTAAAAAAATATATGTTCTTGATGCAAGTAAAATCAGCAGACAATAAAAATATAATACTTTGTGAAGCAAATACAGAACATAAGTCAAAGAGGAAACACATTACACAGATCTCCATCTTCAATGACTTACAAGAAAATCAAGCTATCGCAAGATAATAAAACTGAAGAAATGGGCAGTTGAAAAGTTACAACAATATATTATTCATCTGCATTTTCTAAATACACAGTAAGTAGAAGATTAAGCAGCTGTTTTAAAAACAACAATGAACAGCAAGATAAAAATAATTCATTTTTAACAAGAACAGTTTGAACCTGTAAAAATCTTCTACTTTCATAAATGTGTAATCAAACTGCAGGTGATACATACACATTATAAGAGAGCTGAACATAAAATGAAACTCATAATAAAGCATAGTGATATCATTTGATAATGTTACGCAACAGTGCAACTCACAGATATGATACATCTTTGAACTGATCTGAATCTCTCAGATGAAACTGCTGATCTTGAAGATGGACGCTATTTACTGTGAAACTTTAGATGTTGTTTCTTTGTCCTGTCGCTCACTCTGGCTGGTTAGGATAGAATATATAACTCAATGCATTAGAGTGTCATGTTTAGTGAGGCTGAAACATCAGACTTCAAAGTGCTGGATCTATGATTTACTCACAGTGTTTGTTTTTTGTATGACTACATAAAGTTGATGGATGATAAAAACTCTTCCCGCATGCAGTGCAGTGATACTGTTTCTCTCCAGTGTGAATCCTCTCATGTGATTTCAAGGATCCTGACCAACTGAATCTTTTGTTGCAGTGTGAACACGTGTAAGGTTTCTCTCCAGTGTGGATCCTCTCATGTGTTTTCAGGGTTCCTGACCGACTGAATCTCTTGTCACAGTATAAACACATGTAAGGTTTCTCTCCAGTGTGGATCCTCTGGTGCTGTTTCAAATCTGTAGCTGTAATAAAAGTCTTCTCACACTCAAAGCACATGTGATCTCTCACACCAGTGTGTATCTTCTGATGTCTTTTTAAATTCTGCAGTTCTGAAAAACTCTTTCCACACAAAGGACATGAATGTGGTTTCTCTTTCGTGTGAACTTTCAGGTGACTCCTCAGGCCTGAAGTCCATGAAAATGTTTTTCCGCATTGATCACATGGATGCAGTTTCTCTCCAGTGTGGATGTTCATGTGCATCTTAAGGTTTGCTGATTCTGTGAAACTCTTCCCACACAGGTCACATGTGAACGGTTTCTCTCCAGTGTGGATCCTCATGTGAATCTCAAGTCTCTGTTTGTGTTTGAATCTCTTTCCACACAAAGAACATGAATGTGGTTTCTCCTCTGAATGAACTTTCAGGTGACTCTTCAGACTTGAAGCCCACAAAAATGTTTTTACACATTGATCACATTCATGCAGTTTCTCTTCAGTGTGGATGTTCATGTGGTTCTTAAGGTGTCCTTGTTGTGTGAAACTCTTCCCGCACTGATCACATGTGAACGGTTTCTCTCCAGTGTGGATCCTCATGTGTCTCTTAAGACTCTGTTTGCATGTCAAACTCTGTCCACACTGAGAGCAGGTGAAACTTTTCTTGTTTTTTCTTTTCAGTAAAGAAACTCTTTCAGTCTCGGAGCGAGTTTTTTTGCTAGTTTTGCCATAATGTTTCTGCTCTTCACTCTCCTCATTCTCCCCCATCAAATCTGAAATGAAAGTGTTACAATATAAAGTGTTATGAAAGTGTTACAAAATGTTACAATATAAATAAATCATAAAATAAATCAGAGAAATGTAAAGTGAAAGCAGAATATGCAAAGTTACAATCATTTTTATGAAATGAGGTACAATGATTTGGCTTATGCCGATAGAACATAGTATTGTGTATCAACAACAGTCAGAGATATAGCCTGTTGCTGATGCCTTTGACGATAGCAAGATGATTATTATTATTATTATTATTAGGTATGCACCAATACCAATACCGAGCTCCTGTACTCATATCTCGTACAGAATATGACATTCTGCATGATAAAATATAAAGATTTCACAGTGGTCTGATTCTGTGATGTTTTGTTTTAGTTATAAGAACAATAATTAAATGTTTAGACATGTTTTACTATGTTCATACATGTGAAGATGAGTGGCGTGTAGGCTACAGAATACTAGATTAAGAAATGAGCTAGCTAGAGAATAACTGCATATTAACAGTGTAAACATGAACCATGCAACCATATAATATAGTTAAATGTTAATAAATTAAGTGTATCAGCAATCATAAATTAAAGAAGAACTTTTTTAGAAATATATATTTACCTAGGTGACGGGGATCACTCAGTCGCTTTGTGTAAAACTCAAATGCAGTTACGGGGGTTGTGTGCAAATGAGCCCGGTCTCATGAAAATGCGTATAAATAGTATGCCAAATAAAAATGAAAACTTGAGGTATTGGATGGGATAAATGCAGAGCACAAATTCCGAGTATGGGTCACTTGATTTTTCACTGTGTGAGAATGTGATTTGTAGTGGGAGAGCGGCATTGTTTGTCGGGGATGGCAACAGTAACTAAGGAGGGCGGGTCTTTGCAAACGGTCAATTAAGCCATATGTGTTTGAACCAGAAATAAGCTGGTATGCTCACTTTAAGCAAGGAGACTGAAGGCTAACTTCCAGAGTTGGGTATGATGCATTACTGTAATCTAATTACATTTCATGGCAACACAGTAAAGTAATGAGTTAAATTTTAAATTTATGTAATTTGATTAGTTACTTATGTCAAAAAAATATGTTACTTAAGTTACGTATGCAAAAATCAAAATCATGTTTTGTGCGTCAGTATGCCCTTTAATAAATCACCGGAGAATGCGAGCTAAAAAGCAGACGAGTCCTACAACATTTGATGCAATGAAAGGTTGCCTATCATATTTCAAAATGTTGCTCTTGACATATTTTAGTCTGGCATTATAGTTTGGGAAAATTTCAACAAGTGAATGTGTACAGGTTTATGTCACAGTATCACTAATAAAGTAAAGTATGCCACATAAGATCACAAAAGTAAGTTGTTTCTAACATTCGACTGATGTTTAGTATGTCATAATGTTCCCTTTTGTTGGACAACAGGTTTAGAAACACTTCTCATTACAAGTCATTACAAGGGAAGATGTTTCGCGTGTGCTGCTTTTTCAAATTATCCTTATAAGAGGGAAGAGCACATAGACTCACGGACACACACAACTAGAGCCAGTTTGGAGAGAAATAAAACACAAAAATTATTTAAACGCAAAACCCAAAAGACGCTCTCATTGATCAAACCCTCTTCTTTTTCTTTTTCTTTTGCTTGTTTTGAGTACTGCGTGTGGACAGAGGTGTCCCCGGGTTTTTGCTTAGCTTTAGAGTGACATATCGTACCAGTAAACTTTGTGGTCAAAATGTGTACCCGCTACTCAAAATACATACAGGTTGGCAGGTCTGTATGTGTGTGTGTGTGTGTGTGTGTGTGTGTGTGTGTGTGTATATATCCTGATAATGTGTACACAATGTACCCACCCCCTCAACTGGCTGAAACAAACACTTTTTACATGCAACGTATTTTAGGTGTTATAATAATTATATGATTGAAGAAAAATGACAATTATAAAAGTTATGTTTTATTTTCTCTTACCATATGTTTTATTGTTACCAAATTCTGTGTTGTAGTATGACTAATTATTTGAATGCATAAATTCATTTATTGAAATTTATTCTTAAAATAGCCTTATAAAATATTTCATTTTTCCTCAGAAATTCTGCGTTGTGTATCTGGTTATGAAATGAAGGCATAAAATATTAATTTCATTTATCTTTAAATGATTGAAAATTAAACTTTATTTTTTTAGCAAACAAACTGGCTTTTCACACTTGAAACAGTTAACCCTGGGTCATCCTAATCCCCGGATAAGCAGAGTCCCGGGTTATCTATAATCACGTTTCACACTGCTCATACTATACCTGGGGTTAACGGTTAACCCTGGGCATTCATTAACAGACGTTTCACACGGTACATTCCTAAACCCCGGTTAATGTTCTTATTTGCATATTTGCGGTGTCACTGTCTCTGACTGGACGAACAGCATGTATCCTTTGCTGAAACTTCTGCGTCTTCATGAAGAGTGCAGGTCATGGTTGCTTAGCAACGGCAGACGCCATGGGAGCGCAAGCTACAGCACTTTGGAAAGAAGGAGAAAGCGATGCGATTAGAGTTTTAAACACGTTTTAGGTACGACGTGTGAATGGCCTCATGACGCACAAAGGCAAGAAAACAAAGACAAAAGTACAAAAGAAAGAAAACAAGAAGCAAAGTATGTGAATATTTATTTAAATTTCTTTTAAGTGTGGAGAGACTAACGTTATTGTTTACGTGTACAGTAAGAATAATACCGTCTCCTATTCACTCCAGTTCACAAGCTTTCCGTTCTTTTGATATTATCTTCTCACCGGCTGCAGTTTACACGACGCGCGTTTCCTGTTACTGACGTGACATGAGCCTCGCTGCTCAATTTCTGATTGGCTGTCTGTTGCCGAGTGTCCAGCAGCAACAAGCAAACACCGCTTCGTTTCACACTGAACAAGCTTAGCACCGCAATGCGGGGTTTACACCACAAATGCGTTGCTAACCCTGCTCCGGAGCAGGGTTTCATAACCCCGGGTAAAATGCGGTGCTAACACCACTTTCAAATTACAGGTTTGAAACGTGTCTTTACCCGGGATTAAAAGCGGTGTTTAGAATGACGATAACCCAGGGTTAAGCGGAGTGTGAAAAGCCCTAAAGGGGATTTACTATTAATATTAAAACATGGAAGAAATGCTGGGTGATCATTCCTTAAAAAAATATATAGTTTTTATTATTTTAGTAGTAGTAGTAGTATGTACATTCTGCTGAACAATAGTAAAATATTTCTGCTGCAAGGTCTTCAAGTTAAACCAAACTTTTATTTTGACGGGTTGCCGTGAATACCTTTAAATTTCTGAGTGTATATTATGCTAGTTTTACTCAAATGAAACAATAAAACGTTCATGAAGTGACTGTTAGAGCAGTTCTGCAGATGATGTTAATGTATTTATGTCCTCAGTGAGACAGCAGACGCTGAAATCACCACAAGCGTCACGCACGCTTCAGTAAGTGTATAGTAAACAAACCGTGTGTCTACACCATTCATTCATACAGAGATATGAGTTAATGCTTATCAGATCACGTTAATCAGTGGAAAGTGAATAGAAATGATGATTCCGTGTAAAGTAAATAAAAAAATCAGTAGTTTTCCAAATATGTGCAGTTTTCAAGTCAAGTCAAGTCAAGTTGAGCTTTATTGTCATTCCGCTACATGCGGGGCATACAGTGGAACGAAATGCCGTGCCTCACAGGACCACGGTGCTACATAAATACAATAATACAGCAGTGCAGTAAAACAATATAAACCTATACACAACTATCCTACTGATAGATTTGACTATAAAATATGCTATATATAAAATAATTTTTTTTTTTTTTTACCTGTACATAAACTAAAAAAATACAAACTATACGAGTGCTTCAGATAAATACTGTACATGTGCGAAGAGAAACATTGTGAGTCAGCAGCTGGCTGGGGAATAGTGCAGGATGATTTGTAGTGCATGAGCATGTAAACATATGTATATTACTGAGTCTTTTGTGGGATTTGTATACACACATCAGTGTGTGTGAAAAGTGACTAGTGCGCATAGAGGAGGAGAGTGTGCTACTACAGGTGGTTTGTACAGGCCCACTCACCTGTGTGTAGCACACTTCGATTGCACAAAAAAAGAGTTCCATAAGTTTCAGATGGTCCTTGTTTCAGGGGGTAGGGGGTTTGTATGGGGTTTCAGAGAGGGGCGGGGTGATTTGAGTTCAGGGCTCTCACAGCCTGGGGGAAGAAGCTGTTGAGCAGTCTGGCAGAGCGGGCTCTGATGCTCTGGTACCGTCTTCCTGATGGTAGGAGCTGGAAGAGACTGTGGGAGGGATGTGTGGAGTCCTTCACGATACTGTTGGCTTTGCTGGAGCATCGTGTGAGGAAAATGTCCAGGATGGAGGGGAGAGGGGCACCGATGATCCTTGCAGCTGTGTTCACTGTCCGCTGGAGGGTCTTGCGGTCTGCTGCAGTACAGTTCCCGTACCAGACAGTGATGCAGCTGGTCAGCACACTCTCAATGGTGCCCCTGTAGAAAGTGGTGAGGATGGGTGGAGGGAGACTTGCTCTTTTCAGCCGGCGGAGAAAGTAGAGGCGCTGTTGTGCCTTCTTGGAGAGTGACATGGTGTTGGTGGACCAGGTGAGATCCTCTGTGATGTGCACCCCCAGGAATTTAGTGCTGCTGACTCTCTCCACAGGCGAGCTGTCGATGGTCAGTGGGGGGTGGTCAACAGATTTTCTCCTGAAGTCCATCACAACCTCCTTTGTCTTACTCACATTGAGGGACAGGTTGTTAGCGCCACACCATTCAGCCAGCTGTGCCACTTCCTCTCTGTAGTGCGTTTCATCGTTGTTGCTGATGAGACCTACCACTGTTGTGTCGTCAGCAAACTTGATGATGTGGTTGGAGCTGGACTTGGCAGTGCAGTCGTGGGTCAGCAGCGTGAAGAGCAGCGGGCTGAGCACACAGCCTTGTGGGGCACCTGTGTTCAGTGTGGTAGTGCTCGAGGTGTTGTGGCCGACACGGACTGACTGAGGTCTTGCAGTTAAAAAGTCCAGGATCCAATTACAGAGGGAGTTGTTAAGGCCCAGCAGGTTGAGTTTGTTTATGAGCTGTTGTGGAATTATTGTGTTGAATGCTGAGCTGAAGTCAATGAACAGCATTCTAACATAAGAGTCTTTATTTTCTAGGTGGTTAAGAGCCAGGTGGAGAGTGGAGGAGATAGCATCGTCTGTAGAGCGGTTTGGACGGTATGCAAACTGGAGCGGGTCGAGTGTGTTGGGGAGGCTGGTTTTGATGTTGTGCATGACTAACCTCTCAAAGCACTTCATTATGATTGGAGTCAGTGCTATGGGACGGTAGTCATTTAGACAGGACACAGGTGATTTTTTTGGTACCGGTATGATTGTTGTGGATTTGAGACATGTGGGGACGACTGCCTGGCTCAGCGAGGTGTTGAAGATATCTGTTAGGACATCTGTCAGCTGTGCAGCACAGTCTTTCAGTACCCGGCCAGGTATGTTGTCGGGACCCGCAGCCTTGCGTGGGTTGATCCTAGATAGGGTCTTCCTTACATCGGCTGGAGACAGACAGAGCGCCTGGTCGTTGGGAGGTGTGGGCAGTTTTTGTGCAGGTGTGTCATTCTGCGTTTCAAACCGTGAATAAAAGAGTGGTTGAGTGTATTCGGGAGGGATGTGTCGTCATCACAGGCCTGTGGCGGGGGCTTGTAGTCTGTGATGGTCTGAATGGCTTTCCACAGACTCCGTGTGTCTTTGCTGTCTGTGAAGTGATTATTGATTTTTTGAGCATATGACCGTTTTCCATTTTTGATGCTGCGGGACAGATTGGCTCTTGCTGTTTTGAGGGCTGCTTTATCTCCTGATCTGAAAGCTTCATCTCTGGTCTTTAGCAGCCCGCGAACCTCTGCTGTCATCCATGGCTTCTGGTTGGCACGTGTGGTGATGGTCTTGGTGACTGTCACATCATCAGTGCACTTTTTGATGTAGGCAGTCACAGTTTCAGTGTACTCCTGCAGGTCTGTGTGGTTGTTGTAGGTGGCCGCCTCTTTAAACATGTTCCAGTCTGTGTCCTGGAAGCAGTCCTGCAGTGCTGAGGTGGCATTGTCTGGCCATACCTTGATCTGTTTGTGAACCGGTTTGGCAAGCTTGAGAAGTGGTCTGTATGCTGGGATTAGCATAACAGAGATGTGGTCCGAGTACCCGAGGTGGGGGCGGGGTTCAGCTTTGTAAGCGTTCTTTTCTGTAGTGTAAACAAAGTCCAGTGTGTTATTTCCCCTTGTTGCAAAGTTCACATGTTGGTAGAACTTTGGCAAAACTGTCTTTAAGTTTGCATGATTAAAGTCACCGGCTATGATGAGAAAGCCGTCGGGGTTTTTTGTTTGTTGTTCGCTGATGGCGCTGTACAGCTCGCGAAGCGCGTCCTTAGTGTTTGCACACGGGGAAATGTAAACCGCGACAATAACAATGGCCGTGAACTCCCGCGGCAGATAGAACGGTCGACACTTCACAAACATAAACTCCACCAGCGACGAACAGTGTTTTGATACTAACGCAGCATTGTTACACCATTCTTTGTTGATATACACACACAATCCACCGCCGCGAGTCTTACCAGACAGTGATGAATCTCTGTCCGCTCGGTAGCAAGTTAGTCCGTGCAGCTGAATGGCGGAGTCCGGGATGTTGTCGTTTAGCCATGTTTCAGTGAAAACAGACACACAACAATCCCTTGCCTCATGCTGTGTAGACCGACTGAGTTGAATTAAGTCCAGTTTGTTTTCCAGAGAGCGAACGTTTGAGAGCATGAGTGTTGGAAGAGCCGGTCTTGTGGGGTTAGCTCTTAGCCTGGCTCGTATACCTCCGCGCTTACCGCGCTTCCGTCCTCTCTCACACCGCTTGCGACGCCGCCTTGTGCGGGTAGCGTCAGTAGGCGAGGCCGCGGTCTCGAGGTCCGGCTTCAGCAGTAAACAAAGGCCTCGAAGCTTCTCAGTAGCCGCCGGCGAGAGTTTGTGTTTGTATGTGTTGTTGATATCCAAAAGGCTTTGGCGATCATAGATGTATTCCGGAGTGATCTCCCGATGAATTGGCGGTAAATTGACATTGTTTGGAGACGAACAGACGACATTAAAAGACATAAAAGCACCGTTTTTGGGACCCGGAGAGGTCGCTGCGTCTGACCGCGCCGCCATCTTGGATTCGTTTTGAACTAATGGACGCTGTTCAGTGACACCTGCACGTGACTGCCTGCCTGAGTTTTGTCGAAAAACAGAGGCGGCCGCCTTATAATTCTAGTAGGTCTTGTGAAATTATTATACATGTAGTGATGTGTTGAATAATGCGTTGGCCTTCTGTTTGTTGTACGTCTTCAGGTTCATTGAAATGGGAGTCGCAGCTGGTTTACGTGATGCATGGTGGCAATAGACCAAATGTAAGGATCGTTTGTGCAGTTACCCGTCAAAGAGTGGAACATTGTTGAGTGTGAACATGATGCATCGTTAGGAGGTAGTAATTTTATTATCCGATGATTGCGTGGTCATGTGTATTTAACACGTGTTTTATTAATCATGTTATGTTGTTTGTTTTTTAGTATTGTGGCTGGATGGTTACCCGAGTGTCATAATCCAAAATAACGGATGGTAGAGGTATATTATTTTTATTTTTTAGTTATAGGGTTTAAAAAGGGAGTTTTAAATGTTTTTAATGATTTTAATGTTTTTCTTGATTGTCTAATTTCTTGTAAAATGTTTTGGGTATGTGATTTTCTTTTGTACTGTAAATATTTCTTTTTAGTAATGGATTGTTTTCCCTTACAGGGATGCACGATTACCATTTATTTTTGGTTGAATTATTGTTGAGATTGTGTTTTTTCTTTTTTTGGTTTGATGTTGGACCAGAGTTGGTTGCGGGAGAACTGAGGTCATACCAAAGACAAAAAAGGGACTAAATAGATCATAGTCATCTTACAGGTTGACTTACTCGTTCTGTTTGCATTACCCACGGTTAATATTATTGTATGTTTTGTTTTTTTGTTGTAGATTTCTTTTTGACCTGACGGTGGCTTCGGGGTTGCCTTCACTGGTGGATTGCAGTGGTGTGGTCGTTTGGTCACCTTATTTTTCCTTTCCTTTTAGGTCTGCAGTGGGATTTGCCGTGAGCTGGTTTGCAGTGGGAGCACATTTGTTTGCATGCCTTTCTTGCTTTCACAACCTAGGTAACCTGTGGCCATCCGCGGGTTTTGTCTTTTTCTATTTTGTTTTTATATTTACTTTTCTTTGTGGGTAATTGTATTAATGGTCTGTAGCATCCTTTTAACACATTAACGTTTATATTATTTTCTTCTGAATAAATATGTTTGTTTGTTAAAGCTTCACTACCGCCTTCTGCCTGATTATTTCCCTCTTGTGGGTCATGATGTTACAATTGGCGTAGTCGGCAGGGTCGTTTGTGGCAAAGGTGGTTGTGAAGTTTTTTTTTTTCTCTTTTTGTTTGTTGTTGTTTTGTATATTGGTTGTTTTTTTTGTAATTAAATAAACAGTAGTCGTGCATGAAGGCGATCATTGGACTCTGCATCGTGGGACCTCATCATCTTTCTCTGAACTGTTTTATGAAATAATCTGTTAACAGATATGGAACAAGAACTACTAGACTTGCAGGAGCAGATACGTCACCTGCAGGAACAAAATGAGCAGCTGATGAGAGAGCGTCCCCCGTCCAGTAGTACTGCTCCTAACCAACCACACCTTTCTATGACTAATGCCAATTCTTCATCTCCAGCATCTTTTAGCAGGGTACTTTATGTCCCTCGGGAGAGGAAGTGTCCACGTTTTTATGGAAATATGGACTCCACATTAAGTGTTGAGGACTGGACTGAGGAGGCTAAGGTGTGTATTGAGGAAAGGGGTTGGTCTGATAAAGAAAAGGTGGTGTTTCTGCTTGACCATCTGGGAGGGGAAGCTAGAATGGAGATAAAACTCCGTCCACCAGCTATTAGGGAAACTCCAGAATCTGTTTTTGATATCTTGCGAGATTTGTATGGGGGGAAACAGACATTTGTACAATTACAACAAAGTTTTTATGAACGAAAACAGAAAGAAGGTGAATCATTGACTGAATTTTTCCATGCTTTAATGTCCTTAATGGACTTGATTCTTGTTGGTAATCCAGGCAGTGTTCCAAGTTCTGACAGGGTGCTTCGGGATCAGTTTGTGGAACACGTTCGAGATGTAATGTTAAAACGTGAATTAAAACGGTTAGTGCGGGAGAAGCCATCTTCTACCCTACTGGAGGTTCGAAGTGAAGCTCTTCGGTGGGTGGAAGAGGGGAGTAGAGAAGTAGTTGCTTCATATGTTCAGCCATGGTGTAATGTTACTCAAGGCAGGGTAGTTGAGCCTGAATCTAAGGTTAGATTTCAGGAATCTACAGAGCTAAAAGAAGTTAAAGAGATGTTGAGACAGCAACAAGCACAAATAAATGAACTTACTCAGTGTCTTGAAAGCTTTATGTCTAAAAAGAATGAGTCTTCTGTTACCTCAGCTAGGCAAAACGGTTTACGACGATGCCTTCGCTGTTACCGAGTTGGGCATATAGCTCGATATTGTCGACAACCCTGGCCTATAGATGCAAACTCTAGATCACCTCAAGTGGTTGTGAATGAGACTTCTGTGGGCGAGTCCGATAGTGTAGTATCCACTACTGTTTCGAGTCATATTGTGGAGGGGGATAGTGAGGTTTCACAGACACCTGTTTGCCCTACTATTGTACGACGTCTCGTAGGCAAATGCCCTATTGTAACTGTGCAGATGGGGGGAGTGGATATTTCCTGTTTATTGGATACAGGGTCAATGGTGACCACTGTAACGGAGTCATTTTTTGAGAAGCATTTTCGACAATTGGGAGCAGATACTCTTAAAAAATGTAACTGGCTTCAATTAAAAGCAGCCAATGGTCTTGAAATACCATATGTGGGATATTTTGAAACCGATGTGATTGTGTTAGGGCAAATTCTTCTAGGACAGGGTATTTTGGTTGTGAAAGACCCTGTTGATACTCTGTCCCATCAGAGGAAAGAGCTGACTCCTGGCCTTTTAGGTATGAATGTGATTGGACAGTGCTATAATGATTTGTTTGTAAAGCATGGCCCAGCACTATTTTCAGTTCCACAGGTCAGGCAGGCAGAATTAGGCTGGAGGGATGCCCTGTCACAGTGCCATCGAGCAGATGATGCCCCCTCTCCTGGATTTATTGGTTACGTGAAAGTGCAGTCCGGCCATCCGGTTCAGATTCCAGCCGGGACCATGAGGTTAGTGCCTGTATTGTGCCCTAAGAACATAAAAAGTTGTATCTCTGTCTTTCTAGAACCTCTGGGTCCCGATGATGGGGGGCTGCCTGCTGGGGTGTTAATCTCACCTGCCTTGTTGCAATGTATCCAAGGAATAGTTCAGGTACCAGTGGTTAATGTTAGTACAGAACCTCTATACTTACCACCAAGAATTAGATTGGGTAGTCTGGCCAGTGTTGAGGTAGTGATAAAATCAGATCAAGATATATTTTTTAAGGAAGATTTATTATGTGATTCTAATACCGTGATCGTTCAGTGTCAAACTATTACAACTGCCTCGAACATTGACACTCAAGGGTTAGAATTGCAGGGATTGTCGGAGGCTGAGAAGGAGGCCGTTAGGAGACTTTTAACAAAATATTCTGATGTTTTCGCTAAGGATGATAGTGACTTGGGGTGTACAACCTTAATTGATCATGAAATCCCGTTAGTAGATAATATTCCGGTACACCAGCGACATCGTAGAATTCCTCCCAGTCAGTTTGAGGAAGTAAAGGCACATATTAGACAGTTGTTGGACAGCCAAGTCATTAGGGAGAGTTGTAGTCCGTATGCTTCACCTATTGTGTTGGTGAAGAAGAAGGATGGCTCCCTGAGGATGTGTGTTGATTACCGCCAGCTCAATTCTAGAACTCGCAAGGACGCCTATCCCTTACCAAGGATAGAGCAGTCACTTGATGCCTTGACGGGAGCAAAGTGGTTTTCAACATTGGACCTGGCTAGTGGATATAACCAGGTACCGGTTGCTGAAGTAGATCGTTTTAAGACTGCTTTTTGCACCCCATTTGGGCTCTTTGAATTTAACAGGATGCCCTTTGGGCTGTGCAATGCCCCAAGTACTTTTCAAAGGTTAATGGAGCGAATTTTTGGAGACCAGAGTTTTCAGTCTTTATTGCTTTATTTGGACGATGTTATTGTTTTCTCAGCTACAGTCAAGCAACATCTTCAGCGATTGGAGCTGGTGTTAGATCGGCTGAGACAACAGAATTTGAAGATAAAACTCAGTAAATGTTGTTTCTTCCGGCCAGAGGTACGTTATTTGGGGCATGTGGTTTCTTCTGCAGGAGTCAGTACAGACCCAGAGAAGATATCTGCTGTAGCTAAGTGGGCTCGTCCGCAAAATCTTCAAGAACTTCGATCCTTTCTTGGCTTCGCTAGTTACTATCGGCGATTTGTTAAAAAATTTTCTTGTATTGCTGGACCCTTGAATACTTTAGTGGCGGAAGTGATCAGGGGACAAAAAAGCAGACGACCAAAGATTGATTTGGGGACTAAATGGACTGGCTCATGTGAAGATGCATTTCAAACTCTTAAAACTGCTTTGACCAATGCTCCAGTTCTCGCTTGTGCAGATTTCAGTAAGCCTTTCATCTTGGATATTGATGCAAGCCACCAAGGTTTGGGGGCTGTTCTATCTCAAGAACATGGAAGCAAATATCGACCGGTTGCTTTTGCCAGTCAAGGTCTGCGACCATCCGAACGTAATATGCAGAATTACAGCTCAATGAAGTTGGAGTTTTTGGCCCTAAAGTGGGCTGTTGCGGAAAAGTTTAGAGAGTATTTGCTTGGCCAGAAGTGCCTGGTGTATACAGACAACAATCCACTCAGTCATTTGCAGACTGCAAAATTGGGGGCATTGGAACAACGATGGGTTAACCAGCTCGCGGACTTTGATTTGGAGATTAGGTATAAGCCTGGACGTTCTAATGTTAATGCTGATGCTTGGTCTAGAAAAACTACTTCCCCTGTAGCTGAACTGTCTATGACTACTGCTGTGCCAAGGGAACTATATCATTGTGCTTGTGATTGTCAGCATGTTGTTTCAAGTGAAACAATTTCTGCTTTCCCTGAACAACCCAGAGAAAATCTTGGCAATTTGCAAGGATCTGATTTAGTTATTGGCCGTTTCCTTGTTTATTGGGACCGCCAAAAGCCACCAGATGCACAGGAGAGAGCATTGGAGTCATTAGAAGTACTTGAATTGGTACGGCAGTGGGGAAAGCTGGTGAAAATAGAGGGTGTATTATATCGGCGGTTCTGTCCCCAGGATGAACATCGAGAAATTTGTCAAGTGGTGTTACCAGCGGCTCTCAGGGAAAGGGTTCTTACAAGTCTGCATGATGATCATGGCCATTAAGGGATTGAGCGGACGGCGAGCTTAGTGAGAACTCGGTGTTATTGGCCTGGTATGTTCAAGTTCATTGAAGAATGGTGTAAAAAATGCCAGCGTTGCACCCTAGCTAAAGTGGTACGACCAAAAGTACGTAGTTTTATGGGACACTTGACTGCGGAGAGGCCATTGGATATATTGGCCATTGATTTTACTTTGCTGGAACCTGCATCAAATGGACTTGAAAATGTACTGGTTATGACTGATGTATTCTCAAAGTTTACACAGGCTATCCCAACAAAGGATCAAACGGCATCAACAGTGGCACGTGTTCTAGTAGAACGTTGGTTCTACTTATTTGGTGTACCACGACAAATCCACTCAGATCAGGGGCGGTGCTTTGAAAGCAGACTTATTCAAGAGTTATGTAGACTGTATGGTATTTCAAAAACTCGCACGACACCTTATCGACCACAAGGAAATGGCCAATGTGAGCGTTTTAATAGAACAATGCATGACTTGTTACGTACTCTGCCTCCAGAAGAAAAATGCCATTGGCCAGACCATCTCGCCCAGGTAGTATATGCGTATAACACCACTGAACACCAGACTACTGGGTACTGTCCTTATGTTCTTATGTTTGGACAGGAACCACATTTACCCCTTGACTTCATGTTAGGATTGGACAATCACACCCAGAGTGAAGTGGACTGGGTAGTGGACCATAAAGACAATCTGGAACGGATGTTTAATAAGGCTCGAGCCCGCCTTAAGTGTGCCACAGAGCATCGTGGCCGACTAAATGATCTTAAGGTGTGCCATGAAAGGTTACAAGAAGGCCAGGTGGTGTACCAGAGAGCTCATAACATCAAAGGCAGGAATAAGATCCAAGATGCCTGGGATCCTACTCCGTATATGGTGGTCCGGTGTCCAGATGAAAATGGAGCGGTGTATTCTATTGCCCCTGTGGATGGAGGAGGTAATCTGAGACATATTCACCGCTGTGAGTTACGTCCAGCTCATGTTTCCTTGGATGACCCTGGACTTCCGGTTCTAGTGGACCATCAAGAAACCTCTGAAGATCGAGATGGGGACATGGTTGTTGTGTCCCTACTGCCTGAGTGTACATCTGCTCACAAGAAAGTTATTACACCTCAAGAAGATAACATCTATCCAACTATAGTAGAGGATGGTGTTAATGAACATCGGTCTTCACAACCAGAAGTTGTAGTAAGGCGTACTAAGAGGTCAACAGCTGGATGCCATTTAAACCCATATCGTCTCCCCCGGTCAGCATGTACTAGTGAAGTCCAGCTAAGTGGTCAGTTTGCTCTCCCTATGATAAGGTTGTCCAACAATAGGCCCCACGAAATGTTCCGCCCATGGTTGTAGTGTGATGTGATCGACGGGACGTCGATTCAAATCTAGGGGGTAGATTGTAACGGGGCGTGTTTCAGGAACTACAAACCCCATTAGTTTGGATTGTAACGGGGCGTGTTTTAGGAACTACGAATCCCATCAGCCTCAGTTCTATAAGAGGAAGTGATGAGATTCGCTCTTCCATTTCCGCCCTTTGGTTTCCGCTGACGATGTATGAATGGAAGTCGCGCCAGATCTAAGGTATGGCATTGGGACGCTAGATTAGTAGGTCTTGTGAAATTATTATACATGTAGTGATGTGTTGAATAATGCGTTGGCCTTCTGTTTGTTGTACGTCTTCCTGTTCATTGAAATGGGAGTCGCAGCTGGTTTACGTGTTGCATGGTGGCAATAGACCAAATGTAAGGATCGTTTGTGCAGTTACACGTCAAAGAGTGGAACATTGTTGAGTGTGAACATGATGCATCGTTAGGAGGTAGTAATTTTATTATCCGATGATTGCATGGTCATGTGTATTTAACACATGTTTTATTAATCATGTTATGTTGTTTGTTTTTTAGTATTGTGGCTGGATGGTTACCCGAGTGTCATAATCCAAAATAACGGATGGTAGAGGTATATTATTTTTATTTTTTAGTTATAGGGTTTAAAAAGGGAGTTTTAAATGTTTTTAATGATTTTAATGTTTTTCTTGATTGTCTAATTTCTTGTAAAATGTTTTGGGTATGTGATTTTCTTTTGTACTGTAAATATTTCTTTTTAGTAATGGATTGTTTTCCCTTACAGGGATGCACGATTACCGTTTATTTTTGGTTGAATTATTGTTGAGATTGTGTTTTTCTTTTTTTGGTTTGATGTTGGACCAGAGTTGGTTGCGGGAGAACTGAGGTCATACCAAAGACAAAAAAGGGACTAAATAGATCATAGTCATCTTACAGGTTGACTTACTCGTTCTGTTTGCATTACCCACGGTTAATATTATTGTATGGTTTGTTTTTTTGTTGTAGATTTCTTTTTGACCTGACGGTGGCTGCGGGGTTGCCTTCACTGGTGGATTGCAGTGGTGTGGTCGTTTGGTCACCTTATTTTTCCTTTCCTTTTAGGTCTGCAGTGGGATTTGCCGTGAGCTGGTTTGCAGTGGGAGCACATTTGTTTGCATGCCTTTCTTGCTTTCACAACCTAGGTAACCTGTGGCCATCCGCGGGTTTTGTCTTTTTCTATTTTGTTTTTTTATTTACTTTTCTTTGTGGGTAATTGTATTAATGGTCTGTAGCATCCTTTTAACACATTAACGTTTATATTATTTTCTTCTGAATAAATATGTTTGTTTGTTAAAGCTTCACTACCGCTTTCTGCCTGATTATTTCCCTCTTGTGGGTCATGATGTTACATTTGTTTAGATAAATCGCTCAGAGGGGTTTGACCAAACAGTTAGATGAACTAGGTTATTTACAAATCATCCAAGCACCTGATTCCTAGCCACTAAATCTGATGAACTGCTTTATAACCTAATGTTCTTCAGTCTCATTGATGAAGGATCAAGAATAAACACCAACCTGTTTGTTCTTCAGTGTGTTTCATTCTGCAGGGTTCTGGATCTCTCATGTTCTCTCTGTCCTTCAATAAACTCTGTCTCTGCAGATTTCACTTCTTCCTGATGCTCTGATGCTTGTACTTGTAGGCTGGAAAAAAAAATCCATCTATTATTATTAATCTTTTCTCTCATTAATATACAGTCACAGAAATATGGAAAAAAAAACACATACAATTAAAAGACACCAAATATAAACAATGCAAGAATTTAAAAAGTGAAAGAATAAACACACATAGAAATATAATTTTACAAATTTGCCAGGTACAAATAAACCACCAATGAATTGAGTTTAACATAATCTAATTTGTTTTTGTATGTTTAAGTTTTGTTTTTATATGAAACATGGTTTATCAGAGATTAATGAACAAATGCTGTTGTGATACTTAAGTTATATCTTGTAATGTCACAATAGTGGTGGTCAGTAATGAAGTAACTTTACTTCGTTACTGTACTTAAGTACATTTTTCAAGTATCTGTACTTTACTGCAGTAGTTTTATTTTGAGTAACTTTTACTTCACTACATTCCAAAGCGTAAGATTGCAATTTTTACTTCACTACATTTCATAAAACACGTCGTTACTCCTTATAATACATCACATGCTCTGAGACGCAGAAGCAGGGTCTGATTCATGAACAAACTGATTATTTTCAATGAACCTGTTAAATCGGTTCGCAAATCGTAACAAACAATTCATTCACGAATTGGAATGGTCCAATTGCAGCTGTTCTCGAGTCGACAACTCACTGATTCAAATAATCTGTTTAGAGCGAGTCTCCAGTGAACTGAAATCACAACCCTGATGAGACGTCTATTTGATGTTTACTAATGTTTACTACTATTTGATGAAGTTACTAATGTCGAATTTTAGGATTAATTATTGTAACTGAAAATCATATTTAGGTCAAGACTGTCAGTTGTTTGTGAACTAAATCTGCTGTAAAGGGTGATCTATTTAAGCCCACTGCTTGAATGCAGACAGATCAATGTCAGTGTCTCTATGTTTTAGGTCAAAAAATGAAACATTAAAATAACACAGATTAAATAAAATAACTCATGCACGTTCATATTCCCCGCTGCTGTAACGTTAGCAGTTTTATTAAAATGCTACGCATTTAGCCCTATGTGACGTCTGTTTTTATATTGTTTATCAACAGAATAATTGTTATATTGTTTAGATCAATTAGCCGAGTAGACAGATATGAATGTTTATTCATAACCATACTGGAAAGTAAGTGCATATGGTTAGCTGATGCTAACTGTCTAGCTAACAAACTTGCTGGTGCTAAGTTGAGGAAATTTTTAGATATAAAGTCCAAATATATTTATTCAACCACCTAGATAGATTACATCTGAGGGAAAAAGAAAGGATGTGATGTTTAGAACATTGTAACTACAGTAATTATAAAAGTGGGAAGTGATGCCCTCTGGGGGCATTTGGCCAGGGGTGTTTTTACACAACAGACAAGGTTTGAGAAGAAAAAAAAAACATTATGAAAATATAATTATATTTTCCTAACCCCAGGTATTTTGAGCAGTAGGATTATAAAAATGTATGCTAATATAAAATTAAATTAAGTAGTCTATATAAAATTGTTAAATAAATCTATCAGTAATTTTTATGTAAGTACATAAAAAATCGAGTACTTTTGTACTTTCACTCGAGTAAAATTGAAACAGCAGTACTTTTACTGGAGTAATATTTTATAACACATATCTGTACTTTTACTCAAGTACTTGATTTGTGTACTTGGTCCACCGTTTTCTTGTCTTGACAATAAAATGAGCTTAATGTGGCAATTAACATATTTAAAATCAGCATAGTGAATGAGGTGAAAACAAGAACTACTGACATGAATAGAGGATTGTCAGCAGCTAATATTGATGAGCCTCAGACTATAAACACTCATTAAACAAGCCATTCAGGATCAGCAGATCAGCTCACTGAATATTTGCTGTTAGAAACTCATTTTTATCCAACATATGAATCTGAATATATTTCGAATTTTATTTACGGCATTCATAACAGCAAAGTGTTTCCCTTCTGACCGTTTTCTATGTGAAGATAAACAGACAATTGTCAATTGATGCTGACAATCGATTTAAATCATTAAACTCTTTAAACGTTAAGTGTTTGCAGACACACACACAGCATCAAATCTGATGAAAATAATTCAGATACGATTCTGTAAAAATATTGCTCAAACAAAGGTGTAAAGTGTGAACTGTTTACCTCAAAAAACCGCCACACTGAAGCGCGCACCCGAATGATGACGTCATCACCGCGAGGCGAAACCAACCGTAAATAATCAAAACATCTGGATTTTTTTTTCCAATGTTTTTCCAACATATGGTCTTTCCATATATGTTTATGATCATATTGATTGCCTTTGGGGAAACTATAGAGCATGTTTTAATAAAATGTCAAAACTATGAAAAAGAATGTAAAACTCATTAAGGAAGTAAGAAATATAGGTGTTGAAAAAGCAGGTACAACAAGGTAAAATATATGGTGCTATTATAAAATACGTATATTGCAGGAGAATTTAGAATTATAATTTACTAAAATATTTGTTTATATACAATAATTTATTTATTTTATTTTAAATTATTATTATTGTTAGTACTTCACACTCCAGTCCTGTTGGTGGCGGTAAATGCACCAAAAGTTGGTTTGCCATCCGCCATAAAACGTCATTAAAAGAAGAAGAAGAAGAAGAAGAAGAAGATTGCCTTTGGGTCTTTCCATTGCTGCGTCCCAATTCGCATACTATCCGTCCTAAATAGTATTCGAAAATATAATTATTTTGTCCCAAATCAAAAGTATGCCAACGATTCCCGGATGGTCATTAATTTTTTTTTGTTTGTTTTGTTTTTAATGAAAATCAGAAAATGTACACGTAAAACAGGCTTTAAATGAACAAACTTAGGTCATAAGACATAAAGAAGAAAAAAAACACAGTTGCGGATACAAGGCAGACATAAATATAAATTATATACATTGTACATCGTTAACATCAATAAATGAATATAAGTTAGAAATCATGATGAAAAATATGAAAAAAAAAATCAATTAAATCAATCTAACTAAATGCAGAAGGGGTTATGAGATATTATGAATCACTAAATTGGTTGAAAAAATTAGCTAATGTAATAGCTTTATTTCTTGACAGTGTATGTAAGGAAGAAGCAATAATTTGAAGGTCATTTATGAAATGAGAGAAAGAAGGGGTGCATTTCAAAAATCTACACTTATGAATGAAGAATTTACGACAGAAAATAAGGTTGTTAATTAAGTAGTATTGCATACAGTCTTTTTTAAATATTCCAAACTTAATTAGTTTATAGTTAAGAGGGTTAATATGGATATTGATGAAGGACATTCTGTTATTCAAATGAGACCAGAACAGTTGAAGAAAATATGCTCAGTGGTTTCAATGTCACTTTCACAGAATTGACAAGAGTTTTCCTCAATATCAAATTTTGTTCTAAGGAATTCTTTCGATGGATATATATCATTCATTATTTTAAAATGAAGTTATTTTACTTTTGGGAAGATTGGAAAAGAGAGGTAGCTCATTCTAATTTCTTTTAACTCCTTTGAGTCAAAATCTTTAAAAAATATGGTGATTATGGTGAGTTGATTTGGAGAAAGTCTATTAATGAAAATATTTCTTATAAATATGTTGGTGCATTTTTTATCTCTAATAGACAAAGTATCCAATTTCAGAGACAGAGGAGAAAATGTCACAGAATAATGAGAAAGAGTTCCTTTGATCAATAATATTATACTTTTAGGAATGGCATTTACAGCTGTATAAAACTCTTTATGATGACATACAAATCCATGTTTCAGGCAGAAATCATTGTAACTGAGAATGTCACCATGGTTATACATTAGGGGTGGCACGGTACACAGGTGTCACGGTTCGGTATGTACCTCGGTTCTGGGGTCACGGTTCGATACTATTTTGGTACAACAGGGGGGGAAAAAAATCTACTATGCTCATTTTCTTTTCATTTATTTTGAACCGACAGTAGTGCAAATTACATTTTTTTTTCATCTAGATGTGAAAATACTAAATATTATTACATGCTATATATAAAATATGTTTTGTTCACAATTGAGTGTACACAAATCAAAGCAGACCTTTATACAGTGATTATTAATAAGACAATAAGTGTTTAAAGTTGACTCTGCTGGTATAAGGAAACAGTTGAAGTGATCGCGCCGGAGCGCGCGCGTGCACACACACACACACACACACACACACACAAAGTTCCAGCATTGCTAACTTGGCAGCGCAGTTGGTACTTTATCAAAATAAAATACAGTGAACCAAACATCAGCACGCGCGCCTCTGTTTCACCGCTGGAACGCGACTGAAGTACAAAGCCTATCATTTACATAATAAATAATAGTTTAGCATTCAGATACGTTACATCGCAAATATGGAAATATTATGGAATATTTGGATTTGTGCCGTATGAGAGCGGTAGGATGCATGAGCACAAAGCTCCATTTCGCAAACAGTTGAGTGAGCAAGCCTTTAAAGTATACTCCTTTGTAGGGGTGTTCGATATGACGATTTTTGATCGTGGACGATAAAAATCTCTCCACGATCTGCATTTGAAGAAATATCGTAGTATCGTGCTACAGTGCACATTCTATCAATTACAGTTTCGGCGCGTCCGTCTCTATATATTGTACAACACGACATACAGCGGTAGAGTTACTCTGACAGGACACTGCACTTATTCGCGATCGCAAGAAATACATTATTTGCATACAAGCCTTGCCAATTTCGTTCGCGCGCTGGTCTGACGTGCGCTTTTAAAGAGCGCATTCACCAGAAGCACGCGCGCTAAAAAGCCTGTCTAACAGCGCCTGATTACTGAACTCTGAACTGTTATCTCTTGCGCTAATACTGTCAAAACACAAGGTTTACAGTTGGTTATGTCTAAAATTAAAGTAAACAGACGATAGAGAAACGGATGCGTGCCTGTATATTAGATGCGTACAGGGTCTTAAAGGGACAGCCGACTGTCATTAAAGGGATAGTTCACCCTAAAATTTAATTTCTGTCATTATTTACTCACTCACATGTTGTCCCAATCCTGTATTAATTTCTTTCTTGTGCTGAACACAAAAGATGATATTTTGAAGAATGTGGTTAACCAACCTGTTGCTGGTCCACATTGACTTTGATAGTAGGAAAAAAAATCATATCATGGGCGTCGCTAGGCCATTTTTAGGGGGGCTTTAGTCATGGGAGAGCAATCGGTTTCCAATCTACTGTAAAGTTTTCGCTGCATTCACCACTCATCACACCACAGCTGTTTCCATCAGTGAAAGCCCTTAACACATATGAACGCGTACTTTATAAAACGATCACGTTATTGCTATTTTCATTTGAAAATTTAGCTTTCAATATAGAACATAATATTACAGTGCATGTCGCATTAACTACCATACAGTTATGCATAGAAATGATTAAAGACAGTGACTGACAGCACTCAGTCAGTGCACTCATTTTAATTGCATATCAGAGTGATTGACAGAGATTGAAACGTGTGTGGGTTTTGTACTAATTTAAAAAAAAATAATTTTTATTGTTTGAATTGAATTTATGTAGAACGGTTCTACAATTTTTTGTACAAATTTTCAGTCAATTTTTTTTGTAAATATTTATTTTTTATTATTATACCCTCATTGGGGGCTGAGCCACTGGCTGAATCACTTTCAATGCAGTTATGCATTTCGTCCCGAATGCACAGCCAGGCAGGCAAGCCGCTCTAGACCTTCGATCGCACACAGTAGCCAGCCCTCTCCCCCGCCCCTCCGTCCATGCCGCTGTTGCGCGCTCAGACAGCAACAGCTCAGCGCGTGCCCGTCGGTCAACAATTTCAAAAGAAGTTAAGAAAGAAGACGAAGAAGACTACCGGTAAGTAAATAAGTCAAAAATATTCTTTAGTAAAAGAAGACGAGGAATTATGTGTCGTGACATGTGCTTTTTAAGTGCCAAATGGTTACTTATACTGTTACAGCAGCTTTTTGATGTGTCTTTGACACGTTTTGACAAGAGTTACCTAGCTAACGTCGTTAGCTGGTGCATGTATATGCTATGTCAATTTTCAGACAATGAAGAGAAAGTCCTGTTACATAAAGCAAAGATGTGATTGTTTATGTCCTTGCTTTTATTTGTATCTGCCAGTATCTGCTTTTCAGGATCAGATCGATGGAGGTGATGCCAGAACTGAACACATCTCTTCTGGATCTCAATCGCAGTAAACTTTTATTTTTATTTTTCGTAAGCATCATTTAGTATAATTTAATTTAAAAAGCTAATTTATTTAAATTTTTTAATTTAATTAAAAAAAAAATTATGCTCGTGGGTACATTCATTTGGAGTATTACTACACTCCATAGACACTCCATGACATTCCATAGACAAAATATTATTATTTTTTTTTTACTGTACGCCTACCAAAATTCTGCATACAACCATTTGTAATAAAATATTGATTGTAAGCTATCTTACTTATGAAAACTCAAGAAATTTCATCATAAATTTGCAAAACACAAGCATGTGATGCTAACATATTATTGTAATATAATCAGTATAATCACTATAATCAGACTTTAACCAGTAATATATTTTTAAGATACTGAAAAACACAAATGTCAAAACTTCTACGGTGCACCAGTGATTATATGTATAGCATACAGTATAAAAATAAACATTTCAAGCTAAAAAGAGACTCAAGTAACAAACTTTTTCTTTTTTTTTTGTTTTGTTTTGTTTTTTATAAGTAACAGTCATGTTTCAGCAAAGCAAATCATTTATCACACATTTTAAACAAGTATTTTAGTTTTTTCACTGACCACACATAAATGCTGTTTTTCTTAAAAACACAAACATGCACGTTCATGATGCTGGCACACTATTGTAGACCAGTTTGTGCTGAATACAGTATAATCAGACTTTAGCCATTAATATGCTTTTAAGATTCTGAAAAACACCAATGGTAATACATGGGATGGTATGACAACATGTTACAAAGGCAGTTCATTCATCATACATTTTAAACACATATTTAGCATTTATTTAAGTTTATTGAACTTATAAAACACAACATTCTCATCTTTTAAAGATGTCAATAAATAAAATGTGATTATATGTAACATATTATATAAAAATAAACATTTACAATAGCCTGGCTAGGCCATAATAAAATGTCTTACTTTTTTTTTCTGTGAACAATGATGTCCATTCTGTGAATTAAAGATTTCCAAAAATAAAATAAATAAAATAAAAAAAGTTTAAGTTATAAACATTATTAAATAAAAACAAAACTCGCAACTCCTCTTTGACGTAATCTCCGATGTGAAACTGAGGGTCTGCTTTAGAGCCTCACAGAGACGGGAGGGTCGAGTTACTGACCAGATGATCTGAGATGTTATCCTTTTTTCTTTTTCCAGAGTGAACGAAGACATCTTAAAAAATTTTATTATTACTATTATTATTATTATTATTATTATTATTATTATTATTAAAGCATAATCTTAAGAGTTTAAATAAGATCGTTCAAAATGAAATGACTGTTTAAATGAAATCTTAAAAGTTTTAAATAACATATTTTATTTTTTACTTGTAAATTTAATCTAAAATATGATTTTTATTCAACAGTACCTTTTTCAAAAACTTAGTTGGACCTTTTAAAGGAGACTTGTACTTAATTAATTTGATTTCAAAAACATCCGTTTTGAAGAGAGATTTTATGACTTTTGCAGGCACCAGCCCTTTTCCCAGCTCATTTAAAATGTTTGTTTAAGTCAACTACAGACCACGACACGCATTCTTTGGAGTTGTAAACTATGCTTGAATGAATCAGCACATGTGAGGAGCATCTTCTGTGGCTCTCCTGAGAATATTTAATTGATCTTAAAAAACAGGGGGTAGAAAATACCTACGTTGTTAAAACCTATATACAATTGTTTTGCTATACACTTTTGTTGTTAATAGTTAATAATTTACTTATTAATAGTGGTAATACTTTTAAGTTTTAAGGGTTCACAAGTCTCATAGAGCTATATTATCTTCATTTATGACTTTTCTTATTTCTACAAAGATTCAATTCCTAGTAAAATAAGAGCACACGTGATATTACAAAATAAATCAGGTTGACAAATGTTTTTAAAAATAGGGAATGCCAACTCCAAACAGATCCTCACACCCACACACACACACCCACACACACACACACACACACACACACACACACACACACACACACACACACACACACACATCCACACACACACACACACACACACACACACACACACATACACATCCACACACACACACACACACACACACACACACACACACACCATTCAGGAAGGTCAGCAGTTCAGATCAGAACTTTTTCCAAAATCAAGTATTGTGCATTTCTATAATACTTGGTGATTTTAAAGCATAAACTTACTTTAAAGTTTGAATAAAAGGTTACCAAATATAGTTTCATGCCAGTTGTGTTCTAACAAAATCATTAATCGGTTCTCTTTGTTTTATACTATTTACTTGTATTACTGCACAAAGGTTCCCGCTACTTTTATAAGCCTGATACACGAGGAAGTTAGAATCAGGCTACAAAATAAGTTTGACACAACGTTTTTACAGTTTTTTACAGACGCTAGGACACATTTCTCAATACTTAGGTCACTTTTGCAAAACTCTTCACACAGTTCTCCTAACCAACTTTCAGCTTGGCACAGCAGTTCATTTCACATTCAAAATGCACTACAACTACCAAAACACTTTATTCAGGTCTCAAATCAACTCATTCTTCCAGAACACTAGCAAAGGTTGACAGCCGACAAACACACTTTGTCACCCACAAAACAATGACCTAAAAAACACTAACAACATGTAGCATTATACAATGTTTTCTTGTGTAAAACAAGGACATATCTCTGTTTATAATTCACTGCAATATATGTTACTGGAATGAATCAGACATGATGCAGAATTCGTCAATATTTTATGTCGTTTATTTATTTTATAAGTAATTTAGTAATTTCAAAATACAACAATTTGTATACACACCATCCACTGATACAGATACAATAGTAACGCTAATCTACTCGGTCTTCTCCATTTGGCCACAGGTTCTCATCCAAATCGTATGTCATCTAAGGCAATACACCTAGGAAAGAATCTTTTGGCATGCCTGATCCATACCTGCAATCTTCTGCTGATACACTATATTGCCAAAAGTATTGGGTCACCCCCTTCTTTAGAACAGAAAAACACTTCCAAAACTGTGGCAACGAAGATGGAAACATAATTCATTTATTTAAAAATTGTATTTCCATCTCTGTTGCAACAGTTTTTGAAGTGTCTAAAATGACTGTGTCCCATATGTACAAGTCATTGGTGTTTAGTGATGAATTGGCTGCACTCGCAGACCAACCTCTCTCTGAAGGACCATGATTTATTACATGATCAGTTATAGTTGCCCTGATCTCATCTGAGACTACAGCTCTTGATCTTCCTCTTATTCTTCTTCCACCGCGCATACGTCGCCCTCTTGCTCTTTCAGCCACTTCTCTGTGTCCGGCTTGGTCCATGTTTACATCACAATGCAAAATATTCAATGCAAATATTTTTTATAGATGATAATGAAATTATGTAAAAGAGTAACACATGAAGGTCTTCAGCTACAAAAGGAATCACCTGTAGTTGGTCCAACGATTTTGATAGCATTTCATTTTCTTTTTCTAAATATATTTTACTGTAATAAAATATTATTGTAGAAATGCAGAAAATTGCTGTTTTATTCAGTTTTGTATTATGTCATTGTTTTGAACTCAAGTTTAACAATTTTGAAAAGAGTATGTAAACGTGTGCAAACTGGGCTTTAGGTACACAGAGTTTTGACAGTTGTTGTGTCGAAATGAGAAAAGAATTCATGGAATTTGAGAGAAGTAGTCATTGAATGCATTTTGTGCCAAAGCAATGAAAAATGATCCACAGTTTAGCCCACATAGACTTCTGTTGTGCTCACTGTGTGAAGAGTTTTGAAAAAGTGACCTAAGTATTGAGAAATGTGTCCTAGCGTCTGTAAAAAAACTGTAAGAAAGGCAATTTATTTATTTTATTTTATTTAGCTTTTTCCTTTCTTTTTTTTTTTGAAAATACAACTAAATCAGATAACAGATTATTCTTTTTGACAAACTACATTTAAAATGTGTGATCTTAAAATGATTTATTCTTATTTTCTAAGGGCCAATAGACGAACCTTCTTAACCCAACAAAGAAAACATATTTTACATTCATTCATCATATTTTATTCAATATTTTTGCACGAGTGACTTCATGTTCTTTGTAAGGGCTTGTCTAATACTTTAGATGCACAGAATGCAGATTTTTCACCATCCAACATGAAATTAAAGAGGTGTATCAGCCGAGCTCGTTTCACCTGTTTATTACTATTTCTTAGGTTATAATTTTTACTCGCATAGATATAGAACAGATATAGAATGAACATTATCGTCCATGCTTTTCCCTTACAGACCCGACAAGGTCTATGGGGGCACAGTGCTAAATTCCTAGAGACCTATAGTCACCCAGAAAATGTTCATCATTTAAGAAAATCATATCGCATACAGAATACAGAAAACCTCCTCTGGATCTACTGTGACTGTCATTTTACTCAGGGTTAGTGTTACGGATGACGCCGTTCACATTTTGTTTGCTGGCCTGTATATGTCATTACAATGACTGTAGGCGAGGCCTTGTCTCTCTAAGAGCAGTCAGCATTCAGTGTTTATAGAAATAAATGAAATTAAGAAAATTTCGACTTGAGAGCGTTTGACTAAGTCAGTATTACTTTTTAGGACAATTATCCTAAATCTCCATATCCGTAGGATGATAACTCTTGCTGATTTAGACATACAACTGAAACATCTCTCACCATCGAGCTCAAAGCCGCACATTCAGTAAAGTCAGAGGTTTTACACACTCTTGAAAAGGTTACAGGCATAAAATATAAAGGAATTTTGTGAGAACAAAAACCCTATGTACACAATTGTCTTTGTACGCGTCTCTAAACGTGACTTTAATAAATCACTGTTGTTTTAAGTGAAAGCGACGATTCAGTCCTTTTTATTCAGTCGTTGTGTTTTAGGTGTCCACCTTTTAGTTTTGTTCCAGGAATCAGGTACAACTGTAATTGAGCGTTGTCATGTCTGTCTGCTCTTCTTTAAGAAAAAATGCGGTCGGCAGTTTTTAACGCGTCTTAATTATCTTAATTTTTCACAATTGCAAATGTTTGTTTAGCTTAAATATTAGTCAGTTACAAAAGTGACAGGCGTGATGCTTATAAGTATTTTTTTTAAATAATTACGACAAAGTTACAGGTTTCCGGTACTCGGACGAACCCTTGACAGAGTGTTACTCAATCAGTCCTCTGCCTTATCTTTTAATAAAATATTCCATCGCATGTCACTAAGACAAATTCTGTTACAGCGTTCATAAATGTATATAAACGTACAAATCTTTATAGAGACAATAAGAACAATACGGTCTAACATCGCAAACACAAACGCTTGTTCTAACTCTTTCACACACCAGACTGGTCCCTGTACCCCTAAAACTGAGAGATATCTTGACGGCGCTAGGCCTCGTCACACCGTTGTGAGATATAAATCACAAAGTTTTTCATGGGGCGACGCTTTGAAACCAGAACAGTTCCATGACTTTGAGCGTCTGCATAACAATGAAAAGAAATACCAAATTTCCTAAAAAAATGTCCTAAGCAGGGTTGGGAAGGTTACTTTAAAAATGTAATAGGTTACAGATTACAAGTTACCCTATTTAAAATGTAATAGTAGTGTAACTTTTTCAATTACTTTATTAAAGTAATGTAACTGATTACTTTTACTTTTTAATTAGTTTTCTAAATTTCTAATGAATGTTTTCAACTGTTAATCATTTTCAAACATTTACACCATGCAGGGTTAACGTTACAGTAGTGCTCAACACTGATTACTGTCAGACTTCATCACTTGAATTAAGATGATACAATTTGAACACATCCACCACAGAATCCCACTTTAGTACCACCTTTTACTTTGAGATTAATCTGAAGTTCAATGCAGATTTAAAATCATAAGAAATAGGCCTAGTTTACTGATACTGTTTTTGAAACCAAATCTTTGCATAACTGCAGGAAACTTTGCATCTAACAATGCTTGGGGGAAGTTAATTAAAAAATAAATAAATAAAAGCATATACATCAACCCAAATACGGTTATCTAATACGCATGTGTCCTATTCTTTGTACTAAACTCTGGTGTCTTTTTGAAACATTGGTGTCTGTTTGTATATGATATGAGGATAGTTTTCTCAAAATAAATTGAAGTGACTCATGAAGTGACTCTTCAGTTCTAGAGATTGTTTATTTGTTCATGTACTCAAGTATATATTAAGGTGGCAGAGACTGAAAACACCGTGAGCGATACACACGCACCAGTGTTGCCAACTGCTTTCAACTGAAAGTAGCTAAAACTGGTAGCTAAATGTCACTAGATGACATCATAGTGACAAATTCACTGAACTACAGGTGCATCTCAATAAATTATAATGTTGTGGAAAAGTTCATTTATTTCAGCAATTCAGCTCAAATTGTGAAACTCGTGTATTAAATGAATTCAGTGCACACAGACTGAAGTAGTTTAACCTGGTAACATGGAGTTGGAGTCCTCTCAGACCCTGGCAGAAGTTTCTCTCTGCACCTGATAGAAAGCACCGGTGCCACTCTCTGTACAGATCTCTTGCAGTCCTCACTCAATTTTGAAGGTGAGTGAGCATGGAGTCGTAAGCTTCGTGATTTCAGTCTGGAATTACTGCCGCGACTCTTTCAGTCTCAGCTTCAGCAACCTGCAGTGCTGTGGACAGCTCCATGTCTCCATATCTGGTCCATAGAGTTTCTTGAAGAAGAGCTTTAGTTTCATTCAGTTTTAACTCACATTCACTTGTAGTTTTTGCAAATTCATCTTTTTGCTGTTCTGTTAACACAGCTGGCTTCTCTGCGTCTAGCTCTGCCTCTAATTCTGCAATCATGCCTGCTTCAGGATCGTCATTTACTTCCATGACTTTCACTGCTTGCTTTGTGAGTTTATTTAAACTGCTTCGAAGATCCTCCATCATGTCTTTACAGGCTCTTGATGTAGTGTTGATTAGACGTGTGAATGCCCTTTTTTCCACTGTCCTTTCTGCTTTGAGCTGCTCGAGTGACTTCCCTACTGCCTCGCTGGCCATTTAGACTTCTGCTAACAGGTTAGGAAGGAATATATAATTCTTCAAAATATATTTTGTTATCTTCTAACTTGTCCCTCTGAGTCTCACAGGTTTCTGGTTCCTACTGGTATCCCGGTTTTTCACTGTGAAGCTGTTTCTTTTCATGCACAATTTCCCCGCTTGAAAGGGAGAGACATCATCAGCGGAGGCCTTAACTGGATTCCACTCTTCTTTTTATTGGTTCAATTTTGAAAAAAGCTGACATTATTTGTAGCAGAAAGGTGAGAAACCGGCTGCCACTCTGGGATATGATGATGGTTTGGATGTTTGTGCACTTTCCTTGCGTCCAGCTTCAGGTTTCAGCAGAGAAGTTGCGTCTGTCTCATCTCACGCGACAGCAGACTCTTTTTCTTCCTTTATTTCCGCCCCTCACTCCGATTGGCTGATGAATTATTATTATTAATTAATCTATTTTTCCATTTATCTCAGTTTGACTTGACAATCAATAGCACTTTGTAGGTCCTCAATCTCTTAAAATGCAAAGGTGATCAGGTCTTTTCTGTTGCAGCTCCAAGGCTTTGTAATGATCTTCCTCTGTCACTAAAATCATCTCCTACACTCGGTGTATTTCAGTTCTTGTATTCAGTTCTTGTGCTGTGTTATTTTTATTAGAGTTCGGTGGAGACTTTGGGTTTACTGTGAGCTTTGTTTTCTTACTGATCATGCCCAGTGGAGAAGCTTATGTCCAGAAGGAAGTTGTGGTTTGTGATTAATGTTAATAACATTATAATATTCACACACTAGACAGTTGAGTATCTAGCACACGGTGTGCATGCAGAGTGTGTAGCATGTAATTTGAGATTTCATTTGGATTTAAATTAAATCCTAGCGGTGGCCATTTAGTTTTATTAATGAATCAAAACGAAAGTGTCAAATGGTCAATAAATGAACTACTGCAAGTAAGTTTGAATATTTCCATGATTACTGTTATTTGGGGATTTATGACAGGATTTAATTTCATATATAGTTGCTGTTTTCACCTCATTAATTGATGTCTTCAGATCAGCTGTAAACTGCCATTAAAACTCATTTCATGGCTGTCAGCTGAGACAAACTTCATCATTAATCTCTCAACAGCACTTCATTATAGTTTGATAAAAATGTTATTTGCTGCTAACAAATTTATTTCTGAATTTGTGCACTTCTATTGTTTATTCTTTTCTTTTTAATACGGAACACTACTTTATTGTCTTTAATGTGGGATGATTCTCTATTATACGCAATGGTTTGTAACCCTCAGCTGGACAAAGTGATGATGGAGTCAAAAACCAGCTGGATATGGAGGCTATATACATAAAGAAGCAGAAACTGTAGAACAAGTATTAATACTACACCCTAATATGAATAGAAAGAATTGAAAGTAAGTAATAAATACAAATCTCTGCATGTGTCACATTTGCAATAAACATGATAGATAAGAGTCCAGGAACAGGGATAATAATAATGCAGTGTTTTTATTTATTAGGTGTAATATCCTCGCTCCAGTGCAGCAGGTGGCAGGAACTGTTCAGCTCGCTCCAAACCCTCCAGAAAAACCCACGAAGAAGACGAAAACGAAAACGAAAACGCGCAGATAGCAAGAGAAAGCGTTGCTCGTTGGATTTGATGCATGTCATGTCCTAGAAAACATTTTATAGATACAACTTTAGCACAGACGCTACTAATTTTAACTCTCGCGGACATTGTTTTAGTATATTTAATCCAATCCGTCTGATATGATAATTAATTGCTGACAAGCTACAGGCCTAAATCACAGAAATATGAGCGTTTCATATACTTATAAATTCTCTTCTTAGCGGACAAGACTGCAAGTAAGATTTCAGAAAGGGGTTATTGAAAACAAATCTGTTTCTGAAGGTTTCTCCGTATTTCCGCTTCTGTTTTATGTTGTTGTTGTTGTTGTGATGCGAAATCGAAAGTATTTTTAAACCAGTCATTTCTCATTAAGATTATTTGGTTATTCTACATGGCAGTGCATTTGTTTGTAACTCACTTTGTTTTATATAGTGTTTTTTGTTGCTGTTGCTGTTAACTCGACAGATTGATTCATCTCATTAACATCATCTCCAGGTCATACTGAACAGCAGATTGTCACATTAGTGCTGATCAATGATAGTTCATCTGCAGTATATCAGAGAAGAGAGGAAAGATGAGTATCTCACAGAAACAGAGGTAAGACTGAGTCTGCTTTATGAATAGAAAGAATTGAAAGTAAGTAATAAATGCAAATATCTGCATGTGTCACATTTGCAATAAACATTTTAAACATTTTAAAACATTTTAAACACTGCTCGAGTTTCAGATGTTTGCTGTAAAAAAAAAAAAAACCTTAAAAAAACTTCATAACTTCCTAATTAAAAAAAATAAATAAATAAAAAACATAAAAAGTAGCCAACAGATGATAAACATCTGAGAACTGAAAATCAAAATCATTAGTAAATGACTGCACACTTAATTTAAAAGGGTCATGTGATGCTTTTTAATGTTTTCATTTTCCTTTAGTGTGTAATGTATCTGTTTAAGATCTTCAAAGTTACAAAGGTCGTAGTCTCCTGTAAAGTGATTTATTCTGTCTCACAGAGAACACTGGTCCAGAAATGCCTAAAATGCCTCGACTGAGTCCAGATATTACTTTCACAAATGTCTGCATCACAATGTGAAATATTAGCGTAATGCTGTCTAAAGTTAAACACAAAGAGAAGACGAGGCTTCAGTGAGTTGTAGTGTTGTCGTCATGTTGTGGAGACATCAGCTATAAACACTTAAATAAAATACAATAAACCACACCTAAATAACTGTATTTAATGTTGGCACTTCAGGACATAAAGTTATTACAGTGAAGAATAAAAATTATAACTTCATGAGTTTGTATCTGAAAAGTAAGAGAGTTGCAAAATAAAAGCAGACCTCTGTGAACCGTTCAGCTCAGACTTGGACTCGGGGTCAGACGGATACGGTAATTATTACAACGACAGTGTTACTGTTATTGTTACACCCAATAAACAAAGTGATGAACTTTTAAAATAGCATCATATGGTCCCTTTAATTGAAGTATGCTAACAGAACTGTGTAGCGCTGACATTTCTTCTGTTTTAGTCAAAAAATAAAATGTTCTCTTTAATTAG
Source organism: Acrossocheilus fasciatus (assembly GCA_036784905.1). Lineage (NCBI taxonomy): Eukaryota > Metazoa > Chordata > Actinopteri > Cypriniformes > Cyprinidae > Acrossocheilus > Acrossocheilus fasciatus. The sequence goes on along the minus strand of CM071959.1, from coordinate 2,674,790 downwards.
ATCAGAAATACTTTACAGAAATTGTTAAACAAATGTAAGTCTGTAAACAAGAATGACTACTAACTTTAAAACTCTGCAAACGTTTCTGTGAAGGACGAGAGAATGTGTGACAATATAAAAGTCAAGTCACCTTTATTTATATAGCGCTTTCAACAATACAGATTGTGTCAAAGCACTTAACAGTATCAAATTGGAGGATAGAGTGTCAGTAATATATAATGATAAGATTAAACACTCAATTTTCAGTGAAAGGCATTTCATTATTGAATTCAGAGATGTAAAACACAGATGAACCTCCTGTAGTAAAGTTTCTCTTCTCTCTTGTGTCATTAGTGTAAGATCAGGATCACATGTGTCCAGCTCTGTGTCTGTGAAGAGTGACTGGTCAAAAGAAGGTTATCCACCGAACTTCAGTGAGGAAACACCATCAGCTACCAAAAGGTATTTAGTGTGTTCTTACTGTCGGTTGCACATGGACTGCTAGAAATTTTTTTGTTGAATATTTATCATGAATCTATATTGTTTAGATATTTATCAGCGTTTTCATTAAGATGTTAAGAGCATCAGCAAAGAAAATTAAAATTATTTGATGTGAACTATATATTTTGTAAACCCCATTAATTTTGATGCACTAACATAACTGCTGCACATTTGTATGAAAATACTCATTGTCATTGTTATTATTAGTTCACCAGCCCCTGTGTTGTTTGATTATAGGACAGAAAATATTGCAATTAGAGACCTAATATTTACCTAAATTTATAATTAAATAGATCCTATGCTTTTACCCGTGTGAATTTAAAAAAAAATATTTGCAAGCTATTTATCTAATAGTTTCCTGAAAATGAAGTACTTCATTTTATTCAGATATAGGGTTCAATATGAGACATTAGATTCAGACGTCCAGACTCACAGGAACTACAAGAATTTCAAAGACCATCTCCTGACGATCTTCCAGGTAGGAAAACACATTTTCAACAATGTTTACATTTATAACAAACAAATAGTTTATTGAACAACGCTTGCAAGAATATTCTATAAAAATGTGATTTCTGTTTTATCTTGATCATTTGTTTTCTTTTAGGAACACAATGTAAAATTAAAAAAAATATTTTTCTTTGATTTTAGGATCTTGAAAGCAAAATAATCACATTTCTGAAGAATGAGCTGAAAAAGTTTAAGAAAATATTACAAAAAGAAGACATGCAATGCTTTGTGAAGGACTTTAATGAGAACAGATGCAGTAACAAAGAAGCAGCTCTTGATCTCACGCTCTTCTTCCTGAGAGAGATGAAGCAAGATGAAGCTGCTGATACTCTAGAAGGTAAGAGACTCCTGATCATCTGTCAGACTGTCACTTATAAATGTATTGGAGAAAATAGTACATCTAAAATGCTAAAAAAAAAAAAAAAACTTTATTTTTATTTTGTCGCTGTATTTAGATGAGCTGGTCTTCATTCATCAGCTAAAGTGTAGTCTAAAGAAGAAGTATCAATGTGTGTTTGAAGGAATTGCGAAGCAAGGTGACTCCACACTTCTGAATAACATCTACACAGATCTCTATATCACTCAGGGTTGTAGTGAACAGGTCAATACTGAACATGAGGTAAGACAGATTGAAGTTGCTTCCAGGCGTCATGAATCACAGGAGATACAGGTTGAGTGCAAAAATGTGTTTGAAGCACCTGAACAAGACAAGCAGATCAGAACTGTACTGACAAAAGGAGTTGCTGGCATCGGAAAATCAGTCTCTGTGCAGAAGTTTGTTCTGGATTGGGCCGAAGGAAAAGAAAATCAAGATATCAGCTTCATATTTCCTCTTCCATTCAGAGAGATGAACTTAAAGGAGAAAGAAAAACTAAGTTTAATGGACCTTATAACTAAGTTTTTCCCAGAGACAAAAGGACTGAAGCTTACAAGAAGAAATCAATTCAGAGTCTTGTTCATTCTTGATGGATTGGATGAATGTCGACTTCCTGTAAACTTTAAGGATAATGAGACGTGGTCTGATGTATCATCGCCAGCCTCTCTGGATGTTCTCCTAACGAACCTCATCAAGGGAAATCTGCTTCCTTCTGCTCTCATCTGGATCACCACCAGACCAGCAGCTGCCAGTAAGATTCCTCCTGACTGTATCGACCGGCTGACAGAGATACGAGGATTCAATGATGCACAAAAGGAGGAGTACTTCAGAAGAAGATTAATGGATGAGAATCAGTCCAAAGAAATCATCGATCATGTTAAACAATCAAAGAGTCTCTTTATCATGTGCCACATCCCAGTCTTCTGCTGGATTTCAGCCACTGTTCTCCAGAACATTTTAGAGGAGAAAATAAATAATGTTGTGAAAAACAATCAGGCTGATGATGCCTCCAAAACACTGCAGGAGTCAAATACTGAAGACACTCCTAAGACTCTGACACAAATGTACACACACTTTCTCAGATTTCAGATCCAGCAGAGCAGACGAAAGTATGATGGAGAATACACACCAGATGTTTGCTGGGATAAAGATGCCATCTATTCACTGGGGAAACTGGCATTTGATCAGCTGGAAAGAAACAATGTGATCTTCTATGACACAGATCTGGAAGCCTGTGGTATTGACGTCTATAAGGCATCAGTGTACTCAGGCATGTGTACCCAGATCTTTAAGGAGGAAACCGGGATCGTTCTTGGTACCATGTACTGCTTCGTTCACTTGAGCATTCAAGAGTTTATTGCAGCCCTTTATGCACATCTGTTTCTAGACATCAACAAGAAATCTGTGTTTGATCAAGACTCTACAGAACAGGAAAACAAAAGTGAAACCATGATTGATTTGCTCAAGACTGCAGTGGACAAGGCACTAGAGAGTGATAATGGACACCTGGATCTTTTTCTTCGATTCCTCCTTGGTTTGTCACTCCAGTCCAATCAGCGACTCTTACAGGGTCTGTTCACAGAGCAAAATGGAAATGACCAGAGCAAAAAGGAAATAGTTCAGTACATCAAGCAGAAATTTGAAGCTAATCTGTCTCCAGAGAGATCCATCAATCTGTTCTACTGTCTGAATGAACTGAACGACCAAACTCTGGTGAAAGAGATTCAGACCCACCTTAGCAAAGGAAGTCTCTCATCTGCTGATCTTTCACCTGCCCAGTGGTCTGCTTTGGCCTTTGTGTTGTTGACATCAGAGGAGGAGCTGGAGGAGTTTGAGCTTCAGAAATTCAAGAAATCAGACGAGTGTCTCATTAGATTATCAGCAGTCATCAAAACCTCCAAAAGAGCTCTGTAAGTTAATCTTTTTTTGCTTTCATCCTGAAAAAGACATTTGTGTAGGGTTCCCATGCATCCTGGAAAACCTGGAAAATTAATTAGTGAAAATCTTGTTATTCTGAAATTATTTAAAAATATGTTTGTTTTTCTTTAGCTGAGAATGAAGAGATTTGTTCTTGAAACAATTAATGTTAGTAGAGAAAATGCTTTGTTCAGGGATACTGAGGTTTGACATATGAGAAGTATTTTGAATGATGATGGTTAGTCCATCAAATGTTTGCAGTAAATGTCAACAGATAATCAGCTACCTAGTGATTGTGATTTATTTTAATGTATAATTTCAGCCTTTCTGCAGTACCAGTAGAACCAAATACTGGGTCAGTGTGGTATTTGCTGATAGGCTGCTGCTTTCAAACATTCCTGTGCATATTTTTTGTAAGCACTCTGTAAAGAGCATTGTGTTTTTACAACATGTTTTACAGCATTGTGCATTGTAGACGATGTTGAGCACATGATCGCAATGGTAAAGGTGTTTAATCAGAATTCACTCAGTAATAGGGCTGTCACGATTTTATTAGACTATTCGATTTTTAAAAATCCTCGACTTCATTTTGCTGGCTTCGTCTAACCGGCAAAATACCGGAAGTAGTGCATTTCACGGACGAGAATCCATACTACTCAGTAATGCTTTTCCTTGAAACCATGGAAGTAGCACTTTCAAATGTTTAATTGATTGTAATTAAAGCTATAGATGAAAATATATATATTTATTATTTGTATTTAGCAAATGCATTCAATCTAATTATTCTGCAATCTTATTTCCCTTGTAGGCTAAATGATTGTGGCTTAACAGACAAAAGCTGTTCAGCTCTGGCTACTGTTCTTGGATCAGATACCAATCTGAAAGAGCTGAACATGAACAATAATAATCTGCAGGATTCAGGAGTGAAGCTGCTCTGCACTGGACTGCAAAATATGAAGTGTCATTTGGAAATACTGAGGTAAGTTTTGTGACAATCCCTTGTTTGGTTCGAATTCAGATCCATCTGTTAACATGGACCTAGATAATTTGCCACAGAATCGAGGACAGAACTGCTTCAGCTCAGTGAAATTTATAGGCTTTAATTCCAGCATGAACTCTACATTCCAGGTCCTTCCACAGCATTTCAATGTGGTTTAAGAGTGGACTTACGTTAGGCTATTTCAAAAATAAAATGTTCTTGTTTTTCAACCATTTTGAGGTTGTTTGTATGTTATGGATCTTTTAGATGGAAGGCTTTCACACCTGTTGAGTTTTAGGTAATTGAAACCTTAAAGGGGTCATGTATTCCATTTAAAATTATTCAAAGTTTTAATTGTCTTTCCTTGCCATCTACAAGTTATTTTCCTAATTATAATTGTTCATTATGAAATATTCTTTAACATGTTATTTATTTGGCTTGATGCTCTGCATCTACATTACGTATACAAACGAAACAAAATAAAAAATAAAAACCTGGAATGGAGTTACATGCTATATGTTGGATATTTCTGTCAGGGCCACTATCATCAAACATAATGACAATTTAATGTAACAACATAATTCAGGATGAAGTCTGACTCAATGAGGAATATCAGAAGGCCAAGTACTGACTGCTGAATAATACTGAATGGACCTTATATAAGGAAGTAGTGATAGGCGTTGTATTCCCATAGTTAGACATGAATCAGCTGATGCTTAAATTATTAACCTCAGAGACCTCAAGACACTCATCAAGATAACAGAGCAGCACTTTTAAATGTTTAACTCATTGCCATTAATGATATACATTAAGCTTGCTAGTTTGTTTTATCTATGAAATTTGAATCAATTAAATATACTGTGTGTATATTAGAATTTTGTTCATGTAAAAATAATTGGTATAAATTTATTTTTTGTACTTAACAGATATATTACATGTATCTAACTCTGTGATTTGTTTTATTTCTCTTGTAGGCTAAATGATTGTGGCTTAACAGACAAAAGCTGTTCAGCTCTGGCTACAGTTCTTGGATCAGATACCAATCTGAAAGAGCTGGACATGAGCAATAATAATCTGCAGGATTCAGGAGTGAAGCTGCTCTGCACTGGACTGCAAAATATTAATTGCAAATTAGAGATAATGAGGTAAGTTTTGTGACAATCCCTTGTGTTTGGTTAGAATTCAGATCCATCTGTTAACATGGACCTAGATAATTTGCCCCAGAATTGAGGACAGAACTGCTTCAGCTCAGTGAAATTTATAGGCTTTAATTCCAGCATGAACTCTACACTCCAGGTCCTTCCACAGCATTTCAATGTGTTTTAAGAGTGGATTTACATTTGTTTTTCAACCATTTTGAGGTTGTTTGTATGTTATGGATCATTTAGATGACTTTCACACCTGTTGAGTTTTAGATAATTGAAACCTTAAAGGGGTCATATACTCCATTTTAAATTATTTTATAATGTTCTCTGTGATGCAACTATAATGTTAGATTTTTACATCAAAAATCATCATAAATTAGATATAATAGGCTATTTTGTGTCCAGGTTTGGACCCTCTCTGCAGAACAATCTGTTTTTATAGGCGGGGCACATTCAAGACGCTGAAGTGAACGCCCACTGCTATGATTGGCTAACAGTTTTGCATATTAATGCAATACAATACAATATTTATTTGTGAAGCTGACCAAATTTTTGTACAGAATAGAATAAAAATTCAGAAATAAAATGAATAAAACAAGACTATCAAATTTAAAATACAACATTAACAAAACAACAATTAAACCATTGAACAAGGGGTATTGAAAGCTAGAGAGAGAATAGATATGTATTTAGAGCAGACTTAAAAGCAGAAATAGAGGGGGCTAATCTAATATGAAGAGGTAGACTGCAGTTGCAAAAGCTCGATCACCTTGTTTTTTAAGTCTAGATCTAGGCACGATGAGTAGACCGAGACCACTGGACCTCAGTGTTCTAGAAGAGGTGTACAGATGGAGCAGGTCAGTCAGGTACTGAGGGGACAAATTATTGAGGGCTTTATAAACAAATAACAGAATTTTAAAATCAATTCTATATTTGATAAGTAACCAGTGCAGTGTAGATAAAATAGGAGTTACTGGCTCATACTTGCGGGTGCAAGAAAGTAATCTAGCAGCTGTAGACGAGAGAGGGAAGACTGAGAAACACTGTAATAAAGTGAATAACAATAGCCTAAATGAGTTTTTACAAAAGCATGGATCACCGTTTGGAAGTTACTCTGTGATAAGAAAGTTGACGGAGATGAAAACCCGGGTTAAAGTTTTAAGTTTTGAAACTTACAGGATGTTTTTATAGTACGTTGACCTGTTACATGTCTAAAGATCAAGGGAAATGTAATTTCTCAGTTCATGACCCATTTCAGTAACTGTAAGCTGAAGGTTCTCAGGTGAGCTGATGTGTAAAATATTAAAGGTCTCTAGGCATTTTAGATTCAGTTGTACATTAAATTACACAGTAAACTGACAAGGAACACAAATAATTCATTTAATGGATTAATATTGTAAAGATAATTTCTAGAATAACTCATTAATCAGTTGAATGTTACATTTTCATTTCTATTTTAGACTTTCAGACTGCAGTATCACTGAAGAAGGTTATAAAGCTCTGTCTTCAGCTCTGAGATCAAACCCTTCACACCTGATAGAGCTGGATCTCACAGGAAATGATCCTGGACCATCAGGAGTGAAGCAGCTCAGTGATTTACTACAGGATCCTAACTGTCAACTGAAGACACTGAGGTGAGACGTGATGAAATAATGCAAAATAAATATGCAGGCAATTTATTTATAAATAATATTTCATTGAAACACTGTGAAAGGGATGAATTTACAAAATGTTTTAGAGTCAGATGTTGTTTTTCAAGTTTATTTATGAAAGGAAGTTTACTTCATCATCTCTTCTGCAGGTTTTTGGGTCCTGCTGCAGATGAAGCCTGTCAGTATGTGACTGGAATTGTGGGTAAAAACCCGTTACTCCTGAGAGAGCTGAATCTGAGTGGATGTGAACTAGGAGACACACGAGTGAATCAGATCTCTGCTCTACTGCAGGATAAACACTGTCAACTCAACTCACTGATGTAGGTTTTTTCATTGTTACAAGGACACTTTTAAATTCTTGCTGCTGGGTGTTTATGTGTCTTGTATAAGAGATTGAAAAAAATCATATGTGACTCATCACCAGTATTTGTCAACTGTCAGCTAAAACTGGTAAATATTAAACTAGGAAATAAATAATAAATAATAAATAATAAACTAGGAAACCCAGGAATGAAGATCATCTTGACTCTGTTTGAAAATGTACAGTGTAGACTGGAAAAGCTGAAGTAAGTATTTAAAAAGTGTCTCCCATTAATTACCCAGACTCTAGTGACCCACCACAGCTTCATAAATTCTAAAATATTTTACACTTCTCATCAGGACTGCACTATTAATCAAAATAAAATTGAAATTGTGATATGGGTTAGTGTAGTTATCAAATCACAAAAGGCTGCTATTTAATTAAATAAACCGTGCCACATGCACTTCACTCTTAAGCATTTACATGTGAGCAGATCATGAGTTAGTTTCAATAATTCCTGTCCTTCAACCAGTGCCCTCCGACATTTAGCATCCAGCACACTGGAAAAGAAGCGCCATGTCTTTAAAATTCACTTTGTTCATTCTTTAAGTGAACTTTTGCCTGCGCTCTAGTGATCAGATTCACTGTTTTGAAGCTTGAACACCAGAATAGAGTACAGATGACACATCCGGTGTGTAACGCCTGTGAGATCTGAGTCTGAGTCGCAGCGCTCGTCACTGGAGCTGCTGGAGACAAGGACTCGATTTGGCTTTTTTTAAAGGATAACAGTGGAGTTCAGTTCACAGATATTTGTGAGGAAACAGCCTCTTCATTAATCTTTAACATGTTTACCACTAAATATTAATTTTGGACTGAGCTATATTTGGAAATAAAAACAAAATAAATGCTGGTACATAAGTTATTGATTATTGTTTTATTTCTATTTTTATTTTGTTTATTTGTACATCCAAACAAAATTTGTCTGTCATAAAACTGAAAGCATTCAATAATTCAGGATCAGATTTAATATGAAGTGTATTTTAATCTAAGTGGTTTTGGTAATCTTGATGTATTTCTGATTTTTGTTTTGGCTAGTAGAGGCTGTTAAATGTTAAAAAAATAAATTATAATATTTGGCTGGTGAGCGAGTTATTTTGAGTTTATAACATGAATTTGAAAGGTTCACTTAATTTTACATTAATGTAATTTCCAATATTTTTTGGCAGATGATGTTAACAGATTTCACCAGATTTGTACAACAAAGTGTTTATAAACCTGTTGTGAACTAAACACAGAAATTTAAAGGTCACTGTTCAGTTTTCCACCAAAATAAAAGCCTGAGGGCTTAACATTACAAACTAAAGAGATTAATACATAAATATCACAATAGTAAAATTATCATTCCATCCTTCAAAACTGAAATCCTTCTCCAAGCTGCTTGTTCTGTGTAGTGTTATAAGTATGGTTTAGGCTTAAGTATTGTACTGTAAAATACATAATATTATTATAATTATCAAATAAAAAAAAAATATTTCACAGTGTGATTGTCATGCAGATCTCATATTGGTGGATAAAAGTAGAAGCTAAAGCTGCTATTTGTGTAATTGTATGTATAGCTTAATTAGTTTTGTTCTCTCTTCTACAGGTTAAACTGCATCAGTATTACAGATGAAGGTTGTGCTGCTCTGGCGTCAGCGTTTAATTCAAACCTCAGAGAGCTGGATCTGAGCAGGAATCAAATAAGAGACTCTGGAGTGACAGAAATCTCCAGTCTGCTGAGAAATTCACAGACACTACAGATACTCAGGTCTGAATCTGGTTAATCTAAACATGAATCAATGTAAAGCTCCGGCTGGTCTGTAAACTGGTGCTGTGTCTCAAGGAATGGGTCAGTAATGTCAAGTTGGTGAAGATACATTTATAAAATATTGACACACAGATTGCTTTTTTTTGAGGTGATGGGAAATGTTAATCTGTCTTTCTGTAGACTTTCAAACTGCAGGATCACCGAAGAAGGTTATAATACATTTGCAATCAAAATTTTTCAACCCCTTTGACCTGCAAGACATTTTTCTGTATAGAACACAATTTTATGAAAACAATTCAACAAAGGCATCAGTAAAGTATTGGGGAGAGTTTTTTTTAATACAATTTTGAGTGATTCTGAGAATGTAACATTTAATGTAAGATTAATGATAAAATTCAAACTGGCTCTAAACCTTCATGTTCAAAATTATTCAACCCCCAAAAAGACAGATAATCTTTGGTTTTCACATTTCCACTGCTTACTTTAAATTCAACCAGATATTTTCAATGAGAATTAAATCTGGAGACTGAACAGGACACTCAAAAACATTCTATGACTGATCCCTGAAACAAGCAGAAGTAGATTTGGATTGCTGTCCTGCAGGAAAGTCCATTGATCATCAGCTTCAGTCTTTGCACCAAAGGCATCACAATTCTTGTCAAAATGGCCTGATACTTCAGAGAACCCATGATGCCCTTCATACGGTCATGATTTCCACTCATGCTGCAGTAAAACAACCCCATAACAGGACTGATCCACCAAAGTCCCAGTTTGGTCACATCACTCCATAAAACATTCTTCCAGAGCTCCACAGATCTGTCCAAATGAATTTTACCCTTTTGTTCTTCTTGGTCAAGAGTGGTATTCAGCAAGATGCCTCAACATGAAGGCCATGCTTGTCTGGTGTTGTTCTTACACACTGCGTTGAAATGGTTTTCCTCCTTTCATTGGTTCATCTTGCAAGTCTTTGGCTGTACATTGCAGGCTTTTGTCAGTTGCTCTGATTAAACATTTTATGATATTATGCTTTTTCTCCAACACCCTCAAAGGTTTTCTGGTACAACAAACTTAAAGCTAAGGAACAAGGCTGAGAGCTTTTAATGTCTTGGAAATCTTCATATAGCCTTAAACTTTCTAAAGTAATACAATTATTTATTCTATAGCTTCTCTATAGCTTTTGTGAGAGCTCTGTTCACTAATTTCAGCACACGCGTGGGCTAACTGTGTGTATATGTAACAGTTTCTAAAGGCTTAATTGTGTTTTGAGACAATTTTATTCCCCACCATGCAAATAAGTGACTTAAAAATAGCAATGTTGAATAATTATGACATACCTCTGTTATTGAAATACTAAAAAATATGACATTATATATTGACATTATCACTTTTAGTATGGCAGTGAACTGATATAGATGCAATTTTTATTTTATCCTGGATCTTCAGACAAGCTTGTATTTGTAAAGTAATGCAGTCTCTGAGGGTTTGAGTAAATTTGATTGCAACTGTAGGTTATAATTGTGGAAAATAATGCAGGAATTGCATTTGTTGTAGTTTATGTTCACCAATATAGAACTGTACCCTGTTATACTGTGAAAAGGGTCTGTTCAGGCCTAAGCTTTTTCTTTTATAGAACATGTACTTGTATGACAATCTGTGTTGTAAGGAGGAATAATATCTTTTTTAATAGACTTTCAGACTGCAGTATCACTGAAGAAGGTTATAAAGCTCTGGCTTCAGCTCTGAGATCAAACCCTTCACACCTGACAGAGCTGGATCTCACAGGAAATGATCCTGGACCATCAGGAGTGAAGCAGCTCAGTGATTTACTGCAGGATCCAAACTGTCAACTGAAGACACTGAGGTGAGACGTGATGAAATAATGCAAAATAAATGATACGCATGTGAATTAATTACCTTATGTATAAATGTATATTATATTTAGGGATGCACGATACTGTTTTTTTGCCGAAATCCAATATGCAGATAATTTAACTCATTTTCGCCATTAGCTGATGCCGATATATAATTATTTTTAATTTTGGTTAGTTTTTAACAAGAACTTATTTGTTAGAATTAAATAAACAACAAAGTTATTTTATAATGACAGTACATTGAAGATTTGAAAATAGCTATAAATAAACTATATTTCAATCACTGATTTTTTTTTATCGGAATGATGCTGTTAACCTTAACATTTTATTTTATGATTTAACATTTGTAAATGATCTAAGCTAAAGAGTTGTTAAAATTCAGAATTTTTAGAGCTCATAATTTGTTTAAATAATATAACACATTACACATTAATGAATAAACTCTCATGTACGCTATAGCTTCCGACCTTTTTAAATCAAAACAGAATCATGATTATGGCATCAATTACTGCTTTATTTAATCATAAACGGTCTAAATATTTTTTGTGTATTTTCCATCATTTTATTAGAAGTAGGCTGACAGCGCCCCCTACAGAATTAATACTCCTTACCGAGCGTGCATTAGGACCCGGGGCTGCTGCCACTGCAGCGCTATTACTGTTATTACACTGAAGGCCTCATTCTGTAGATGCAGTGACTCCAGTCACCATTCAGGCAAAACTTTCTTCAAGAATGAGCCACAATGCTGACGTGATCTAATCGTTAGCACACCCTGAGCACTTACGAGTTAATGTATTCCTCTTATCAGCAAGACATATTGGCATACGTTTTCATATCTGGCCAATGCTGATATTTACATTTAAAGCCATTCCGATATTGGACCAACAATATCGTGCATCCCTTATTATATTATATTATTTCACTAATTCAGTAAGGTACACAATTTGTTGCATCAAAAATGATCAAACTTAAAGAGCAGATGCTGCAGCTGCTGTTGTTTTGATGATAAATGTCAACACAGTTTAGTTGTGTTAAAAGTTACAGGTTAATCAGACATTTTGGGTCACTAGATGTGCTGGTATTCAGTAGTTTGGTGCCTCAATATTTAACATTTATGACTGTTATTGTGAACATTTCTCATGAAAAATATTCAGAGTGACAACTTATCCTGAACGTTACTGAATGTAGTGTAAATCAGTGTTCGAATTGTGTCAAAGCTCTTGGGGGGTCCCCCTAACCAGACCCCCACCCTCCAAAAAAAAAAAAAAAAATTAAAATCTTATATAAATAAGATTCATATTTTTTTTTCTTGTCCTTCTTATCGTTGAGAGAACCTAATTTAAAAGCTTATTTTCTAGAAGTGTGCATTATTTGGCATCAACTTCTTATTCTAATTGACTTTGATTAAATATAAGACATTTGGGGCTGTTACCAAACAAATAAAAGGAAGCACAGAAGCTGCATCTGAAGAGGCGTTTAGATGTATTTAAACACGCACTGTAGGACATGAATGCATTTAACCTGCAGTTTACAACTGCATGAATAATGTTTGGATATTTTAATCATAAAACGTTGAATACTGATATTTGAAATTATTATTATTATTTTTTTTTTAAATGAAAAGGTAAAAAAAAAACAAAGTATATTTAAATGTTCAACTGTTAAAAATTGAACTAGAGGTTTCCGTTACAAACAGTGTTTGATAATCTTTAAATGTTTTGTGATGCAGTGCACAGTGAATTGAATCCTGCTTCATCTTCTCTTCTGCAGGTTTTTGGGTCCTGCTGCAGATGAAGCCTGTCAGTATGTGACTGGAATTGTGGGTAAAAACCCGTTACTCCTGAGAGAGCTGAATCTGAGTGGACGTAAACTAGGAGACACACGAGTGAATCAGATCTCTGCTCTACTGCAGGATAAACACTGTCAACTCAACACACTGATGTGAGTAACTTACATCATGTCACATGTTACATGACTAGTAATGTTGCAGCAGTCTATTTTAATGCTTATTTGAGTCCGACCCCACGTTATAAAGCTTGGAAGAGCCAGGGACATTTTTAATATAACTCTGATTATATTTGTCTGAAAGAAGAAATTCACATACATCTAGGATGGCTTGAGGGAGAGTAAATCATGCGGTAATTTTTATTGTTGGGTGAACTATTCCTTTAAGTGTCAAGTCAAGTCAAGTCAAGTGCACAGCGGTTGGAGAAAATAATGTGAAGTACATTAGAAATAACCAGTATTTTATTAATGTGTTTACCATCGTTTGCCTTTAATACAGCTTCCACCTTCTTAGAATAGATTCATACAATTTTTAAACAGACTTCAGATAAATTGTGTCTCTAACTTCTGCTGTGACTGCTGAATGTGATCATGAATACTGGCTACAAACTGAGGATTGAAGATAAATTTAATAGCATTGACCACCAACGTATGCCCTCACAGATGAACTGAACCCCTTTAATGCTTGCTTTGATCGTATAAACACAGAAGCACCCATCAAAGCTGAGCCCCACCTGACGACCTGACACTCACTTGTTTAACCAGTGAGGTGTGCTTCTACCTGAGCAGGGTGAATGAACATAAAGGGTCCGGCCCTGATGGTCTTCCTGACCGAGTGCTCAGGGTCTGCACAGAACAGCTGGCTGATGTCTTCACACACATTTTCAAGCTCTACTCGCTATATATATATATAAATATATATATAAATATGTCTCTGTGATTACTCTGCACAATGACAAACTTGAATCTAATCTAATTACTGGTAGTGTTTGGACATAAATGTGTTGGCAGTGTGTGAGCACAACCACCCTACAATGATAAAAATCCACCCGCTCCTTGTTTCTTAATCCCCATTAAACCAAATCAGTCTCATTAGATCTGCTGTTTTGATTCTCTGAGCAGTGTGACATCACATTGTTTAGGCCCCTCCCACAGATGATGACTGACAGTCCTGCATTACTGTAGTTTCTGCTACAGACGTCATCAGGGACCATACACATCCACAACACAGTCTCTTCACACTTCTGCTGTCTGGAGATGGTGCAGGAGAATGAAGTCAAGGACAGAAAGACTCTCAAACCATTTTTATCCACAAGACGTCAGACTCCAGAACAAGCCTTACAGCCAACAGACAACACACACAGCTTCGGGTTCAGACAGTTTCATTTCACTTCCATGAATGTTTCTCACAGTTAATGTACACAATCTCAGTCTGAAGCGTCTCACACAAGCTGCTGTGAATAATTAAGCAAAGTGTCTTCTCATTGGATAAGAACACGCAGTCTCCTGAATAATTATGAGACACCGATCCGTCATCGAAGTACTATAGTCCTGTGCCACGTCATAAACTGTGACGTCAACACAATGTAGATTTTAAACCTGGAAGACAAAAATCACGCAAAAAAAGCTCAAAATTAACCATTTTTCTCCAACAATTAAAATTAATGGATGCTAACATTGTCTTCTATGATGTGCAGCACAAACACCTGATAATATCTCAGAAAAAGTAGTCTGGGGTTTCATGACCCTTTAAAACTAACGTCCCATTACCCTCACTGACTGTTACCTTGTTTGTTATACAATATATATTTGTATATTTTTGTATATTTAATCTGTCTATATTCTATACTGTATATTTTTGTGTAGTTAATCTGTCTATATTCTATACTGTATATTTTTGTGTAAGGGAGACACAAAGTAAGTTGTTGTGGTCTAAACATTTGAAACATGAGCTCATTTCTGTCCGCTTCACTTGTTGGCCATACAGCAGGTCAAATACACAACCCAAATATCCAATAATTTCAGTTAATAATACCAAAATTACACAAACATTTCACTTTCATCCAATGAGACAGAACTGTTATCATTGTGTTTATTAATGGGACGCAACAGAATAGTTCTGTGCTGCTGAAGCAGAACATATTCATAGTGTTTATTGATGCTCATATCATCTCTCTGCCATCAAACCACCAGATTAATGAACGTCTAACACAACCGAACAGAACCGGTCCAGACTGGGCTTTATTCTGTGCAGGCGTTGGTTCTTCAGCCTTACCTGTTTCAGAGAAATATTACTGTACTCCACATCTACACCCAGACAAACCTACAGTTTTATTTAGATGTGCAAAGCTGAATCCGTGTATCAAAGCTGATCGAGCCGCTGGACAGAGCAGAGCGGATGTGTTTACGTTGTAGTGATGTGCAGACCAGCATCAGTTTAAGCACAAATACACAGCAGTCAGAACTTTTATTTTAGACAATATGCTCAGTTTTAGACAAAAGATGAAATGGGAATTATAGGAACGAAATAAAAAGATATTAAATAATTTAACACCTTCTACACGAGGTTGTTGGGAATTAAAACTTGTTTGTATTTCTATCAAGAATCAGGACAAATTGTACATAAACCATGAGAAGTGTAAATTATTTGATTAAATGAACTACTTTTTTGTTTTTCTGTTTTGAAGACCGAATTGTGGAAAATGATCCAAAGGTATTCGGACACTCTTCTCTGTTTTTTGTTTTATCAAGACATTGTGACTTTATTAAATGTTTTTCTTCTATCTTCACTCTTTCTCTCAATGTAGGTTAAGCGGCTGTGAAATGACAGATGAAGGTTGTTCTGCTGTGACTTCAGCTCTGAAATCAAACCCATCACACCTGAGAGAACTGAACCTGAGCGTGAATAAACTCGGAGACTCTGGAGTGAAAAACCTCAGCGATCTACTGATGAACACACAATTCAAGCTGCAGAAACTAGAGTTAGTATCATTATACTCTACAGCAGTTACAGTGTATCCTCAAATCCTAGTTTTGTTTTAGTTTTTATGGTTGTATATTTATTTACTTACTGTATATTATTTTCAGGTTTTCGCAACATTTTATTTATTGCACTGCATGGTGTTTACACATGATGAATTACTCTCACATGAACATAACGTGTCTGATTCATTGTCTTCAGTCTGTGTAGATGCAGTATTACAGAGGAACAGTGTCTCATCCTGACTTCAGCTCTGAAATCAAACCCATCACACCTGAGAGAACTGAACCTGAGCAGGAATCAAATAAAAAACACAGGAGTGAATCACTTATGTGACGTACTGAAGGATTCACGCTGTAAACTGGAGAGATTGAGGTCAGTAACATTCACATACAAGAGTAAAAAAGTGTTTTATTTAAACTAAATAGAATGAAGTGTAGAGGTGGGTAGTAACGAGTTACATTTACTTGAGTAAATTTTTGAGTAACTAATACTTTTAGAGTATATTTAAAGATGGGTACTTTTACTCTTACTCAAGTACATTTCTAGTGAAAAAACGGTACTTTTACTTCGTTACTGTGGACGACGCTCCTCTCGTTACTTTATCTTAATGCAATACAAGTTAAAAATCCTTCAATTTATTCCAAACGCGCAGTCTAATTTTTTTCAGGGCAATGAGCGACGCCCGTTCCCGAATGATTCATTCTTTTGAGTCAATTCTGTTCGAAGGCTGGATTAAACCAGTTGGCAAACCAGTGAATTGGTTCGTGAATCAGTTTGAATGATTCGTTCAGTTCCCTGCCGCACGCGCCGAGTCGTCTGAAGCGGTTCTCACTCAGAGTTGTAACATCAAGAGCATTGAAGACGTGGCTTTGAAGATTTGCTTTGAGTTGACTGTAGATCCAAAGGCTATTGTTTGCTAGCTATGAAGATCTTTATTAGGTGAACACCACGTGTGCTGTCTACGGTTCCACAGGTATAGAGAGGCTACATTCGATGACAGTACACGATACCACTACGACATTACCAGTTTGTTGTACATGTACCTTATACATTAAATACAATGTATAATTCATACATTAAATAAGCTGTCACAGAGTATGAAATGAACACCCGCCAAACCCACGTTAGCTCTGCGCAGCGGTGCACGACCTGTTCCAGGAGGAATGCCTTTGCCTAGACATAATTAATATTGATGTTTTCACAATATATACGTTTGCAGAAATATATATTTGCTTACATTTTGCAGAACAGACGGAAGAAGATCCGTCAATGTGCATTTGTTTTATGTTCAGATGTTCAGTATAGCGGTCATGTGAGGAGTTTTCACTCTTCTCTGTGTCATATATATACATATATAATACAGAATTAATATACTTTAAAATATTATTTATTTCAGTGATGCAAATCAGAATTTTCATCAGCTTTTACTCCAGTTTTCAGAGTCATACGATCCTTCAGAAATCATTCTAATATATTGATTTATTACCAGTGTTGGAAACAGTTTTGCTGCTTAATATGTTTTTGGAACATGTGACATTTTGTTCAGGATTCTTTGATGAATAAAAAGCTAAAATGAACAGCATTGATAATAAATCAACATATTGGAATGATTTCTGAAGGATTATGTGATACTGAAGACTGGCGTGAAGGCTGATGAAAATTCTGATTCGCATCATTGAAATAAATTACATTAAAAAACATTAAAAATCTTTTGAATGGCTGTGTATGTGCACACACACATTACATCAATTTTATCTATATAATAAAAATGGATAGATATAGTATATGATCCAAAGGAACTAGTAACTAACTACTTGTAGTTTTTTTTTTTTTTTTTTATCCGATACTTTTTTATTCTTACTCAAGTAACTATTCAGACTGTTACTTTTATTTGAGTACAGTTTTTGGGTGCTCTGCCAACCTCTGATGAAGTGACTTTTCTCATTTCTCTCAATGTAGGTTAAGCAGCTGTTATTTGACAGATGAAGGTTGTTCTGCTGTGACTTCAGCTCTGAAATCAAACCCATCACACCTGAGAGAACTGGACCTGAGCTGGAATAAACTCGGAGACTGTGGAGTGAAAAACCTCAGCGATCTACTGATGAACACACAATTCAAGCTGCAGAAACTAGAGTTAGTATCATTATACTCTACAGCAGTTACAGTGTATCCTCAAATCCTAGTTTTGTTTTAGTTTTTATGGTTGTATATTTATTTACTTATATTATTTTCAGGTTTTAGCAACATTTTATTTATTGCACTGTATGGTGTTAACACATGATGAATTACTCTCACATGAACATAACGTGTCTGATTCATTGTCTTTTCTCTTTCTGTCTTCAGTCTGTGGAGATGCAGTATTACAGAGAAACAGTGTCTCATCCTGACTTCAGCTCTGAAATCAAACCCATCACACCTGAGAGAACTGAACCTGAGTGAGAATCAAATAAAAAACACAGGAGTGAATCACTTATGTGACGTACTGAAGGATTCACGCTGTAAACTGGAGAGATTGAGGTCAGTAACATTCACATACAAGAATCAAAATGATTAAAATCACTTCAACAGTTTAAACTAAAACACTTTATACTCAATATCTCATGATGAGTCTGAGTTCACATTATATTTGTGAAGAATTCTTCACTTTAATGATGTGTTTGTAAGATGATCTCTTCCTCTGTTTGTCTCTTTCTAGTCTTTATTACTGTGGCATTACAGATGTTTCTTCTTTAACTCAGTCTTTGAGAAACACAAAAGCTCTGCAGTTTCTAAAAGAGCTTAATCTGAGTTATAATATGATTGGAGACTCAAAGCAGCAGCTCATTGATGTGCTACGAGACTCAAACTGTGAACTGAGGTGAGTAAACTTCACTTTATGATATTAAAGAGATTCATTTGATATTTGAACAAATATTTCAAATATTTGTGAAAAATTTATAAAATTATCAAGCTTTATTTCAAAGGGTTTGTGTCAGAATGAAATGTAAAGTTGATAAAAATGTTTAACACAAAGGAGGAAAGAGATCAAAAGCACACTGTCAGAGCTTTATACAGCAACAGCTGCTTTATTAATTACGTCAGTAATAGTGAATCATTACAGTTTGAGAGAGATTTGTTCAGATTTTAGGAAAACGCTGGTAAAATCAGAGCAGATTCCAGCTTCAGCTCACAGTCGTCCAGCATCACATGATCAATGTCTCTGTCTCTTGTGTGTTTTTACTTTGACAAGCAACACGTCACATTACTTTACACTTACTTTACGTAAGAGATAATGTTCATCCAGCCGCTTGTTATCACAGAATAAACCCGACGGGGTGATCAGGACTTGTGTCTCCTGAAGAGGTTTATTCTGTGATAACATCCGGCTGGATGTACATTATCTCACTTATTATATGCTTTCTTGCCACATAAGTGAATAATTAGACGCAAAGCTTCTGCAAAGAGAAACAGTTCCTAACAAACAGCTGTGAACCTGGAAGTTCAGACAAGACTGTTATACAGAAGTATAAAAATATACAAAATTATACATAATTTCCATGACAGAGTTCAAGATAAATTATTTCATTCTGGAGCTGCTAGTTTCAAATGATTATTAAACAGCAGCACAAACTACACAAAAGCAGCAGTTCTTCCAGTGCACTCAGTGTCCAAATCACTGGTTTTTATTCACTCCTTTAAGTAATGTAACTTTCTACTCAAAAAAAAAAAACGTTGATTTGAAATAATATAGTAACTAATTTGTACTTTGTTCCACTGAACTCCTGATTATCTTCTCTTCTGTTCCACCTTACAGTGTAGATACAGATCCATCACCTAAAGATGATAAATGCTGTATATCATAATGTGAAGTCGTCTTGAGAGGAACAGTAAACATCAGGTGAAGATCCACAGAAGAGCTTCACTACTGCGTCTATGAGGAGAAATAAATGTGTAAATGTGATCCATACAGGTGAAGAGACTCAGACTTTACTATGAAATAATGCAGCATGTGTTAGAAACATGATATTGAATGATTAATGTTGCTTTAATATTCAAGTGATCATGTTGTTTAATTTAAAGCTGGATCAGAGGAAGAAGCTCAGATGAGTCTGTTTGACTCTTCAGTTTAATAATATTTGTATTAAACTCATCCATAAATGATTCAGATGATTAAATGTGATTGTCAAGTGCAGCACTTAAATGTATCAAAAGATATAAAACAAATCTACAATGTGTGAAATTTCCATCTTACTTTCATTATTTTTGTTATACATCTGTAAATAAATGTCATTTTATAAACCATACATTGTGTAGTACCAAGAATTTTTTTTTTTTTTGGTGCTGATGTCAAATCTGGGTACCGTAATCTTACATTAATGGACACATTTAATCACTAGGACATATATGTATGTGTCTGACTGCATTCGTTGATGTTATGTTTAGCTGTAAAATCAACATCTGTGTGAAAACAGCGTCAAAACTAAGTCTATTAAAACAGATATGTGTAAAGAAAGCCTTTTGATTTTTACTTTCAGTTTTGTGTTTGCAATGGATGACAACATGTCCGAAAATGAAAATAGGCTACTGAACAAAGTTAAAACTGGTTTTGTCAACATTATAAATTAACCTACATTTAATCAAATTGCTTTAATTTGGCTACATCCAATTTTCTTTGATACATTTTGTTCTTGCATTGATGCTACTTTTGAAGCATTTTTGCATTTTGAACGTCAGTTTAGAGATACAGGCTATATTCGAGTCCTGTGTTTATCTTGGTGAACAAAATAAAACAATACTCGGTTTCACTTTATTTTGATGGTCCCTTTAACACATTCTATTGACTATAAGTAATGTTGCACCTACATTTCTACTGACTCTCATTAGAGTGTTAGTAGTGTATTAGTTGACTGGTAGGGTTAGGGTTTGATTAAGTTGACACGTTCTTGCAAAGTTACTTATAGTCAGTAGAATATCTGTTGGGAGACCAACACAGTAAGGAGTTAGTAGATATGAAGCAGACAGTCTACTAATAATCTAATGAGAGTTTGTTGATATGTAATTGCAACATTACTTAGTTTCAACAGAATGTTCAAAAGGGACCATCAAAATAAAGTGTTACCCAATACTCTTTGACATTATAATTGTATTGCAGTACATTGTCAAATAAACTTTTTTTATTTAGTTTATTTTTATTTTTTTTTACTTAAGACATTCTTCATCAAAAATAAATAATTCTGAACAATATGTTTCCTAAGGAAATATAAAATTTAATGAAAATTACAAACGGAAATCTGTATTATGAACATAGGAGTAAAGATGTTTATCAATAATACGCGGATATAATTAGATGCAGCGCTAGTCTAGCTCGTCAAACCGGTTTCAGAGCAGCTTCCTCAACACTGCTCAGGACTTATTTTTTTGTAAGTGTTAAGAATTTTAGCTAAGAAAGCTAGATTTTTTTTAGTAATTTTTCTTGATTACTTTTTATATATTACATGCTCATATATTCAATCAACAAAATATTCTGGGGGCTATGAAGTGTTTTGTGAAAATGGTCAAAAATGCTTGTGCTGACAGGCAACTTTATTCATTCAGAAACACTGGTGGGGAAGAATTAAAGAAAGAGCTATGTATTGTAGTTATACAGTGCTGCTTGAAAGTTTGTGAACCCTTTACAATGTTCTATATTTCTGCATAAATGTGACCCAAAACATCATCAGAAGAAATCAAGTCCTGAAAGTAGACAAAGAGAACCCAGTCAAACAAAAGAGACAAATATTTTCAAAATTATCTTATTTATTGAGAAAAATTGTCCATTGTTACATATCTGTGCGTTGCAAAAGAATGTGAATCTTTGCTTTCAGTATCTGCTGTGACCCCTTTTTTCAGCAATAACTGCAAGTAAAGTTTATTTCAACTGCTGATCAGTCCTGCACAACATCTCGGAGGACTTTCAGCCCATTCCTCAGAACAGAACCACTTCAACTCTGTGATGTTGGTGGGTTTCCTCCTTTCAACTGCTTGCTTCAGCTCCTTCCACAACATTTCAATTGGATTAAGGTCCAGACTTTGACTCGGCCGTTCCAAAACATTAACTTAGCTCTTCTTTAACCATTCATTGGCCGTTGTCTTGCTGCATGACCCACGTTATCTTGAGACTCAGTTCTGGGACAGATGTCCTGATATTTTCCTCTAGAATTTGCTGGTATAATTCAGAATTTATTGTTGCTGATAGTCATCTCAGTGATTGAAAATACCTCTAAACAGATGGACTCTAATTTCACCTTCAAAAGCTAATCCTAGAGATTAGGGCTGGGACGATAAATCGATGCAGAATCGATTCCTGGATGGATTCAGAGATTTTCCGAATGCATCGCGATTCCTCTGGAGTGGATTCTGAGCTTAGTTTTGAACAGCAGATGGCGCAGCATGCTTTATAAACAGCCGTACTCTGCTTGTTTCCAAATCCTTACACATACTTGAACCTAAAATAATCATTCATAAAATTCAAAACGTTTGAAGTGAATTACAAGGGTGTTCACAGTGTTTACATTAATCTCGTGTCATAAAAGCACTCTGAGCCGAGGTGCACAAGCGCTCTTCAGCATTCTTCTTCATGAGCATTTGAGTGTGCGGATAAAAAATAGAGCAGAGCGTCATCTGCTGTTAAAATCTAAGCTCAGAATCGATTCCAGAGGAATCGCGATGCATTCGGAAAATATCAGAATCGATTCTGCATCGATTTATTGTCCCAGCCCTACTAGAGATTCACATACTTTTGCAATGCACAGATGTGTAACCATGGATATTTTTTCTCAATAAATAAATGACTTAGAAAATATTTTTGTCTCATTTGTTTGATTGGGTTCTCTTTGTCTACTTCAGGACTTGTGTGAAAATCTGATGATGTTTTGGGTCATATTTATGCAGAAATATAGACAATTTTAAAGGGTTCACAAACTTTCAAGCAGCACTGTATCTCTGCGTTTAATAAAGTTTATTGGTTATTTGTTCTTTCAGCGTTGTACATTTCTCTTTTGGAAATGCTACAGATTCACTGTGACAGGGATTGACAATGTAAACCAAGCCCAGAGTGAATTCTCAGCCAAGATTTTTTTTTTTCTGTTTTCTTTAGTAATCAAAGGAAACTTCTCATTTACTGATTGTATTACTGTAAAATGAGCTACTCTTTCAGTAATAGACTTTAATAAGGAATGCCATTTAGCATGAAATCATGAATTAATGTGCATTTAAAATATGCTGGTTTAAATAATACCATTCTTGTATCTTCAGTTAATTTCTTGTCTAATACATGAACACCATTAAGTAGTTTTTCATTAGAGGTGTTTTTTTTTGTTGTTGTTTGTTTGTTTGTTTTTTTTCTCCCTGCACAAGAATTTATCTAAAGCACAATTCAGAGTATTTGTTACCCAAACTCTGAAATTAATGTTATAGATTACAAAAATATTAACCCGAGTAAAACTAGAGAACCTCATTTCTACATTACTCATTAATATTACACTTTCAATAAGTTTCTGAGCAGTCTATCTCATTTATGCTCCTTCTGTAATGCAGAAGAAGAATCATTATAAGTAATATAAATATAATATTGTCACAAAACTGCTCTCCGCTTCCACACACTATAACGATAAGTGAAAGGGATAACACCATCATGCAATAACAAACAGTAAAGCTGTAACTGATTACCTCATTTTTTTAGTTCTGCATAAAGCAATTTAGTATATTCTGGATGACCATCATTAGTCAACCTGTAGGTGGTGTTCACATTTATAAGCTAAATGTGACATGTAGTTTTTAAAATGGCTGATTTCTTTTTCCTTTTTATTTTTGTTTGTTTTGTTAACAGGAAAACACTCTCTGAAATATTTCTACACTTCTGTGTCTGGAGACAAGGATTTCACTGCAGTTGGTCTGGTCGATGACGTTCAGTTTATGTACTTTGACATCAACACAGAGACAGCTTCACCAAAAACAGAATGGATGGGACAGATTGAAAAATCTGATCACTGGGAAGGAGAGACATGTTCATTGATTGAATAGCATCACTGGATTTTAAACAACTGGCCAAACTGGCCAAAGTCACCAGGTATGCTGGACGCACTCTCACAAGTACATTCACACACATTATATTTGGCTTCTGATAATGTGACCCAGAATGCTTAAAGGTGTGGATCTGAGAATACTTCATTTTCATTGGTAGTTGGAAGAATAAGCAAATGAGAAATCTCACAGGAATTTAGTGCATGTTGTTGAATAAAATGATACGTTTACACATGTCGCTATTGTGATTGCTGCCAAGACATGTTAAATCTTTAATGAACATAATGTTGAATCAAAAATATGACACATTACATTATTACAGTAAATACATATACAAAGCTTTTATTTCCCATTTTGGCTTGTTCTTAGCTAAAACTTTTTTTTTCTTTTGTTTTGATCAGCCAGAGCCAGGTTCCAGAGCGCAATAAAAGACAGAACAGGGTTAATCCAATTTATAATGAGAGTTTTCAGAATTGCTGAGCATCAGAGATAGACACAGTTGTAAGCTAAACATGCTATTTTTTTTTTTATTATTATTATTTATTTATTTTTAGGTATTCAACATTTATAAATGGTCTATAGTGCTGATGCCACCTTTCACTTCAGATAACAATTCTAAATTCTACAATTCTAGAGTTACTTGGATTCAAGCCTTATTTTCCACAATCATTTGAAATAACTTTACATATTAATACATTTACATGTAATCATTTAGCAGATGCTTTTATCCAAAGTGATTTAAAGCTGTGTAGCCTATATATAGTAATTTGATTCTTGAGTTAGTTATTGATAAAATTATAGCTATAATTATTAGGTAGCCTCATGTTTGTGATTTTGTCATGCATGATAGATTGACAGTTAAAAATAAAATCGGGCTTGTGTGTTTATGACGATCAATTACTGCTTTATTTGTTCAGAAACTGAGGTAACTTCATATTCTACTTTTCAGATTATCAGTGTATCATTTTAATTTGCATTAAATAATGATCTGGTAATTATGTAATGTTTAAGTTCATTAGTAAACATTAGCATTATCTCATATTTCTAGTTATGTGAATATATTAACTAATGACCTGTTAAGCATTATGATGTTTAAAGATTTATTAATGAAAATTAAGTGTTTCCCTATAAAGCACTGCTTCTGTACTTTTGACTGAACCTAATAGCTATTATTGGTCAGTATTGTTCATTAAATAACATTTTATATAAAATGCCTTTATTGGCAT
Source organism: Acrossocheilus fasciatus (assembly GCA_036784905.1). Lineage (NCBI taxonomy): Eukaryota > Metazoa > Chordata > Actinopteri > Cypriniformes > Cyprinidae > Acrossocheilus > Acrossocheilus fasciatus. Next base: position 2,649,721 of record CM071959.1, on the reverse strand, counting down.
TGAGAGAGTCCATTAGTGATTGTGATTTTGACTTGAGTGAAAGTTGAATTATTACACCATTACATAGCGGCAAAGACGTATATTAAAAGGGACTGAAACAATGTTGTAAACAGGGATGCTATTTTTACTTTAAACACCGACCACAAAATCAACAAGTGCATTGTCAAGGAAAATCCTCCTAACTGTTATATGTATAACTGTAAAAAGTAACTGCTATACAAAGACTAGCAAGTCCTTTTCATCAGTGGACATTCAAACTGATTTTGTGATTATGGATATAGTATTGACCTAAAGAATGAATAATGTATCAGATGTATGTATTCACTCAGTCAATCTTTTGATCGTAATACTCTGCTCTACACAATACAGTGAGTTTCAATGAAGCAAATCAACCTTCCTTCGTTACTGTTTCTAAAGTGATGTTTTTGAATTAGTAACGGAGGCTTGGGCTCAGCTGTTAAACTGTCAACTTTAGATTTGGATCCGTGGTGGAAGGAAGTAGTTCTGCACAAAAGAGGGTTTCTACACAATAACTCTCCATTGTTGTTTCTTATGTATTTACACACTTGTGCCGTCGAACTGTTGTATAAATACAATATCACACTCAGAGCCATGTGAAATGGCTGGATATCAGCATGTCTGTCATTCTCTATTGCCAGCCGTGCTGATATAGAGTGAGTGATATAGAGCAGCTACTCTTGATATCGCTCATATACCCTAGCAAAACCCTCTGTACAGATTGCCAAGCTAAGTACAGTAGTCAACATTTGAAGTGGTTCAAACCTTTCATCAAAGTTGTCCTAAAACCTAAAACCAAAATGTGTTCTTGTCTACAACTTTGTTGAACTTTTTTGATCCACTTCAAATGTTGACTGCTGTATGTTGCTAAGCCATTTCTCCCAACGAACAGCTGTATGTTGTTGATATTCAATCTCGTCACCTCAGGTATGCACACATACCAGATAACTTACGGCTGTGAATGGAACGATGATACCGGAAAAACAAATGCCTTCCGGCAGTATGGATATGATGGAGAGGATTTCCTGTTTCTGGATTTGAAGAGGGAGAAATGGATATCTCCAATGAAGCAAGGATTCAACACTCAAGAGAGGTGTAACAATGAGACCTTCCGTCTTGACCACTGGAAAAACTACCTTGAAAATGATTGCATTGAGACTTTGAAGAAGCTCCTGCAGCTTGGAAAGAGCAGCCTGGAGAAAACAGCCGGGAGATGATTATTATCAGTTATCAGTGCATACAATCAAATGTGAGTCATTGTATATAATGTGTGTGTGTGTGTGTGTGTGTGTGTGTGTGTGTGTGTGTGTGTGTGTGTGTGTGTGTGTGTGTACTACAGAGTTGGTCCTTTATGCATAAATCCATTAATGAGACAAAATAGCAAAGATTGCTCTAAACTTTCTTACTCTCAGATAAAGTGATACAAAAGCTGTCAATGGGGTGGTTGTACACTAGATAGATAACTAGATAGATCAACATCTCAACAGCTTTAAATCTATAAAACATGTTTATATGAAAAGTCTCAAACTTAAAATTGTGCCATAGTATTTTATTTGTGGTTTCTTATTATTCAAAAACCATTTTAGTTTTCTTAGTCTGTCATTTGTTTGGATGGGTGCACCACCTGACATTTTGTGGGTTTTAGATAAAAATTAAAAATTAAAATTAATATTTATTATTTGAATGTGCTGAAAAAAAATCTATCTAAATAGGATTTATGCAATAAAGTGATGTATTTTGTGAATTTATCAAATTATTTTAAAAGGAAATAATACACTTGGACACACACAATATATACGTCATGCCACTGACCCATATATAAGAATAGGAGTGCATGTGTGTGTATTTCAAAATGAAATATTATTTGCAAATAATTTAAATTGAATGCTTCTTAAGTACTATAGACCTGGAACTTTAACAGTTCTTATTTCTTTTTCTTTTTTCCCTTTAAATCCCTTTAATCCTTTCTTTATTTAAACTAATAAATTAAAGCAACAAATTTTTGCGGCTACAGATTTAATTGTACACTTGGCCATACAGTTGATAGAATTCGCCTTCGGTTGCACATGTAACACCGTTACATTATCACTTACATCATCTGATCCGGCAGCGAGCGTGCTCTTATCTTCAAGCCAAGACAAGTAGGGTGAGGCTGCTGAGCTCCAAAATGATTCTGAGAGCTCGCCACAGCTCCGCCTTGGTCTCTCAAAACCCATCTGGATAAAATCTGGATATGCAAAAAAAAAATTAAAATTTAGCTTGCAGTCTGGACATAACCTTAAAGTCTCTCTGTCTTTGTCTTCCTCTAGTCTCTCCTCAGGTGTCTCTGTTGCAGAAGAAGGCCTCCTCTCCAGTCTTGTGTCATGTCACAGGTTTTTATCCCAGTAATATTACAATCACCTGGATGAAAAACGGACTAGAGCATTATAAGGATGTGAAAGTTGGTAAACTTCTTCCCAATGAGGACGGAACCTTCCAGAAAACGGTCACCCTAAAGGCTGAACCTGATGAGTGGAGGAAGAACGAGTACAGCTGTGTGGTGGAGCACCAGAGAAAAACCATCAAACAGACACTGACAGAGGACGAGATCAGGACGAATCACAGTAAGAGTCTTTGTAGAGAGAGAATGTGAAGCTAACGAATGTTTAGCAAACTACTGTCAGAGTGACCAGAAAACACCAATGAACTGCTGCATCAGTCAGCATTTGTTTTTTTGTCTTCAGAATTTTTCTTCAAGAAGGTGAATCAGCTATATTGTCTGAATCTCAATCTGATGTATTTTTCTGATCTTTTCTATGAACAGAAACATCTTCTCCTGTCGGCACGACTGTTGCTGTTGTTTCTGTTGCAACTCTGTTGCTGTTGATCTTCATTGCTGTCCTCGGGTATTTATTATATCAGAGAGGGAAGTCAGGTGAGAAACAGTAATGTTTCATGATTATTATCTTATAATATTTTGTAGTACTGTTTAAAATAATAGGGTTTTATATTGATGAAACCTAAGCAGATACAGTTTGTTTGTTAATCATTCATAAATTAATTCCGACATAAATGCAACAACTTAACGTAAATCTGGTTTTATGAACAACAGAAATTCTCTCTGCTTGTGTTTCATGACTAAGACCTTTTGAGAATTCAAATATGTAGGTGACTACTTTTTTTTTTTTTTTTTTTTTTTTTTTATGAAGACATTTGCGTTGAACAAAAATATATATTTTTCTTGATTATTGAGAGTCTATTGATTTTTTTTTCTTCTTTCTTTCAGGATATGTACCTGCCAAAGTAAGTGCACTAATCTGTGGCGGTGGACGAGCTGTCTCTGCAGAATGAGTGCAAATCCAAAATACATTTTAGAGCCAGTTTAAATGTTAAACGTTTGTTTTCTTTTGCAGCTTCTGACAGTGAAAGCTCAAGTCAGTAATCAACAGCCTTGAGACGTGAGTAACGTTTCTTCATCGCTGTAATCACTGTAGCTGTTTGGGCAGATGAGGTGAACCTAATGTGTAATGTTTTGATCATTTCAGGAGATCGAAGGATGACCGAGGAGAATTATCAGAATTCACTCTTGTCTCATCTTTTATTTCCCTCATTTATCACTTCTTTTATTCAGTTTATGATAATTAGTGCACTGGTTCATGTTAATAATTGTTTTTTCTTATATTTTTAATGACCTTTTTATTATAAGGTGTATGTAATATGTACATATGTTTATCTGAGGGGTTACATTTAGCCTGGTTGTGAATATGTGATTGTATTGTACAGCATTTACTGAGATATTCATTTATTATAATAATCGGTTATGGACTAAAATTAACTCAAGCTATTATTAACGGCTGGTTTGCTAACTGAAAAAAAATCTAGAAGAAGAGATTTGACTGTTACGGTCATAGACATAACAAATACATGGACAAATTATTATACATGTACATGTCTATGCTCAGCTGAAGCTGAAAACATCATCCGGTTTTTCATAAAAGTTGATTTGATTTAAGTGTTTCTTTCAGTTGGATTCACTCACCTGTTTGCAGAACTGCTCTTGGAGAACAACAGACAACAGATTGAAACTAAATACATTATATATTACTGTATATACATCCCAGTATTTTTATTTATTCAGAAAGGTTTTAAAATATGCCATGGTCTGTTACGGAGGTCAAATCATGTTTGATCTCTTCACACAATGTTAGGCTTGATTTATAAGAAAGAATCTTAATTTAGGCTTCATGCCCATTTTAATTAAGTATATAGTCCTGTTTATAATGCATATAATGTCATTCAGGTTTATCAAATTAATTGTCAGACTCCTCATTATTGTCGACTGTCATCTGTAATGAAGTGATTGATGTTTTCAGTCAGTTGCTCAGTTTCACCACTGGATGTCAAGCCGCACTGATTTTACATGAGCAGGCGAAGGATTTCTATTACATTCATTTATTAATTTACTTTGTCTTCATCTGGAACTGTTTAAATTGATCTGAATAACGGCATTATATCGTCTTCTGTTGATCTGCTTCATATCTGACATTAAAACTGATTTTTTTTTTCCTTAACTGAAGACTTTCCAGACTTTTTATTACGAATTAAAACCTAATTATCATGACAAACAATCTGAAAATGACAGTCATGAAATGAAATCATGCAGTCACACATTGTTAATTTATACAAGCGATTATTAATATTTGTTCTGAAACTGATTCAGACTTTGTCAGAGATTTCAGTCACAGAGAAACAATAATTTGATCTGAAAATCAGATTTATAATCAGCTGTAATCAAGCATTTCTCTACTGAACATTAATATTTCATTCAGTAGTTGTGGATCAGCAAGAACCTTTTACATACATTTACTTTGATGAACAAACAATCTTTTAACTGAAGCTATCACTGAAATAAACAATTACTCGTTCACAACAAACACTGAAAATGTGTTGAATCGACACGTTCAGTGGAGCAACACTAAAAAATATATATTATGTAACTAGAAGACGTTTGTAGACAATCTTTGATGTTCACACACACAAACATAGGGTACTCTGGATAGTTGCTAGGGTGCTCTGAGTGGTTGCTATGTAGTTGCTAGGGTGTTATTCATGACACATCACTAGCTGTTTCTCATTGGTCAGATATGATTAACATGATTTATTTTAACCCTTCATGTGTTTTAATAATTTTTCACTTTTAAAGATGAATAAATGAACTTGTTTTCTGGTCTGATGCTCAGATCAACAGTCTCTTACTCGTGTTATCTGGATTAAACACGGAAACATGATGAAAGATGAAAGCAGGAAGATCCAGACCTACAGATTACTGACTATTGATCGCTAAGATCTCCGGAGTGGAAGATAAATCATAATTACTGAAGAATAGAAAGAGTGCGTGAGTGAAAGTGGTTGTGATTGTGTGTAGATGTGCAGAATAACCGTAGTCTTTCGTAATTTAGTCCCAGAGCTTGTTTAATACCAGGTTCAGGGACCCATCCCTGCTTACAAAAGAAGCTCAGAAGGATCAGTTACAAAGAATAACATACAAATAACAATGAATAACAAGTTAAAAGTTAAATCTCAGGCCGTCATAAGAGTGTTAGAGTCTGTTCTTCAGCTTTCTGAACAAGAACAGTTTGTAAAAATCTTCATGAAAGAGTAAGTAAACTACAAGCATATGCATTATAAGACAATTGAACGTAATATGAAATTCGTAAGAAAGCACAAGAATAAAACTTTTCTGACATTGTTCTTTGGGGATGAACTCCATCTTTGAGTTAATCTGAATCTGCTGGTTTTGAATATGAAGATGAACGTTAAATTAAATTTAAATTAAATTAAAAATTACATTTAAATTAAAGCATTTTTTATGGCAACACCCAGGAAGTGACATCATTTGAACGTTTGAGTTTCAGTCCCTATTTTGTACCCTGGAGATAGAAAGTCTCCCCTATATTATTTATTTGACTTTTTTTCTTCTTCTTCATTTTTTACAACTCCTAGAGTTTAGGACACTAGATCAAAGACACTAAATTTAGAGACACTAAATCTGATGAACTGGCGATAACTTTAAATGTTCTCAGTCTCACTGATGAAGGATCAAGAATAATCACCAACCTGTTTGTTCTTCAGTGTGTTTCATTCTGCAGGGTTCTGGATCTCTCATGTTCTCTCTGTCCTTCAATAAACTCTGTCTCTGTAGATTTCACTTCTTCCTGATGCTCTGATGCTCGTCTTCACTTGTAGACTGATGGGAATATTCCAGCATTTATTGCTGAACTGCAGTGGGAGGAGCTTCACAGAAGGTGTGACGGTTGTGGGAGGAGCTTCACTGAAGGTGTGACGGTTGTGGGAGGAGCTTCACTGAAGGAGGAGCAGATCTGCCAAAGTTTGTGAGTTTGTTTTTCTACTGATTCACATATTAAGCATTTATGTTTATCTGGTATTTATAGTAAAGTATCTGAATTTTTATACAAATTTAAACATGCATTTCTGTTTTATCTCTAAGATTTTCACATTTAATATTTACAAATATTAAAATGTTAAGAAAAAAAAGAATAAATAGAAGTATAGTTATGTAACCAATAAAATCAGTGTTTCCATAATTGCTTCCATTTGAGTTTGATTTGTTGTTCATTGGCTTTACCAGGCTAATCAGCGCAAATCCCGCCGTGCATTCAATTTCACTGGTTAAGGTTAGGGTCAGGTGTGGGGTAGGTTTAGGGGTTAGCATTAACAGCCAGGCTGTATCCGAAATCGCCCCCCATACAGCCATTTTTAGTGGTGTCCGAAACCATAGTGGACGTTCTCGAGTGCACTCATTCAATCCCACAATGCACCACAAAAATGAGTCTACTACCGATGTACACTCAGCAGCTAGAGATAACCCATAATGCACTGTGAGGGTAGTGCGCCGAATGAATTCCCGTGTCTCGCCAGAAGAGAGCGCCCGCAGCTGAATCGTCCATTCATTTTAAAAGTGCTCGTCCACGACATAATACAACACAGGTACAAATTCATTGTAAATTGATTATTAAATTGTTTAACTATGGTTTATACATAATTTCCATGACAGAGTTCAAGATACATCCTTTAATCTTACTACTGGAGCTGCCTGTTTCAAATTATTATTAAAAAGCAAGCAAAACGGCAGTCCTTCGGCATTCGGTGTCCGAATTCACTGGTTTTCATTCACTCCTTCAAGTGAACTGTATGAGTGGACTAATGTAGGGAATAGTGAATGAGGGTGTAGGGGGCGATTTCGGATACAGCCACAGTCTGTCAATGGGAGGAAGCCACGCCCTACTTTGGAGCTCCCACCCGGTTTTGGATTTCCCGCCCCATTTGGAGATCTCCAGGCTGCAGTTATACCCTTCTTGCTTTTAGTGTCCCAGCCTTTAGAGCACGCAGGTTAGATGCACAATAAAGGAAAATAGTACTTAACCATGGTTTAATATTTTAAATTTGAATAAATTTGATTTATCTGACATAATATCAACTGAAAAACAAACACTTTCAAAATCAATCGATATCAACTGATCGTTAAATGAAGATTGTGACAAATCAAAAAATAGTTATTTTAACCCACCGTAAATTACAAAGCAATCCTTCATTTCTGTAGCGATCACAGTTCAGGCAAGCTGTGTTTGTAGTGTATTCCGCTGCTTTCTGAAGAATTACGCAGTCTTGGAGTTTGGTGCCAGAAGAAAAGACTTTATTTTCTATACAGCGAGAATAAAGCCGAGATCCTTTCTGCAGAAAAGTCTCTCGAATGTCTCTGGTCTCTGGTATATATACAAATTTTTAAGGCGGGTTTCCTATACATTAGAAGCCCCTCTCATGCATATCATTCTACATTTCGCTTGCGTACGCAATCCTGTCTCTTCCTTGGGAGCTGAGACTTCCTTGTTATGGTATAGGAAAAAGCTCCCCTATATTTTTCCAGATGTTTCCTGTTTGTACATTTTGGCCACATCGGCACTTTTAACACAGAGGCCTTTAGAACATAATGGAAAAACAAAAAGGATATGTAAATGATATATAAATGCCAAGATTCACCTTGATTATACTTGATTAATTCAGATCTTTAACAATAAAAATCTTCTTCATTCCTCCCTTTGAGACTTTTTAAGTCTCACAATTGCTTACGACTACCCAGAGTGCTACTTCATAATTCAGTCCCTTCAGTTAACACTATCTAGTGACTAAATAAGTCACACAGTCTTATCATCAATGACTAGATGATGCAGCAGCACTCTGGAGGAAAATCAGAACCAAACGTCTCTCTCTTCAATTGACTAAGAGAGAGTAAAAGATTATGTCTCCTTTCCCTCTTTATCATATAGAAAACAATGTTATAAGCATGAGCGTGCATTGGTTCAGCGCTTGCCTGTGGTTGTCACAGTTATGCATATTAAAACATAAAAATACATTCAAAATATAATACATTGAATATTCAAAGAAATAATAGTTCGGATCTGTTGATCTTCAGCCCAGATACCTTGCGTATCGTAGAGGGCCATCCATGGGCATAAGTCGTGCTAGTTCTTACACCCCGGATTTGGCTTTTCTTTACACCTCTTATTCATAGTCATCAGAGTCGCTGGAACTGTCCTCCAAAGTTTGTTCATTTGAGGTCAGCTTGTTTAGCAATCCTTCATAATACTCATCCAAGTTCCTTTCTGTGATTATTCGTTGATCACTTGGGACTTTTATCATTTCCATTTGTTTAACAGTAGCATTGACGACCAATGTTCTCAGTACTGGTAATACACAACAAAATAATAATCCTCCCATTACTACAGCAGCTCCTAAAAACATTCCCAGTTTAGCAAGCCATGCTCCCCATGCTCCAAATTTCAAATCAAACCAATCCCATATCCGTTGGTCCCTTCCTGCATTTGCTGTAACTTCAGCCCTTAATTTTTTAATTTTAATCATCACTTCACTAAAAGCTCCTCCAGGGGCAGTATTATTGGGTATGAAAGTGCAACATTGATCTCCAAACATGATACAGACTCCTCCCTTATCAGCTAAGAGCCAATTCAGGGCCTGTCTGTTTTGCCATGTCATTCTACTTGCCGCATGCACTTGTTCTCCTAATAGGGTCAACGCATCGTCAGTGTAATTAATGAATCTTTGTTGGTTATAATAAATGTAATTAATCCACTCTACATTTTTGTTAGGCGTGATCCAAACAAATATTGATTCAAAACCTGCTTTCACTTCATCTCTTGCCTTAAATTCGTTAGGAATCCCTCTCGGTTGTCCAATTGAGTCTAAATATACTTTGGGGTCCGGCTCATAACCTCTTTTGATTCTGTTGTCTTCCTTTCGCTTTGTTCTGTTCCCCATTGTGCCATGTTAAGTTCTTGAAGTAATCTTACTCTTACGCACATACCTTTCCATCCTACCGGTAAAGAAGGCAACAATGTATCACCTCCACAGATCCAAAAGAAATCTGCTATTATTAGTGATTGGTCTTCATAAATTTCTATAGAAGGCAAGGCAATAGTTTGATTTTCACATTCTTGAGGTGTTATTTTATTACCTTTCTTTTTTCCAAGTGCTAAAAGTTCTGGAGCTCTAGCAGGAAGTCCAGACTTCCAAGAATTTTTCTTATCTATATGCCAAACTATAGCACATTTGCCCTTGAACTTGCCTACATCTTGTGTTCCTTTCGGATTCCATTTTGGAATCTCTACTTTCCTTTTTTCAATTTTTATGTACTGGCCGATGTCTGAATATTGACACCAAGATCCCCAGAGTGGTCTAAAAAAGTTACTTGTTAATTTAGGATTTCCTAAAAATCCTAGACATTCAGCAATATGGTCTAGTGAAATCTGTCAAATGACAAAAGTTTCTCCCAAATTCGGCACATTTTTGGTAGTCATATGGATTTGGTACGGCTATTACTTTGTTTAACGGAGATTTGGAGCATAGCAAGCAATTTTCTTTCTTTGTTTCTCTTGCAGTAAAAGCTGCCCATTGATACCATTCACTATTTTGAGCTGTTTCCCATAATTCATCATTTTGACTAGCTTCTTCATCCCCTTGCATCTCATAATCTGTGTCTATATGATTTTTGATTAGCATTAGCTCTGTCGAGTTGATATCTTTACCACTGTTCTCCAAAGGTTTAAAAGTTAATTGAAGGGAAGTCTGGTTGCTTTCTATTGGTTGAGCTTGGAGTTGCATTATTAGATACATTAAGCATAAGAGGATCTCCAACCACATTGTCAGATTCGTTCTCTTCCCTCTCCTGTTCCTCCGACTGGAAGACTGGAGCTCCTTGTGAAATCTTTTCTGTGCTGTCTTTTGTTTGCACTTCATCCTGTGTTCTGGGCTCCTCCTTGTTACTCTCTGTCACGTTGTCCACCTGTCTGTTTTCCTCCCTTTCTGTCTTTTTCTTGGGAACTCTCATGCAGTGGTTTAGATGATACCAAGTTGTACTTCCCTCCACTTGTACTGCTGTCGGAGTTGCTCTCACCACTGTGTACGGGCCCTCTCTCCTCGGCTCATTCCATTTTCTCCGGAACACCCTCAGATATACTTGGTCACCCGGAACAACTGGACACGTTGTCTCCGTCTCCTCGCTGGGCTCTTTTCTTTTTTCCTGTGAATAGATAGCTTTATGTATGGCAGTTAGTTTCTTCATATATGAACGAAGTTCCATTTGTAACTGCTCTAGAGGCGGTCCTTTGTAGGGACCTCTACAATGTGGCGCTGGCATAGGATGACCTGTAAGCATTTCATGAGGTGTTAAATGCGTGGTGCGGTTAGTTTGCATGCGATAGCTCATTAGTGCTAGAGGCAAAGCATCAATCCAATTAAGTTTAGTACTTTCACATATTTTGTTTATTTTGGCCTTGATAATTCCATTCAATTTCTCTACCTGTCCTTGACTTTGAGGATGGTAAGTGCAACCTAGTCTTTGTTTTATTCTTAATTGTTGCAACACTTGTTTTACAGTTTTTTGTATGAATGCCGAACCGTTATCTGAACTTATTTCTGATGGTATCCCAAATCTAGGAATTACTTCTCTTGTTAGAAATTTGATTACTGTCCCTGCTCCTAGATCTGCTGGCGGTACTGCCTCCACCCATTTGCTAAATCTGTCAACAATCACCAGCATGTATCTTTTCCCTTGTACTCGCTTTATCATGTCCACGTAGTCCATGACCAGATGTTTAAAAGGCCCTTCAGGCACTGGTATATTGGTGTCGTTATCGCTTTTCTCATATTGTACTTTGCGCAAATTTCACATGCAGACAAGAATTCATCTACCGTTGCATACAAATAAGGAGACCAATATCCTTGCTTTTTAATTTTTCTTACAACTTCCCCCCTTGCGCAATGGTCAAAACCATGCGCATCTGCGATAAGAATATTCAAAAGTGAAATTGGTGCAACCATGTGTCCTTCATGTGTACGCCAGATTTCTTGTGAGTCTTTTTTGGCCCCCCTTTGATGCCACATAGTTTGTTCGTAGGGGCCTGCTTTTTGCTGAATTCGAATTATGTCATCCAATTGAGGTTGAGGTTCTATAAGTACTACAGGTGCTAATACTGCTATTTGACATCCTGAAGCCTTTTTTGCCTGTAAATCCGCTGCATTGTTTCCTTTAATGACATAATCATTTCCTTTTTTGTGTGCTTGGCATTTGATTATTGCTAATCTTTTTGGTAGCATCATAGCAGAAATTAATTGCCCTATTTGCTCACCATGTTGGATGGGAGTTCCATCACTCTTTTTGAAACCTCTTTGTTTCCACACGGCTCCAAACAGGTGACATACACCGTGAGCATATGCCGAATCAGTGAAAATGTTAGCAGTTTGTCCCTCTGCTAACTGACATGCAGCTGTAAGAGCTTTTAATTCAGCTAACTGTGCAGAACAAGGTTGTACACAATGCTGTGATATTACCGGTACAAATTCTTTCTTGTCCTTCCTCACTACTGAATATCCTGTATGATTTCCTTCATGGTCTCTAAAGCTAGATCCATCTACAAAGTAAGTGACTTCTGCTTCAGGAATGGGTGTTGACTCAAGATCTGGTCGTAATCAGGTAAATGCCAATGACTCATTCACACAATCATGAGGTTTTCCTTCAAAAGACAAAGGGATCAAGTCTGCTGGATTGACTGTATGACATCGCTTAATAGTTACGTCTGGATATGTAAGTAATGAGGAGTAGGCCAAAATTCGAGCTTGCGTTAGAACAAATTTTCCCTGCTCTAATAATTCCACAGTTTTGTGATGAGTGTAAATGGTTACTGGGTACCCCATAGTTATTGTGGATGCTTTTTCATAAGCATAATATACTGCCGCTAGGCCCTGTTGGTAACACGGAGGATATCCTAGAGCCACATTATCCAGCTTTGTGCTGTAATAAGCTATTGGCTGCTTTTTCCTCCCACTGCAAGTCTCTTGCATCAGTACTGCTGATGCATAACCATCAACTCTATTGGTCACATACAGATGAAACATTTTATTATAATTTGCTGTTCCTAGGGCAGGTGCCTGTTGTAATTCTTTTTTCATTGTTTCAAATGCCAGTAGTGCATCTGTATTCCATATTAATGGATTGCTTAGATGCTGAATTCCTGCCTGTTTCATCATTTCTCTCAATGGTCCTGTTTTTACTGCATAGTCTTCTATCCAGTCTGAACTAAAGCCAGTCATTCCTAGAAAAGTCATCATTTGTCCTACTGTTTGAGGCATCGGCGTTTTACTTATACCTTCTAATTGAGTGGGTGCTATAGCTCGTGTGCCAAATGCAATCAACCTGCCTAAGTATTCAACTTGAGGTTGACAATACTGTATTTTGTGTTTGGACACTTTGTGTCCTCCTTGAGCCAATTTTGTTAACACTTTAATTGAATCTCTGTGACATTGTTCTAATGTAGATGCAGAAACGAGTAAATCATCCATGTACTGTATTAGCGTTCCGTCTATTACAAGATCTTCTAAATCGACCTTTAATACTTGATTGAATAAATGAGCCGAATGTTTGTATCCCTGAGGTATTCTTGTATAGGTATACTTTTTTCCTGCATAGGTAAACGCAAACAGGTATCTACTCTCCTCTGCTAATGGCACGCTGAAGTAGGCAGAGCAGAGATCAATTACAGTAAAGTATTTGGCATCAGGAGGGACATTTGTTAACAACGTGTGTGGATTTGGCACATCAGCTGGCAAATCTTCAACTATTTCATTAATTGCTCGTAAATCATGAACGAGACGCCATCGGTTTTTGTCCGCTTTTAGTATAGGCATAATTGGAGTAGTACAGTAACTAGATATTTCTATTAAAACTCCTGCCTTCACTAAACCTTCAATATTGTCTTTTATGCCTGCCTCAGCCTCTGGTTTCAAAGGATATTGTGCTTTTCTGGGTAGACGTGCGTCTGGTTTAAGTTGAACTCTTACAGGATTAGCTGATTTTATTAATCCTATATCTGTGTCATGTTGTGACCACAGTTCAGCTGGTACCTGACTCTCCATTTCCACAAACAATTCAGTCTCAGTATTGTTTAGTAATTCAGATGTTGTGGTCATTTGTGTCAAATTCTTTTGACTGATTTCTACTTCCTGTGGAATACCTAGCAAACTGGTTGCACACAAAATTTTGATGTAATTTTTGTCAGCTGAATGAAAAATCAACGGATGTTCTGTTGATTCCCATTTGCTTTTTCCTGCTTCTCTCATCATTGGTCCTAAATGTTTTGTTTCCCAGTTTTTTCCTACATATATTGCAATATGTGGGACAGAATCAGTTACATTGAACCATTTTTCAACAAATTCACTGTTTGGAATATTTAACGCTGCTCCTTGTTTACCTATTATGATATGCTCAGAGACTGTCTCGACTTTTTGACCTTTTGTTTCTTCCTGCCATTTTTGTCATCTCTATTTGGATCATAGATCATTGTACAATGAAATTCTGATTTTGTTAACCTTGCTTCAGGAATCTGTGCTTCAATAAACTTTCCCCATTTGTTTACTGTTTGTCTCACATCTTGTTCTATCTGTCCTATCCAATAGACATTTGCTTTTGGCTCTGCAACCACCATTTGTGTTTCTGTTCCTATTGCATCGATAAATATTCCTTCTGGAGAACACCAAATTTGTAACCCCAGTTTGCATAATGCATCTCTTCCTAACAAGTTGATAGGAGTTTGATTTGATACAAGAATGGGAATTGTGATACTTTGATTTTTTGTTTGTAGACACACTGGAGCTGTCATCGGAATTAATTGCATTTGTCCCGAGAATCCTACTGTCTTGGTGAATTTTCCAGACAAGGGGAGATGTGAAGCATATTTTGAATTTAAGCAAGTAAAAATTGCTCCTGTGTCTAGCATCATGGGTGTGTTTTTACCCTCTATTTTAATTTGCATAATAGGCTCTTGATCTGCTTTAGTTGTTAACATTGGTAACTGGTTCTCCCCTGTAGAATTCTCTGGGCACCCCTAGTATCCCTGATTTGGTCCCCTCCACTGATTAATAGGGCCTTCTCCTGTACCTCAATCGGACTGCTGCCAACCCTCTCCTCTGCCCCCTCGAGGGTACTGCTGGTATGGCAAGGTGGGACAATTATATCTGATATGTCCGGGCTGATTGCATATCCAGCACAAATCTGGAAGGCCAGTATAAGGTCTGCCTCTTCCTCTCTGGCCTCTCTGCATTGGTCTTTTTCTCCATCCCATTGGAGTTGGCTGTTGGGGGTAAACATTAATTATGGGCACAGGAAGTTGGTGTGTGTTCGGGGGGCCTGCTGTAGATGGATTTGGCTGAACAGTTGGTTGCGGAGTGCTCACAGGAGACATAACTGATATTTGTTCCTCTCCCTCTTTCACCATCGGAGCTTGAATCTTTCTCTTATTTTTCTTTGTCAGCTCTTCAAGCTGTAGTTGAGTTAGCTTTCGCTGTAGCTCTTTCTCTTGGGTCTTGAGCTTTAGTTCATTTTTTCTGTGTTGCTCACATGATCACAAAATTCTTTATGAGTTTTTGAGTTCAAGCCAACAACATCATCTAGCCTGCTCTTTACGGCTAGAGGCATGGCATCAATTACAGCTTGTCTGAATAACGTGGCCATTAAAGGATCCCCCTCGGGATTTATTTTTTGTCTCTTGTTTCCAGTTTTTTAACTGTCTCTGGATATACACGGCTGGATTTTCGGCACCTCCCAGCTCTTCTCCTCTGAGCGTTTTGGGATCCAGTCTGTTCGGATACTCAAGTCGCAATGCTTGCCATACTGCTGGACGAAATGCATTAAAAAAAAATCCCATCCATGTTGTGGGAGTTCACGGCTCTGTCTAGAGCGGCTGTTTGCAAAATTTCGACCAACTTTGTCCCTCCTATGATTTTTGCCAGCAATGCTTTAATGTCCCCCACAGCCAAAAGTTTGCCCGTTTCTTCCTCAAACACCTTAATCCATTTCCCCACCCCCTCGTTAATTTCTGGAAGGCACGTCACCAGTCCTTCGAGGTCTTGAGAAGCCCAAGGGACGTATTGTCCCTGCGCACCTTTAATTAAAATCGGAAGTTGTGCAGCCAGCGGTCTAAGAGTTCCTTTTTCCCTTCCCTGTTCCCACTTTCTTGTATCAAATATTTCTCCTTCAACATTAATTTCCTCATTGCTGTCGAACAGGTTACTTCTCTGTCTCTCCAACTCATTTTACTTTTGAATTTTCTTGCCTGATTCTCTAATTTTTTGACCTAACTCCTGTTCAATCATTTCTACTTGTGCTTTAATTTCACGATCTTTTCTCCTTAATCTTTCCAACACTTCCTCATATCTTGTTTTATCTTCCTGGTCTGACTTCATTAATTCTAATGCCATTCTGGCTTGTTTGTAACAATCCATAGTCAGATATTTTTCACTCTCCCTTTTCTGCTCTCTACTCCCTGCTTTTACATCTGGTTCAAGCTCAACTTGACCTTCGACCTCTATTCCTCTCAACACATCAACTTTTCCCTTGAGAATCGGTAACTGTTTTTCTCCTGACGGATAAGGAGGAGGTTGAGAAAATAGCATCTCTTTTTTGCATGTTTCTCTGTCTGCTTCCTTTAAAATCTTCCTGGCCTGCTTTATATTTTTTAACGTGTTCTCACCCTCCTTTTTAAACATAGCCAACACTTCCTGTTCTTTCTCTCTCTTACCCTCTCTTTGTTCATGTTTTTTGCTGACACTTTTAGTTTTGTAATTTTTTATCAGAGTTTCCATTTCCTCACACAACGCTACATCAAATGTCCCTTCCTTTGGCCATTTTGTCATTTTATTTTTCTTTCTTTTTTGCCATTTGTCTGAGATTTTGTTTATCATGTCTTTACACAAAGGATATTTTAATCCTAATATTTCTACCGGAGTAGCGGCCATATTTTCTCTTTCAATCTATTTAGTTTTATTCGTTTTATACCATTTATTTTATATAAAAATTTTGTCACTTTTTTTTCAATTAAGCTTATCCTTTATTTAATGACTTGCTCCTTTTACTTCAGTCTTTTATTCAATCTGATGTATATACTCTTTCTTTATATTTTTATTTTTATTTTTTGATCACGCAGTATTCATAAAATCTTTAATAATTTTTATTTATTTATTTTTTCTATTATCTGTTGCCTCGTCTGTTTAGTTTAGTGCACACTTATATACAACATAAGATCTTATAACACATCTGGATTAAATCTTTATTGACCCTATTCCTATAAACACTCATACCACTAAGTCCCTTTATTTTTATTTACTCTTTATTTATTTATTAAGGGCTCATACATTCATACAGCATCCTTTTATTTATAAGGATTTCCTTGCACAAATTATCCCTTTATTTTTATAGGGCTTATCAATCATTCATCCCTTTTGGGTGTGTCAAGAGCTGTGGCCCTTCTCCACTTGGGAAAAAAGGCTCACTTCTCTCCCCAAACCCAATCGGAATTTATTAGTTTTCTCATTCACTCTCAGTCTTTCACACCCACACGCATTCGGACACGGACACAGTTTCAAACACTCTTCAAAACAAAACAACAAAACAAAGCTTTTTTCTCTCGAGTATTCACCTGCTCCAGAATACTGGTTTTCTCACTGCAACCCCTCTTTATTCTCCCTTTCTCAGTAAAAAAACAAGATCCTGCCAGGAATTTTCATATCCTACCTAAGCTGACCTCTGACCTCAATCAGAGTGGTATCCGTAGGTCTCGCGCGCTCACTCTATTTTATCTGCTTCACGTTCATTTCTGTCCCTTCAGGCCCAGTTTAAATAAACACAGACCGTTGCTAGCAATGTATGTCTGCCTACACCATCCAGTTTCAATTTAGGCTACTTATCAAGGCCATAAACAATAAACTAGATAAATGCATGCAGTTATTTCTTCTGGAATAAAACTCCCTTTTGTTCTTTTCTTTAAATTTAGAATTTTGGAAGAGCAAAATTTAAGTGTCTTACCACCCAGAGCAGATTGGCAAACATCACAAAATTATATAAGCAAAAATGCTTACCTGTGGCCACTTTTTTTTGTGCTGTTCGTCAAAATTCTGCTCCAAGCGGTCGTCCACTCTGCTGCTCTGTTCCAATCCTGTTCGTGACGCCAATTGTAGTGTATTCCGCTTCTTTCTGAAGAATTACGCACAGTCTTGGAGTTTGGTGCCAGAAGAAAAGACTTTATTTTCTATACAGCGAGATTAAAGCCGAGATCCTTTCTGCAGAAAAGTCTCTCGAATGTCTCTGGGCTCTGGTATATATACAAATTTTTAAGGCGGGTTTCCTATACATTAGAAGCCCCTCTCATGCATATCATTCTACATTTCGCTTGCGTACGCAATCCTGTCTCTTCCTTGGGAGCTGAGACTTCCTAGACTTGTTATGGTATAGGAAAAAGCTCCCCTATATTTTTCCAGATGTTTCCTATTTGTACATTTTAGCCACATCGGCACTTTTAACACAGAGGCCTTTAGAACATAATGGAAAAACAAAAAGGATATGTAAATGATATATAAATGCCAAGATTCACCTTGATTATACTTGATTAATTCAGATCTTTAACAATAAAAATCTTCTTCATGTTCTGAATCTCCCTTTTCTTTAACTTTTGTGGGACTTATGCAGATCCAATTTTTGGTGCAATTTCACCACCTACTGGACTGGAGATCAAGTGTTACGTACAGTAACTTCAATGTAAAGCATCTACACACATTTGGTTTATCATCTTTTTTTAATGTATGGTTTTTACCCCATCATACAACTCAGTATTTCAACAAACACTTTTAATTATTTAATCATTTCTACTTCATTTCTCAATCATTTTCCATTGTTTCATTACAATTGTACTGCCATTGCTTAATACACTATTTGTATAAATTTCCTATAATTAAAATCACACATTTTCCTTTTTTTAAAAAAAATGTAATACAATTCATACATTTTCCATATTCTAAATAACATTTCTTGTCTATTTTCTCTCCATCAGTTTTTCTTCTGTAGCAGACACCAGATCCTCTGTTTCAGGTGTCTTTGGCGCTTCTAAAAACATCATATAAGTTATTCCTCTTGGACCCATCATTGCATTTACACCTAATATAGTTGCTCCAACTATCCTTTTTTTTAAAGTTACCACTTTCCATTCTCTCCATCCACTATTGCTACATTTTTTAATTATCAAAATTACTTCTATTATGTAAACCGCTACTCCTGCAAATACAACTTATTACTCCTCTGTAATAAGTCCATATAACCACATTTCAGCCAAACATAAACAGGCATGATGCAGGGCTAATAATTTCCCCAAATCATACAAGTTTTTCTAAATATCTAAACATTGTCAACAACT
Organism: Acrossocheilus fasciatus; assembly: GCA_036784905.1. Lineage (NCBI taxonomy): Eukaryota > Metazoa > Chordata > Actinopteri > Cypriniformes > Cyprinidae > Acrossocheilus > Acrossocheilus fasciatus. The sequence continues at coordinate 2,630,894 of CM071959.1, read as the reverse complement.
TTTTGCTACAGTAAATCAAAATGATCATAACATAACTGTTTTGCTATATACTGTTTTTATCAAGTAGCAACACTGTTCCTATTGTTCCTTTTATTTTCATGTTTTCAAAGATCATAATAAACATCTAAAGGAATAAACTGGATTGAATCACCAGTAGATCATAAGGTCACTGAGGTCAGATCCGCTGATGTTGGTTGTGTATCATTGTATCGTTGCTTGCCGTTGTTTGTTCTTCAGTCTCACTAGTGTGTTCTTCATTTTGCTGTCAGTTGACTTTTATAACATTGTTCTAAATATATATATATATATATATATTTTTTTTTATTATTATTTATTTATTTGTTTGTTCTGGATTCTTCTGAAATGGAGCATGTTGCACATAATGTGGGACTGACTTGTCTATCACTGTAGTCTGACTGAAAACTAATAAAACTGAAAACACATATATATAGCACATAGGCTACTGTACATACACATTTTGACTGATGGATGCATCAGTTTTAGTTCTTGTAAGCTGCAATTGGCTTATCCACGTCTCTTTTGTTATTCTGATTCTGATTCAGGATTTGAGGACTGTGTTAAAGACAGGAATGGATAGATGAGCTCAAAATATTAGAGAATAAATTATATTGAGAGTAAATAAGACAGCTGTGGTATTTCTCATTTAAACATAAATTAAATAAAAAACAGTGCTATAAATGTTTAATAAGAGAAGAGAAAGCCAGTAAATAATGAAGAAGACTCTAAATTCATTAGTTAGTCTAAAATTTCCTTAAATGTAGGGTTTAAAATACATAAATTATAACTACATTTGTGATTGTACAATGATAAAAATGTTAATTTTAGATCTAAATAAGAAATAAAGTGCTGTTTTGTCTTTTTCAAACCCACACAAGTTTATGAGTTACAGTTTCAGTTTTTATCTTTTAATAGACATTAGATTCAAAACTATTTAAACCTTAAATGACAGATTGTGAAGAGCACATATATCTACATCACAGCAACCTGTGACACTGAACAGAGATGGTAAATTCAGAAAATAAGATGAAAATAATAGGGCATATTGTATTTGTATGTAGAAACTGAAAGTTCATTATAATTAATTGAGTTCTGAACTAATTCAATGAATCATACATTTCATATTTCTTAATTATTCATCATAACCTACAGGCTACTGAATGAAATCATTCAATCTGAATTCATAGACTATTGCTGTAATGAAAGGAATGTAATGAAATTTATTCAAATAAAAATAGGGCTGTATATAATTTTGTTATATAATAATTATTACCTTTCAGATTTGGCTTGGATTATTTGATATGATTTGTCTGTCATTACTCAACAAATGTAGAAGAGGAGGTGAATGGAGCAGACTGAGCATGATCTGCAGGAGAGGAGAATATTGAGTAACAGCAGGTGGCGCTGGTGCACTGTTTTAGTTTGTGATCTGCTGTTAGAAGGAAGAAGGAGAAGCAGGTGTGTTTGTGCTTCACATTCCTGTCCAGTTGGTGGCGCTGATGCACAGATCTGTTGTGAACTGGACTCTGTTTTTCTCCGAGATGGAGTCGTATCAGGTGACAAACATCAATCGTGAAGATCTCAGGTGTTTAACAGCGATCACAAACCGAAAGTGTTTTAAAGACTTCCGGATTCTGTTCCTACACAAGATCGTCTGAACTACTGCAAGTAAGTCTGAATACTTTCACGATTACAGTTATTTAGGAGAATGATGAACGGGTTTCAGAGCTATATGAAGATTTGTTAAGATAACTTATACCTGTCGCCGAAGTAACAAACACCGAGAAGCAGAAAGATATTAAAACAAACCGTTTAAAGACGACGCATATTAAAGGATTTTACAAGTCTGTGAACATGTAGCATTAAGAATAATTATAAAATAGTTATTTTATTTCCCCTTTTTTCCATTTTAAGACGCGAGGCTGAAAGTATTCTGTGTTCAAATCAAACCTGTTCTTCCGGATAGAGAGACGATAAACCCGAGCAACATTAATCTTAATGCTCCGAAAGTTGCTGCAGTAATGTTCATGTAAATAAAGACATGTGTTGTGAGAGATCTGAAGAGATTATGATCCAATTACATGGCAGTATATTTGCAGCATATTTTATGTTTATATTGATTGTTTGATCTAGTTCTTCTTCTTCATCATTTATTCCTCTGAACTCTCATGATGTTGATCTCAGACAGAGACACATTGTCGTGTCCAGGTCCTGATGAGCATCTGATGGTCTTCAGAGACACAAAGATCTCAGTGTTGAGCTGTTCATCTGCAGTATGTCAGAGAAGAGAGGAAAGATGAGTCTCTCACAGAAACAGAGGTAAGACTGAGTCTGCTTTCACAGAAAAATACAACACACTTCAACAATGAGTGAGTTCTCTCACTATTGTCATCAAATTCTTTGCAAAACAAATGAGAACATCCTGCAAATTTTTAGATTGTCACAGGTGACTTGAGACTTGTTAAATGTCTTGTGTACTTACAGGAATGTTTAGCCTAGCTATCAAACTATAGATTAATCAACTAAAAAAGGAAGTATAGAGGTTATGCATAAACGTATCATGAGTGAATCAGTTTTACAGTTCTCAAATTTGAAAGTTAGTAGAAATAAGTCAAATAAAAGACATTAAGAAATAATGATCATATTTAACTACAGACACACTGTGAGTAGTAAAGTTAATAGTTTCTCACACATCATTTTCAGCATGTTTTTTGTCTGGATAAGGTCGCTGGTGTCTGTTCTGTCTGACTGGCTGCCGGGAAGCTGTCTAACCTTCTCCTCATGTTCAGAGATTGTCTCCTTGATGGTTTTTGCAAACAGTCTCATGCTCTCTCGATGAATGTGGATGTGATCATACAGATGCTCATGAGTGATGCGCTGATGGTCGGCTCTGTGGACATTCATCATTGAAGCACAGACTCCAGTGATCTCCGCATTGATTGAGTTGATGATCTTTTGTGGCACGTCTCTGCGAGGTTGAAGGGTTGAGATGATGATTTTGGCTCTGGGGTGGATCCTGCTAGCTGTGTTGGACCGGGCTTTAGTGACATATATCTTTCCAGCACTGAGGTGGTTTGTTCCAGTGTGAAGAATGATGTCTGACGGGCACCGAACACACACACACACACACACCTCTCGCAGCAGCCTCAAAGCTGAGTGTGAGGAGAGACACCAGAACTTCTTCACAGATCTCCCCGGAAACAGTCGTCTGGGGTCAAGATGATGGTCGTTGGAATCACAGAGTATTACAGTGTTGTCTTTGCTCTTCTGTTCTCTGCTGGAGCTCATGAATGGTGGTGATGTTGTAGCAGGTGGATGAATCTGTGTAATGCTGCTGTTCTCGTTCCTCTTGAGGTTGTGAGGGGTTTCAGGAGTGAAGGAGCTCTGAGACTGTGAGCTGATACGCTGCTGATGTTGAGTTGTGCTTGTGGTGTGTTCAGGAGTCGGGGTGTTGTGACACTCTCTTGATCTGCGTCCCAATTCGCATACTATCCGTCCTAAATAGTATTCGAAAACAGAATTAGTATGTCCCAAATCATAGTATGTTTAAAAAAAAGTATGCCAAAGAATCCCGGATGGTCTACTACTTCTGGTTAGAATTCGAAGTGCAGATCGATGCACACACACTAACGGCTAATATTGCCCACAACAGGAGGATTCGATTAGAACTACAAACACGCTTAAGTATGAAAAAAAACTACAAACATGGCGGATATGCGCGAACGACGAACAGGTAGATAAAGGGATTTGGGTGATAAATACTCAATGTCTAACCTGATGAATAAATAAATATTTTATGTTATCCACATTATTTCATCTGCAGCAACACTGAACTTTTATAATGATAAGTTTGGTCATTAACTTTGAAATGTATCATTATGCAAACACATGAGCAGAGTTATTGGCTTAAAAGAACCGCGATGTGCTTCTTTATTTCTCTCCAGTATTTAGGAAATCAAATTAAACAAAATGTGGATGATTTTAACTGTGACAAGATGATTAACAGGGCAGTTATTTAAACGTTTACAGGATGCACATAACTATAAGCAACATAGCATCCGTTAAAGAAGCAGCTATGACAAAGTAGTATGTCCCAAAGCTTGCCTACTATTCTGCTATATACTCAAAAGTATGTACTTTTTCTTCACAAAAAGACTACATGCTTTTAGGGCATGGTATACGTAGGCGACTTGGGAAGCAGCATTGCTGGTGTTTTGTGTGCAGCTGGTTTCTGGTCTCCTCCAGCAGTCTCTCCAGTGTGTGGCCGTGTTGTTCTCTTCTGGCCAGTTCCTCTCTCACCTCCTCAGCTCCTGCCGCAGCTCTTGATTGTCCTCCTCCAGATGTCTTGCAGCAGAGCAGAGCTGTTGGAGTTGTTGCACACTGTGGTGGCTCAGGTTTAGCAGATGATGGAGATTGTTGGTAGTTTCCTCTTTAAACAGAAAGAAGTCCTGCTCCAGCTCAGCGACGTTATCTCTCAAAGCCTTTATCTTCAGAGACGCTGGTGTATCTGTGTTTGAGGAGATCTTGATCTGGGGTCAGAGATGGTCACTGATGTGATGCAGGACACTTCTGCTGTGTGGCTCTTCATTTCAGGATCTTTCTTAATCTTCTGAACCTCCTGTTTAAGGTTTCTGAAGGTCCTCTGGAGTTCATTGAGGCTGGTTTCTGGTCCCTGGACCATGATTGTGCCGTTATGATAGAAGTTCACAATCAGCTTTGTGTCGTTCTCTCCTTCTAGAGTGAGTTGTCTACCTTTGTTGATGCCGCCTCTTCTTTTACACGTCATGTTCGAGCAGAGGACGGTGTGTGTCAGGATGATGGTGTTCAGTAAAGAAGAGCAGGTTACACAGGACTCTGTTTTCTGGTCCACTGTAGTCAGATAACAGTATCTCTGGGTTCTCTCTCAGAATAATCTCTCATATTTTTCTGTCTTTTTTGTAGATTTAACTTCTGCTGGATTTATTATCTCCAGCTTCTCTTCATTTTTTTTAAAATGCCTCTGCCTTCGGCCCATGTTGCTCTGAACTGAAGTAACTGTCACAATGTTAGCTTGGCTAGCAGTTAGCTTGTTACAATGAATTTGTATGTAGTTTTTAGTTGATGACAATCTTCTTAGAGGTCTTACCTTAGTAATCTTCTGCTTCTATTGTTCACAAAAAAATGTCCAATTATCTAATTATCTGTTTTGGGTCATTAAAAAAAAAAAAAAAAAAAAACATGATCCTGCAAAAATGGTGTTGATTATGCTCTTTTGTCGATTTTGATTGCATCCATTGTCCCTTTGCATAAAAGCGTCTGCTAAATGTAATGCATGTTTCTAATTATAATTATATACATACTCTTTGCTAGTTTTGACTAAACATAACTATTGAACAGTTCCACTGTTGTCCAGGAAAAGATACACATCATAACTCATAACACACACTGACTCTTTGGGGGGCATTGATCACTATCGGTAGAGATACTGCTGGAGAAACCACTTCTCCTGATACATTTACATTTACATTTAAACATTTGGCAGACGCTTTTATCCAAAGCGACGTACAATATGAGAACAATAGAAGCAGATAGACCATCGAGAGTGCAGCAGTATACAAGTGCCATGACGAGTTTCAGTTAGCACAGCACAGTACATATTGCTAGGTTTTTTTTTGTTTGTTTGTTTTTTTTTTAAATAAATAAATAGATGTAATAGGAAAGTGTTAGTACTAGTTGGTCAGGTGCTGGCGAAAAAGATGCGTCTTTAGATGATTTTTGAAAATGGCTAAAGACTCAGCTGTTCAAATTAAGATCGGGAGGCCATTCCACCAGCTGGGCACAGTCCAGGAAAAGGTCCGTGAGAGAGATTTGGTACCTCTTTGTGATGGCACCACAAGGCGTCGTTCACTTGCAGACCGCAAGCTTCTGGAGGGTGCGTAAGTTTGAACAAGTGAGTTTAGATATATTGGTGCAGTGCTAGTTGTTGTCTTGTAGGCAAACATCAGTGCCTTGAATTTGATGCGAGCGGCTATTGGTAGCCAGTGTAACCTGATGAAGAGAGGGGTAACATGAGCTTTCTTCGGTTCAATAAAGACCACTCTGGCTGCTGCATTCTGGATCAGTTGCAGAGGCTTGATAGTAGATGCGGGAAGGCCCGCCAAGAGAACATTACAGTAGTCCAGTCTGGAGAGAACAAGAGCTTGGACAAGGAGCTGTGCAGCATGCTCCGACAGGAAGGGTCTAATCTTCCTAATGTTATATAAGGCAAATCTGCAGGACCGGGCCGTTGTAGCGATATGGTCTGTGAAGCTTAACTGATCATCGATCACAACTCCAAGGTTCCTGGCCGTCATGGAGGGAGTCATGGTTGATGAACCTAGCTGTATAGAGAAGTTGTTGTGAAGTGATGGATTGGCTGAGAACACAAGCAGTTCTGTCTTGGCAAGGTTGAGCTGAAGGTGATGGTCTTTCATCCAGTTAGAGATGTCGCTCAAACAGGCTGCAATGCGAGCAGCTATCGTCGGATCATCTGGTTGGAATGAGAAGTAGAGTTGAGTGTCATCAGCATAGCAGTGATACACCAGTAAAGGACCAGGTCTTCATTTCTGTGAAATACTATGGAAAGAAGAATAAAACTGGGGAGAGAGAATGCCTTTAAATTATAAAACATGCATGGATATGTTCTCTAATGCCTCTCAAAAATAAGGCTAGCTATATTTGAGTTCAATATTAAGACTATTTTGAGGCTGTTTTGTGAAACTCTCCTGGCTCACTCACTCCAGCTCTTTAACTGCTGGTCATTAACATGTGAAAGGTCTGACAGCCACCAGTCCTCACAACCAGCAGTGTTTCAGCTCGATATGTCCATGAAACTTCACCGATTCCTGTATATGTCCGTGTACACCGGAGTATGTGGGTATTTCTGGAAATTTACTGTTCTGTGTAACTGCTCGGGTAATTTCCACAAACATCCAGCAAACCTGAAATTACACGTCGGTTTACCATGACCAGATATTACCAGATTTGATTCTTTTCATGCAGTATAATTTATCATATAGATCTGATTGCATTACATGTTTGTGGTTGCATATTTAGTGGGTATTAAATGTAAAAAAAATGGGCAAACTAGGTTTCATTTAAATGAATAAAAATATACATCAAACACTTACAGTGTAGATTCATGGATATTTTTAAAGGGAAATTTAAAAGATTTTTGTCTCTTTCTCAGACTCGTCCATTATATTCATTGCTATAGATACAAGATGTTATTTTTAATTTAGTATTTTCTCTTCTGTCGGTGAGGTCAACAGAGTTTTACTCAACAGGTTTAATATGGTTGCACTATAACACCGTTTTTGAGCCAGTTGAGTGAAATAGAATTTGTGCAGAATGAGAAAGCAGCACTTCACTTGACTGTTAGATGATTGACTGAGTTAGTCAATTAGTTTGTGTTAAATTGGACTAAACAAACTCAAATGAGACTGAAGTATCTCTATAGTTTTCTGTTCTTTGTGTCATTAGTGTAAGATCAGGCTCACATGTGTCCAGCTCTGTGTCTGTGAAGAGTGACCAGTCAAAAGGTTTGCCACCGGACTTAAATGAGAAAAAAGCATCATCTACCAAAAGGTATTTAATGTTTTTCTTAATGTTGTTTGCACATGGACTGCTATAAAATATTTCACTGAATATTTATCATGAATCTATATTGTTTAAATATTTATCAGAGTTTTCATTAAGATGTTAAGAGCATCAGCGAAGATTAAAATTATTTGATGTGAACTATATATTTTGTACACCCCATTAATTGTGGTGCACTATAAAAAATACTCATTGTCAATGTGGTATATATTATTAATTCACCAGCCCCTTGTTGTTTGCTTATAGGACAGAAAATATTGCAATGAGAGACCTACTATTTATCAAATTTATAAGATCCTATACATGTAACCATGTGAATTTAAACAAAATATTTGCAAGCTATTTATTTAAAAGTTTCCCGAAAATGCAGTACTTCATTTTATTCAGTAATAGGGTTCAATATGAGACATTAGATTCAGACGTCCAGACTCACAGGAACTACAAGAATTTCAAAGACAATCTCCTGACGATCTTCCAGGTAGGAAAACACATTTTCAATAATGTTTACATTTATAACAAACAAATAGTTTACTGAACAACGCTTGCAAGAATATTCAATAGAAATTTGATTTCTGTTTTATCTTGATCATTTTTTTTCTTTTAGGAACACAATGTAAAATGAAAAATATATTTCTCTTTGATTTTAGGATCTTGAAAGCAAAATAATCACATTTCTGAAGAATGAGCTGAAAAAGTTTAAGAAAATATTACAAAAAGAAGACATACAATGCTTTGTGAAGGATTTTAATGAGAACAGATGCAGTAACAAAGAAGCAGCTCTTGATCTCACGCTCTTCTTCCTGAGAGAGATGAAGCAAGATGACGCTGCTGATGCTCTAGAAGGTAAGAGACTCTGTTCACTGCTTCCAGCGCTGTGTCAATCTGATTTCTCTTCTATTATCACTGTTATGACTCAGACGAAGATCATTTGCTGTTTATACGCCTCTCATATATTATGTTCATAACCTGCCCCGTCTCTTTCAATGACAGACTTACTTTAGACTTCCACATTCTGTTCAGTACATAACAAACCCAGAGACTAAACAATCTGTGTATTTTATTCCTGTGTTTAGATGAGCTGATCTTCATTCATCAGCTAAAGTGTAGTCTAAAGAAGAAGTATCAATGTGTGTTTGAAGGAATTGCGAAGCAAGGTGACTCCACACTTCTGAATAACATCTACACAGATCTCTATATCACTCAGGGTTGTAGTGAACAGGTCAATACTGAACATGAGGTAAGACAGATTGAAGTTGCTTCCAGACGTCATGAATCACAGGAGATACAGGTTGAGTGCAAAAATGTGTTTGAAGCACCTGAACAAGACAAGCAGATCAGAACTGTACTGACAAAAGGAGTTGCTGGCATCGGAAAATCAGTCTCTGTACAGAAGTTTGTTCTGGATTGGGCCGAAGGAAAAGAAAATCAAGATATCAGCTTCATATTTCCTCTTCCATTCAGAGAGATGAACTTAAAGGAGAAAGAAAAACTAAGTTTGATGGACCTTATCACTCAGTTTTTCCCAGAGACAAAAGGACTGAATCTTACAAGAAGAAATCAGTTCAGAGTCTTGTTCATTCTTGATGGATTGGATGAATGTCGACTTCCTGTAAACTTTAAGGATAATGAGACGTGGTCTGATGTTTCATCACCAGCCTCTCTGGATGTTCTCCTAACGAACCTCATCAAGGGAAATCTGCTTCCTTCTGCTCTCATCTGGATCACCACCAGACCAGCAGCTGCCAGTAAGATTCCTCCTGACTGTATCGACCGGCTGACAGAGATACGAGGATTCAATGATGCACAAAAGGAGGAGTACTTCAGAAAGAGATTAATGGATGAGAATCAGGCCAAAGAAATCATTGATCATGTTAAACAATCAAAGAGTCTCTTTATCATGTGCCACATCCCAGTCTTCTGCTGGATTTCAGCCACTGTTCTCCAGAACATTTTAGAGGAGAAAAGAAATAATGTTGTGATAAACAATCAGGCTGATGATGCCTCCAAAACACTGCAGGAGTCAAATACTGAAGACACTCCTAAGACTCTGACACAAATGTACACACACTTTCTCAGATTTCAGATCCAGCAGAGCAGACGAAAGTATGATGGAGAATATACACCAGATGTTTCCTGGGATAAAGACGCCATCTATTCACTGGGGAAACTGGCATTTGATCAGCTGGAAAGAAACAATGTGATCTTCTATGACACAGATCTGGAAGCCTGTGGTATTGACGTCTATAAGGCATCAGTGTACTCAGGCATGTGTACCCAGATCTTTAAGGAGGAAACGGGGATCGTTCTTGGTACCATGTACTGCTTTGTTCACTTGAGCATTCAAGAGTTTATTGCAGCCCTTTATGCACATCTGTTTCTAGACATAAAGCAGAGAAGTATATTTGTTCATGAGTCTACAGAACAGGAAAACAAAAGTGAAACCATGATTGATTTTCTCAAGACTGCAGTGGACAAGGCACTAGAGAGTGATAATGGACACCTGGATCTTTTTCTTCGATTTCTCCTTGGTTTGTCACTCCAGTCCAATCAGAGACTCTTACAGGGTCTGTTCACAGAGCAAAATGGAAATGACCAGAGCAAAAAGGAAATAGTTCAGTACATCAAGCAGAAATTTGAAGCTAATCTGTCTCCAGAGAGATCCATCAATCTGTTCTACTGTCTGAATGAACTGAACGACCAAACTCTGGTGAAAGAGATTCAGACCCACCTTAGCAAAGGAAGTCTCTCATCTGCTGATCTTTCACCTGCCCAGTGGTCTGCTTTGGCCTTTGTGTTGTTGACATCAGAGGAGGAGCTGGAGGAGTTTGAGCTTCAGAAATTCAAGAAATCAGACGAGTGTCTCATTAGATTATCAGCAGTCATCAAAACCTCCGAAAGGGCTCTGTAAGTTAATCTTTTTTTTTGCTTTCATCCTGAAAAAGACATTTGTCTAGGGGTTCCCATGCATCCTGGAAAACCTGGAAAATTAATTAGTGAAAACGTGTTCTGGAAAATTATTTTTAAAATATTTTTGTGTTTTTCTTTAATTGTTTCAAGGAGAACAAAACGTTTCATTCTCAGCTAATGTTAGTAGATGGTTAGTCCATCAAATGTTTGCAGTAAATGTCAACAGATAATCAGCTACCTAGTGATTGTGATTAATTTCAGCCTTTCTGCATTACCAGTAGAACCAAATACTGCGTCAATGTGGTATTTGCTGATAGGCTGCTGCTTTCAAACATTCCTTTCCATATATTTTGTAAGCACTTTGTAAAAAGCATTGTGTTTTTACAACATGTTTTACAGCATTGTTCATTGTAGACGATGCTGAGCACATGATCGCAATGGTAAAGGTGTTTAATCAGAATTCACTCAGTAATAGGGCTGTCGCGATTCGTTGATTTTATTCGACTATTTGATTTTTCATACTAGACGAGAATCCATGCTACTCAGTAATGCTTTTCCTTGAAACCATGGAAGTAGCACTTTCAAATGTATAATTCATTGTAATTAAAGCTATAGATGACAAATATATTTATTATTTGTATTTAGCAAATGCATTCAGTCTAATTATTCTGTAATCTTATTGCCCTTGTAGGCTAAATGATTGTGGCTTAACAGACAAAAGCTGTTCAGCTCTGGCTACAGTTCTTGGATCAGATACCAATCTGAAAGAGCTGAACATGAACAATAATAATCTGCAGGATTCAGGAGTGAAGCTGCTCTGCACTGGACTGCAAAATATGAAGTGTTATTTGGAAATACTGAGGTAAGTTGTGTGATTTGATCTGTCATTGACTCTGTCCTAAACTGACACATTGTGCTATACTGTTTACAAAATGTATTTGGTTATGTTCAAGGTAGGGATAACTTAACATACATAGTTCATTTGTAGCTGATAATGCATATCTGTTTGTATATAATTCGATGTCAAAAGCTAACATAAGATGTTTTCAGGCTATTGCTATTTTTGTATTACATTTACTGATATAATATACTGTATGAGAGTTCAGGGTTTTCCTCTTGAAGTCTGGACAATTTTTATAGTTTGCTTAAAATAAGTATCCTCTAAAACAAACTACATGAATAATGAAAATGCTCTCTCATGATGAAAAAAAAAAATTAACTAGTTAAGTAAAAACCGTTTATATAGCACTTTATACAAGGCAGATAGTTTCAAAGCTGCTTTACAGGTATAAACAAGAAAGTAGTGAATCAGTGATGAAAACAGAATTCAATTCTGCTGCAAAGTAACTCTAAAAAGACAACAGAAAACAGTCATCATTCAGTTAAAATCAGTTTAATGTTGATTCAGTTTGGTTCAGTAAATATGTAAAGTCCATCAATTTAAGAGTGAGTTTAATTCGTTTATAAAGCAGCTGTGGAGAAAACCGTGACAACATCAGCTCAGTTCAGTTCTCATCCAATAATTTCAATTTTAGTATTTTCAAAGTTTGAATTGTCTTTTCTTGCTATCTACAAGTTATATTTCTAATTATAATTGTTCATTATGAAATATTCTTTAACATGTTATTTATTTGGCTTAATGATCTGCATCTACATTACATATACAAAAAAAAAAAAAAAAAAACCTGGAATGGAGTTACATGCTATATGTTGGATATTTCTGTCAGGGTCATTATCATTAAACATAATGACAATTTAATGTAACAACATAATTCAGGATGAAGTCTGACTCAATGAGGAATATCAGAAGGCCAAGTCCTGACTGCTGAATAATACTGAATGGACCTTATATAAGGAAGTAGTGATATAGGTGTTGTATTCCTATAGTTAGACATGAATCAGCTGATGCTTAAATTATTAACCTCAGAGACCTCAAGACACTCATCAAGATTACAGAGCAGCACTTTTAAATGTATAGCTCATTGCCATTAATGATATACACCTATTATTTATTTACATATTTTAAGTTTTATTCAAGCATGCTAGTTTATTTGATCAATTAAATATATTGTGTATATATTAAAATTTTGTTCATGTAAAAATAATGGGTATAAATTAAATTTTTGTATTTAACAAATATATTGCATGTATCTAACTCTGTGATTTGTTTTATTTCTCTTGTAGGCTAAATGATTGTGGCTTAACAGACAAAAGCTGTTCAGCTCTGGCTACAGTTCTTGGATCAGATACCAGTCTGAAAGAGCTGAACGTGAACAATAATAATCTGCAGGATTCAGGAGTGAAGCAGCTCTGCACTGGACTGAAGAACATAAATTGCAAATTAGAGATAATGAGGTAAGTTTTGTGACAATCCCTTTTGTTTGGTTAGAATTCAGATCCATCTGTTAATGTCACGAATCCGGTCTATGAACTTCTGTTCACCCACCACCAGAGGTCACTCGCTCACCACATTGACTCTCACACCATACATCACACTGGACTGCATTTCCCATCATCCATTGCACTGATAACACATACACAGCTGATTACACTGATTGCACACACAGCTGATTGCACTGATCACACAGCCTACATAAACCATGAACTTCCTCTTCGCCGAGTATTGATCTGCGTTTAGCTCTCTTCCAGCGCTAGCTGCTTTACCGTGCCATTCTGTGTTTCTGTTCAGTTCCAGTGTTGTTCTGCGTTTATCACTCCCCTAGTGTTAGCTGCTATAGGTAAACTGTTTGTTGTTTTCTAGTTTGTGTTCCCTGTATTTACCCCTGTCTCACCCTTCGGACTCTATTCCCCTGCCTGGATTATTGCTGTGTAACTGGACTATCTCACTGCCTTGCCCTGTTGGATACTGTTCGCTGATCGTCAACCCACGCTTGCCCTAGGACTACTCTTTGTCTTGTCCCTGCCATACCTGTTTGCTGTTGTTTGACCCTGCCTGTGATTTGACGGTTTATTAATAAAAGCTTGCACTTGGATCCGCTCGCCTCACGTCTCGTTTGCCCTGTTACAGTTAACACGGACCTAGATAATTTGCCACAGAATTGAGGACAGAACTGCTTCAGCTCAGTGAAATTTATAGGCTAGTAATTTATGTTCTAGAAGAGGTGTACAGATGGAGCAGGTCAGTCAGGTACTGAGGGGCAAAATTATTGAGGGCTTTATAAACAAATGACAGAATTTTAAAATCAATTCTATATTTGATAAGTAACCAGTGCAGCACAGATAAAATAGGAGTTACTGGCTCATACTTGCGGGTGCAAGAAAGTAATCTTGCAGCTGTGTTTTGCACTAGCTGTAGACGAGAGAGTGAAGACTCAGAAACACCGTAATAAAGTGAATTACAATAGTCTAAACGAGTTGTTACAAAAGCATGGATCACCTTTTGGAAGTTACTCTGTGATAAGAAAGTTGACGGAGATGAAAACCTGGGTTAAAGATTTGAGTTCTGAAACTTACAGGATTTTTTTTATAGTACATCGACCTGTTACATGTCTAAAGATCAAGGGAAATGTAATTTCTCAGTTCATGACCCCTTTCAGTAACTGTAAGCTGAAGGTTCTCAGGTGAGCTGATGTGTAAAATATTAAAGGTCTCTAGGCATTTTAGATTCAGTTGTACACTAAATTACACAGTAAACTGACAAGGAACACAAATAATTAACTTAATGGATTAATATTGTGAAGGTAATTTCTAGAATAACTCATTAATCAGTTGAATGTTACATTTTCATTTCTATTTTAGACTTTCAGACTGCAGTATCACTGAAGAAGGTTATAAAGCTCTGTCTTCAGCTCTGAGATCAAACCCTTCACACCTGATAGAGCTGGATCTCACAGGAAATGATCCTGGACCATCAGGAGTGAAGCAGCTCAGTGATTTACTACAGGATCCTAACTGTCAACTGAAGACACTGAGGTGAGACGTGATGAAATAATGCAAAATAAATATGCAGGCAATTTATTTATAAAGAATATTTCATTGAAACACTGTGAAAGGGATGAATTTACAAGGTGTTTTAGAGTCAGATGTTGTTTTTCAAGTTTATTTATGAAATTAAATTTACTTCATCTTCTTTTCTGTAGGTTTTTGGGTCCTGCTGCAGATGAAGCCTGTCAGTATGTGACTGGAATTGTGGGTAAAAACCCGTTACTCCTGAGAGAGCTGAAACTGAGTGGATGTGAACTAGGAGACACAAGAGTGAATCAGATCTCTGCTCTACTGCAGGATAAACACTGTCAACTCAACACACTGATGTAGGTTTTTTTCATTGTTACAAGGACACTTTTAAATTCTTGCTGCTGGGTGTTTTTTATGTATCTTGTATAAGAGATTGCTGACTGAAAAAAAAATCATGTGACTCATCACCAGTATTTGTCTACTGTCAGCTAAAACATACTGGTAAATATTCAGACTAAAACTGAAGTGTTTTCTCTTTATGCAGTCTGAATAACAGCTGTGTCACAGAAGGAGGTTGTCGTGTTCTGGCTGCAGCTCTAAACTCAAACCCTTCACATCTGACAGAGCTGGATCTGAGTGAGAATAAACTAGGAAACCCAGGAATGAAGAGCATCTTGACTCTGTTTGAAAATGTACAGTGTAGACTGGAAAAGCTGAAGTAAGTATTTTAAAAGTGTATCACATTAATTACCCAGACACTAGTGACCCACCACAGCTTCATAAATTTGAAAATATATTACACTTCTCATCAGGATTGCACAATTAATCAAGATAAAATCGAAATTGTGATATGGGTTAGTGGAGTTATCAAATCACAAAAGGCTGCTATTTAATTAAATATACAGTCTGCAGTGCCACGTGCTTAAGAGTGAAGTGCATTTACATGTGAGCAGATCATGAGTTAGTATCAATAAATCCTGTCCTTCAGCCAGTGCCCTCCAACATTTAGCATCCAGCACACTGGAAAAGAAGCGGCATGTCTTTAAAATTCACTTTGTTCATTCTTTAAGTGAACTTTTGCCTGCGCACTAGTGATTAGATTCACTGTTTTGAAGCTTGAACATCAGAATAGAGTACAGATGACACATCCGGTGTGTAACGCCTGTGAGATCAGAGTCTGAGTCGCAGCGCTTGTCACTGGAGCTGCTGGAGACAAGGACTCGATTTGGCTTTTTTTAAAGGATAACAGTGGAGTTCAGTTCACAGATATTTGTGAGGAAACAGCCTCTCCGTTAATCTTTAACATGTTTACCACTAAATATTAATTTTGGACTGAGCTATATTTGGAAATAAAAACAAAATAAATGCTGGTACATAATTTATGGATAATTGTTTTATTTTTATTTTGTTTATTTGTACATCCAAACAAAATTTGACTGACGTAAAACTGAAAGCATTCAATAATTCAGGATCAGATTTAATATGAAGTATATTTTAATCTAAGATGTGGTTTTGGTAATCTTGATGTATTTCTGATATTTTTGTTTTGGCTAGTAGAAGTTCAGAATAGCTGTTAAATGTTAAAAAAAAAAAATAATAATAATTGGCTGGTGAGCGAGTTATTTTGAGCTTATAACGTGAATTTGAAAGGTTCACTTAATTTTACATTAATGTAATTTCCAATATTTTTTGGCAGATGATGTTAACAGATTTCACCAGATTTGTACAACAAAGTGTTTATAAACCTGTTGTGAACTAAACACATACATTTAAAGATCACTGTTCAGTTTTCCACCAAAATAAAAGCCTGAGGGCTTAACATTAGAAACTAAAGAGATTAATGCATAAATATCACAATAGTAAAATTATCATTCCATCCTTCAAAACTGAAATCCTTCTCCAAGCTGCTTGTTTTGTGTAGTGTTGTAAGTATGGTTTAGGCTTAAGTATTGTACTGTAAAATACAAAATATTATTATAATTATCAAATAAAAAAAAATATTTCACAGTGTGATTGCCATGCAGATCTCATATTGGTGGATAAAAGTAGTAGCTAAAGCTGCTATTAGCGTAATTGTATGTAGAGCTTAATTAGTTTTGTTCTCTCTTCTACAGGTTAAACTGCATCAGTATTACAGATGAAGGTTGTGCTGCTCTGGCGTCAGCGTTTAATTCAAACCTCAGAGAGCTGGATCTGAGCAGGAATCAAATAAGAGACTCTGGAGTGACAGAAATCTCCAGTCTGCTGAGAAATTCACAGACACTACAGATACTCAGGTCTGAATCTGGTTAATCTAAACATGAATCAATGTAAAGCTCCAGCTGGTCTGTAAACTGGCGCTGTGTCTCAAGGAATGGGTCAGTAATGTCAAGTTGGTGAAGATACATTTATAAAATATTGACAAACAGATTGCTTTTCTGAGGGGATGCGAAATGTTAATCTGTCTTTCTGTAGACTTTCAAACTGCAGTATCACTGAAGAAGGTTATAATACAGTTGCAATCAAAATTATTCAACCCCTTTGACCTGCAAGACATTTTTCTGTATAGAACACAATTTTATGAAAACCATTCAACAAAGGCATCAGTGAAGTATTAGAGTTTTTTTTTAATACAATTTTGAGTGATTCTGAGAATGTAACAGTGAATGTAAGATTAATGATAAAATTCAAACTGGCTTTAAACATTCATGTTCAAAATTATTCAACCCCCCAAAAGACAGATAATCTTTGGTTTTCACATTGCCACTGCTTACTTTAAATTCAACCAGATATTTTCAATGAGAAATAAATCTGGAGACTGAACAGGACACTCAATAACATTCTATGACTGATCCCTGAACCAAGCAGAAGCAGAAGTAGATTTGGATTGCTGTCCTGCAGGAAAGTCCATTGATCATCAGCTTCAGTCTTTGCACCAAAGGCATCACAATTCTTGTCAAAATGGCCTGATACTTCAGAGAACCCATGATGCCCTTCATACGGTCATGATTTCCACTTCCTGCTAATGTAAAGCAACCCCATAACAGGACTGATCCACCAAAGTCCCAGTTTGGTCTCATCACTCCATAAAACATTCTTCCAGAGCTCCACAGATCTGTCCAAATGAATTTTACCCTTTTGTTCTTCTTGGTCAAGAGTGGTATTCAGCAAGATGCCTCAACATGAAGGCCATGCTTGTCTAGTGATGTTATTACACACTGCATTGAAATGGTTTTCCTCCTTTCATTGGTTCATCTTGCAAGTCTTTGGCTGTACATTGCAGGCTTTTGTCAGTTGCTCTGATTAAACATTTTATGATATTATGCTTTTTCTTCAACACCCTCAAAGGTTTTCTGGTACAACACACTTAAAGCTAAGGAATATGGCTGAGAGCTTTTAATGTCTTGAATATCTTCATATAGCCTTAAACTTTCTAAAGTAATACAATTATTTATTCTATAGCTTTTGTGAGAGCTGTGTTGACTTTGCCATTTTTGCTAATTTCAGCACACACATGGGCTAACTGTGTGTAACAGTTTCTAAAGGCTTAATTGTGTTTTGAGACAATTTTATTCCCCACCATGTAAATGAGTGACTTAAAAACAGCAATGTTGAATAGGGGTTGAAGAATTATGACACATCTGTTATTAAAATACTAAAAGATATGACATTATATATTGACATGATCACTTTTAGTATGGCAGTGAACTGTTATAGATGCAATTTTTATTTTATCCGGGATCTTCAGACAAGCTTGTATTTATAAAGTAATGCAGTCTCTGAGGGTTTGAGTAAATTTGATTGCAACTGTAGGTTATAATTATGGAAAATAATGCAGAAATTGCATTTGTTGTAGTTTGTTCACCAATATAGAACTTTATCCTGCTATACTGTGAAAAGGGTCCATTCAGGCCTAAGATTTTTCTTTTATAGAACATGTACTTGTATGACAATCTGTGTTGTAAAGAGGAATAATATATATTTTTAATAGACTTTCAGACTGCAGTATCACTGAAGAAGGTTATAAAGCTCTGGCTTCAGCTCTGAGATCAAACCCTTCACACCTGATAGAGCTGGATCTCACAGGAAATGATCCTGGACCATCAGGAGTGAAGCAGCTCAGTGATTTACTACAGGATCCAAACTGTCAACTGAAGACACTGAGGTGAGACGTGATGAAATAATGCAAAATAAATGATACGCAAGTGAATTAATTACCTTATGTATAAATATTATATTTAGGGATGCATGATATTGGATTTTTGCCGAAATCCAATACGCAGATAATTTAACTCATTTTGGCCAATAGCCGATGCCGATAAAAAAATATTTTTAATTTTGGTTTGTTGTTTATTTAAATCTCACAAATAAGTTCTTGTTATTTTATAATGACAATACATTGAAGATTTGAAAATAGCTATAAACTATATATTAATCACTGCATTTTTTTATCAGAATGATGCAGTGTTAACCTTAACATTTTTATTTTATGATTTAACACTTGTAAATGATCTAAGCTAAAGAGTTGTAAAAATTCAGAATTTTTAGAGCTCATAATTTTTTTAAAAAATATAACGCATTACACATTAATGAACCTTTTTAAATCAAAACAAAATCATGATTATGGCATCAATTACTGTTTTATTTAATCATAAACAGTCTAAATTTAATCATAAACAGGTATTTGTGTATTTTCCTTTCATTTTATTAGAAGTAGGCCGACAGCGCCCTCTACAGAATTAATACTCCTTACCGAGCGTGCATTAGGACACTGATTCCAGGTATCCTGAGAGGATGGGCAATATCATTTGTTTTATTACATTTCCTGAATCCAAACAAAACGGAGCAAAATATCCCTAATCATTCAACCCCAATCCAAATGAAGACAAAAACGTTCATTTTCTGGTTGTCATACACTCATAAAGTTACAATTTTCATCTGCTCAAGCAGAACATTAATGTTATCTTGTGCTTCAGCAAGGTATCTCTGGCTAAAACTAGCTAACGTTAAAGTTAGTGAGTCCATGCTAACGTACAAACCTAAATAGCAGACTGTTCTCACGTCTTGTACAGTGCAGGTCAAAAACACATAAACAAAGGTCTACATTTCACTGTCTCTTCATATTAAACTGGTTAAATGTACATTAATTTAATTGTACCCTGCGATACATGAACAGTGCTGATCCTGCATGTTGTCATCCGCGATCGACCGTAATATGCGACTTCTCCCGCTTGTATTGTGATCTGTAAACCAGGGGCGTAGCCACGGGTGTGCCAGGGTGTGCACAGTGCCACAGTGGCAGCTGGCACACCTAAAAACAGATGCAGAATTATTATTATTTTAATCGTAATAAACATGGGCGGCGCTAAGGAGGGGCTAGCAGATGCTTCAGCACCCCCAAGAAAGACCAAAGCACTGCCATAGCACCAATAAGAAATGAAATAAAATAAAAACATTTGACTTATTACGCATTCATAACTCGTGCATTGGAATATAACGTGACATGATTAGCAGGCGCACTTTTCGAATTTTATTTTAAAAATGGACTTTCTTCAGACTGTCTTCTTGTGCCAAGTAGGCCTGTCCAGGGGCTGTTTTTTTCTGTGGGCAACTGTTTAATTGTTGGGAATATAAATAAAAAAAAAAAAATCGGAGTGTCTATTTAAGTGCAAATAGCCATGTTGTTGGAAGAGGCTATTTACATTAACTCCATCCACAAATGTATGATTGAGAGAGTCAAATTTGCAAAAGACGATCCTCAATTGTCAGATTCAGTGGCGCAGATGATAAATCGCGTGTTAGCGTTCTTTTCACATGACTGACGGGGCTTCGAATCTGCCTTTTGGCTAACTTTTTTCTCTTTTTAAATTTCAAATCACATCAGAAAAGCATTAATTTTTTTAATAAAAATGAAGGAAATAATCAAAAAGTTGAACATAAAGTATCGGGTAGGGTTAGGGTAGGTGTAGGGAGAGCTTTTGTCCCAATAAGGTGGCATCCATTTAATAATTTGAAATTAACTTAAAAAAATACACTCAAGAGCCTAAGTTATTGCATACTATTTTAAAATGTATTACAATGCAGAGGTGCAGATGATTGCCACTATTTGCAATAAATTCTCTAATGTTTTTCACTACAATTAATCATACCCTTTTATTCCATATTTGCAATAAGTAATTAACAGAATCCTGCTATTTTAAAATAGAATAGATAGAATCTAAAGCTGTTTGCACTGTGTAAATAGCATATAATTAAAGAATACTGCTATTTTAACTTGGTGTAAATAGCCTCTATCACAACACCCCCGCGCTCAAGCACACGTATAAAACTTGCAATGGCAAAAGTAGGCTAATGATTATGAATAAGTTGGGGGAAAGGGAAAAGAAAACATTTTAATTATTTGTTAATAAACTAGTGATTTCTTCTCAGTCAGTGTCGGCTGAAAAGATAAAGTTGCCGAATGCGACGCTGCACTCGCCATCTCCACATGAACTTTAATAAAGAAATGCACCTTTTCATTCCGACTACATAATTAGAGTTAGATATTTTTACAGGCTATATCAGCCCAGCCCGTTCTGTTCTGTAACGTTAGTAATACACAGTCTTGGTGTTTTTTTTTTGTTTTTTTTTTTTTGCACATTAATCTGACAGTAAATGTGGCACACCCAGTTTTTCTGATGCACACCCAGAGTCTCTTTTCTGGCTACGCTCCTGCTGTAAACCCTCGCTTCGAGTTACCCACTGTATTTATTTTTAAATATTTTATAAATCATTCCATTGAATATTTAATTCCTGTTTGGTGGCCTTCTGTGTCCAAAATTGTGCAAAAACATCGTGGGACAAGGTTTTCACTGCAGCTGTTATTGTAAGACAGTGTCTGAGGGAGCAACAGTAACTAAGGGGGGCGGAGCTTACCGATAGGTCAATTGTGCACGTGCATGCACGCGCACACACACACACACACACACATTCAGTGTCTGAACCTGCAGTTCCTCTCATAATGAGCAGAATTGCTGTTGTATCAACAGACATCAGTTAAATAAAACTAACAGGGAACATGATCTGGGTTTAAATCATCTCTGGATAGTGGATCAAGTGTTTGAATTCTGCTACATGGCAATAATAATAATAGTAATAATAGGAAGAGCCAGCATCAAAAGATCAACTAAATATATTGTTGTGAATGCTTAGCTGTCACAAGCTAGTTATCTCTTTGCTAACTTTCCTCATCTCCTGCTTAAAAGCCAGAAAGATCTTGAGATTTTTGAAAATCATGATCTAGTGAACTTTTGCCCCTGAGTTTCTTTTAAATTATTTACTTTTTACTTTTGTCTTTCTTTTTAAAAAACAAAGTATGTTTAAATGTTCAACTGTTAAAGCTTGAACTAGAGGTTTTCGTTACAAACAGTGTTTGATAATCTTTAAATGTTTTGTGATGCAGTGCACAGTGAATTGAATCCTGCTTCATCTTCTCTTCTGCAGGTTTTTGGGTCCTGCTGCAGATGAAGCCTGTCAGTATGTGACTGGAATTGTGGGTAAAAACCCGTTACTCCTGAGA
Organism: Acrossocheilus fasciatus; assembly: GCA_036784905.1. Classification (NCBI taxonomy): domain Eukaryota; kingdom Metazoa; phylum Chordata; class Actinopteri; order Cypriniformes; family Cyprinidae; genus Acrossocheilus; species Acrossocheilus fasciatus. Next base: position 2,608,900 of record CM071959.1, on the reverse strand, counting down.
GAGCTGAATCTGAGTGGACGTAAACTAGGAGACACACGAGTGAATCAGATCTCTGCTCTACTGCAGGATAAACACTGTCAACTCAACACACTGAAGTGAGTATCTTACATCATTTCACATGTCACATGACTAGTAATGTTGCAGCAGTCTATTTTAATTCTCATTTGAGTCCGACCCCACGTTATAAAGCTTGGAAAAGCCAGGACATTTTTTTAATATAACTCTGATTATATTTGTCTGAAAGAAGAAATTCACATACTTCTAGGATGGTTTGAGGGAGAGTAAATCATGGGGTAATTTTTATTGTTGGGTGAACTATTCCTTTAAGTGCACAGCGGTTGGAGAAAATAATGTGAACACATTAGAAATAACCAGTATTTTATTAATGTTTACCATCGTTTGCCTTTAATACAGCTTCCAACCTTCTTAGAATAGATTCATACAATTTTTAAACAGACTTCAGTTAAATATTGTCTCTAACTTCTGCTGTGACTGCTGAATGTGATCATGAATACTGACTACAAACTGAGGATTGAAGACAAATTTAATAGCATTGACCACCAACGTATGCCCTCACAGATGAACTGAACCCCTTTAATGCTTGCTTTGATCGTATAAACACAGAAGCACCCATCAAAGCTGAGCCCCCACCTGACGACCTGACACTCACTTGTTTAACCAGTGAGGTGTGCTTCTACCTGAGCAGGGTGAATGAACACAAAGTGTCCGGCCCTGATGGTCTTCCTGACCGAGTGCTCAGGGTCTGCACAGAACAGCTGGCTGATGTCTTCACACACATTTTCAAGCTCTACTCGCTATATAAATATATATATAAATATGTCTCTGTGATTACTCTGCACAATGACAAACTTGAATCTAATCTAATTACTGGTAGTGTTTGGACATAAATGTGTTGGCAGTGTGTGAGCACAACCACCCTACAATGATAAAAATCCACCCACTCCTTGTTTCTTAATCCCCATTAAACCAAATCAGTCTCATTAGATCTGCTGTTTTGATTCTCTGAGCAGTGTGACATCACATTGTTTAGGCCCCTCCCACAGATGATGACTGACAGTCCTGCATTACTGTAGTTTCCGCTACAGACGTCATCAGGGACCATACACATCCACAACACAATCTCTTCACACTTCTGCTGTCTGGAGATGGTGCAGGAGAATGAAATCAAGGACAGAAAGACTCACAAACCATTTTTATCCACAAACCATCAGACTCCAGAACAAGCCTTACAGCCAACAGACAACACACACAGCTTCGGGTTCAGACAGTTTCATTTCACTTCCATGAAGGTTTCTCACAGTTAATGTACACAATCTCAGTCTGAAGCGTCTCACACAAGCTGCTGTGAATAATTAAGCAAAGTGTCTTCTCATTGGATAAGAACACGCAGTCTCATGAATAATTAAGAGACACCGATCCGTCATCGAAGTACTATAGTCCTTTGCCACGTCATAAACTGTGACGTCAACACAATGTAGATTTTAAACCTGGAAGACAAAAATCACGCAAAAAAAACCTCAAAATGAACCAGTTTTCTCCAACAATTAAAATTAACGGATGCTAACATTGTCTTCTATGATGTGCAACACAAACACCTGATAATATCTCAGAGAAAGTAGTCTGAGGTTTCATGACCCTTTAAAACTAACTCCCCATTACCCTCACTGACTGTTACCTTGTTTGTTGCACAATATATATTTGTATATTTTTGTATATGTTCATATATATTTTTGTATATTTAATCTGTCTATATTCTATACTGTATATTTTTATGTAAGGGAGACAAAGTAAGTTGTTGTGGTCTAAACATTTGAAACATGAGCTCATTTCTGTCCGCTTCACTTGTTGGCCATACAGCAGGTCAAATACACAACCCAAATATCCAATAATTTCAGTTACTAATACCAAAAATACACGAATTTAACTTTTATCCAATGAGACAGAACTGTTATCATTGTGTTTATTAATGGGACGCAACAGAATAATTCTGTGCTGCTGTAGCAGAACATATTCATAGTGTTTATTGATGCTCATATCATCTCTCTGCCATCAAACCACCAGATTAATGAACGTCTAACACAACCGAACAGAACCGGTCCAGACTGGGCTTTATTCTGTGCAGGCATTGGTTCTTCAGCCTTACCTGTTTCAGAGAAATATTACTGTACTTCACATCTACACCCAGACAAACCTACAGTTTTATTTAGATGTGCAAAGTTGAATCTGTGTATCAAAGCTGATCGAGCCGCTGGACAGAGCAGAGCGGATGTGTTTACGTTGTAGTGATGTGCAGACCAGCATCAGTTTAAGCACAAATACACAGCAGTCAGAACTTTTATTTTAGACGATATGCTCAGTTTTAGACAAAAGATGAAATGGGAATTATATCACAGAAATAAAAAGATATGAAATATTTTAACACCTTCTACACAAGGTTGTTGGGAATTAAAACTTGTTTGTATTTCTGTCAAGAATCAGGACAAATTGTACATAAACCATGAGAAGTGTAAATTATTTGATTAAATGAACAACTTTTTTGTTTTTCTGTTCTGAAGACCAAATTGTGGAAAATTATCCAAAGGTATTCGGACACTCTTCTCTGTTTTTTGTTTTATCAAGACATTGTGACTTTATTAAATAGTTTTCTTCTATCTTCTCGCTTTCTCTCAATGTAGGTTAAGTGACTGTGAAATGACAGATGAAGGTTGTTCTGCTGTGACTTCAGCTCTGAAATCAAACCCATCACACCTGAGAGAACTGAACCTGAGCGGGAATAAACTCAGAGACTCTGGAGTGAAAAACCTCAGCGATCTACTGATGAACACACAATGCAAGCTGCAGAAACTAGAGTTAGTATCATTATACTCTACAGCAGTTACAGTGTATCCTCAAATCCTAGTTTTGTTTTAATTTTTATGGTTGTATATTTATTTACTTGTATTATTTTCAGGTTTTAGCAACATTTTATTTATTGCACTGTATGGTGTTTACACATGATGAATTACTCTCACATGAACATAACGTGTCTGATTCATTGTCTTTTCTCTTTCTGTCTTCAGTCTGTGTGAATGCAGTATTACAGAGAAACAGTGTCTCATCCTGACTTCAGCTCTGAAATCAAACCCATCACACCTGAGAGAACTGGACCTGAGCTGGAATCAAATAATAAACACAGGAGTGAATCACTTATGTGACGTACTGAAGGATTCACGCTGTAAACTGGAGAGATTGGGGTCAGTAACATTCACATACAAGAGTAAAAAGTGTTTTATTTAAACTAAATAGAATGAAGTGTAGAGGTGGGTAGTAACGAGTTACATTTACTTGAGTAAATTTTTGGGTAACTAATACTTTTAGAGTATATTTAAAGATGGGTACTTTTACTCTTACTCAAGTACATTTCTAGTGAAAAAACGGTACTTTTACTTCGTTACTGTGGGCGACGCTCCTCTCGTTACTTTATCTTAATGCAATACAAGTTAAAAATCCTTCAATTTATTCCAAACGTGCAGTCTAATTTTTTTCAGGGCAATGAGCGATGCCCGTTCCCGAATGATTCATTAATTTGAGTCAATTCTGTTCGAAGGCTGGATTAAACCAGTTGGCAAACCAGTGAATTGGTTCGTGAATCAGTTTGAATGATTCGTTCAGTTCCCTGCCGCACGCGCCGAGTCGTCTGAAGCGCTTCTCACTCAGAGTTGTAACTTCAAGAGCATTGAAGACGTGGCTTTGAAGATTTGCTTTCAGTTGACTGTAGATCCAAAGGCTATTGTTTGCTAGCTATGAAGATCTTTATTAGGTGAACACCACGTGTGCTGTCTACGGTTCCACAGGTATAGAGAGGCTACATTCGATGACAGTACACGATACCACTACGACATTACCAGTTTGTTGTACATGTACCTTATACATTAAATACAATGTATAATTCATACATTAAATAAGCTGTCACAGAGTATGAAATGAACACCCGCCAAACCCACGTTAGCTCTGCGCAGCGGTGCACGACCTGTTCCAGGAGGAATGCCTTTGCCTAGACATAATTAATATTGATATTTTCACAATATATAAATTTGCAGAAATATACATTCGCTTACATTTTGCAGAACAGACGGAAGAAGATCCGTCAATGTGCATTTGTTTTATGTTCAGATGTTCAGTATAGTGGTCATGTGAGGAGTTTTCACTCTTCTGTGTCATATATATATATATATATATATATATATATATATATATATATATATATATATATATATATATATATATATATATATATATATATATATATATATATATATATATACATATATAATACATAATTAATATACTTTAAAATATTATTTATTTCAGTGATGCAAATCAGAATTTTCATCAGCTGTTTTCAGTTTTCAGAGTCATACGATCCTTCAGAAATCATTCTAATATATTGATTTATTACCAGTGTTGGAAACAATTTTGCTGCTTAATATTTTTTTGGAACATGTGACATTTTGTTCAGGATTCTTTGATGAATAAAAAGCTAAAATGAACAGCATTGATAATAAATCAACATATTGGAATGATTTCTGAAGGATTATGTGATACTGAAGACTGGCGTGAAGGCTGATGAAAATTCTGATTTGCATCATTGAAATAAATTACATTAAAAAACATTAAAAATCTTTTGAATGGCTGTGTATGTATGTATGTATGTATGGCATGTATGTGCACACACACATTACATCAATTTTATCTATATAATAAAAATGGATAGATATAGTATATGATCCAAAGGAACTAGTAACTAACTATTTGTAGTTTGTTGTTTTTTTATCCGATACTTTTTTTTATTCTTACTCGAGTAACTATTCAGACTGTTTTATTTGAGTACAGTTTTTGGGTGCTCTGCCAACCTCTGATGAAGTGACTTTTCTCATTTCTCTCAATGTAGGTTAAGCTACTGTTATTTGACAGATGAAGGTTGTTCTGCTGTGACTTCAGCTCTGAAATCAAACCCATCACACCTGAGAGAACTGAAGCTGAGCGGGAATAAACTCGGAGACTCTGGAGTGAAAAACCTCAGCGATCTACTGATGAACGCACAATGCAAGCTGCAGAAACTAGTGTTAGTATCATTATACTCTACAGCAGTTACAGTCTGATTTCATGACTTTAAGAAACTAAACAGTAAACATTAATCAAAGTCGACTTATTATGATTGATTTATTTGGATACATAATTTTTTTCCAAAAATGAATGTACCCTTGTGATCTTTAATGAAAATAACTGTCCCTTTCCCTCACAAAAACATCTCTTCTCTCGTCTGATGACGTGAAGGTGAGAAAACCTGTCAGTCACGAGATCACAGCAATAACAAACAACAATTATCCAGCTTTTCATCAATAATTAATTCCTGACCTGCATTTATTTTCCAAAAAGCTGTTTCACTCAGACATGCATCACAATAAGAACAAAATATGATGACAAAATGTTGTATTTGTTGACTGCAAGACATTTTAAGATTGTAGTTTAAAGTAAATTTTGATTCATGAACAGAATTTTCTTGATTTGTTACATTTAAAATTCAATTTCTTATGTTTTTAATGTTTTTTTAAAGTGGTTCTATAGTTGATCCTGTATCTTAATTACATTAAAAATCACATGCCTTTTTTTTTTTTTTTTTTGGTCTGACTAAAGATTCTCCAAACTTGAAATGTCACTAGTATCCTCAAATCCTAGTTTGGTTTATGTTTTAGTTTATGGCTGTATGATTATTTATTTACTTATATTATTTTCAGGTTTTAGCAACATTTTATTTATTGCACTGTATGGTGTTAACACATGATGAATTACTCTCACATGAACATAACGTGTCTGATTCATTGTCTTTTCTCTTTCTGTCTTCAGTCTGTGTGGATGCAGTATTACAGAGAAACAGTGTCTCATCCTGACTTCAGCTCTGAAATCAAACCCATCACACCTGAGAGAACTGGACCTGAGCGGGAATCAAATAAAAAACACAGAAGTGAATCAATTATGTGACGTACTGAAGGATTCACGCTGTAAACTGGAGAGATTGGGGTCAGTAACATTCACATACAAGAGTAAAAAAAGTGTTTTATTTAAACTAAATAGAATGAAGTATAGAGGTGGATAGTAACAAGTTACATTTACTTGAGTACATTTTTGGGTAACTAATACTTTTAGAGTATATTTAAAGATGGGTACTTTTACTCTTACTCAAGTACATTTCTAGTGAAAAAACAGTACTTTTACTTCGTTACTGTGGGCGACGCTCCTCTCGTTACTTTATCTTAATGCAATACAAGTTAAAAATCCTTCAATTTATTCCAAACGCGCAGTCTAATTATTTTCAGGGCAATGAGCGATGCCCGTTCCCGAATGATTCATTCTTTTGAGTCAGTTCTGTTCGAAGGCTGGATTAAACCAGTTGGCAAACCAGTGAATTGGTTCGTGAATCAGTTTGAATGATTCGTTCAGTTCCCTGCCGCACGCGCCGAGTCGTCTGAAGCGCTTCTCACTCAGAGTTGTAACATCAAGAGCATTGAAGACGTGGCTTTGAAGATTTGCTTTTAGTTGACTGTAGATCCAAAGGCTATTGTTTGCTAGCTATGAAGATCTTTATTAGGTGAACACCACGTATACATATATAATACAGAATTAATATACTTTAAAATATTATTTATTTCAGTGATGCAAATCAGAACTTTCATCAGCTGTTTTCAGTTTTCAGAGTCATACGATCTTTCAGAAATCATTCTAATATATTGATTTATTACCAGTGTTGGAAACAGTTTTGCTGCTTAATATTTTTTTGGAACATGTGACATTTTGTTCAGGATTCTTTGATGAATAAAAAGCTAAAATGAACAGCACTGATAATAAATCAACATATTGGAATGATTTCTGAAGGATTATGTGATACTGAAGACTGGCGTGAAGGCTGATGAAAATTCTGATTTGCATCATTGAAATAAATTACATTAAAAAACATTAAAAATCTTTTGAATGGCTGTGTATGTATGGCATGTATGTATGTGTGTATGTGTGTGCACACACACATTACATAAATTTTATCTATATAATAAAAATGGATAGTTATATTACATGATCCAAAGGAACTAGTAACTAACTACTTGTAGTTTTTTTTTTTTTTTTAATCCGATACTGTTTTTTAATTCTTACTCAAGTAACTATTCAGACTGTTACTTTTATTTGAGTACAGTTTTTGGGTGCTCTGCCAACCTCTGATGAAGTGACTTTTCTCATTTCTCTCAATGTAGGTTAAGCTACTGTTATTTGACAGATGAAGGTTGTTCTGCTGTGACTTCAGCTCTGAAATCAAACCCATCACACCTGAGAGAACTGAAGCTGAGCGGGAATCAAATAAAAAACACAGGAGTGAATCACTTATGTGACGTACTGAAGGATTCACGCTGTAAACTGGAGAGATTGGGGTCAGTAACATTCACATACAAGAGTAAAAAAAGTGTTTTATTTAAACTAAATAGAATGAAGTATAGAGGTGGATAGTAACAAGTTACATTTACTTGAGTACATTTTTGGGTAACTAATACTTTTAGAGTATATTTAAAGATGGGTACTTTTACTCTTACTCAAGTACATTTCTAGTGAAAAAACAGTACTTTTACTTCGTTACTGTGGGCGACGCTCCTCTCGTTACTTTATCTTAATGCAATACAAGTTAAAAATCCTTCAATTTATTCCAAACGCGCAGTCTAATTATTTTCAGGGCAATGAGCGACGCCCGTTCCCGAATGATTCATTCTTTTGAGTCAGTTCTGTTCGAAGGCTGGATTAAACCAGTTGGCAAACCAGTGAATTGGTTCGTGAATCAGTTTGAATGATTCGTTCAGTTCCCTGCCGCACGCGCCGAGTCGTCTGAAGCGCTTCTCACTCAGAGTTGTAACATCAAGAGCATTGAAGACGTGGCTTTGAAGATTTGCTTTTAGTTGACTGTAGATCCAAAGGCTATTGTTTGCTAGCTATGAAGATCTTTATTAGGTGAACACCACGTATACATATATAATACAGAATTAATATACTTTAAAATATTATTTATTTCAGTGATGCAAATCAGAACTTTCATCAGCTGTTTTCAGTTTTCAGAGTCATACGATCTTTCAGAAATCATTCTAATATATTGATTTATTACCAGTGTTGGAAACAGTTTTGCTGCTTAATATTTTTTTGGAACATGTGACATTTTGTTCAGGATTCTTTGATGAATAAAAAGCTAAAATGAACAGCACTGATAATAAATCAACATATTGGAATGATTTCTGAAGGATTATGTGATACTGAAGACTGGCGTGAAGGCTGATGAAAATTCTGATTTGCATCATTGAAATAAATTACATTAAAAAACATTAAAAATCTTTTGAATGGCTGTGTATGTATGGCATGTATGTATGTGTGTATGTGTGTGCACACACACATTACATAAATTTTATCTATATAATAAAAATGGATAGTTATATTACATGATCCAAAGGAACTAGTAACTAACTACTTGTAGTTTTTTTTTTTTTTTTAATCCGATACTGTTTTTTAATTCTTACTCAAGTAACTATTCAGACTGTTACTTTTATTTGAGTACAGTTTTTGGGTGCTCTGCCAACCTCTGATGAAGTGACTTTTCTCATTTCTCTCAATGTAGGTTAAGCTACTGTTATTTGACAGATGAAGGTTGTTCTGCTGTGACTTCAGCTCTGAAATCAAACCCATCACACCTGAGAGAACTGAAGCTGAGCGGGAATCAAATAAAAAACACAGGAGTGAATCACTTATGTGACGTACTGAAGGATTCACGCTGTAAACTGGAGAGATTGAGGTCAGTAACATTCACATACAAGAATCAAAATGATTAAAATCACTTCAACAGTTTAAACTAAAACACTTTATACTCCAATATCTCATGATGAGTCTGAGTTCACATTATATTTGTGAAGAATTCTTCACTTTAATGATGTGTTTGTAAGATGATCTCTTCCTCTGTTTGTCTCTTTCTAGTCTTGATGACTGTGGCATTACAGATGTTTCTTCTTTAACTCAGTCTTTGAGAAACACAAAAGCACTGCAGTTTCTAAAAGAGCTTCATCTGAGTGATAATATGATTAGAGACTCAAAGCAGCAGCTCATTGATGTGCTACGAGACTCAAACTGTGAACTGAGGTGAGTAAACTTCACTTTATGATATTAAAGAGATTCATTTATGATATTTGAACAAATATTAACTTTCAAATATTTGTGAAAAGTTTATAAAATTATCATCAAGCTTTATTTCAAAGGGTTTGTGTCAGAATGAAATGTAATGTTGATAAAAATGTTTAACACAAAGAAGGAAAGAGAACAAAAGCACACTGTCACAGCTTTATACAGCAACAGCTGCTTTATTAATTACGTCAGTAATAGTGAATCATTACAGTTTGAGAGAGATTTGTTCAGATTGAAGGAAAACGCTGGTAAAATCAGAGCAGATTCCAGCTTCAGCTCACAGTCGTCCAGCATCACATGATCAATGTCTCTGTCTCTTGTGTGTTTTTACTTTGACAAGCAACACGTCACATTACTTTACACTTACTTTATGTAAGAGATAATGTTCATCCAGCCGCTTGTTATTCAGAATAAACCCGACAGTGTGATCAGGGGCCGGGTTCACGAAACATTCTTAAGAAGAAATTTCTTCTTAACTGCCATTTTCTTCTTATTTTTTAACTTAAGAAAAAAGTTAAGAATATTTTGTATTCCCAAAAATTATTCTTAAGAATATTCTTATCTTTTTTCATAAGATTGTTCTTAAGACAAAACCTAAGAAGAATTCAAATTCTTGAAAAGAATCTTCTTAAAAATCATTGTAAATAACTTCTTAAATTTAGGACAGCCCCAGACTTGTCTTAAATCCAAAACAGTAAGAATTATTTAATAAATTGATTGAGTTATTTCAAATTAATTGTTATATTTAAGCATTACAACAACATTAGCTACATATAATACATAGTAGGACTATTAATAGGGATGTGTGCGAGTTTTCTGAAGTGACAGCGATGACTGATAATATAAACGATCGGTCATGAATGACTAGCCTTTTTTCTGACTTCAAAACTCAGTAGCAACTCTACAAAAACGAGTCAGATAGGAAGCTTTAATTGGACGCTTTTATTTTAGCCTATAAATACGACATAATCTTCGGCAGTATGCAGCGCTTATGAATGCGCCGATACACAGGACGCGTTTTCTGTAGCAGCGCGGACACACAAACCGGAAGCGTTCACTCGGATGAGAGCGCAAAAGCACAGCACAAAACCGAACGAAACAGATCGCTGCAGCTTGGGAGAGACAGGCTGTTCAAAAACACACCGCATTAAAAACGTGAAGCTGAGCGCCAGTCAAAGTCGCGACAAAAAGAGTGTGCGTGCTTATTATAATTATTATATGGTAATCTGCAGGAAGCGCAGTGAGTTTATCAGTGCATCATGTTTTCACTCAGATAAAGACTGTCATTTTCTTCTTAAGAAAAAAGTTAAGATGTTCTTAAGAATATATTTGAGAACTTATTAAGAATTTTTCAAGAATTGCACTTACGAACATTCTTACGAACTTCGTGGAATTTATCTTAAGAAATTTCTTAACTTATTTCTTAAGAAGATTTTCGTGAATCCGGCCCCAGGACTTGTGTCTCCTGAAGAGGTTTATTCTGTGATAACATCCGGCTGGATGAACATTATCTCACTTATTATATGCTTTCTTGCCACATAAGTGAATAATTAGACACAAAGCTTCCGCAAAGAAAAACAGTTCCTAACAAACAGCTGTGAACCTGGAAGTTCAGACAAGACTGTTATACAGAAGTATGAAAATATACAAAATTATACATAATTTCCATGACAGAGTTCAAGATAAATTATTTCATACTGGAGCTGCTAGTTTCAAATGATTATTAAACAGCAGCACAAACTACACAAAAGCAGCAGTTCTTCCAGTGCACTCAGTGTCCAAATCACTGGTTTTCTTTCACTCCTTCAACTGAACTCATTCAGCTGATGTAACTTTTTACTCCAAAAAAAAAAAATGTGATTAAAATATAGTAACTAATTTGTACTTTGTCCCACTGATTATCTTCTCTTCTGTTCAATATTAGAGTGTAGATAGAGATCCATCACCAGAAGTCTCTGATAGAGATCCATCACCTAAAGATGATAAATGCTGTGTATCATAATGTGAAGTCGTTTTGAGAGGAGCAGTAAACATCAGGTGAAGATCCACAGAAGAGCTTCACTACTGCGTCTATGAGGAGAAAGAAATGTGTGATAAATGTGTAAATGTGATCCATACAGGTGAAGAGACTCAGACTTTACTATGAAATAATGCAGCATGTGTTAGAAACATGATATTGAATGATTAATATTGCTTTAGTATTCAAGTGATCATTTTGTTTAATTTAAAGCTGGAACAGAGGAAGAATAAAAGTAAGTAAATGAACATTATGAAACAAAATGATAAAGCATAATAAAATAGATTATGAAGCAAACTGATGTGCAAGAATAAAATATTTATATGATGTTCTTTGGGGAGAAACTTCATCTTTGAGACGATCTGAATCTCACAGTTTCTCAAACCGCTCGTCTTGAAGTCTTGATCTTTGGACAACTTTGGACTTTTCTTTGTCATGTACACAAATATCTGAAAAAAAAGAAAACAGTTTGTGTTGCTGTATTATCTGCATTAGCTAACTACTGAATAAACATTAGGTTCAGTGCTGCAAACAACAAAACTAAACGTTTTTAATTATTTGTGAAGCAAATACAAAAAGTGAGTAAAAATATAAATGAACGAGACTCTCTCTTTATTGACTCAAGATCTTGTAGGAAGTCTTCTCTCTCTTTTTTTAATCATCCATTTATATCAGTGGGAATTAATAATAGAGAGAGCCACAGGATAACAATTCCTTTTGGGCCTCAGTTTAAAATTTAAACCATACAATAGATTGACTTGTAGTAAAAATAAATAAAATAAAAATACTCTGTACATTAGTCTGTAATCTCAAAAATAACCAGAGGCAGACAGTAGCTAAGTACATTTACTTGAGTATTGTACTTAAGTACACTTTTATCTGTACTTTACTTGAGTATTATTTTTTCTGGAAACTTGTGACTTAAACTTCACTACATTCGAAAGACAAATATTGTACTTTTCACTCCACTACATTTCTATCAAAGACCTCGAAGTAGAAAGTCGTTATTAAGTAGCAGCTTTGAAAGTCAGTGAGTGATTTTTTTTCTTCTCCAAAATGTGACTTTCTTTCAGACGGTTTATCAGTAATCACACTTCTAGGGCTCATGAAGTGATTTCCCAGCATTCTTTGAACACTGACCAGTTGCAAATGTGATATTTATTTACAACAATTCAGTAATAAGAAGTTAATATTGTGACATATATGAGACACAATATTGTCCGATTTTGCTAAATTGTGTACGTAAAAATATTACTTCCCTGATAGCACACGTACATCTCTGAGACGTCTATTTGACGTCTGCATTTACATCTGCAAGACGTATTTTTTAGGCTGTTTGCTCATCTGCAATACGTCTATAGGACGTCTCCTTTTAGATGTCAAATAGACGTCTATTAGATGTCTTTAAGATGTTTATGATTTAGAGTGTATGTAAAACTGACATCTTACAGACGTCTGTCAGACGTTTATAGACAGCAGATGCTTTCCAGATCAACAGATCTTTAACAGACATCTTGCAGACGTACGTGTGCTATCTGGGCTATAAAGCCATAGAAGAACTGTTCTCCTAATAAAAAACACAGCACTGCAGACCGTTCTGTGTGTGACATCAAAGTACCGCAAGAGCGATTAGACAGCATTTTTAATATTTTTGTTTTAATGTCAAATAAATCTTGCTGTTTTGCTGCTTTGTTAAAGCAGTGTTGCTGTTGTAAAGTTATCCCTGATAGCACACGTACATCTCGGAGACGTCTATTTGACGTCTGCATTTACATCTGCAAGACATATTTTTTTAGGGTGTTTGCTCATCTGCAATACGTCTATAGGACGTCTCCTTTTAGATGTCAAATAGACGTCTATTAGATGTCTTTAAGATGTTTATGATTTAGAATGTATGTAAAACTGACATCTGAAAGACGTCTGTCAGACGTTTGTAGACTGCAGATGCTTTCCAGATCAACAGATCTTTAACAGACATCTTGCAGACGTACGTGTGCTATCTGGGATACAGCTACAGTTGTGTTGCTGGGTTTTAAAGCAGGTTTGATTTTTTTTTTTTTCTTCCTTATCCCTCTGTATTTACAGGATTTCACTGTCCACTCTGTTCAAATGTGGATGAATGGCTGCACATAGATGTGTGCACACGCTGTCATCCTGCTTTTGTGGGGGTGGGTAGGGGTGTTAAATCAACAAGCCCTCCAACTCATACGACCGCAGAGGTCGTTTGTCACTACCCTCAACTACGACCCATACGAGCGTTCCCTAGATTAGCGCCCCTACCGGCAACAGGAGATGCTACAGATACTTTCACCTAAATGCATTGTGGGTTTCTTTTAAAATGCTCGCTTTTTGCGTTTTAAACTCTCCCGGCTATTCGTAGTGTTTTATTGCTAAAAAGATATGGATTTTAGATAACTTCAAGACACGTACAGGTAGAGTTTCCACCCGTCTCGTAATCGATCGTCCCGTATTTATGAATGAAATTACCCAGACAGCACACGTACGTCTGGCCGACGTCGGCCCAACATCGAAACGTCGGCCTCACTACCTGAAACATCTAATAAACATCGGCCAGGCGTAGGCCGATATAATTCGGTCAGTGCTCTGTTTTCCAGCTCATCAGTCGTCAGTTCACGACCGCAGGCCGATGGCGCGCTTTTCTGTTTGCGCGCGAGCCCAGTTATTCGTCTCTTAGCAACCCACAGAGAGAAGACACTCATCCCGGCGACATCTGTGCTTTCAGGTAAGATTTCACTTAAGCTAAATTACAAAAAAATACTACTTTGTTAATTCTGTGACACTTAAAAGGTACTAGTTAGGCACATTTGGTGTGCTACAGCACAGGTGAAGAGACTGTGGGTAATTTCCAACTAACTTGTTTAGCTAATGGTCACGCTAGCGATTTTTAAAATTAATGTTTACGCCTTAATGCGTTTCCAGCCATTTCTCTGAGGGGAAATGTTAAAGCGGATTAACTGCTTTTTCGCCGTGTTTTTCACTCTTTTACAGACTGCCAGAAAGAATGCGTCTCTATACGGTGAGTTGCTGTTGCTTTCTGAACTACAAATTGAGTTTTAAGTTCATTATTGAATATTAATTGAACGAGATTGTAATTTATTAATGTAATATTTTAATCCTATATGTTTATTTGTGTAAATGCTGTGTGCGCGTTGAGCTCTGTGCGAGCGGGGAGCAGAGTTGCCATGGAAACGGGGCGTTGACACAATTACTGGCGAACAGTAATCTCCGTCTCTCGCTGCGGTTTTCACTGATTTCAGGTAAGTACTGTATAGTCCCTAAACTTAATCACACAAATATTACATACAAACGTTCCTGACACGTTTCTTACTTGTTATTGACATGTTTCAATTAATATTTATTTTATAGAAATGGTTTAGTGTCTTCGAAAAAGTCTGTTAGCATCTTAGCAGTTTTCAGGTAGGCTAACTCTAGATTGAGCTCGTGTTTATGAAACTCTGGGCTTTTAATCAAATATTCGAATAAAATAAAAATTGGACTGTGTCCTATGGTGTGACAGCAAAAATGCAGAAGAAAAAAAAAACTACAAATAACAAATAGCATGAGAGAGGTTTATCTTCAATGTTAGTTTATTTTAATTGTATTTTATTATTTTTTATTTGCTGTCACACCATAGGACACATTGATATGTCAACTACCCATATGAGAGATTTTGATAGCTCTGTAAAGGTTTTGCTGGTGATTTGTCAATGGGTTGTTGGAAAAGGCTTTACTGAATCGATAACATCACTTACATGGAGAGTGTAATCGAAATTGAAAACAAGTTTTGATATTTCATGGTAAACAAATATTGATAAAAATTGTTCTGTGATTTCAGGAGGACAGAAAGAAACTCTACATAACAGAAGGCAGCTCCAAGATTTCAACATTTCTGAAGGGAGCTACTGACTTAGAAATACAGGTGAACTGAAGAAGCTGAAATATAGATCATGAAATATATTAATGTGCATTTTTCAGAATATATTTAGCCAATTTTAAGAAGGCCTTGATATCAAAACGTACGTGACACTCAACCTAAAACTAAAAACATAGATTCCGTTATATTAAGATTATGTTGTTATTAGTAGTAGTAGTAGTAGTAGTAGAATTTGTTGTGTGTGTGTGTGTGTGTGTATATATATATATATATATATATATATATTTATTAATAATTATTATATATTCTTTCTTTTATTTGCATTTTACTGCTGCTCTAGCTCGTTTCCTTCTAATAAACCTGGAGTTGCAAACTAAATATTGTTGGCTCTGTGACAGATTGCTTGTTTCTTTCCTAGATTCTTCAGTGGTGATGGCCTGCTGCACCCAGCAGAGTTGGAGTGAACCTACTGTCAGACAGTGGCATACCGTGGGGTTTCAGTCAGGGCCTTCAGTAAGCAACATGTACACATTTTACACATCTCTGTTACAGCTAACGTAGCCATAGGCGTAATGCACATATTATGCCGCACACAGGCTCTCAACAACAATGACTGCTGATCAACAATTTCAACAGTCGGCTAGATTAGGGTGGGTTAAATGCAGAGTAAATTTCCCTACATCATGGTCAGTAAAAGTAATCCGCCAATACACAAGTAACTATGCACATTCATGTCACTCTAAAATGACAACGTGTCCAAAGCAGCAAAACTGTACAAATGCTGGACATCCACACACCACACCACAGTATTATCAACGCACCATGTACACCTCCATAACAATGTGCATGATACAATACTCATCAAATAATAAAGCACTCACCTGACACTTGTAAATAAAGTCCCTGGGTCTATCATTCCATGCCTCTTTACTTGGATTAAAAAGTAAACACATCAACAAAATAACTTGTGCTCGGTGCTAGCTGTTAGCCACTCATAGCACTCATAGTTGCAATCTTTGAAATGGCGCATAAAAACTTTGCTGGCCTTTGTTAGCGAATTCAGTTTGGGTGTAGGTCTTCCTTTCTCAGTTATTCTCGTTTGTCTTCAAAAGAGCGCCTTGAAAAGGTGTTTTTAGTAGCTGGGGAACAAGATCTGGTGTAGGCGCCGATGACTGCTGCTGTCATTTCTTTTCATTGAATTTCACTTTCATACCTTGGAAATCCCAGACTAAAAGGGTGTTATAATGCTGGGGGTAGCACTGGCCACGTCACTAGGCCTAGAGGGCGGGCTGTCATTGAACGTTAAAATTTGATTGGCTGATGATTCTGTCACTAATGCTTGTAACTGGGTATCTTGGAGAAAGAATAAACATTGTTCTTTTACATATATTACCAACATTGTAGCAATACAAAATGGACTGAAAATGTTTTAGCTTACCCTTTAATAATGTTGAAGGATGAATTTTATTGCTGTTCAGAGGTGGAAAGAGTACACAAATATTCTACTCAAGTAAAAGTACCATTACATTAATTACATTTGTACAAGTAAAAGTACTAGTCTAAAAATCTACTCAAGTAAAAGTAAAAAGTAGCTTGTTTAAAATGTACTTAGTTATATTTTAATAGCGGGAGGAAGGCACAACTGGGATAGGCCAAGAGTGTCAAACTTAGTTCCTGGAGGGCCACAGCCCTGCACAGTTTAGATATAACCCTAATTAAACACATCTGATCCAGCTAATCTAATCATTTAGGCTTATTTGAAAACTACATGGTATGTGTGTTGGAGCAGCGCTGGAACTAAACTCTGCAGGGCTGCAGCCCTCCAGGAACTGAGTTTAACACCCCCGGAGGCCTATAAAAATGAATCAGTCATTTAGAATAATAAGACATTTGGGCTGTTACCAGGCAAATTAAATCAGTATCAACAAAATTCATCTATGCAATGCAGAGGAAACACACAAGCTGCATCTGAAGTGGCATTTAGATGTATTTACACACTGTTTAATGCAGGAGATGAATGCATTTAACCTGCAGTTACAAATGCAGAAATAATGTTTTGATATATAAGACATAAAATGTTGAATACTCATTTTGAAAAAAAACAACAAAAAAAAAAACAATCAAGATACATTGCAACTGAACCAAATCATGAACGGTTGATTCATTCAGGAACAAAACACTGTCATGTTGCTCAGAGACACAAAACTGTGCTGTGGTGACTGTGTTTGGATTTATTTTTTGTTGTCGAAACAGAGCAAAAACAGGCAATACGGTGTCTCTTAATTAACTTCTCGTTTATTCAACTGTTGTAAAAAAATCTATATGTAATCATGCTGATCATGCCGGCACTCTTCATGTGATATTGTTTTACTATATGAAATTATATAAATATATACATTTTCTGCCCCCATATCTTCAATTTTGTGATCATTCTAGAATCTAAGGACATTTTAACAGACTGAATCACGCAGTGAAAGAACGCACTGTAAATGCACACGAGCACTAGTCTAATCTACTATACTTCACGGCACTGTAGGTGTGTTTTGTTTGTAATTAATGTGTTTTAAAATGTAGCGAAGTACAACACTTCAAACAAGATATACTTAAAGGAACACTCCACTTTTTTAAAAAATAGGCTCATTTTACAACTTGCCTAGAGTTAAACAGTTGAGTTTTACCGTTTTTGAATCCATTCAGCCGATCTCCGGGTCTGGTGGTAGCACTTTTAGCTTAGCTTAGCATGGATCATTGAATCGGATTAGATCATTAGCATCTCGCTCAAAAATGACCAAAGAGTTTTGATAATTTTCCTATTTAAAGCTTGACTCTTCTGAAGTTACATCGTGTACTAAGACCGACGGAAAATGAAAAGTTGAGATTTTCTAGGCTGATATGGCTAGGAACTATACTCTCATTCCGGAGTAATAATCAAGGAACTTTGCTGCCGTACCATAGGTGCAGCAGGCGCAATGATATTATGCAGCTGGGGACTACTTCAGGTGCTGTGTAATATCATTGCGAAACTACAATCAGTTATTGCGGCTTTACAAGATATACAAGATAAAGTATATAATAGCACTTATTTAATGAATGTGTGATAAACCTTGTTTCATATAAAACACAAAACTAAAACACAAATACAAATTATGTTAAACTCAATTGTTTTAATTGCACCTCACACATTTGTAAAACATTTTCTGTTCATTCAGAATTTTTTTCTTCTTACATGGTTTATTATTTGGTATCTGTGTGTGTGTTTGTGTTTACATTTTGCCTATATATTCAAAAGAGGTATTAAAATATGTGGATGAAATTGTAAAAAAAATAAAATGAAATATAATTTTTGAATTTGTATAACACTTTGATAGATAGGTGAATATTAATACTTAAGTTGTAACAGTATAAAATTTTAATCAGGAATGGATTTCTTGATTTTTATTAATTTCCGCATACAAGTGAAGACGAGCATCAGAGCATCAGGAAGAAGTGAAATCTGCAGAGACAGAGTTTATTGAAGGACAGAGAGAACATGAGAGATCCAGAACCCTGCAGAATGAAACACACTGAAGAACAAACAGTGGAGGCGGGGGTCGAGCACGTCATTTGACACACAGCAGCCACAATTGCACTTATGTTTTATTTTTTTATTTTTTTTATTCGAAAAAATACCACCCGTGTTATCTAAATCTTGAAATCTTGAAAAATCTCGATTCTTGTTGATTATTTTTTATCCTTCATTAATGGGTCTGAAGAACATTAAGAATGTAGGTAAAGCTTTAAGCAGTTCATCAGATTTAGTGTTTGTGGAAGAAAAAAACTTTGTGAAGTTGTGAAAAAAAAGTTAAACCAATAAATAATATATGGGACACTTTATATGTGCAGGGTACCAAATAAAACAATTTTATGCTAAACAGATTTAGCATAAAAAGTTATACTTTTAGATAAACTTGTATTTTATAGCGTAAAGTGTTTTTTCTTCTTACTTTGGTAACAGGGTTTGAAGAAAGCAGTGAACATGGATTGAGATTATTTTCACATCATACTCTAGAAAGCAGCGATGAATGATATATCTGCAAACATGTTTGTGTTTAATGTCATGCATTGTTACAAGGAAAGCGCATCTATTTCTTTGTAAGGCACTAGATACTAGGCTACTGTACTGGATATGTTTGATTTATGTTGAAGTGTTTGGGACGTGGATTTAATGGTAAACCTTTGTTTTTGTAATGAAGCTTTTAAAAAAAATACATTAGCATTTTGATTTGGATTTAGATTTATCTGCAAATATATAAGTTATCGTCTTCCATATATAAAGAAATATGGGTATCGGCCAAAGTGTTCATATCATTACATTCCTACTGGAAAGAGTTCAGATGATGTCACTTCCTGGGTGTGGCCATTTAAGAAACACCTTGTTTTTTTTGTTTTTTTTAAAAAAGATGAAATTGTGTCTTAACCGTGTTGAGTGAAAAAATGTAGATTCAATATAGATGACTGTACCTCGTTTCATAAAAATGCATACAATAGATCATACAATAGATCAATAGATCACATTTCTCTCATTTTTATTATTTGTTTATATATTGTGACTTTTTACTTTCATTTCAGACCTGATGGAGGAGAGTGAACAGCGGAAACATAATTGTGGCAAAACTAGAGAAAAAACTTCTTTGCTGAAAATAAGAGTCAAGAAAAGTTTGCTGGGTCACTTTTTTTTTTTAAAAAAGGGGGCATAAATTAAGAGCATACCTACTTCTCCAGGCTCCACTACACCACTGACAGTACCCACTATTTATAATATTCCAGTTAAATCTGAAATTACATATCTGGCATTGTGATAACTACAAATCAAGACAAAAGATGCACCTTGAACTTTGACCCGGTTCGACATTAGCAACTAATTAACATTCTATATGATTCATGGATTAAGTAATAAATTAATTGTTATTAGTTAAATGTTATGGCGTATACAAAGAAAAGGTGCATTAGTCGGTTTCTGCTGGGTACCAGCACATGTGGGTATATTGGGAAATGAAACAGCTGATGAATTGGCAAAAGATGCTTTAAAAAAGGAAGATGTTAATGTTGCTTTAAGTAAAGGTGAAGTCAAAACTATAATTATGGAAAATAGGAAAAAGGATTGGCAAGAAATATGGAATTCAGATAATAAGAGGAGGCATTTATTTAATATTAAAATAATGTTAATAATAAACTAAACATTAGTGGTAGATGAGACTTGTACACACAGGACTGAATGCATCACTGTTACTGGAGCACATGAGAATGGTTTGTTGTGTCTTCTGAGGTGAGTTGATCAGTTCAGATATTTCGCTTAATTACACAGATATGGGACGCCTCACTCAGTTTGTTTAATCAACATCATACGAGGTTATTTCTAAATAGTTTTCCTCGGATAAAACACTTTATGCGCCTGTTCTGGCGTCTGCAGACTGATTTAGTTGAAAGGAACATTACTGTAAACTAAAGTCATGCAGACATGAACGATTTCGTGTATTTTTTATTTATTTATTTTTTTCAAAGCTGCCGTGTTAAATGTTTAGAGTGATAATGTTAGTGTTATTGAATGTTGAAGGTTTTATGATCGTTCGCTTATCTTTACATGCAAACCAGTAAAATGTTAATTAGATTATAATATGGACAAATTAAAGTGGTTGATAAAGATGGGCATCATTAGTGTCTGTCTTTATTGTAATGATGTTTTTCTGTATCAAAGTTGAGAAATAATAGTAGCCTATTTATCTTGCAATAGAGCACTTTTAAAGACTTTCTGCAGACATGCACTTGCACCCTCCGTCACCTGCGCTTCCACAAGAGACTTCACTTATAATCTTTTTTTATTTTTTAAATTGAACCTCTCTTGCACCTGATTTTATAAGCATAAGTGCTCGGATTGAGTACTTCTTCAAGAATCGGCTAAAAACACATCTCGTCCATCTTTATTTGACCCTCTATCTCTAGCACTCTCTATTATAATTCTATTCTTAAAAAAAAAACTAACAGTAGCTTTTATAATCTTTTTGTATTCTATCTGTTTTCTTTTTATTTATTATACAATTAACAAAAGCAGAAAAGTCCTCTAACACTAGCTTGTGTTATATTTATTATATAATTTAAAAAAAGAAAAACCTTGCTATGTGTACTGTTAAGCTAACTGACTTGTTATAGCACTTGTGTATCTTTGCTCTTTTGTTGATTTTGATTGCTTCCATTGTCCTCATTTGTAAGTCGCTTTGGATAAAAGCATCTGCTAAATGACTAAATGTAAATGTAAAAAATCCTAAATATATTACTCTTCCCATTAGTGTTGTCATGGTACCAAAAGTTCTGTTTTCAGTACCAATACCAGTGAAAATCCACGGTTCTCTGAACCAATTTCAGTACCAAAGCAAAAAACAAGCTAATTAAAAACACACTATTTTTATGAATAAAGTTAAACAAAAATACAATTTACAAAAATCAATGTCATTCTTTATACTTGTGTAAAATTGTGTTTCAAGTTTTTCCACAAGTAATAAAAGTATGAAAAAAGTAAACAAGTTTCACCAATTTGATAGGTTAAGGTCAATTGGTGGTCTATTTGTACCTTGCAAATTTGTAAAATTATATTTCCATGTTTATTTCATTTTTTTCTTACATTTGAATTTTTTTTTTCTTTTTTTTTCATAAAACACTTTACAATAAGATTCCATTTGTTAGATAACACGTCCTATCAATAAACAATAGTTATATAGCAATAAGGCTATTCTTCTTAGGGTTCATTTCAAAATGTACTAAAATCAACAGCTTAATCTGTCAAAATTATTTATTGCACAATGAACAAACATGCATGATCAAGTGTTTGTATTAAATAACATTCACAAACATCTTCAGCTGTAATAAGTCTTCTCACACTCAAAGCACATGTGATCTCTCACACCAGTGTGTATCTTCTGATGAACTTTTAAACTTTACAGCAGTGAAAAACTCTTTCCACAGAAAGAACACGAATGTGGTTTCTACAAGACACAAATGACCTAACATTAGCTGCTGAAAATCAATAGATCCTGTTTTCACCTCATTATGCTGATGACTTCAGATCTGTTAATTGCCACATTAAGCTAATTTTATTGCTGTCAAATGACTTAAGCAAACGCAAACGCCCCCCCCCCCCCCCCCATCTTTATACGCCTTTAAATTAATAAGAGGTAATATAAATGTCAGAATTAAAATATAGAGATGAAATTCTTAGAAGGTAAAAAGAGATGTAAGTTGTGAATTAGTATAAAACACAGTTTTTTAATTAACTTGATAGTTACTTCATTAGGTGGATAGATTGGTGAACGTTAATATTTAAAATGGGTAAATTATTACACAAATAATGTGTAATAACTTATTTATCTTTAATTTGGCCAGATCTGCTCCTCCTCCAGTGAAGCTCCTCCCACAACAAGGACACCTTCAGTGAAGCTCCTCCCACAACAATCACACCTTCAGTGAAGCTCCTCCCACAACAATCACACCTTCAGTGAAGCTCCTCCCACAACAATCACACCTTCAGTGAAGCTCCTCCCACTGCAGTTCAGCAATAAATGCTGGAATATTCCCATCAGTCTACAAGTGAAGACGAGCATCAGAGCATCAGGAAGAAGTGAAATCTGCAGAGACAGAGTTTATTGAAGGACAGAGAGAACATGAGAGATCCAGAACCCTGCAGAATGAAACACACTGAAGAACAAACAGGTTGGTGTTTATTCTTGATCCTTCATCAGTGAGACTGGAGAACATTTAAAGTTATCAGCAGTTCATCAGGTTTAGTGTTTAGAGCAGGAAAATACTCTAGGAGTTGTAAAAAATGAACACAAAAAAAAGTTCAATAAATAATATAGGAGAGACTTTCTATCTCAGGGTACAAAATATGAGGTGTGTTGGACTTCATGCGGCGCCGCACAGATCTATCGGTGAGAGCAGCCGCTTGCAGTCGGGGGCGGAATTGAAAGCGGAGACGTCAAGTCGGACACTTTCTGCTCCCTATAGTGATGCTCTCGCGGTGTTTGCATACTCATCTCACAGATGAAGTGAATAACATGCTATATTTGTCAAATGCACGGATGTTTTAGAAATGTTTTCATGAGCAACAGAAACACTTTTTATATACTGCTTAATACAGGGCCATCTGTTCAAGAATAAAGTTCAACATGAACGTATACTATTTAAATACCAACAGGCCTTTATCGGTTTTTTATTATTAATTGTGACTCATTATAACATTGTGACTATACAGTAAAAAAAAAGCTTTTACTGTTCTAAAAACAGATTTGTGGGCAGTATTTTTTTTCATTATTATACAAACATTATACAAAGGTTTGTACAAGCATATACAACTCACAACAAGTACAAAAACAAATAAACATTCATGAGAATATGTAAAGTGAAACAATTCATGCCAGGGGTAAAATTACAACAATTTAAAGTAACAAAAAGCTTCATAGGTCTTTCTTGCTTTTTTGTTCTTAATTTTATCTAATGTAGTAGCATTTGTTTGTTTGTTGTTGTAGAAACACACGTCATTGTTGGCATGTGGTGAATTTGGCCAATCATGAAACAGCTGTGTCGTCATCAGCGCTCTTGCAGTCGCTCTGGAGAAACTGAGCTGTCTGAGTCAGCCGGCTGCTCTCGAAACGCTCTCGCGGTACTTTGATGCCACACGTGACAGTGACGTGGCGTCAGCGCCGGTTCAAGCCGGACAAATTTTCTAACCGGCATGCACTTCTTCAAGTCAGCCGCCGGTCGGTTTTCATGGCGCCGCATGAAGTCGAACACAGCTATGGACTAAAACTCAAATGTTCAAATGATGTCACTTCCTGGGTGTTGCCGTAATGGAAATTGTGTTGAGTGTTAATTAGTTTAAAATAGAAAAATAGTTAAATACATAATATTTTAGTATATTTATATTAATGTTAATATTATGTTTATAATATAATATTATAATTGTGGATTTGATTAAGCATCAAATAGTTCTTGCTACAGAAACATTGGATTACTGTCTGTATTATTTTAATATAGATAATTGTACCTTATTTTTTTAAAATGTGTCAATGATCATAATTTTGTGTAGCCGTTGTCTGCTTTTAGTTCACATTTCTCTGATTTATTATTTATTTATTTTTTTTTTTTTTACCTTAAATTTCAGATCTAATGGAGAAACCACAGCATGTCAAAACTGGAGAAAAATCTCACTCACAGACTGAAAGAGTTTCTTTATTGAAAATAAAAGTCAAGAAAAGTTTCACCTGCACTCAGTGTGGAAAGAGCTTCACAAACAAACACAATCTCAAGAGACACATGAGGATCCACACTGGAGAGAAACCATTCACATGTGATCAGTGCGGGAAGAGATTCACAGTATCATCACACCTTAAGGAGCACATGAAGATCCACACTGGAGAGAAACTGCATGAAATGTGATCAATGTGGAAAAGCATTTTCGAGGGCTTCAAACCTGAAGGAGCACCTGAGACTTCATTCAAAGGAGAAACCACATTCATGTTCTTTATGTGGAAAGAGTTTTTCACATCTGTGGAGTTTAAAAGTTCATCAGAAGATACACACTGGTGTGAGAGATCACATGTGTTTTGAGTGTGAGAAGACTTTTATTAGAGCTGATCATTTGAAACAGCACCAGAGGATCCACACTGGAGAGAAACCTTACAAGTGTTCACACTGCGACAAGAGATTCAGTCATTCAGGAGACCTGAAAACACATGAGAGGATCCACACTGGAGAGAAACCGTATCACTGCACTGCATGCGGGAAGAGTTTCACTCATTCTTCTTCTCTACGCAGTCATAAAATACACAACCACATTAAGTAGTTCATATTCAGGTCCACTGCTTTCAATGCTACACCGCATCTCTTCCATATTAATCTGTCATAAGAAACATCATCTAAATGAGTCACAGTGAATAAAGTTCATCTTCAAGACCAGCAAAGTTTCATCTGTGAGATTCAGATCAACTCAAAGATGGAGATCCTCCCCTAAGAACAATATCTAAAGTTGTATTATTGTGTACAATTTTTCTTTGATATAAATTATATCGTTATGCTTCATTACAAGTTTTGTTTCATGTTCAAAATGTTCTTAAATTCATATTTGTAGAAGATGTTTACAGCTTCAAAATGTTCTTCTTCACTAAGCATTCGTGTGTATGATTGTTTCAATGTTTGGAGCCAAAAACTAAAGGATGAATCTGTGAGGGAAATTAATTAGACATGCTGATGCAATTTTAATGTTATTTATCATTCTTTCTTTTTTGACATTTATGTTTGTCAAATAAAAAATAGTTTTAGTTACTTTATGTTTTTAAATAGCCTATAATTGAACAGGATTGCTAACAAACTGTAAAGATAAGTGTGTCAGTCGTGTCAGTGTGAGAAGTGTGTGTTTTCTTCAGTAGAGCTCTGTATTGCTGGAAAGCACTCAGACTCAGAATAAAGTCCAGATCCAGAATGCAGCAGCCAGAGTGGTCTTTAATGAACCAAAGAAAGCTCATGTTACCCCTCTCTTCATCAGGTTACACTGGCTACCAATAGCCGCTCGCATCAAATTCAAGGCACTGATGTTTGCCTACAAGACAACAACTAGCACTGCACCAATATATCTAAACTCACTTGTTCAAACTTACGCACCCTCCAGAAGCTTGCGGTCTGCAAGTGAACGACGCCTTGTGGTGCCATCACAAAGAGGTACCAA
The DNA here is from genome assembly GCA_036784905.1 of Acrossocheilus fasciatus. Lineage (NCBI taxonomy): Eukaryota > Metazoa > Chordata > Actinopteri > Cypriniformes > Cyprinidae > Acrossocheilus > Acrossocheilus fasciatus. The sequence continues at coordinate 2,582,980 of CM071959.1, read as the reverse complement.
ATCTCTCTCACGGACCTTTTCCTGGACTGTGCCCAGCTGGTGGAATGACCTCCTGATCTCAATTCGAACAGCTGAGTCTTTAGCCATCTTCAAAAATCATCTAAAGACGCATCTTTTTCGCCAGCACCTGACCAACTAGTACTAACACTTTCCTATTACATCTATTTATTTATTTAAAAAAAAAAAAAAAAAAAAAAACAACCTAGCAATATGTACTGTGCTGTGCTAACTGAAACTCGTCAGAGCACTTGTATACTGCTGCACTCTCGATGGTCTATCTGCTTCTATTGTTCTCATATTGTACGTCGCTTTGGATAAAAGCGTCTGCCAAATGTTTAAATGTAAAATGTAAATGTAAAAGTGAGATGATCTGCTGCTGATCCTGAATGGCTTGTTTAATGAGTGTTAACAGTCTGAGGCTCATCAATAATAATAGAGCTGCTGAAAATCCTCTAGACTATATTTGTTAATAGCTCCTGTTTTCACCTCATATTATGCAGATCTCCTGTAAACTGTCAGTTAAAGTTCATTTCATTCTTATCGTCAGACTTAAACTATTATGATATCTACAAGACACAGATGTCCTAACAGCATTTATTTCATCATTAGTCTGTGTTAGACTTTAAGTTTGTTGGCAAAATGTGGGCAAACAATTTATAATCAGTATTTAACAAGGTTATCAGAAGTAGATTATCTATATATCTAGAGGTTTTTTTTCGACTTTAATTCTTTTAAATCGTCTAAAAAAACAACAACCTGGTCTCATAGAAATACGTACCTCTGCGCACTTTTTGTGCAACACCATTTTACGCACCTTGCTGCACGTTTCGCCGCAGTTTCAAATAGAAATGTTCACTGATTGGCGCTAAAACACAGGTTCAATGTGTGAACCCGGGCACGTTTTTATTATGTAGATATTGGTGCGTACAGAAAAACCAGAATAAAAAATCTCCATGAAATCTTACAATATGTCATTTTTTTTGTTATTAATTTGCATTAGAGACTTTTTCAAAGCTTCCATTTCTGATAAAAATAGATTACACTTTGGTATGCATTTCACAAATTTCTGTGTATGAATGTAATATTTAAATTTTAAATTTAACGACATAATCGTTTTAATTTTGTGTGAAAAAGTACAAATAACATATTTTAAAGATAGCATATAATTAACATTTCTTTGCAGAAATAGAAAGGCACTAACATCAGACCAAAATCTAAGAGACAAATCACAATTATAAAACAAATGACACAAGTCTTCCTCGTGTGTGTTACAGAAATTGCAAATATTGTCAATGTCCATGAATTCAGAAAGAGCTACTTTACATGAGTAAATTTTATGATGTATTTTGAAATGCACCTCTTTAACTTTATTCAAAATACAAAATTCGTAAGGATTTGACCAGATCGTTTTCCAATTAATCTCAGAAATTGTTGCATTCCAAAATAATTTTCCTCAAGGGGAGATTTTATGTTTTGATTGCAAAATGTGTCTAATATTTTTATTATTACAAGATGAAGAAAATATTTCAATACCATCAACTTTTAATTCTGGAAATATCCTTTAATTGCTTCCAAAAAAGAGGTGGTTATTTATTAGTTGTATCAACCCATTTAGAATAGCTTTAGCCACTTGTTGAAATTCTTTAAAGTGGCCCTATTATGCCTTTTCGAATATTTCCTTTCATGCAGTGTGTCATGTAGCTGTATGTGAACATAAACTTTCTGCAAAGTTGTGAAGCCGAAAGTGCACAATATATAAATGTATTGTCTATCAAAAAAAAAAAAAAAGAGTCGACTCTCAATCGCCTAAACGAGTCGTCAGGAATTCAAATCTTATTCTGTTACGGCTGTATGTCACGAAGTAACACATTTGCATAATGTCCGCCCATGGCTGTCATTCGCGCTGTACGCAGTAGACCAATCACAAAGAACTGCGCCATCTGACCAATCACAGCTGCGAGTGCTCACGGAAAGGCGGGGTTTAGAGAGACTGATTCTTCAAACTGCTTCACACGAGTCGTTTAGGAATCATTTAGAAATGAGGTAAAATTAAAGCTATTTTTTGAGAAAACTAAACTGTTTTTTGACCTTGGATGCACGTAAACCTGTTTTAGGAGACTCATAAAACAATATTAGCAACCTTAAAAATGGCATAATAGGGGCACTTTAAAGGGGATGGAAAAGTTGTAAACATGCATAAAGTCTTCATAAGACAATGTTTCCACTCTCATAGAACATATCTATAACAAAACACAGTATATATTCCTTTCAAACCACCGATGCAAAAATAACGATTTATTCTTAGAAACAGGGCCTAAAATTAACACTCGCCAAGCGCCAAATGCGAGTAAAAATCGTCGTTGGCGAGTATATGTAACAGTGTCAGTCGGCGGGTAAAACATGTTCTGAAATATAACAATGCAATGTAGTGGGAACAACGGCCAGTTTTAAAAAGGATTCGCTGTTTCTGACGTAAGTGAATAAAATAATCTTTTCCGAAGACAAGATCCTCGTGAAGATAAACGACAACAGCGAATCAAATCATAGGATACAAACAGGCTGATGAGGTCAGAGCCGTGTGATGGCCCGCTTGTCCCTAGACACGGTTCTAATAACTTTTACCTGAGAAGATATTGCTCATCTCGGAAGATTAACTTTTGCCTTCTTTATCCTTCATAACCCGAGAATGTGGCGACACATACCTGGGCTCACGGTGCAGTGAAGTTTGAGAGGTTGCTCGTTCGGCTGTACACAACATGACTGTAAAACATACTTGACTGTTTATTTAAGCAACATTTTAATAGGTAATTTCTGAATTGTTTTGTTTCTGTGTTTGCTGACTAAAACATTTATCACAGCAGGCGACGAGCATGTGAGGGAAAATGTTAAGATCTGAGCAATTTTGTTTTGTATGTTCGTTCGTATGATTATCTTGATGTTCGAATGATTATGTTGCTGGTAATGGTCTTTATTTTTAAAGGTTTTATAATTTGTCAGTTTTAAATATTCCCTTACCCGGATTTCCTCAAATTCACTCATTCCTTCTTTCTGCCTGTTTCTAGCATTTTTAGATCAACTGTAGGTTGAGGCAGAATCTAAAACTGCTGATAAGGTCATTCTAGGGACAATACTTAATCCATTAATACCTAATTAATTTACTAAACCTTCAGTTATCCATCCAAATCTGTTACATTCCCGTTATCCATACTCCCAGCATTTCTCTGGAACACGTATTGTGGGATGTGAGTTATCCTGAGCCATTAAGTTTGCCCAGTATACCGCAGTTAACTGGTGTCTTCTTAAATTGAGAGGCATCTCACCCAATCCTACTTGTAACGCTGAAACGGGAGACGACCTGTACATATCCTTAATGCCTGTGCTTGAATTGTTTCTAATATTCCAAGATGTGTCTTTGCTGCAGAGCCATATACTACACAGCCATAGTCCAGTATAGATCTGATTAACATTATGTAAATTGTGTTTGATGCCACACATCTAATTATATTCAACACTTTCTTGCATTTATCGTCCATCCATTTAATGTGTTCTTTCCATGTAAGTCTACTGTCTAACCACATACCTAGAAATCTTATTTTAGACACCTGTTCTAGATTATGATTTTTTGTGTCAATTCCTTTCCTTTTGTTAGTGAAGAGGACTACCTTTGTTTTTTTTCCACAGAGAATTTGAACCCACACTGAAATGACCATTCTTCAACCACTTTTAATGCACTTTGCATTTTCCGCACCACATACTCTATATTTCCACCCCTGAACCACTGAGCTCCATCATCAGCAAATAAAGATCTGCAAACACTCTCATCTACTCTCACAGACACATCATTTATCATTATCATAAAAATTAATGGGCTGATGACACTTCCTTGAGGTGTACCATTCTCTGTCATTCCTTTAGATGATATGAAGTCTCCCACTCTCACCTTAATTGATCTTGCTTCCAAGAATTATTTAATCCAGTTATACAATCTCCCTCCTATTCCCATATTTTCCCGTTTCATTAGCAGACGCTCTCTCCATACCATATCATACGCCTTTTCAATGTTGAAAAATACTTCCCCCACAGTCTCTTTATTCATCAATGTTTTCCTTATGCCTGACTCCAGACATACTACTGGGTCCATATTCCCTCTCTTTCCCCTGAATCCACTCTGATTTGAAGATAATTTCTTTCCTTTTTCCAAATAATACATTAATCTGTCTGTAATCATTTTTTCCATTACTTACATGGGAAGTAAGAGCTATTGGTCTATAGCTAGTTGAATTACTACGATCCTTTCCTGGTTTCTTTATAGGAATTACTATTGCTTCTTTCCAACTTCTCGGTAGATCTCCATCCACCCATATTCTAATCTAAAAAATCTAACGCTACTCCCAATGCCCTTTCACTTAGATGTTTAATCATACTATAACTTACTCCATCGTGTCCAGGAGTAGATTATTTCACTCTTTTCAATTCAGACATTTTAAAGGGAACATCCAATAGCTTCCCTTATATGTTTTACTGTTGGATTCCTTTTTAACATCTCTTCCCTTATTCTCTTCCTCTCTTACCACTCTCCTCACCTCTGCCTGAGCTGCTTTGTACTCAATTAAATTTTGAAAGTTATGTGTTCACCCAATTTTTGCTCTACTACTCCAACATCAATATTTATTCAAATTTGGCAATTAGCAATCTATCAATAGTAGCTAGTAGATTTGTTTATCATCTTAGAGAACCACACTTTCCACGGCGCCATCTTGGCCTCACCTCAGAAAACTCCACTGAAGCGCTGTCTGATGACGTCATCACCGCGAGGCGAAACCAGATGATCAAAAACGCGCCAAATTCTGTTTAAAACTACAAAATACTATAAAACAACGTATCAAACAAAAATAATGTTAAAACAGTTACTGACGTAGACAGACAGGCAGACAGTCAGGTGTGAGGTGAAATTTAGTTTATTAGGCTTTTAAAAGCTTTATAGAGAAATGTAATTATGGAAAGCCCCAAAAGTGATCATAATATTTCATGGCTTTTAGATGTAACTAAAATTATGAAATTATTCATTCATGACGCAAGAAAAATCAGCAGACAACAAAAGTGGACAATAAAATTTAATAGCCAACTTGAAGTAAATATAAAGTAAAAGACAGATCTCTCTCTTTATTGACTAACAAGATAGCAAAGCATCTCAAGTGAATAAAAGTGAAGATGGATCAGATGCAAACCTACATGACAGAATATCTTACACCTGCATTTTGTAAAATACACCCTAAGAGGAAGAATAGCTAATTGTTTAAAAAAACAACAACAGTGAAGATGAAATTAAAAACAAATTATCCTCTTTTTCAGATTAATGAACAAGAACATTTTGAACCTGTAAAAACCTTTTACAAATATACATTCGAAGAACACTTAAAAACATGAAATGAAACTCATGATAAAGCATAATAATATAATTGACGATAGATCGCTGTTTTTCGATGGAAAGCTTATGAGGAATGTATTTGCTAAATTTGTGTAAGCAGTACACATCAAAACAAAACATTAAAAATGCAGTACATACCATATTCATCTTGATAAGGAGTCACAAACGCATCCACTGCTGTAAATCCCGGGTTAAGTTAGAGAGGTAAGAGCCCTTGGAACAACATCCCATAGAGAAGTTTAGTCCAACGATACAATAACGTTGTAATATGGATGGATATTCCTTTGTTTATTACTTTTCTGGATTGCTCCAGGACTTATTTCATGTGCTTTTATATGCAAAAAAAAAAAAAAAAAAAAATTCAAAACAAATTCAGTGTGGTACAAATTTTTTCAAGGCACTTCAGTCTCTATAATTTCATAACTCTATAACCTTATCTTTTTGAGCATTATCAACTCTGGATGATGGATAGTAAAGCCCAAAGGGTCTTCTTTCCAAAAGTTACCAAAATTGTGTGTGTAGCACACTGAAGTCAGTAACTGTTATAATTTGAAGTTAGGTAGGTCATTATCCCAATATGGGGGGTGCTAACAGGTTAAGATAAAATGTTCTTTTCGCCAAGTCAGAATATTTGCAAAATAAAGAGATTGCATTTCCGTGAAATAATATGTAGATCTGTTAAAGTTTCTCCTTGAAAATGATTTTAGAATTTTATTTCAATCCATAAAACGTTTTCAAATGAAGAGTGCCTTAAAACTCTAATTGAATTGGTGTTATTTGCGTTTAGTATTATTTTAATGTTTATTTTATTTTTATTTATTTTGTTTATGCTGCTTGGATTTATTGTTAATGTGTTTAACAATGGAATGACGATGCCTGTTTGTTATTTGAAGGTTTAATAAAGTAATTTAAAAAAATAAATAAAAACTTAATATAGTGACGACATACAGTGAGGGCGCCTCCACAACTGACACACATGACTCTTCGTGCGCACAAGATGTTTACAAGACAGGAAAATGTATTTTCTGCGTCGTGAACTTTTTCATTTCTTAACGAGTTATGAAGATAAGTTGAAATAATGACATTGACCAGGCTACACCATCTCACTTGGTGCAGATACTGAATCAGGACAGCGCATTTGTCAGAGGCACATTTTAGCTAAGTTACTTCAACTGAGTCTGGCAGAAGAATTCGTTTTTCTGAGGTGAGTGTTACAATTTATAACAAAATAGGTTTATAAATGTATAAAATAAAGTTCTTGAACTCTGGAAAGACACTAAAACCATTTTTTTTTAAATTGTATTTTGTATTTTATTGTTATGTATAGTACTGGTGGCCGTTGAGAATTACCATGGCAACCGTGGACACATCAGCTTCTGGAGAGGAGAGAACACGTCTGACAATTCTCTTTGCATTTCATTATAACATGTTTTACGTTTTCCTCCTGATTACCTTATTCACACTTTCTGGTTTCATGTCTCCCTATTCTATTCAAATTGCTATTAAAACCAGCATGGCCAAATCTAAGCCTCGAGAATGTAGTTTCTTCAGATCTATTTCTTCCTGTTACTCAATATTTACCTACAACTCTTTGAATGCTATAAAACTAATCTCCGTTCTTTCTTCTTCCCATTGTTTCCCATTAATATAAAGTAAACGTGGAAATGAATGAGACAGATCTTTATTTACTCTTTATTGACTAACAAGACAAAGCATCTCAAGATCATAAAAATGAAAAATCATAATGCAAATCTACATGACAGTATTTCTTACACCTGCATTTTGTAAAATACACCATACGTGGAAGAATAACTAATTGTTTAAAATAAAGTGAAGATGAAATTAAAAATAAATCAGCCTCTTTTTCAGCTTAGTGAACAAGAACATTTTGAACCTGTAAAGCCCTTTTACAAACTATGTTTCTCATATGGACAACTGTTATTATATAATGTATAATCCTATTTAATATTTGATTATTTAAATCTCCTGTTTAAAAAAAGGAAAAAAAAGTTGTGCTATAGTTGTATATAGTATAATTATATGTGATATAGTTATGTATATAACTGTGTATAATACACATTTTAAAGTTGTATTGCATACCTGCTGCTGCCATAATAAAGACCCATTTCGAATGTTTATGTGCTTTTCTTCTGTTTCTGCTCCCAGTCGTGGGAGTATTGAGAAGTATTGTTCTTTTAAAGAAGTATTGTTCTTTTAAATACTTTAAATACTTAACGCACTGTGTTCGGCAGTTGTCAAAAAGTTATTAAACACTGAATTTTGAATTGATTTCTTCTTGTAAACTCAGAGATATGAATTCGGACAGCGATTTAATTATCACACAAACTTGGTGTTTATCAAACAACAGCAGGTAACTCGACCAGGGATTTTTACAGGGGTGGTGAGAGATAAACACGACATTCTGGATTTGGACGGCAATAAAATGACTGACTACCCCCTGTAAATAGTGAAAATAACTTACGTCCCCTTGAGAAGCGATTACCATTTATCTGAATCTCACAGATGAAACTGCTGGTCTTGAAGATGAACTTGATTCACTGTGACAAATTTAGATGATGTTTCTTATGACAGATTAATATGGAAGAGATCCAATGTCGCAGTTTAAAACACTTTACCAGAAGATGAACTACTTAATGTGATTGTGTATTTTATGATTTCGTAGAGAAGAGAAATTAGTGAAACTCTTCCCGCATGCAGTGCAGTGATATGGTTTCTCTCCAGTGTGAATCCTCTCATGTGATTTCTGATGTGCGAACTGACTGAATCTCTTGTCGCAGTGTGAACACTTGTAAGGTTTCTCTCCAGTGTGGATCCTCTGGTGCAGTTTCAATTGATCAGCTGTAATAAAAGTCTTCTCACACTCAAAGCACATATGATCTCTCACACCAGTGTGTATCTTCTGATGAACTTTTAAATTCTGCAGATGTGAAAAGCTCTTTCCACAGAAAGAACATGAATGTGGTTTCTCCTTTGAATGAATGTTCATGTGCTCCTTCAGGACTGAAGCCCTCAAAAATGTTTTACCGCATTGATCACATTCATGCAGTTTCTCTCCAGTGTGGATGTTCATGTGGTCCTTAAGGGATGATGATCGTGTGAATCTCTTCCCGCACTGATCACATGTGAATGGTTTCTCTCCAGTGTGGATGATCATGTGTCTCTGAAGGTGTCCTTGTTGTCTGAAACTCTTCCCGCACTGATCACATGTGAACGGTTTCTCTCCAGTGTGGATCCTCATGTGAGCACTGAGATGCTGTTTGTGTGTGAAACTCTTTCCACACTGAGTGCAGGTGAAACTTTTCTTGTCTTTTCTTCTTTTCAGTAAAGAAACACTTTCCGTCTGTGAGCGAGTTTTTCCTCCAGTTTTGACATGTTTCTTCTCTGTCAGATCTAAAATTAGAGTTAAAAAAGTTACAATATAAATAAATAATAAAAAAGTCAGAGAAATGTGGCGCAAAAGCTGACGACGGCTACACAAAAGTATAATCATTTTCACACATTTTTACAAAATGATTCAATGATCAATATAAAAAAATACAGACAAAAATCCAATCTTTCTGTAGTGATAACTATTCGATGTTTGATCAACTACACAAATATAATATTATATTATAAATACAATATACTAACTATAACACTAATATACTATACTAAAAACTTATTGGCCCGGTTTCACAAACTTAAGCTTAAACCAGGACTAGGTCTTAGTTAAATTAAGATATTTAAGCAACTTTTACAAAAATGCTTCAGAAGGAAACATTACAGATGTGCATCTTGACACAAAACAATGACACAGACATATTTTAAGATATGTCAGAGCAAGACATTTTCAGTTGAGACATCTCAGACATGCATTTCAGCCTTTAGGGACTAATTTAAGCCTTGTCTGTGAAACCAGGGGATTAGATAATTAATAACTATTTTAAACTAATTAACTGACCAATATTTTCACTCAACACCCAGGAAGCGATATAATTTGGACATTTGTGTTTCAGTCCCTATTTTGTACCCTGAGATAGAAAGTATCGCCGATATTATTTGTTGGTTTAACTTTTTACTTTAACTTTTTTGTTTATTTTTTACAACTCCTGAGGTATTTTTTCTACTATAAACACTAAATCTGATGAACTGCTGATAGCTTTAAATGATTTCCACTCTCATTACTAAAGCATCAAGAATAAACACCAACCTGTTTGTTCTTCAGTGTGTTTCATTCTGCAGGGTTCTGGATCTCTCATGTTCTCTCTGTCCTTCAATAAACTCTGTCTCTGCAGATTTCACTTCTTCCTGATGCTCTGATGCTCGTCTTCACTTGTAGACTGATGGGAATATTCCAGCATTTATTGCTGAACTGCAGTGGGAGGAGCTTCACTGAAGGTGTGATTGTTGTGGGAGGAGCTTCACTGAAGGTGTGATTGTTGTGGGAGGAGCTTCACTGAAGGTGTGCTTGTTGTGGGAGGAGCTTCACTGAAAAAGGAGCAGATCTGCCAAAATTAAAGATAAATCAGTTACTGTGTTTATTTTTTACATCAGTTCACACAATTTAAGTATTTATGTTCAAATATCGTTTTGTTATAATTATATATATTTTATTATTTTTTTATTATTATTTTTATATAATTATATTATTTTATTATTATTAATATGTTTATTATTATTATTATTATTATTATTAGTAGTAGTATATTATAATATTATTGTTATATTTATATATTTGTTATTATTATTATTATTATTATTATTATTTTGCCTAGAAAGCTGACTCTACGAAACGCACACAAATTCCAATGTACCTGTACTACAATGTACCTGTGTGAATGGCAATAAATTCAGAATTCAATTCAAATTCAATATCTTTTAAGTAAATTAATTGCAAAGTGTTTTAGAATAATCCACAAATTCTCTTTTTATTTCTAAAATATTTCATCCACATATTTTATTCCTACAATTTATCTTACCTCTCATTTACATAGTCAGCAAAATATAGTAAAACCTAAGGACTACAGCATTTAAAAGATACCAAATATAAACAATGTAAGGGAAAAATGAAAATAAACAAGCTTAGCAAAATAAAATGACAAATTTGCAATCAACAAATAACCCACCAGCGAAGTTTAACTCCTTATAAAATTAATTCTGAGGCCAAAACTCAGGAGCTCTCCCAAAGACAGATGCCATGCAATAAAGCCATGAAACTAACCTGGAGAGGATATCTCCAAAGACAACGAAAGATCTCCAAAGAGAACGAAAGATCTTCAAAGAGAACAAACACCACCCTTACCAAACTTATTTCTTTGATCATTTACGACCCCATTCTCCCCCTGCCCTCTCTACCTCTCTCTCTTTTCCCCAAAAAAGGTCACTCAAGTTTTCACTCAAAGTTCATTGAGAATATAGGTATATATATCATATATCTTGTGAACCCCGTTGTTTTTCACCTTCACGTTTGGTATCATTTTAAAGGTCTCGGTGCGATGGGTAAAATGGTCTCAATTTCACAGTGATCACTTATATTATGAGAAATATTGGAAACTTCAGTGAATTCTGTACCTCGGTTGTGTGGGCGGTCTCCTTTCAAAACCTGATAAACATTGCTCTACAGGTGTGACCATTTGGGGCACGAGCACAGCTCCTAGAGAGGTTTCTCATCCCCCATACACAAATCTAATCTGTTTTGGGGCAGAGAATAAATGTTTATGGCCTTTTGTTCTGGTAGTATTTAAGGGAAAGTTGCAAATCAGTCGGTGCGATTCTGTAGTCAGATCAGCCTGTAGTGTGGAGTGTGTTTCATATGCTCCATTCTATGTATTTTCTTGAAGTCAGGTATACATTTTATTCTTAGATTCATCTTTGAACAACTGATGTTATGTATTTTCTTATTTTTGAATTGGCTTCTTATTGTTTTATGTAATTGGCACGACACGTTTACCTGACGAATAATAAATTGTTATATTTGATTTATTCTGAACTGTCCTGAAATCATTATGACTATTAGACTGTGAGGAGGCTTTTGTTACCGCAAATCTACGGCCAGGATCGGTCAAACTGAAGGCTCATGAATGAACGGAGCAGTAGGCACATCATCGGAGACCTCAGATTTCTGTCCATCACTGGTGCTAGCAAGTTGTACGGGAAAAGACTAAGTAAACTACACTTTTTGTCATAACCAAGCAGTTGGCGGCAGACAATTAGGTATTAGTCTGCCTACATCCTCTGACTAACATCGGACTGGTGAAGTAGTGATTGTGAGACCGGCGCCTTCGGCCGACACTATAGGCTCAAACAAGACATTAGGTCCCCAGTGAACGGATAATTGAAAGTATTTGATGTCTAGGATAATCAAATATCTAAATTAATATATAAGCAATATTTGTGATCAGTTTTTAATTAGAAGTACAGTCTAAATTTGATGATCACTTGAAATTGGAGTCAGATCAAAATTGAAAAATAAATTCAGAAGCGCAAGTAAAAGACCGAACATGCATTAAACGTTCGACCAGGCCGCTGGATTCCGTTGTTTGGACTAGCAGGTGGATCCTTACATGTGAATAAAGCATGCTTATTACAGATTATTTTAACAATATTGTTATGATACTTACCTATAATGTCACAATTGCTGATTGTGATCGTGATTAAGTCTGCTGACACCAATAAAATTAGCTTAATGTGGCAATTAACAGATCATCAGAAGTCATCAGCATAATGAATGAGGTGAAAACAGGATCTATTGACATGAAATAAAGAGGATTTTAAGCAGCTGATAATGTTGATGAGCCTTAGACAACAAACACTCATTAAACAAGCCATTCAGGATCAGCAGCAGAGTTATTCTGAGAGTTTGCTGATAGGAACTGATTGTTTGAGTCAGAATTTATGCTGAAAGCCCATTAAAGTGCTCCACTGAAAAGTAACCCAATTATTTCTCACATGATACAGAAAAAATACCACTAATATAAAGACATTGAAAACTATCTTTATCAGACATTATCATTTGTCCATATGAATCTAAATATACCTTGTTTTTCTAATTAGGCTACTTGTAATGTGACATTTGAAACGAGGTGTCGGAGCTTGTGTCGAGAATAAATGGGCGTGCCACATGAAATCTCGATTCCAGGCTTGTGTTGTCAATGTAGAAATCACATGACCAATGATAAACGAGGCCTCGGTTTGTGTGGAATACGCCATTGGTTCGGTTTGAGTGTCGCTTTCAGATAAAGGGGGGTACAAAACTGGCGCCCCCTTGTGTGTGTTGTGGTGTTTCAGACAGGTGTCAGGAGTAGCAGCAGAAGCAGCAGCAGAAGTAGAGTGTCACAGAGTTGTTCATGTGTTACATTCAGTGTTGTGCAAGTTACTTCCAAACTGTAATACATTATAGATTACTCGTTACTGTTTTTTAAAAGTAATTAATTACGTTACAATATTACTGTCTCAGAATTGTAATGCATTACATGACTCCTGTATTACTTTTGAGTTACTTTCACCAAAATAACTACAGAAGTAGAATTTAACATTCTAAAATGACAAAATGTAGCTACTAGAACCCTGCATGGGCCTCAAATTTAGGCCCTATACCGGCCCGTGTCCGACAGCTTATCAGAATTACTGCCCCAAGCCCATCTTTTTTCTTTTCCCTTCTCCCAAAACGGTTCATTAAATATGTTTTTCCTTTCTTAAAGCAAGCGGCAGACCGGCAGGCTGATCATAGCTTATGTTTGATCAATTTAGCCTTCTCAAATCATCACGACTTGCCTAAAATAAAATCTATATATATATACTAAAACAGTTCAAGCATATAACAGTGTTTAACGTTAAACCTAGATAAATGTTCGCTGCATCCAGTAGTTTGTGCGGAGAGTGGAAGCTAATGTGCAGGACATGGAGGCACCAGCGCAATCAATAGCAATTTTTTAAATTGGAAACAACTTACGCCATAATTTTTGCTCATAAAGGTAAGAGTAATACATCATTCGGAACTGTAAAGGGTCTACTTTTATTTGTGTGCACTCACAATATCAACAAAACGTCGTGCTTTTATCTTGAACAGGAGCGCTTCACAAAAATGAACCAAAAGACAGTGAATACATGCCTCACAGACATGATGAATCTATAGAAGGCTTTAAATTACTACTTAACAGAATAAATAAAAGTGAAAACAAGAACTCTTTAATGTAATCATTATCCGTGAAGATGCACTTCTCTCTAAAGGCGCGTCTAATGAGGAGATGGCGAATCCTTACTATTTCCCCCGGACACATTCATGGTAGGCTAATTAATTTTGCTGGGGCTTTACGGCAAGCTTTATTGCGTGTATTTGAACGCAGAACTCTTCAGCTGTGCTGACGGCTCGCTGCTTGCTCTTGATAGTCGTGGCAGCACGGACTCATGTTGTTTCCACCAGCGCGGCAATTTTGTTTCATCAATGATTGATGGATGTCTAAAGTACAAAGATAAGGAGAAGCCTAAAACAGGCCCGAAGATCGGCCCGCGTCTGAACTATGACGTGAATATTGGCCCGAAGCCCGGCCCTAGGGACGTAAAAAAGTCGGAGCCCGACTTTAAATTAAATTTAAAAAATAAATAAATTTTGGGTTAAAAGTGTGTTGTAACGCAAGCGTTACTGAACATGTGCCGAGTAAAATATTACTAAAAATTGATTAGTAATGCCTTACACTACTGCGTTACAGCAAAAAGTAATCCGTTACTGTAATGCATTACTTTTGTAACGCGTTACTCCCAACATTGGTTACATTATATTAGGTTACAATAGTTATAGTTATAGTATATTATTATTATTAATTACATTAGCTATATTATATATTACTGTTATATTAGTTAGATAAGATTAGTTGGATTGTTTTGGATTTGGACTGGGCTGCTTGTTGATTTTGATTGACCTTTTGGATTTGTTTGCTTTTTGCGACATCTTCCTTTTTCTTTGTTAAGAAGCCAGCAATGAAGAGGACATTATTTTTTTAATAAATGCTATTATGATACTTAGCTATATCTTGTAATGCCAAAATAACTGATCGTACTGTTTGCTTAAGTCTGTTGACATCAATAAAATTAGCTTAATGTGGCAATTTACAGATCTGAAGTCATCAGCATAATGAATGAGGTGAAAACAGGATCTATTCACATGAAATAAAGAGGATTTTCAGCAGCTGATAATATTGATGAGTCTCAGACTATAAACACTCATTAAACAAGCCATTCAGGATCAACAGCAGATCATCTCACTTTATTTGCTGGTAGAAACTGATTGTTTGACTCACAATATATGATGAAAGCCTATGGAAATTATTCTAATATGACAATTACTTATTTTACTTAAAATAATAGGCTAATATAAAGACACTGACATCTTTATTTATTTATTTGCCCACATGAATCTAAATGTAATTTGATTTTCTAATAACTAATGTTACATTCACAACAACAAAACAGTTCCCTCTTATTATTGTTTTGTATGTGAAGAGAAACGACAAAGCCTTCTTTAGATAGCTATAAATGTTAGCAGGCACACAACCCTGCTAAAAAAAACAAAAAAAACAATAGAAGCCCAATAGAAACAATCACAGTAATTCCAGTGGTTTCCATTAAAATACCATTATAAACCATTAGCTTTTTTTCCAGTAAAACTATTAAAAAAAAATCATTTTTGTAGTGTGTTTTGGGCATTTTTCCAACAGGATTTAACATCCCTCCAATAGAATCCATCACATACCAGTAGACACCATTATAGTTTCCATTAAAACCAATACAATTCCCATTAAAACCATTACATTTTCTATTGTGTTTTGGGCAGGGTTCTAATGGGGGGGGGGGGGGGGTTTCAGCAGGGAAATAGCACTGAGCCCGATTCAAAACTATTCAGCCCCCGTAAATTGTTGATTATACAAAGTATGTAACGTGCATTTTACAATGAAGTGAAATAGCATGAACTACTCACCTCAGAAACTCCACTGAACCGCGCGAATGATGACTGCGAGGCGAATCAACGGTAGATTATAAAAAACGCGCCAAATTCTGTTTAAAACGACAAAAGAATATCAATAAAACAAAGTATCAAACAAAAATAATGTTAAAATGTTACTGATGTAGACAGGCAGACAGTCAGGTGTGCGATGAAATATAGTTTATTAAGCATTTAAAAGCTTTAGGAGACATTTAATTAAGTAAACAAATTTAATAGAACATTTTTGAACACATATTTGAATTATTTACAGTACACACATACATACATTCATTACTTCGGTTAGAGACAACTGTTTGATCTTCTTATCAAATATGAGACTGATCACCAGAGGACGCTTATTCTGTTGCAGTTCAAAACTTACTATCATGACCCTAGCCATGCAGGGTTTGAAAATTAGTGATGTAGATGTTTGTGAAAGATGTTTTCTGTTTTGAAAGGATGAACACTGTAAAATTATACCATAGGCTATTTATTGCATTGTTAATACTTAGAGGTGGACAATTTTATCAGTTGTTTCTTATTCGTACAACAATCCATATTACTGTCATTGTTTTCATTCATAAGTCTTATGCTCTTATGAATTTTCATGAAAATTTAATGACTATCCTGAATAAAATATCATAGACTTCTTCATGGCTAGTGTTTGCATATTTCATTTCATTCTGTAACCTACTTGTCTGTGTATAGTGTTAAATGCTACTGTTTTTGGCAGCGTTGATAACATTTCTGACAGATGATCATGAATTTTTTTTTTTTTTTTGCGTTTCCATTACCGAATGGTATCCTGTCAGTAATAACCTGTCAATGGGCTCTTTTGATTACTTTCAGTTTAAGTGCCGTGATGCAGTGTTGCCATTTATTGCTATTTAAACAAATAAAAACTGAAAAATAAATAAAAAATAAACAGAAATCATTTCAAATATTTTGCAAATAAAAAAAGATAAGGATATTGCTGACCCTTAATCATACATGCAGACAATCATCAATGGTGATCTCATAGCTGGCTACGGGAGAGGTGGGATGTCTGTAATTATGGAAAGCCCCAAAAGCAATTAATATTTCATGGCTTTTAGATGTGACTAAAATTATGAAATTATGTATTAGTGATGCAAGAAAAATCAACAGACAACAAAACTAGTTGTTTTAAAGACAACAGTGAAGATGAAATTAAAAGTAAATCCACTTCTTTTTCAGCTTAGTGAACAAGAACATTTTGAACCTGTAAAAACCTTCTACAAATATGCATTAGAAGAACATTTTGAACATAAAATGAAACTCGTAATAAAGCATAATAATATAATTTAAAGCTAAACTGTGTACAGGAATAAAATTTAGATGTTGTTCTTAGGGGAGGAACTCCATCTTTGAGTTGATCTGAATCTCACAGAAACTGCTGGTCTTGAAGATGAACTTTATTCACTGTGACTAATTTAGATGATGTTTCTTATGACAGATTAAAAGAAAGCAGTGGACCTGAAGATAAACTACTTCTTGTGATAGTTTATTTTATGTCTGCGTAGATTAGATGAATGAGTGAAACTCTTCCCGCATGCAGTGCAGTGATACGGTTTCTCTCCAGTGTGGATCCTCTCATGTGATTTCAAGTGTCCTGACCGACTGAATCTCTTGTCGCAGTGTGAACACTTGTAAGGTTTCTCTCCAGTGTGGATCCTCTGGTGCTGTTTCAATTGATCAGCTGTAATAAAAGTCTTCTCACACTCAAAGCACATATGATCTCTCACACCAGTGTGTATCTTCTGATGAACTTTTAAATTCTCCAGTAGTGTAAAACTCTTTCCACAGAAAGAACATGAATGTGGTTTCTCCTTTGAATGAACTTTAAGGTGTCTATTCAAGCCTGAAGCCCACAAAAATGTTTTCCCACATTGATCACATTCATGCAGTTTCTCTCTAGTGTGGGTGCTCATGTGCACCTTAAGGGTTGATGATTGTGTGAAACTCTTCCCGCACTGATCACATGTGAACGGTTTCTCTCCAGTGTGGATCCTCATGTGAACATTGAGACTCTGTTTGTATGTGAAACTCTTTCCACACTGAGTGCAGGTGAAACTTTTCTGGTCTCTTCTTCTTAGTAAAGAAACTCTTTCAGTCTGTGAGTGAGTTTTTTCTGTAGTTTTGACATGATGATGTTTCTGCTCTTCAATCTCCTCCATCAGACCTGAAAGAATGAAGGGAAAAAGCCACAAAATAAATAAATCATAAAAATGAGATAAATGTGAAGTGAAAGCAGATATGATCCGTTTTATGCATTTTACTAAATTAGAAAATAAAGGCAAACTCATGTTTCTGTAGTGAGAACTATTCAATATTTGATCAACCACAATTATCTTAGATAATATTAACATTTATAACATATAAAATAAAGATACCATTCTGAAACAGTTTCTCATATGGATATTTAATTTATTTTACTAAAAACTTTGTTATTACTTACTAATTTTAAATGAACAATTAGGGTGCTTTCACGCTTGGTTCACTTGCCTGGGCCGAACCCGAGTTCGATTGCAGTGTGTAAACGTGATTGACAAAACGTTAGGTCATATTTATTTTTTAACGTCCGATAATTTCGGACTCAGTGTGCAATGACCTTAAATCTGCCACCCACTTGTCCATTTCTGAATTGGGTTTAATTTTAGTACATTTAATGTTTATTTATTGAAAAAAATATATAAGCAAAATCAATGTCAGGGTTGTGAAGGGTATGTCTAGACGTCCCAAAAATTTGGCTTTCTGATGTTGACAATCAGAGTGAATGTTTATCAAACCTCCTTTCACTGATCATTTGATCAAAACAAGAAAATGAAAGACAACTGAATTTCAAGGCTTATTTTGTACCCTACGCATACAAAGTCTCCCCTATATTACTATGTTTTTCCACTACTTCACAAAGTTTTTTTATACCATAACCACTAAATCTGTTGAACCGATCGACACCTTATATTCTTATCGTTCTTCAGCCTCATTGATGAAGGATCATGAATAAACATAAACCTGTTTGTTCTTCAGTGTGTTCCAGCATTTATTCCAGCATTAAGTGCTGAACAGCAGTGGGAGGAGCTTAACTGAAGCAGTGACTGTTGTGGGAGGAGCTTCACTGAAAGAGGAGATTGCCAAAATTAAAGATAAATCAGTTACTGAGTTTATATTTTTACATTAATTCACACAATTTAAGTATTTATGTTCAAATATCAATCTCTTGTAAGTAAATTAATTGCAAAGCGTTTCATAATAATCCACAAATTCTCTTTTTATTTCTAAAATAGGCTATTTCATCCACATATTTTATTCCTACATTTTATCTTACCTTTCATTAACATATAGATAACATAATATAGTAAAAACTAAGGACTACAGAATTTAAAAGATACCAAATATATAAACAAGGTAAGAGAAAATTTAAAAAATAAACTTTGGAAAATAAATTCACAAATTTGCAAGAAACAAATAACCTACCAGTGGAGTTACTTAACAAATTAACTTAACAAATTGTATTTTGTGTTTTAGTTTTGTGTTTAAAGCATGGTTTATTACAGATTTATGAAATAAATGTCGTTATGATGCTTACACAGATTAATGACTTATATCTTCTAATGTCACTATAACTGATTGTGTCCTTTGCTTAAGTCTGTTGACATAAATAAAATGAGCTTAATGTGGCAATTAACCGATCATCTGAAGTCATCAGCATAATGAATGAGGTTTAAACAGGATCTATTGACATGAAATACAGAGGATTTTCAGCAGCTGATAATATTGATGAAGCTATAAGCGCTCATTAAACAAGCCATTCAGGATCAGCAGATCAGCTCACTTTGTTTGCTGGTATAAACCCTTTGTCAAACATTGTGATTTGTCCACATGTATGTAAATATAGTCGATTTTTTTTATTACTACATTAATAACATTCCAAGTAGTCAACATCTTACCGATTCTTGTGTGAAGAAAAACAGACACACCGTAAAACCTTCTTCTTTAAAGTGCTGTAGTATACACAAACAGCGCCGGATGACACAGAAAAAAAGCACCGTAAAATATTGATGAAACAAACTGTGTTATGTGTATTTTACAATTACATAAAATAGCGTGAACTGCTCACCTCAGAAACCTCCAGGCTGACGCGCGTGAGTGATGACGTCAGCACCGCGAGGCGAAACCAATATCAAAACCGCGCCAAATTCTGATTAAAGCGGCAAAGCTCTGGCTGCGTTCGGAATCGCAATCAATGAGTCGGTACTTAATTTCAATAAGAACTAGTTTATCGAGCGCTAAAAGAGTAGGTACTCTGCATACAAATCTCGTTAAACTATAAATGCGATACATCTGCCATGGTGACTTTATCATGTGACTTACAACGTTACAAGAGCAACAACAACTTAAAAGATATGAGCGACAGGTTTAATTCATCTATTTGTTAATATTTTGATGTTGATGAAATTTGCTCATTTTGTGGTCTTGAAGAAACAGCTGCCCTTTTATTGTGATTGTAGTATAACCAAAACATTTTGGGTTGATTTAAGTTTTTATATTTATTTTTTATTGTTCTCTTTTCAATATGTTGTTAATTAATTTATTTATGTTCAAGATTTTTCACCCACAAGCAAAACCAGCTTCAGTCTCCTGTTTTCATCTTTTTCTTTTTGAATTTAACTTTTTGTTTGTGTGTTTGTTTCATCCCTCAGGCTTATAACAACAACAAATTAATTGTTTTGATGCATTATGATTATATGAATATTATTCAAAGATATTTACCCTTGTAATTGTGCCTCTTTTTTTTGCTGTGTGTATATTCTCATACTATGCAAACCCATTATATTTGTGTTTTCTATTATGATTGTTCAGTGTTAAAGATGCAACCATCTTTCCCTGAGCTTAAATGTAATTATAAGGTCTGCAGTAATAATAATAATAAGCATCAGTAGCATCAATAGCATCAGTAACTCCACAACCCTACCTAGTACAGTTTTCTGCAGCGTTTGCAATATCTGCACAAAGGAGACGTCGATCAGCTGCTGGAAGATCTTGACTTTGGAGAAGAATGCTGATATTATACTCAAAAAATGTAAGTATTACTACTTAAAAAATAAGATTACCCCAGAATGCATTGCTAGCCCACCCCAACACTTACAATAGTAATGATCAATGCTGACCAATAATTAATTAATTATATATATAATTTTAGTAAAATGAGCAAAATGTAATGTGTTGTGTCATATGCCATAGCTATGCATGAATACACACTCGACTAATGCAGCCAAGGTGAATACATCAACATTTTCAGTCAAGTAAGAATTAATACATACATTAATGAAACAATTATATTTTATTTACTGACAACAACAGTTAACATGAATATGAGTAAAAGAATAAAAGTAATCATGAAAATAAATGTCAACGACACATGAAACAAAGCTTTATTCAAACGTATTCTAACAATAATGTATTTACAGACGGTGAACCCACATCCTACTGCATCTCAACACAGCTTTATTCTGATGAAGCAGCTGACCACCGTGTCCACCTTCACCTGTCTCTGCCGTCCATCACGACCCTCACTGCTCCTGTCAGACTGAATCTGATCATGGATGGGAAACGGACATCGAGTCTATCGTTGCCTGAGTCCACAGAGAGGATGAGGAAGACCACGATGATGCCCCTGAAACACACAATCTTGAACATGTGTGGGACAATCTGGCTGCTGCTGTGTCTGCTCCAAACATTTTTGATATGGCTTCATTACTTTATTACTGTGGTGTAGTGACCTGGTCAGCAGAAGGTTGCTGGTTTGATCTCTGCAGTCGTCACCATCAGTGTGTCCTTCAGCAAGGCTCTTTACTCTGTTTAAAATTGATGGCAGCATTCCTTCATCAGTCGCTTTTCACCGGATAAACACACGTGTGTCTCATCTGTTCCTGTAACATCAGACAAGATTCAGTCACCTCTGTGATTTATCTGCTCAATACTATATTTACATGTCGAGGTAGTTGCTGATGTGTTAACAATTTATCCATCACAAATGCTCCACAATTTATCAACAATACTAATGGACAAATAAAACAGATAACTTGTGTTTAGTTACTTTATGTATGTGTTTATTTACATTCCATTCATCTCATATAAACAGTGCTGACTGTGAATTCTACGATAATGGCACACATACCTCACTCAGATCATGTCTGATTCATGTTGTGATGTGCTCATATGCAATTATTTTCAAACATTTTCCTGTCACATATTAAATAGCAATTTAGTAATTGTCTTTAAGATGTAAATGGTTCATGTAAATTCACTTTGCAGACGTGTTTTCTGGAGCTATACATGTTTTTACAGAAAAATCACAAATATACTGACTAGCGTCTTACACCCTCAACACGTTAACAGTTTACTCTACAGTAGCTCAACAAACACGATTTAAACACAAGGAACCGTGTTTTTGATTTATAATGCATTAGTAAACACCCTCGTCGCTGTTCTTCTTCACGTTCGATGATGACGTATTCTCTCGCGTGGGCTTCTTATATTGCAGTAGTGCTTTGTTCATGAAATCGTGTTAATGTTCTTCCGAGAGATGCATGGATTTTTTTTTTTCCATCAACGGCTAAAACACTAAAATAACCATTTTTTATTTCAATTCATGGGCGATTTTTTTTTTCTTTCATTTTCTTCCAGTGTTTGTTTTCTGTACATTCGTGTTTATGATTGTTTCAGTGTTTTGAGTCAAAAGCTGAAGTATGAATCTGTGAGGGAAAATAATAGAAATCAGTCTCAAGATTTTAATGTTATTTAGCTGTCTTTCTTTTTTGAAATTTATGTTTGTAAAAATGTATGTTTGTTTTTTTTAAAAAACAATATTTTTAGTTACTTTACGTTTTTATATTTGAATAGGACTGCAAACAGTAACTGTAAAGATGAGTGTGTCAGTCGTCATTGTGAGAAGTGTTTTTTCAATAGAGCTGTATTTCTAATGGAAAGCACTCAGAATAATATACTCAGAATAAAGTGAGATGATCTGCTGCTGATCCTGAATGACTTGTTTAATGAGTGTTTATTGTCTGAGGCTCATCAATATTATCAGCTGCTGAAAATCCTCTTTATTTCATGTTAATAGCCCCTGTTTTCACCTCATTCATTATGCAGATCACCTGTTAATTGCCAGTTAAAGTTCATTTAATTCTTATCATCAGACTTTAATATCTACAATATACAGATGTCCTAACAGCTTTTATTTCATTAGTCTGTGTTAAACTGTTTAATGTAAAACAAAACAAAGGTAAAAACTGATGAACAAAACTTTAAACTCAAATGGAAGGAATTATGGAAACACTATCAGGTTACATACCTGTACAGGTCATTGCACACAGAGTCCAAAAATTTTGTCAGAAATAATAATAAAAATAAATACAACCTCATGTTGTGTCAATCACGTTTACACACTGCCTCCGAAACTTTTTGTCCGAGTTTCAAAATTGGATCAGGTTTGATTTTCTGCATTTTCGCATCCGTAGCATGCATTTTGATAGGAAATGATGACGAATACGGAAAAAAAAAACCTGGAAAAACGCATGTGAAAATATTGGACAATATTCAGATCATTTTATTCTTCAAATTTTAATATTTGTAAATATTACAAATCTTACACAAACAGAAACACAACAATCACTCCTTCAGTGAAGCTCCTCCCACAACAATCACACCTTCAGTGAAGCTCCTCCCACAACAATCACACCATCAGTGAAGCTCCTCCCACTGCAGTTCAGCAATAAATGCTGGAATATTCTCATCAGTCTACAAGTGAAGACGAGCATCAGAGCATCAGGAAGAAGTGAAATCTGCAGAGACAGAGTTTATTGAAGGACAGAGAGAACATGAGAGATCCAGAACCCTGCAGAATGAAACACACTGAAGAACAAACAGGTTGGTGTTTATTCTTGATCCTTCATCAATGAGGCTGGAGAACATTTAAAGTTATCAACAGTTCATCAGATTTAGTGTTTATAGTAGAAAAATACCTTAAGAGTTGTAAAAAATGAAGGGAAACAATTTAACTAATAAATAATATAGGGGAGACTTTCTATCTCAGGGAACAAAATAGGGACTGAAACTCAAATGTTCAAATGATGTCACTTCCTTGATGCTGCCATTAAAAAGAAAATGCTTTAAAAAGGAAGAGATAAAAGGAAACTGTGTTGAGTGAAAAATATTGGCCAGTTTTAATTTAAAATAATTATTCATTATGTAATATACCGTATTGACCCGAATATAAGACGACCCCAGATGTACCTTTTGGAAAAAGACTTTTTGAAAACCAAATCTTGTTTTTGTTTTTTTGTTTGTTTTTTCTCTCTGTAAAACACTTTTTTTCTTAAATTATTTTCATATTGCATTTTGAAAGTATAGTAAATACTGGTAAAATGTACCAACAAGGACATTTAAAAATATACACTTTTTGATATACCATAAAAATAACAGGTAGCCCATCTGAATTATATAACATTTACGCTATCCATCTCATAGTAGCCTACCAACATTTTATTAACAATAGAAGTGAATCTTATTGTAGTCTTCACATCTGGGTACTGTCTAATATTTTAAAATCACTTACAGAGGAAGTTTGTTCCCATCAGACTAACATGACAGTCACGACACGTGCTGCTGTAAGCTTTTCTTTTGTTTTCACTCGCGATCTTTACATCACACATTAAATATTTCATTGCACACTCGTTTTAAGCGTTTTTTGGTGCCACCTATTGTTGTGGGTGTATTATTGACATGTCAAAGTCTAGACCAGGGATCCTCAAATCTGGACCACGAGATCCACTTTCCTGCAGAGTTTAGCTGTAACCCTAATCAAACACACCTGAACATGCTAATCAATCTAATCTAGACCCTGAATATAAGATGACAGCGTTTTTTCAGATGTCTTATATTCGGGTCAATACGGGTATATATGTATATGTATATATGTTCTAATATATATATTAGAAAAGTATATTAATGTTAAGATTATATTTATAATATAATATTATAATCGTGTATTTGATTAAGCATTGAATAGTTGTTACTACAGAAACATTGCATGTAACTGTATTTTTTAATATAGATAATTGTACCTTATTTTGTAAAAATGTGTAAAAAAGAAGTTGGTGTAGCTGTTGTCTGCTTTCACTTCACATGATTTATTAATATTGTTACCATTTTAACTTTAATTTCAGATCTAATGGAGGAGAAACCACAGCATGTCAAAACTAGAGAAAAAACTTGCTCACAGACTGAAAGTATTTCTTTACTGAAAAGAAGAGACAAGAAAAGTTTCACCTGCTCTCAGTGTGGAAAGAGTTTCACATACAAACAGAATCTCAATGTTCACATGAGGATCCACACTGGAGAGAAACCATTCACATGTGATCAGTGCGGGAAGAGTTTCACACGATCATCAACCCTTAAGGAACACATGAACATCCACACTGGAGAGAAACTACATGAATGTGATCAATGTGGAAAAACATTTTCATGGGCTTCAAACCTGAAGGATCACCTGAAAGTTCATTCAAAGGAGAAACCACATTCATGTTCTGTGTGTGGAAAGAGTTTTTCACATCTGGAGAATTTAAAAAGACATCAGAAGATACACACTGGTGTGAGAGATCATATGTGCTTTGAGTGTGAGAAGACTTTTATTACAGCTGAAGAATTGAAACTGCACCAGAGGATCCACACTGGAGAGAAACCTTACAAGTGTTCACACTGCGACAAGAGATTCAGTCGGTCAGAAACCCTGAAATCACATGAGAGGATCCACACTGGAGAGAAACCGTATCACTGCACTGCATGCGGGAAGAGTTTCACTCAATCATCTAATCTACGGAGACATAAAATAAACAATCACAATAAGTAGTTTATCTTCAGGTCCACTGCTTTCAATGCTACACCGCATCTCTTCCATATTAATCTGTCATAAGAAACATCATCTAAATTAGTCACAGTGAATAAAGTTCATCTTCAAGACCAGCAAAGTTTCATCTGAGAGATTCAGATCAACTCAAAGATGGAGTTCCTCCCCAAAGAACAATATCTAAAATGTTATTGTTGTATACAACTTTGCTTTATGATATAAATTATATTATTATGCTTTATTACGAGTTTCATTTCATGTTCAAAATGTTCTTGTTCACTAAACTGAAAAAGAGGCAGATTTTACTTTTAATTTCATCTTCACTGTTGTTTTTAAAACATAGTTATTCTTCCTCTTAGGGTGTATTTTACAAAATGCAGGTGTAAGATATTCTGTCATGTAGGTTTGCATCTGATCCATCTTCACTTCTATTCACTTGAGATGCTTTATATCTTGTTAGTCAATAAAGAGAGAGATCTGTCTTTTACTGTATATTTGCTTCAAGTATTAAACTTTTGTTGTCCACTATTGTTGTCTACTGATTTTTCTTGCGTCATGAATGAATGATTTAATAATTTTGTATAATAAATGTCTGTCTGTCTACGTCAGTTAACTGCCACATTAAGCTCATTTTATTGGTGTTAACAGACTTAAGCAAAGGACACAATCAGCTATTGTGACGTTACAAGATGTAACTGTCATGTAATGGAATTCTTTAATACTGTTTATTCTTAAACACATTTTAGGTAAACAAATTATGAGAATAAAAGGGTGTTTGTGTGACAGGAGCTTCATCTGAGGATAGAATATGATGAGCAAGTCTGAGAATGTGGTTACATGACCACCAGCATTGAAATGACCATCATCGGCCGACAGATGAGACTATAAAATACATCTAGACTTTAAGGTGACTGTAAGACTGTTTGACATCTTCTTGCAAGAAAATAAACCATCGTTAAAGACAGTTAGACATGTTTGTCTCTTATTCAGTGATATATTTTTATTTTGCAACAACAATTATAACAGCATTTATTATATGAGATTATTTGCAATTATAACAGAATTTATTTCATGAGTCTGTAATAAACCATGTTTCATATAAAAGACAAAACCAAAAATGAACAAAGTTTAGACTTAATTTGTGGGTTATTTGTTTAGTGCTAATTTGTGAGTGTAATATATTATAAATATATTATATATTGTTTTATTCTTACATTAATATATTTGATATCTTTTGGATGCATTCCTTCATTTTTGCTTTAATTCATCATCTGAATATTATTGAGAGGTAAGATAAAATGTAACTGTAGATAACATTTGTGAATTTGTATAAAATGCAATTCATTTCATTTTTTATAGTTAAATATAGTTAGGTGAACATCAATAGTTCAAATGTGTGAATTAGTATAAAAACAAACTCAACAAATAACTTTTTTGTTTGTAATTTTGGCAGATCTGCTCCTCCTTCTTTGAAGCTCCTCCCACAACGATCACACCTTCAGTGAAGCTCCTCCCACAACAATCACACCTTCAGTAAAGCTCCTCCCACAACAATAACACCTTCAATGAAGCTCCTCCCACAACAATCACACCTTCAGTGAAGCTCCTCCCACTGCAGTTCAGCAATAAATGCTGGAATATTCCCATCAGTCTACAAGTGAAGACGAGCATCAGAGCATCAGGAAGAAGTGAAATCTGCAGAGACAGAGTTTATTGAAGGACAGAGAGAACATGAGAGATCCAGAACCCTGCAGAATGAAACACACTGAAGAACAAACAGGTTGGTGTTTATTCTTGATCCTTATTCAATGAGACTGGAGAACATTTAAAATTATCAGCAGTTCATCAGATTTGGTGTTTATAAAAATACCTTAAGAGTTGTAAAAAATACAGGGGAGACTTTCTGTCTCCAGGGTACACAACAGGGACTGAAACTCAAATGTTTAAATGATGTTGCCATTAAAAAGAAAATGCATTAAAAAGGAAGAAATGGAATGGAAATTGTGCTGAGTGAAAAATATTGGCCAGCTAATTAGTTTAAAATGCTTAATAATTACATAATATTTTTCAGTGTAGTATATTAATATTATGTTCATAATATAATATTATAATCGTGGATTTGAATAAAGGTGCTTTATGTAGGATTTTGGGGGTAGTCAAAATGGTTAGGGAGTCGGGCTTGTAACCTGAAGGTTGCTGGTTCGATTCTCGCGCCGGCAGGAATTGAAGGTGGGGATTGTGAATGAACAGCACTCTCTCCACCTTCGATACCATGACTTAGGTGCCCTTGAGCAAGGCACCGAACCCCTAATTGCTCCCCGGGCCCTGGAGCAAGGCTGCCCACTGCTTCGGGTGTGTGTTCACTGTGTGTGTGTGTGTGTGTGTTCACTACTCACTGGTGTGTGTGTGCACTTGGATGGGTTAAATGCAGAGCACCATTTCGAGTATGGGTCACCATACTTGACAATATGTCACGACTTAACTTAACTTAACTTACATGTGCTTTGCCACTACTATGCTAAAATAAACATCTTCATCGAGATCTTCTACATCCTCATCAATTTTTCTTACATAGTGCATTTCATCATTGTTTCTGATGAGGCTTATCACAGTTGTGTCATCAGCAAACTTTTTTATGGAAAGCAATGCGTTACGTTGCATTACTGTTTAAATATGAGCAGGGCTTGATTGTTTTTAATACAAAAAGTTCTAATTATAGCAAATGTAAAAGCCCTTTCACACCAAAAAGTGTAATGAATAAACTTCAGGCTGAAGGAAAAGTAAATTCATGTCTGTAAACTGTAAACACTCTTCAGCAATAAAAAACAATGAAGCACAATTGTTAGTTTATCTAAAGTCATTTTTGCTTATTAGTATGGTTGAATTGGATCATCAAAGGTCAGCAACAAAGACATTAGTTAATAAAATGGGATTAGATACATTTGTGTTGTTTAACATTTAATTATTGCAGGTTTGCGTCATATTTTGAGTTTGCATTTCACTGTTTTAATTCATGTTGATGAATACTAAATCTGTTTTTTTGCGAGTGGGATAAATTAATGCACATTCACATTTAGTCTAGAACTACAGTAACAGCATGTTCACACAGCGCACTGTCAGTCAATAAATGGAAAAAGTAACTCAGATATTTTCTTGTAAATTAAAAAGTAATGTGTTACTTTACTAGCTACTTGAAAAAAGTAATATTATTACGTAACTCAGGTTACTTGTAATGCGTTACTCCCATCACTGGGTGTAACTGGTGTGTTTTATGTCGTAGAATAAAACGTGAAAGTATCTTCAGCCTGTGTGAACCATGGACCTTATTTAAGGGATTTAACCAAAATCCCATTAAAAAACCCATTGACTCTGGGACGATGGAACCGGAAGTGCTAAAATGCTAACTCACTTCCTGGTTTACGCCTACAAACTGACATCATAGTTCCACCACTCTATTCACTTGTTACGTGGTGATGTAAGAAGCGCTGTTTCTGGGTCCAAGTCTCAACTCGCTTCACTTGAGAATACTACCTCAGCAGCCGTTTATGAGAACTGTTTATTAAAATTAAACATTTAAACTAAGCGTTTTCATTTAAGCTAAACAGTTTCAAATCCGGGATTTCGGTATGGAGTTAAAGGTTAGGATTATAATTTTCTTGGTAGTATTATATCACATTGTGAGTGTATATTTACGTTCCTAGAAGGCTCCCAGAAAGTTCTCTGAATGTTCCCAGAACGTTATTCTAACCTCTTTACTCCAATACCGCTGCTGTCAGTAATCATCCAGCACTCCCGTCCCGAGTCCTGTAGAGTATAAGTGGTATGAAAGACGGACAGATATGGACCTCAATAATCAGTACTACAAACGTCTTGTTTCAAACTATTGTATAATCATTAGACATATTCAAGGGCTTTTCACACTGCACTTAACCCCGGGTTATCGTCGTTCTAAACATTTTTAACCCTGGGTAAAGACACATTTCACACCTGTAATTTGTAAGCAGTGTTAGCACCGCATTTTACCCGGGATTATGAATCCCTGCTCCGGAGCAGGGTTAGCACCGCATTTGTGGTGTGAACCTCGCATTGCGGTGCTAAGTTTGTTCAGTGTGAAAAAGAGCGGTGTTTGATTGTTGCTGCTGGACGCTTGGACGCAAAATTAAACCTAAAAATAACCTGCAGGGAATGTTCTTGGAACGTTCTCTTTAGGTTATTAAAAAAAAAAGAACCTATAGGGAACCAAATAAAAATTAAAATGACAAAGCAACTATAAAACATCTCATCACAGCAAAATAAGGGTGAAACAGTTACTGATGCAGACAGACAAACAGTCATGTGAGGGGTGAAAATCGTTTGTTAGGTCCTTAAGCTTTATTAAGAAATTTGAAAGTGAAATTCCAAATTGCAGACATAGTATTTCATGGCCCTAAAATTATATATTTTTTAAAAAAATCCTAATGCAAATACAGTCAGCAGACAATAAAATTTGTTGATAAAATTTATAAAGACAAGGTATTCATAAAAAGGAAATATTTACTCAATGATTACTCAAAGCAAATACACAAAATTAGTCAAGTGAATACTAACTTGATTGATCTCTCCTTACTGACTGTTCAGGTGAATACTGACACTTGAATGAATGAATCTAATGTAAAAATCGGTTTCAGACTGGCATTATATGACAGAATCTCTCATTTTAAGGTCCTAAATGTGGACTCGGGCCTCCTGTGGAAATCTGCTTCATGGTAAGTTTCAGTTCTGATTATGTTATCACTGTCTGATTCACTCTGAGATCTACAACGTTATGTCTGGACTTTTAGAGAGGAGCAAAAGCTCTGTGAAGGTAGACAGAATGCAGCACAATAATCACTTTACCTCAAATATTTTGTTTTCATTATCATTGGAAGCCAAACTCAAAATCGAAAATAAAATTGGATTAATCACACAGACCTAAAGTGTTTGAATAGCAAAAACACATCAAAGAATATATTGATATTATATAGAAATGGTTGGCAAGACACAATTCACATGATACTGTTTATGTAACAATAATAAATGGTCATTTTACAAGAGAAATAAAAGAGGATCAGTTGCAAAGCTACAGTATATCTTTCATCAGCATTTTCTAAATACATCATAAATGGAAGAATAACTACTTGAACTCCATCTTTGAGTTGTAAACGACTCTTTCATGTTGTGAGCAAGTCACTGAATCACTGACATGGAATCCCTCATAACTCAAACAATGAATGCTAACAATAACGATTTGTTCACCTATTGCATCACCAGTTCACTTTGTGCTTGGATCCAAAAATTTAGTTGTAATGGGCAGAAAAGCAATTAGTCATAATTTTAATGAAATCTTTGTCTTAGCTTAGTCGAACCAAGTCGATACTGACATTTTAAAGGGGTCATATGATGCAATTTCAAGTTTTCCTTTCTCTTTGGAGTGTTACAAGCTGTTCATGCATAGATAAGATCCCTGAAGTTGCAAAGACTAAAGTCTCAAAACCAAAGAGATTATAAAAGTTAAGACTTGTCCACACCCCCCTAAAACGGCTCATTTAAACATGCCCCCACGTCTACGTCACGGTGTGGGGAGATTTTCATAACACCGCCCAAATGTTTACGCAAAGAAAGGGGGCGTGATTTTTATTCTCGCTCCATGTCGTGGAGACGCTGTGAAAGTGAAGTACTTTGTTTGGGCTTCCAAAAGAGGACAGAACTAGAAATCAGTGGTTAAGTTGTATTTGCAACACTGTTCCAGAAGAGTTCAACCCAAACATTCAAATGTGTGCAGCGCTAACCTTTCCTGATGCTGGGAGAGAGTAGCCTTGCTTGCTGGCTTGCACAAAGGCTGTTTCTATAAAGTGGGGCAATTCCAACTTTGCAAGGACAGTCTGGCGCTTCTGACTCACAGCCTGTAAGTACGTTTCTGCTACTGACAATTCAAACACGAGTTTTGAGCTGTGTAGAGTAGTGCTTGTTGTTTGTCATTTCTTAGATCACAAATGCAGACATGGTAATGTTTACGCGATGCAACGCGACACGTAAAAATACAGTATATAAGTCATTATAATCAGTAATTATGTCCCCACTGGATGCAACAAATGCCTTGTTTATAATGGGTTTTATTGTTTTATTCTCGTCTTGCCGGGAAAGGCCATCACAATACGGTAAGGGGTGTAACATTCCCATCTCACGCTTGAGGTATTCGGCCAATCACAACGCATCGGATAGCTGGCCAATCAGAGCACGCCTCGCTTCTCAGACTGATGAGCTTTGTAAAATTTGATGTGTTTCAGAAAGGCGGAGCATAGCGGAGCAACAATAATGTACAGTATGTGGAAAATAATGTGTTTTTTGAACCACATAAACATTACACCAAATACGCAAAATAATGTTCTTTTTAGCAACGTCATATATGCAACAATACCAGCCTTTCTCCAGTACCAGTAGTACAATTTGGTAAACGATATTTGAAGTCTTCTCTTCAATTTCCTACATCTTTTCCTGAGCTGACAACATATGTTATCCTAGGGCTGAATGATTCATCAAAACCGAAACGTGAGATACTTCTGTCCTCATAAAAAGGGTAAAAATGATCATACCAGTCCTGGTCAGACTCCATGAGTGATTGTTGAAATACCACTGTCAAAGACAAGAGAACACAGGAAAAAAACAAATTAGAAACTGTGAAAAATAACAGGTTAATTTATTGATGAAACATAGCACTGACGTAGCAGAAAACTTCAATATCTATTAACTATTGATAAAATATACATTGAGATACCACTGCTGTTTTTACTGAATACTTGATATCAAGGATGAAGGATGAAGGATGATGCATTTATATAGCGCTTTTATTGTGTATTGCCATACACCCAAAGCGCTTTACAATCATGTGGGGGGTCTCTCCTCAACCACCACCAGTGTGCAGCATCCACTTGGATGGTGCGACGGCAGCCACAGGACAACGGCGCCAGTGCGCTCACCACACACCAGCTACAGGTGGAGAGGAGAGAGAGATCAAGCCAATCAAGTGGATGGGGATTATTAGGAGGCCATGATTGATAAGGGCAAGTGGAGGGAATCTGGCCAGGACACCGGGGTTACACCCCTACTCTTTTACGAGAAGTGCCATGGGATTTTTAGTGACCACAGAGAGTCAGGACCTCGGTTTAACGTCTCATCCGAAAGACAGTGCTTTTTACAGTATAGTGTCCCCATCACTATACCAGGGCATTAGGACCCACACAGACCACAGGGTGAGCACCCCCTGCTGGCCTCACTAACACCTCTTCCAACAGCAACCTAGTTTTCCAGGAGGTCTCCCATCCAGATACTGACCAGGCTCAGCCCTGCTTAGCTTCGTGGGCAACCGGTCTTGGGCTGCAGGGTGATATGGCTGTGGCCATATCAAAGTCCACTTAAATTGACAAAATTAATTTGAAATGAAATTGGCAAATTATTTTAGTTGTTCATAATTATTTATAAGTCATTAATCATATTTACTATAACATTTGTACAAAATTAATAAAGATCTAGGGTTGCATTTTAAAATTTTTTAACAAACTGTTATATTACCACAGTTGGTGTTATTATAGGCACTGGGTTTTATAATTAGAAATCCTAAATGTAAGAAAATGTCTGATTTCTCTGATCTAAAACCATGTGGGCAGATTATTTGTCAATACCTGATCTCTCCTCATCTCCATCACTGTTTGTCTCCTTATCTTACCCTGTCTCTTCCTCTCCTAAAACTGAGCTTTTGATAATAGTGATTCTCGTGTCAGTGAAGAAAGTAAACATAAGATCAAATGATATTTGACCTTCACGCTGCTGACTCACGACTGCACTGCCAAGTCCAGCTCCAACCACATCATCAAGTTCGCTGATGACACAACAGTGGTAGGTCTCATCAGCAACAACCACGAAACACACTACAGAGAGGAAGTGGCACAGCTGGCGAAATGGTGTGGCACTAACAACCTGTCCCTCAATGTGAGTAAGACAAAGGAGGTTGTGATGGACTTCAGGAGAAACTCCATTGATCACCCCCCATTGACTATCGATGGCTCAACCGTGGAGAGAGTCGGCAGCACTAAATTCCTGGGGGTGCACATCACAGAGGATCTCACCTGGACCACCAACACCATGCCACTCTCCAAGAAAGCAAAACAGCGCCTACACTTTCTCCGCCGGCTGAAAAGAGCAAGTTTCCCTCCACCCATCCTCACCACTTTCTACAGGGGCACCATTGAGAGTGTGCTGACCAGCTGCATCACTGTCTGGTACGGGAACTGTACTGCAGCAGACCGCAAGACCCTCCAGCGGACAGTGAACACAGCTGCAAAGATCATCAGTGCCCCTCTCCCCTCCATCCTGGACATTTTCCTTACACGATGCTCCAGCAAAGCCAACAGTATCGAGAAGGACTCCACCCACAGTCTCTTCCAGCTCCTAGCATCAGGAAGACGGTACCGGAGCATCAGAGCCAGCTCTGCCAGACTGCTCAACAGCTTTTTCCCCAGGCTGTGAGAGCCCTGAACTCAACTTGACTTGACTTGACATGAACTAGCTATAGACCAATAGCTCTTACTTCCCATGTAGGTAATGGAAAAAATGATTACAGACAGATTAATGTATTATTTAGAAAAAGGGAAGACATTATTTTCAAATCAGAGTGGATTCAGGGGAAAGAGAGGGAATATGGACCCAGTAGTATGTCTAGAGTCAGGCATAAGGAAAACATTGATGAACAAAGAGACTGTGGGGGAAGTATTTTTCAACATTGAAAAGGCGTATGATATGGTATGGAGAGAGGGTCTGCTAATGAAACTGGAAAATATGGGAATAGGAAGGAGATTGTATAACTGGATTAAATAATTCTTGGAAGCAAGATCAATTAAGGTGAGAGGGAGACTTCATATCATCTAAAGGAATGACAGAGAATGGTACACCTCAAGGAAGTGTCATCAGCCCATTAATTTTTATGATAATGATAAATGATGTGTCTGTGAGAGTAGATGAGAGTGTTCGCAGATCTTTATTTGCTGATGATGGAGCTCAGTGGTTCAGGGGTGGAAATATAGAGTATGTGGTGCGGAAAATGCAAAGTGCATTAAAAGCGGTTGAAGAATGGTCATTTCAGTGTGGGTTCAAATTCTCTGTGGACAAAAAAACAAAACAAAGGTAGTCCTCTTCACTAACAAAAGGAAAGGAGTTGACACCAAAATCATAATCTAGAGCAGGTGTCTAAAATAAGATTTCTAGGTATGTGGTTAGACAGTAGACGTACATGGAAAGAACACATTAAATGGATGGACGATAAATGCAAGAAAGTGTTGAATATAATTACATAATGTTAATCAGATCTATACTGGACTATGGCTGTGTAGTATATGGCTCTGGAATATTAGAAACAATTCAAGCACAGGCATTAATGATATGTACAGGTCGTCTCCCGTTTCAGCGTTACAAGTAGAATTGGGTGAGATGCCTCTCAATTTAAGAAGACACCAGTTAACTGCAGTATACTGGGCAAACTTAATGGCTCAGGATAACTCACATCCCACAATACGTGTTCCAGAGAAATGTTGGGAGTATGGATGACGGGAATGTAACAGATTTGGATGGATAACTGAAGGTTTAGTAGAATAATTAGGTATTAAGGGATAAAGTATTGTTCCTAGAATGACCTTATCAGCAGTTGTGGATTCTGCCTCAACCTACAATTGATCTAAAAATGCTAGAAACAGGCAGAAAGAAGGAATGAGTGAATTTGAGGAAATCCGGGTAAGGGAATATTTGTGGATAGAGTATGGACATTTAATACAAGTGTACTCAGATGCATTGAAAAAGCCAGATAATGATCAAGTAGTTATAGCATGTCATTCCTAAATTACTCATTTCCAGAAAAGTAAGGATTTCAAATAAGTTACCAGTTTTTTTTCAGGAGAGTTAATTTCAATAATCATGGCTTTAAGGTGTATAAGTGAAGCAGCTTTAAAGGAGGTTTTAGTATGCTCATATTCTAGTTATGCTCTCTTGAGTATTGAAGAAAAATATTCAGTCACCAGACAGGATTTAATAGTTGAAATTTTGCAATTATAGATGTTAGAGCGAAAAAGGGTGAATAATATTCATGAAAGGTAATGCAGCAGCAGACAGACTGGAGAAACAAGCTGTGATGGACACCAGTATAGAAATGACAGTATCATATAGCAGATATGAAATTAAAACAATAATAATAAAAAAATAAATAAAAAATAATGCAAAGATGGCAACATCAGTGGGAAATGGAAAACAAAGGAAGACATATGTATTCAATACAGCCACAAGTGAGAATAGAAGAGAGGAAAACATACTATCCAGACTCAGAATAGGCCACACTGGACTTAATACATCAAAGAAGTTAATGTCTAAGCATCCAACAGGTCTCTGTGATTGGTGTGGAGGAAGTGAAACGCTTGAACATGTCACGATGCATTGTGGGAGGTTTATGGAGGATAGATAACAGTTATTAGAAGAGTTTAGGAAGAAAGGAGAGTATGATATTATTATTATGAAATACTTATTAAGGGGAGGCACAATAGCTGATGTCTGTCGTTTTCTTAAGTCTGTTCACACCAATAAAATGAGCTTAATGTGGCAATTTACGGATCTGAAGTCATCAGCATAATGAATGAGGTGAAAACAGGATCTATTGACATGAAATAAAGAGGATTTTCAGCAGCTGATAATATTGATGAGTCTCAGACTATAAACACTCATTAAACAAGCCATTCAGGATCAGCAGCAGATCATCTCACTTTTTATACAAGTATGTGGATAGTGATTATTTCCATACGAATATTTGTTGAAAGACTATAAAACTGCTCTATTAAAGCATAATATGATCGTCTCATAAAATGATACAGAACATATATCAGTAATATAAAGACTGACACTAATGATAATGATATCACTGAAATTTGTTGCATATTGTCTTAGTTTGATTCACAGCATGAACTAGTAACTGGATCACAAACACATCTTTTTGGTATGTCCAGAAACTGACAAATTATAAAACCTTTAAAAATAAAGACCATTACCAGCAACATAATCACTCAAACATCAAGATAATCATACGAACAAACATACAAAACAAAATTGCTCAGATCTTAACATTTTCCCTCACATGCTCGTCGCCTGCTGTGATAAATGTTTGAGTCAGCAAACACAGAAACAAAACAATTCAGAAATTACCTATTAAAATGTTGCTTAAATAAACAGTCAAGTATGTTTTACAGTCATGTTGTGTACAGCCGAACGAGCAACCTTTCAAACTTCACTGCACCGTGAGCCCAGGTATGTGTCGCCACATTCTCGGGTTATGAAGGATAAAGAAGGGAAAAGTTGATCTTCCGAAATGAGCAATATCTTCTCAGGTAAAAGTTATTAGAAGCGTGTCTAGGGACAAGCGGGCCATCACACGGCTCTGACCTCATCAGCCTGTTTGTATCCTATGATTTGATTCGCTGTCGCTTATCTTCACGAGGATCTTGTCTTCGGAAAAGATTATTTTATTCACTTACGTCAGAAACAGCGAATCCTTTTTAAAACTGGCCGTTGTTCCCACTACATTGCATTGTTATATTTCAGAAAATGTTTTACCCGCCAACTAGCGACTGACACTGTTACATATACTCGCCAACGACGATTTTTACTCACATTTGACGCTTGGCGAGTGTTAATTTTAGGCTCTGTTTCTAGGAATAAATCGTTATTTTTGCATCGGTGGTTTGAAAGGAATATATACTGTGTTTTGTTATAGATATGTTCTATGAGAGTGGAAACATTGTCTTATGAAGACTTTATGCATGTTTACAACTTTTCCATCCCCTTTAAAGTGCCCCTATTATGCCATTTTTAAGGTTGCTAATATTGTTTTATGAGTCTCCTAAAACATTTTTCTGTGCATCCAAGGTCAAAAAACAGTTTAGTTTTCTCAAAAAAAAAAAAAAAGCTTTAATTTGACCTAATTTCTAAATGATTCCTAAACGACTCGTGCGAAGCAGTTCGAAGTGAGCACTCGCTGCTGTGATTGGTCAGATGGCGCAGTTCTTTGTGATTGGTCTACTGCGTACAGCGCGAATGACAGCCATGGGCGGACATTATGCAAATGTGTTACTTCGTGACGTACAGCCGTAACAGAATAAGATTTGAATTCCTGACGACTCGTTTAGGCGATTGAGAGTCGACTCTTTTTTTTTGATAGACAATACATTTATATATCGTGCACTTTCGGCTTCACAACTTTTCAGAAAGTTTATGTTCACATACAGCTACATGACACACTGCATGAAAGGAAATATTTGAAAAGGCATAATAAGGCCACTTTAAAGAATTTCAACAAGAGGTTAAAGCTATTCTAAATGGGTTGATACAACTAATAAATAATCACCTCTCTTTTGGAAGCAATTAAAGGATATTTTCAGAATTAAAAGTTGATGGTATTGAAATATTTTCATCATCTTGTAATAATAAAAATTAGACACATTTTGCAATCAAAACATAAAATCTTCCCTTGAGGAAAATTCTTTTGGAATGCAAACATTTCTGAGATTAATTGGAAAACGATCTGGTCAAATCCTTACGAATTTTTTATTTTTAATAAAGTTAAAGAGATGCATTTCGCAATACATCACAAAATTTACCCATGTAAAGTAGCTCTTTCTGAATTCATGGACATTGACAATACTTGCAGTTTCTGTAACACACACGAGGAAGACTTGTGTCATTTGTTTTATAATTGTGATTTGTCTCTTAGATTTTGGTCTGATGTTAGTGCCTTTCTATTTCTGCAAAGAAATGTTAATTATATGCTATCTTTAAAATATGTTATTTGTACTTTTTCACACAAAATTAAACAGACTTTAACAAAGTCTAACACAGACTAATGATGAAATTAATGCTGTTAGGACATCTGTGTCTTGTAGATATCATAATAGTAACTGCATAGTTTAAGTCTGACGATAAGAATGAAATGAACTTTAACTGACAGTTTACAGGAAATCTGCATAATATGAGGTGAAAACAGGAGTTATTAACAAATATAGCCTAGAGGATTTTCAGCAGCTCTATTATTATTGATGAGCCTCAGACTGTTAACACTCATTAAACAAGCCATTCAGGATCAGCAGCAGATCATCTCACTTTATTCTGAGTCTGAGTGCTTTCCAGCAATACAGAGCTCTATTGAAGAAAACACACACTTCTCACACTGACACGACTGACACACTTATCTTTACAGTTTGTTAGCAATCCTCTTCAATTATAGGCTATTTAAAAACATAAAATAACTAAAACTATTTTTTATTTGACAAACATAAATGTCAAAAAAAGAATAACATTAAAATTGCATCAGCATGTCTAATTAATTTTCCTCACAGATTCATCTTTTAGTTTTTGGCTCCAAACATTGAAACAATCATACACACGAATGCTTAGTGAAGAAGAACATTTTGAACCTGTAAAAATCTTCTACAAATATGAATTTAAGAACATTTTGAACATAAAACAAAACTTGTAATGAAGCATAACAATATAATTTATATCATAAAGAAAAACTGTACACAAGAATAAAACTTTAGATGTTGTTGTTTGGGGAGGAACTCCATCTTTGAGTTGATCTGAATCTCACAGATGAAACTTTGCTGGTCTTGAAGATGAACTTGATTCACTGTGACTAATTTAGATGATGTTTCTTATGACAGATTAATATGGAAGAGATGCGGTGTAGCATTGAAAGCAGTGGACCTGAAGATAAACTACTTAATGTGATAATTTATTTTATGCATGCGTAGAGAAGAAGAATGAGTGAAACTCTTCCCGCATGCAGTGCAGTGATACGGTTTCTCTCCAGTGTGAATCCTCTCATGTGATTTGAGGTGTCCTGACCGACTGAATCTCTTCTCGCAGTGTGAACACTTGTAAGGTTTCTCTCCAGTGTGGATCCTCTGGTGCAGTTTCAAATCTGTAGCTGTAATAAAAGTCTTCTCACACTCAAAGCACATATAATCTCTCACACCAGTGTGTTTCTTCTGATGAACTTTTAAATTCTGCAGATGTGAAAAACTCTTTCCACAGAAAGAACATGAATGTGGTTTCTCCTTTGTATGAACTTTCAGGTGATCCTTCAGGTTTGAAGCCCATGAAAAAGTTTTTCCACATTGATCACATTCATGCAGTTTCTCTCCAGTGTGGATCTTCATGTGTCTCTTAAGGGTTGATGATTGTCTGAAACTCTTCCCGCACTGATCACATGTGAATGGTTTCTCTCCAGTGTGGATCCTCATGTGAACATTGAGATTCTGTTTGTATGTGAAACTCTTTCCACACTGAGAGCAGGTGAAACTTTTCTTGTCTCTTCTTGTCAGTAAAGAAACTCTTTCAGTCTGTGAGCAAGTTTTTTTCTCCAGTTTTGACATGATGTTTTTTCTCCTCCATTAGACCTGAAATTAAAGTTAAAAGAGGTTACAATATAATTAAAAAATCTGAGAATTGTGAAGTAAAAGCAGACAACAGCTAACCAAATTATAACCATTTTGTTAAATTTTTACAAAATAAGATGCAATAATAAGATACAATAATCTATATAAACAATACAGACACTAATTCAGTGTTTCTGTAGTGAGAACTACTATAATTAATAACTAATAATAATTTACACTAATTAATTGGCCAATATTTTTTCACTCAACATTGTTACAGCACAATTTTCATTCAATTTCTTCCTTTTTAAAACAAAAGCTTTTTTTGAACACCCAGGAAGTGACATCATTTGAACGTTTGAGTTTCAGTCCCTATTTTGTACCCTGGAGATAGAAAGTCTCCCCTATATTATTTATTAGACTTTTTTTCTTCATTTTTTTAAAAATCAAAGTATTTTTCTACTATGAGCACTAAACCTGATGAACTGCTGATAACGTTAAATGTTTTTCAGTCTCATTAATAAAGCATCAAGAATAAACACCAACCTGTTTGTTCTTCAGTGTGTTTCATTCTGCAGGGTTCTGGATCTCTCATGTTCTCTCTGTCCTTCAATAAACTCTGTCTCTGCAGATTTCACTTCTTCCTGATGCTCTGATGCTCGTCTTCACTTGTAGACTGATGGGAATATTCCAGCATTTATTGCTGAACTGCAGTGGGAGGAGCTTCACTGAAGGTGTGATTGTTGTGGGAGGAGCTTCACTGAAGGTGTGATTGTTGTGGGAGGAGCTTCACTGCAAGAAGAGCAGATCTGCCAAAATTAAAGATAAATCAGTTATTTCACATTATCTGTGTAATAATTTACACATTTTAAATAGTAATGCATCTATCCATCTAGTGAAGCACTTCACATTTTGTGTTTTACATTATCAGTTTTATTATGTCAGGAGACACAAGACTGTATAAATTTTATCACAATCTAAAATAGAATCCACGTCCTCTTTATATCATTCCATTTATGTGCATTCTGTATTGGTCTACTGTTTGGAGCATCAGCTCACCTCTTCACCTGTGCCTCACTTCACCTGCCTCCATAATCTGTTGCCCCCTGGACACAAGCTAACAGCCCCTCCGTGCTGCCTCAGCTGCCTGTCACTGCTCTCTGATCATCCACACTGCACTGTAATAATCTATGTATATTTACTGTATATTCACCGAAATGCATCCTGTACTGTAATTTTCTAGCCATATAGAGTTCATCAGACTGTTAGCTGTGCTGCTGAAGAAAACCATAGAACCCTGCCCAAAACACAATAGAAAATGTAATGGACTTAATGGTTATAATGGGAATTGTATTGGTTTTAATGGAAACTATAATGGTGTCTGCTGGTAAAGCGCTTGAAAAGCATTGATTTTGAGCTAGACTGCTGGAAAGTTACTGCTAATAAATTCGGTGATCATTTCCTCACCTTCATGTCATTCCAAACCTGTATGACTTACTTTCTTCTGTTGAACACAAAATAAGATTTTGTAGAATGTTTCCAAACCATTTTGGTTACCCTTGATGTCTACTATATGGACAAAAATTTCTTGAATTTCTCAAATTATGCTCCACAGAAGAAAGAAATTCATACAGGTTTGGAATGCCATGATGTTGAGTAAATGATGACAATTTTCATTTTTGGGTGAATCTCCCTTTAAGAACTTTATTATTTGTAAATAATAAACACCTAATTTATATACAGTCATGGCCAAAAATATCAGCACCCTTGGTAAATATGATCAAAGAAGGCTGTGAAAATTAATCTATTATTAATCCTTTTAATCTTTTTTTTTTTTTTTTTTTTTTTTAAATCACAAAAATCTAACCTTTCATTGGATAATAAGAATTTAAAATGGGGGGAAATATTATTATGAAATAAAAGTTTAAATTATCATTCGATTAATTGATTTCAATCATAAAACTCTTTAAATATTATGATTATATTATGATTGCCTTTGCGTATTTCCATATGTTTTTATGATTATATTATGTTTGTCTTTGCGTCTTTCCATATGTTTTGATCTACGGTTGGTTTCGCCTCGCGGTGATGACGTCATCAGTCGCCCGCGCGCTTCAGTGTGGAGTTTCTGAGGTAAACAGTTCAGCTTTTTCACGTAATTGTAAAGTACACTTCACACCGTTTGTTTGAGCAGTATTTTTACAGGATCGTAACTGAATTATTTTCATCAGGTTCGGTGATATGTGTGTGTCCGCAAACACTTATTGAAAGAGTTTTATTATTTAAATTGATTGTCAGCGTCAGTTGACAATTGTCTTTCTCTTCGCATAGAAAACGGTAAGTTGTAAGGAAATACTTTGATGTTATGAATGCGGTAAAAACAATTCGAACTACAGATTAATATCATATGTTTGATAAAAATGGGTTTTTACAGCAAATATTCAGCATAAAGTGAGATGATCTGATCCTGAATGGCTTGTTTAATGAGTGTTTATAGTCTGGAGCTCATCAATATTATCAGCTGCTGAAAATCCTCTTTATTTCATGTCAATAGATCCTGTTTTCACCTCATTCATTATGCTGATGACTTCAGATCTGTTAATTGCCACATTAAGCTCATTTTATTGCTGTTAAGACAAGAAAACAACACGATCAGCTTTTGTGACATTACAAGATATAACTTAAGTATCACAACAGCATTTGTTCATTAATCTCTGATAAACCATGTTTCATATAAAAACTAAACTAAAACATTTTAAAACAAATGAAGTTAAAATCAGTTCATTGGTGGTTTATTTGTACCTTGCAAATTTGTAAAATTATATTTCTATTTGTGTTTTTAATTTCACTTCTTACATTGTTCATATTTGGTGTCTTTTAATTGTATGTGTTTTTTCCCTATATTTCTGTGCCTGTATATTAATGAGAGAAAAGATAATAGATTGATTTATTGATTTTTTTATTTTATTTCAGCCTACAAGTACAAGCATCAGAGCATCAGGAAGAAGTGAAATCTGCAGAGACAGAGTTTATTGAAGGACGGAGAGAACATGAGAGATCCAGAACCCTGCAGAATGAAACACACTGAAGAACAAACAGGTTGGTGTTTGAGCCCAATTTATACTTCTGCATCAGACCTACACTGCAGCTATCTGCCAGATACCTTTATTCTTGATCCTTATTCAATGAGGCTGAAGAACATTTAAAGTTATCAGCAGTTCATCAGATTCGGTGTTTATAGTTGAAAAATACCTCAAGAGTTGTAAAAAATGAACATAATTATACCTTTTATTTAAATAAACTATAAACTGTATATTTTAATTCTGAACTCAATTCTAGTTGCCCCGTCTCTTTATGCTCTTTTCCTCCTGTTTGCTTTGGTGTGGCTGGTTAAGTGAATGCCGCAGTCCATGATGGACAGATTGTTAACGGCTGGTCTATGTGGCAATACAGTACTCGGGCAGGACATCCAAACGCTCACCTATCATTCATCGACCTCAAATATGGCTTTTCATCTGAAAGATGTATGCAGTAGCAACTTTACATGGCCGCTCAATGTGATGTTAAGAGAAATGTGCGCTATTGAAGTGTCTGTGTGGAGAGTGGAAGCTGAATAGCGCGCTCGCTGCAGGACAGGCGCCGGTGCGCTCACTTGCTCTTAAAATCTCTGTAATTTTTAGTCATAAAGATAAAAGTAGCCTATATATCCTTCGAATCTGTAAAGACTACGTTTATTTGTGTGCACTCAGAATAACAACGAAACGCTTCTGTAAAGTAATTAAAGCAAACAGGATGCGCTTCTGCCGTCCAGGTCTCTGTGAACTTGAGCAAGAAACTTTGAAACTCTGTGTATGAAAAATATATCTATAGAGAGTGAAATGTCTACTTTTAAATGAAAAAGATAGTTCAAATATAACTGTTTGAATGGATAATTCAAATAGAAAACGTGTGTGTTAGCATGGATGATTTACATGAAATTTTATGTGTGTGCAATGCACACTGTGCATTGTTTAAGCTGGCTTTCAGTTCAACATAATAACAAAAAAAATACATTTTGGTTTTTTATTCAACTAAGGTGGGCACGCTGTGATCTGTACTATATTTTTACTGTAACTGACAGATTCCGGCCAAAAAAAAAAAACACAACACGGGAGTTGGGAGTGGAACAGGGTGGGATTTTCCCCCAGTTTTTTCGTGGGATTGGGACAGGACAAGATTTTTTTTTTTTTTTTTTTTTTGTGGGAGTGGGACGGGAGAGGTTTGAAAATCCACTCCCATGTCACCCTCTAGTGTCGAGCAAGCATATACAGATAGCCAAACAGTGCAAGGAGATGACTGATCAGCTTCAATGACCACTCAGATGATCGAGTAAATTTTGTCTTTACTTTTTCTTGAGTGCAATCATGTAGTTCAATCTCCGTTACATTCTTTTGTGAAACTGCAAAATAAATACAATAAATGCTTACTTAAATAAAACCAAACAAAATATAGCGACTCGTTATACAATGTTTACATCGACGTTGGTAAACTGCAGTAACGTTAGTTATGCTGATCTTTTGAATTTGGATATAATGCACGTGAAACGCTAGCATGCTTCCAACATATATAACTCTTAACAAATTTTTTTGTTGTTGCTGATTTTAACATTCAAAAACAAAGTCTAAAAAAATCATGAATATAAATGATAGACTTACAAGCAAAGCTTCTTAGGGGTTTTACACAACAGACTGAAAGAAGATGAAAGAAACACGCAATCTCTCTGCTGTGAAATGGCCGCTGTGCTTTGTGTGCTTTTACACTATGAAGTATAAGTACTACACACTCAAAAGTGTGTACTTTTTCTTCACCAAAAGAGGACATACTTTAAGGGCGTAGTGTAAGTAGGCACATTGGGCGCATTTGTTTGTTATACTTCATAGTAGAAGAGTGGGCAAATGGATGTTTATAAAAGTTCACATGGCTGTTGCAGATGAAATATAACACGGATAACAATAAATAAATATTTTTTTCCAGGTTAAA
Organism: Acrossocheilus fasciatus; assembly: GCA_036784905.1. Classification (NCBI taxonomy): domain Eukaryota; kingdom Metazoa; phylum Chordata; class Actinopteri; order Cypriniformes; family Cyprinidae; genus Acrossocheilus; species Acrossocheilus fasciatus. Next base: position 2,538,146 of record CM071959.1, on the reverse strand, counting down.
TGTTGATTATTAGTAACTCAAACCCCTTTTTGTAAACCTCTCTACCTAACGGACGATCGCGCGCATCTATCACGTTTGTAGTTTTTCTAACGCGTTTTATTCGTGTTTGTAGTTCTGGACCGAATCCTTCGCCAAAGCGCAATGGATTGTGGGCAATTTTAGCCATTAGAGTGTGCACAGATCCAGACTTCAAAAATCGACCTGAGATAGTAGACCATCCAGGGACTTTTGACATAGTCTTTTCAATATAGTTTGCTTTGGGACACACTTATTGTAATCTCACATACTACTTAGGATGGATAGTATGATCATTGGGACGCAGGGAAAGTTTATCAAACTGGATTTTAACTCCACTTATTTCAACCAGCGCCCTCCAGTGGAGAGGAAGAAGTAATGTTAGACATGGCATAATAGGGTTTGACCAACCAGTTGTTGGACAGAGGTTATTTATACGTACAAATCATCCAAGCACCCGGTTTCTAGCCATTTCTAATGTACATTTGATTAACATTGCTAAATATTAATAAACTGGAAAGAAATTAAAGGTTTGTCTTTCATTGTCAATAGATTTCCAGGTGCAGTTTCCTCTCAGCCAATTAGATTTCACGAAGTATTTTTATCGGTCAGTCATGGAAGTCTGATTGGTTAAAGCTTTATTTATATAGCACCTTTTAAAACAAAAGCTTTGTCTTTACAAAGTGCTTTACAGCTGCATGTGTTCATTCACAGAAAAGAACAAAATAAAAACATAAAAGTGATAAAGTAAAACAAAGTACAATAAGCTGTGTATATATAAAAAAAATACAGCAATAAAAAATCAAGGAAAGGCCCTCATAAACTAATCTGTTTTGACATTTTTTTTAAAAAGTGTATAATGATAACTTTTGACAATGTTTAATTCAGTTGCAAAAAGAAATAATCTTTAGAGCACAGAGAGGTTTGCGAGTGTAAAGGACACAGTTTGAGCGCACACACTTGAGCGAGAGGAGAGTTTAACGATTGAAACGGATGTTGTGCGAGAACAAAGGAAATCCTCATGCGAGTGGAGAGAGTTGAGCTTGCACATAGAGGTCTGCATTCCCGCCGACCAGATTTATTGCGACGCGGGATTAAATTCCCAAATAAAACGCGGTTGCGGTCGGTAACTCTGATGCAATTCGAACGGGAGTGGGCGGTCTAACAATGTCCCGTTCCCGACGTCTTTTCAGAACAGCATATCTGCGCTTTATTCAAGCACCTTTACAGCCTGCACTCGACTGTTATGCACGTGCTGCACGCATGAAACAGTGCTTCGTTTTATTTGCGAGTGTCTGTGCGCAGCATAATGCATAAGGATGCGCAGAACAGGCTAGCCTACCAGAGAATATACGGCCCGCAGACAGAACAGGCAGGTTGTCGATGAGTGACAGAGCAGAATAAAGATGGAGCAAAGTGTGGATACAGTGTCCTTGAAGAACGCTCAACTCGGTTTTGTTTAGGCTATATTTTGCTTAGCCTATAATTTTAAATGACAGATGTCGAATTTATTTATTTATTTATTTTTCTTCCGCGACACTTTTCCTAGGCTACTGTGTTTACAGCAAGAAGTTAAACGAATTTAGTATTTTGACAAGACGAATAAAATTATAATAGGCCATTTTTGTACAACCTACATCTTTTTTTTCTCTGCGACACTTGTTCCTATATTGTGTTGTAAATGTTAAACGAATTGTATCCTGACAAGACGAATAAAAATAAGGAATACAATTTTTGTACATTTTTATTTTCTCTGTGACACTTTTTTTCCCTACTGTGTTGGCAGCAAAATGTTAAATGAATTTCGTGTCTTAAGACACAAAATTCGTTTAATATTTTGCTGTCAATAAAAGACTCTTGACAAGACGAATAAAATAACAAATACAATTTTGTGCAGACTACACTTTTATTTGTTAGACTATCTCTCTTTATTTCAGTAGAGGAAATTTAAATGTGTGATTCTGGAAACGAGATCTAAATTTAGCGGGAACGGTCGGGTCGGGAAGAAAATTATTCAAAGCGGACAGCGGGTGAACAAAGAGTAAATATATCGCGGGAGCGGGAAAACAGTCCCGCGCAGACCTCTACTTGCACACTATATTAATCTGCTTTCACGCTACAATAATGCGCTCTCAACATTCATTATATCTGGTCAAGTTTCATATATAAGTTTCTGTAAGTTACAACAGATGCGAATTTCTCTAAACATGCACACACTCACATCGCTGAAGCTCACTGATGCCGTCTTGTGCACCTAACCCATGATCAAACATTGAATAGTTTTCACTACAGAAACATGGGTTTGTGCCCATATTTTTAATATAAATCATTGTACCCCATCTCATAAAAAATATTGTAATTTTGCGTAGTCTGCTTTCACTTACATTTCTCTGATTTATTTTAGGATTTATTTATATTGTAACATTTTGTAACTCTTTCATTTCAGATTTGGTGGAGCATAATGAGGCGAGTGAAGCGCAGAAACATCATCATGGCAAAACTAGCAAAGAATCTCACTCACAGACTGAAAGAGTTTCTTTACTGAAAAGAAGAGACAAGAAAAGTTTCACCTGCACTCAGTGTGAAAAGAGTTTGTCAAGCAAGAAGAGTCTCAATGTTCACATGAGGATCCACACTGGAGAGAAACCATTCACATGTGATCAGTGCGGGATGAGTTTCACACAATCATCAAACCTTCAGAGACACATGATCATCCACACTGGAGAGAAAACACATGAATGTGATCAATGTGGAAAAACATTTTTGTGGGCTTCAAGCATGAAGGATCACCTGAAAGTTCATTCAAAGGAGAAACCACATTCATGTTCTTTATGTGGAGAGAGTTTTTCACGGCTGAAGAATTTAAAAGTACATCAGAAAATACACACTGGTGTGAGAGATTATATGTGCTTTGAGTGTGAGAAGACTTTTATTAGAGCTGATCAATTGAAACGGCACCAGAGGATCCACACTGGAGAGAAACCTTACAAGTGTTCACACTGCAACAAGAGATTCAGTCAATCAGGAGACCTGAAAACACACGAGAGGATTCACACTGGAGATAAACCTTACATGTGTTCACACTGCGACAAGACATTCAGTCAGACAGCAAATCTGAAAAGACATGAGAGGATTCACACTGGAGAGAAACCTTACATGTGTTCACACTGCGGCAAGAGATTCGGTCAGACAATAAATCTGAAAAGACATGAGAGTAGCCACACTGGAGAGAAACTGAATCACTGCACTGCATGCGGGAAGAGTTTCTGTCATTCATCAGCTTTATGTAGTCATACAAAAAACAAACACAGTAAGTAGATCATAGATCCAGCACTTTTAAGTCTGAGGTTTAAACCTTGCTAAACGTGACACTCTAAAGCAGTGGTTCCCAAACCTGTCCTGGATGCCCTGCGCCTTTTGTATGTCTCCCTTTTCTAACACACCTGATTCCACTCATCAGCTCGTTAGTAGAGACTGCAAGAACTAAATCGGGTGTGTCTGATTAGGGAGACATACAAAATGTGCAGGGGGTCCTCCAGGACAGGTTTGGGAACCACTGCTCTAATGCATTGAGTAATAAAATCTCTCTAACCAGCCAGAGTGAACGACAGGACAAAGAAACATCACCAATAGTTTTCAAAGTGAATAAAGTTCATCTTCAAGATCAGCAGTTTCATTTGTGAGATTCAGATCAGTTCAAAGATGAGTCTCCACTGCCCTTCTGTGTTCGTCACTTCTCACCAGTGTGTGCGCTACCAGCAGATATCTGTGAGATTCAGATCACCTCAAAGATGGAATTTCTCCCCAAGGAACAATATCTACGTTTTATTCTTGTATACAACTTTGCTTTATGATACAAATTACATTATTATGCTTTATTACACGATTCATTTTATGTTCATAATGTTCTTCTAATGCTTATTTGTAGAAGGGTTTTTTTTGTGCACAAAGGAATCAATAAGAGTTATCAAAATTTTAATTTGATAAAAAGTAGACTATTCCTGACCTTAACCCTTGTGCAACGTTATGGACATTTTTGTCTATTTTATTTTTTTTATTTTTTTGGATAATTTTGCCTGTGTTAATGCTAACTGCATACATTTTGAATCAGGTGTGTAGTTTTTATTGGAACTGTAATATTCCACGCTCATTTCCTTTTAATAAATCTTTTTTACACTAGGTACAAAAAATACTTCCTCTCAGCACCTTTTGGACAAAAATATCCACATTAAAACTGCTATTTTTCATTGCAGTGCCATTTAACTGTAAACTTTGTCGTGGGAAGTCGTGGCCTAATGGTTAGAGAGTTGGACTCGTAATCCAAAGGTTGCAAGTTCGAGTCTCAGGCCGGCAGGGATTGTAGGTGGGGGGAGTGACTGTCCAGCGCTCTCTCCACCCTCAATACCATGACTGAGGTGCCCTTGAGCAAGGCACTGAACCCCCAACTGCTCCCCGGGCGCCGCAGCATAAATGGCTGCCCACTGCTCCGGGTGTGTGTTCACAGTGTGTGTGTGTTCACTGCTGTGTGTGTGCACGTTGGATGGGTTAAATGCAGAGCACAAATTCCGAGTATGGGTCACCATACTTGGCCGTATGTCACTTCACTTTCACTTTCACTAAACTTATGCAATTTTTGTTAATAGGCTTTCATTCTGTTGACAAGGCTTCAAAATTAAATTTTTTACTTTTTTTTTTTTTTTTCTTTTTTTTTTACCAGATGGTGCCATTTTTAAAGGGTCTATAAAGCAAATACTCGCTTTATTCCTGTTTTCTGCCACTTGGATAAATAATGCAGCTATAATTGTGTGGGTGTGTTGGTATGAATGTTGGAGTGTGGTTTGTATGTGTGTCATGAAAAAAATTGTATGTGTGTGCTTGTAATATTTGAGTGAGGAAAAAGTCTACTGTAAATCACAAATCCAACCACTGTGTGCACCAGTGGAGTTTTGCTGCCATCTAATGGGGAAGATTTGGTACTGAGCCCAAACAAAATTTTACTGAAAGCTCATTTTTTGAGATATCAACCTCGAATTTGGAACACAACTTGTTTAGATTTATGGCTTTGATTTTCTAGCAGGTTGATGTTTCGTGAAATATATATTTTACATGAAGTATTGTTCATAAATCATTTTCATAAACTTAAACCTGTATAACTTTTTTTTTTTTGGTTTCACTTTTTAAACTTTTTTTACTTCAACAATAATCCGCCATGGGTCTTCTTTAAAATGAGACCAAAATTTAGTCTGTGCTCCCAAGCTTCAAATGTTTATGACTGTTTTTTGTCCACTATGGACCTATGTGTAACTTTTTTAAATTGATGCACAAGGGTTAAGCATCCTATTCCAGAATTGGAATAGATTTTGGATTCCCAAGCCTAGGTATGGGTTAAAATGTTTAATAAAATGCTCTTAATTGGTGAGGGGTTTGGGGTTTCAGTGTAATCATGTCTGTTTTCTGCTTGTTGATCTTCGAGTCTAGTTGTTGTTCATAGGCTCTGAGTCGAGATGTGTTCTCTGGTGAGGGTGTGAGAACAACAACTAATCATCAGCGAAGTCAAGATCTTCTCTGGATTATGATTTTCTTAAACAGACAAACACTTCATTTATTCGACTGTCACAGCTTTCCTCACAACGGAGGACTCAGACTCAGATGTTGACAAAATAACATTATAATATTCACACACTAGACAGTTGAGCACCAAGCACACAGTGCGCATGCAGAGTGTGTAGCATGTAATTTGAGATTTCATTTGGATTTTAATTAAATCCTAACGGTGGCCATTTAGTTTTATTAATGAATCAAAACGAAAGTGTCAAATGGTCAACAAATGAACTACTGCAAGTAAGTTTGAATATTTCCATGATTACTGTTATTTGGGGGATTTATGAAAGGATCTAATTTCATATATAGTTGCTGTTTTCACCTCATTAATTGTGCTGATGTCTTCAGATCAGCTGTAAACTGCCATTAAAACTCATTTAATGGATGTCAGCTGAGACAAACTTCATCATTAATCTCTCAACAGCACTTCATTATAGTTTGATAAACCATGTTATTTGCTGCTAACAAATTTATTTCTGAATTTGTGCATTTCTATTGTTTATTCTTTTCTTTTTAATATGGAACACTACTTTATTGTCTTTAATGTGGGACGATTCTCTATTATACGCAATGGTTTGTAACCCTCAGCTGGACAAAGTAATGATGGAATCAAAAACCAGTTGGATATGGAGGCTATATACATAAAGAAGCAGAAACTGTAGAACAAGTATTAATACTACACTCTAATATGAATAGGAAGAACTGAAAGTAAGTAATAAATGCAAATCTCTGCACGTGTGATATTTGCAATAAACATGATAGATAAGAGTCCAGGAACAGGGATAATAATAATGCAGTGTTTAAATGTATTAGGTGTAATATCCTCGCTCCAGTGCAGCAGGTGGCAGTAACTGTTCAGCTCGCTCCAAACCCTCCAGAAAAACCCACGAAGAAGACGAAGACACGCAGATAGCAAGATCTAGGACATGGCATGCATCAAATCCGACGAGCAACACTTTGGCCGTTTCTCAAACGGAAGGCTGCATCCTTCGGAGGTCGCATTTGTAGGCTGCATACGCCATAAAGAAGATCTTATTTTAGAATATTAACAGTTATAAATTTGACCATTATTCTTAGTTAAGTGTAAATTGTTGTAATATGCTTTTGACTCGCAAATGTAATGCTCAGTTAACTGAAATAAACCAGGCTTGATGATGTATGCAGCCTACAAATGCGACCTCCGAAGGATGCAGCCTTCCGTTTGAGAAACGGCCAAAGTGTTGCTCGTCGGATTTGATTCATGCCATGGCCTAGAAAACAATTTTATAGATACAACTTTAGCACAGACGCTACTAAATAAGTAAATTTAATCCAATCCGTCTAAGAGATATGCTAATTAATTGCTGACAAGCTACAGGCCTTAAGTAGGCTATGTAAGTTTCAGATACTTATAAATTCTCTTCTTAGTGGACAAGACTGCAAGTAAGTTTTCAAAGGGGTTATTGAAAACAAATCTGTTTCTGAAGGGTTTTCCGTATTTTCGCTTCTGTTTTATGCTGTTGTTGTTGTTGTGAGGCGAAATCGAAAGTATTTTTAAACCAGTCATTTCTCATTAAGATTATTTGGTTATTCTTCATGGCAGTGCATTGGTTTGTAACTCACTTTGTTTTATATAGTGTTTTTTTTGTTGCTGTTGCTCCTAACTTGACATATTTTTTTCATATATTAATATCATCTCCAGGTCATACTGAACAGCAGATTGTTGTCACAGCGCTGATTAATGACAGTTTATCTGCAGTATATCAGAGAAGAGAGGAAAGATGAGTCTCTCACAGAAACAGAGGTAAGACTGAGTCTGCTTTCAGAGAATCATTGTAAACACTGCTCGAGTTTCAGATGTTTGCTGCAAAAACAAAGCCTTAACAAATCTTATTTTATATTTACAAATGCTTTGCAGAACTTCATAACTTCATAACAAAACAAACAAACAAAAAAAAAAACATAAAAAGTAGCCAACAGATGATAAACATCTGAGAACTGAAAATCAAAATCATTAGTCAATGACTGCACACTTAATTTAAAAGGGTCATGTGATGCTTTTTAATGTTTTCATTTTCCTTTAGTGTGTAATGTATCTGTTTAAGATTTTCAAAGTTACAAAGGTCATAGTCTCCTGTAAAGTGATTTATTCAGTCTCACAGAGAACACTGGTCCAGAAATGCCTAAAATGCCTCGACTGAATCCAGATATTACTTTCACAAATGTCTGCATCACAATGTGAAATATTAGCGTAATGCTGTCTAAAGTTAAACACAAAGAGAAGACAAGGCTTCAGTGAGTTGTAGTGTTGTCGTCATGTTTTGGAGACATCAGCTATAAACACTTAAATAAAATACAATAAACCACACCTAAATAACTATTTAATGTTGGCACTTCAGGACATAAAGTTATTACAGTGACGAATACAAATTATAACTTCATGAGTTTGTATCTGAAAAGTAAGAGAGTTGCAAAATAAAAGCAGACCTCTGTGAACCGTTCAGCTCAGACTTGGACTCGGGGTCAGACGGATACGGTAGTTATTACAACGACAGTGTTACTGTTATTGTTACACCCAATAAACAAAGTGATGAACTTTTAAAATAGCATCATATAGTCCCTTTAATTGAAGTATGCTAACAGAACTGTGTAGCTCTCACATTCCTTCTGTTTTAGTCAAAAAATAAAATGTTCTCTTTAATTAGATCAGAAATACTTTACAGAAATTGTTAAACAAATGTAAGTCTGTAAACAAGAATGACTACTAACTTTAAAACTCTGCAAACGTTTCTGTGAAGGACTGGAGAGAATGTGTGACAATATAAAACACAGATGAACCTCCTGTAGTAAAGTTTCTCTTCTCTCTTGTGTCATTAGTGTAAGATCAGGCTCACGTGTGTCCAGCTCTGTGTCTGTGAAGAGTGACCGGTCAAAAGATTATCCACCGAACTTCAGTGAGAAAAAACCATCATCTACCAAAAGGTATGACATTATAACATTATGTTTGCTAATTTCATCACTGTGGTTTTTGTGATAGATGTTAACTGAATAAATAAATTAATCACTGGACACAATGTATGGTGACTTTTATTGAACTCAGTCGAGCTTCTTTCCAATAATACAATTATACAGACAGCCATTACGAGGCATAAATTCACCCTGAAAAATAGAGTTGATCATTCAACCAAACATTTATAGGCATAGAAGAACAAATGCACAGCTATATCTGTATATTAATTATTATTTACAACATTAAAACTTTATAAATTAGACTGAAGTACATTGTGTGATATTGTTTCTTTGTTTCTCTCTGTTCTTTGTGTCATTAGTGTAAGATCAGACTCACATGTGTCCAGCTCTGTGTCTGTGAAGAGTGACCGGTCAAAAGAAGGTGTGCCTCCGAGATTCAGTGAGAAAAAAACATCATCTACCAAAAGGTATTCAGTGTTTTCTTATTGTTGGTTGCACATGGACTGCTAGAAAATATTTCACTGAATATTTATCATGAATCTATATTGTTTAAATATTTATCAGAGTTTTCATTAAGATGCTAAGAGCATCAGCAAAGATTAAAATGATTTGATGTGAACTATATATTTTGTAAACCCCATTAATTTTGATGCACTAACATAACTGCTGCACATTTGTATGAAAATATTCATTGTCAGTGCGGTATATATTATTAATTCACCAGCCCCTGTGTGGTTTGATTATAGGACAGAAAATATTACAATTAGAGACCTACTATTTATCTGAATTTATAATTAAATAGATCCTATGCTTGTAATCGTGTGAATTAAAACAAAATATTTGCACGCTATTTATCTAATAGTTTCCTGAAAATGTAGTACTTCATTTTATTCAGATATAGGGTTCAATATGAGACATTAGATTCAGACGTCCAGACTCACAGGAACTACAAGAATTTCAAAGACCATCTCCTGAGGATCTTCCAGGTAGGAAAACACATTTTTAATAATGTTTACATTTATAACAAACTAATAGTTTATTGAACAACGCTTGCAAGAATATTCTATAAAAATGTGATTTCTGTTTTATCTTGATCATTTTTTTTCTTTTAGGAACACAATGTAAAATGAAAAAAAATATTTTTCTTTGATTTTAGGATCTTGAAAGCAAAATAATCACATTTCTGAAGAATGAGCTGGAAAAGTTTAAGAAAATATTACAAAAAGAAGATATGCAATGCTTTGTGAAGGATTTTAATGAGAACAGATGCAGTAACAAAGAAGCAGCTCTTGATCTCACGCTCTTCTTCCTGAGAGAGATGAAGCAAGATGAAGCTGCTGATACTCTAGAAGGTAAGAGACTCGTGATCATCTGTCACACTGTCACTTATAAGTGTATTTGAGAAAATAGTACATCTAAAATGCTAAAAAAAAAACTTTTTTATTTTATTTTGTCCCTGTATTTAGATGAGCTGATCTTCATTCATCAGCTAAAGTGTAGCCTGAAGAAGAAGTATCAATGTGTGTTTGAAGGAATTGCGAAGCAAGGTGACTCTACACTTCTGAATAACATCTACACAGATCTCTATATCACTCAGGGTTGTAGTGAACAGGTCAATACTGAACATGAGGTAAGACAGATTGAAGTTGCTTCCAGACGTCATGAATCACAGGAGATACAGGTTGAATGCAAAAATTTGTTTGAAGCACCCGAACAAGACAAGCAGATCAGAACTGTACTGACAAAAGGAGTTGCTGGCATCGGAAAATCAGTCTCTGTGCAGAAGTTTGTTCTGGATTGGGCCGAAGGAAAAGAAAATCAAGATATCAGCTTCATATTTCCTCTTCCATTCAGAGAGATGAACTTAAAGGAGCAAGAAAAACTAAGTTTGATGGACCTTATTACTCAGTTTTTCCCAGAGACAAAAGGACTGAAGCTTACAAGAAGAAATCAATTCAAAGTCTTGTTCATTCTTGATGGATTGGATGAATGTCGACTTCCTGTAAACTTTAAGGATAATGAGACGTGGTCTGATGTTTCATCACCAGCCTCTCTGGATGTTCTCCTAACGAACCTCATCAAGGGAAATCTGCTTCCTTCTGCTCTCATCTGGATCACCACCAGACCAGCAGCTGCCAGTAAGATTCCTCCTGACTGTATCGACCGGCTGACAGAGATACGAGGATTCAATGATGCACAAAAGGAGGAGTACTTCAGAAAAAGATTAATGGATGAGAATCTGGCCAAAGAAATCATTGATCATGTTAAACAATCAAAGAGTCTCTTTATCATGTGCCACATCCCAGTCTTCTGCTGGATTTCAGCCACTGTTCTCCAGAACATTTTAGAGGCTAAAAGAAATAATGTTGTGAAAAACAATCAGGCTGATGATGCCTCCAAAACACCGCAGGAGTCAAATACTGAAGACACTCCTAAGACTCTGACACAAATGTACACACACTTTCTCAGATTTCAGATCCAGCAGAGCAGACGAAAGTATGATGGAGAATATACACCAGATGTTTCCTGGGATAAAGATGCCATCTTTTCACTGGGGAAACTGGCATTTGATCAGCTGGAAAGAAACAATGTGATCTTCTATGACACAGATCTGGAAGCCTGTGGTATTGACGTCTATAAGGCATCAGTGTACTCAGGCATGTGTACCCAGATCTTTAAGGAGGAAACGGGGATCGTTCTTGGTACCATGTACTGCTTCGTTCACTTGAGCATTCAAGAGTTTATTGCAGCCCTTTATGCACATCTGTTTCTAGACATCAACAAGAAATCTGTGTTTGATCAAGACTCTACAGAACAGGAAAACAAAAGTGAAACCATGATTGATTTGCTCAAGACTGCAGTGGACAAGGCACTAGAGAGTGATAATGGACACCTGGATCTTTTTCTTCGCTTCCTCCTTGGTTTGTCACTCCAGTCCAATCAGCGACTCTTACAGGGTCTGTTGACACAGCAAAATGGAAATGACCAGAGCAAAAATGAAATAGTTCAGTATATCAAGCAGAAATTTGAAGCTAATCTGTCTCCAGAGAGATCCATCAATCTGTTCTACTGTCTGAATGAACTGAACGACCAAACTCTGGTGAAAGAGATTCAGACCCACCTTAGCAAAGGAAGTCTCTCATCTGCTGATCTTTCACCTGCCCAGTGGTCTGCATTGGCCTTTGTGTTGTTGACATCAGAGGAGGAGCTGGAGGAGTTTGAGCTTCAGAAATTCAAGAAATCAGACGAGTGTCTCATTAGATTATCAACAGTCATCAAAATCTCCAAAAGAGCTCTGTAAGTTAATAATTGTTTGTTTTTATCTGAAAAATACATTTATCTAGGGGTTCCCATGCATCCTGGAAAACCTGGAAAATTAATTGGTGTTGTTTTTTTGTTTTTTTTTAAGTCATGGAAAATTAGGTTTGACATATGAGAAGTATTTTGAATGATGATGGTTAGTCCACTCAAATGTTTGTAGTAAATGTCAACAGATAATCAGCTACCTAGTGATTGTGATTTATGTTAATGTATAATTACAGCCTTTCTGCAGTACCAGTAGAACCAAATACTGGGTCAGTGTGGTACCCGCTGATAGGCTGCTGCTTTCAAACATTCCTTTCCATATTTTTTGTAAGCACTCTGTAAAAAGCATTGTGTTTTTACAACATGATTTACAGCATTGTAGACAATGTTGAGCACATGATCGCAATGGTAAAGGTGTTTAATCAGAATTCACTCAGTAATAGGGCTGTCGCGATTCGTTGATTTTATTCGACTATTCGATTTTTAAAAATCTTCGACTTCATTTTGCTGGCGTCGACTGACCGGCAAAATACCGAAAGTGGCGCATTTCACGGATGAGAATCCATACTACTCCGTAATGCTTTTCTTTGAAACCATGGAAGTAGCACTTTCAAATGTATAATTAATTGTAATTAAATCTTTAGATGAAAAAATATATATATATTTATTATTTGTATTTAACAAATGCATTCAATCTAATTATTCTGTAATCTTATTTATCTTGTAGGCTAAATGATTGTGGCTTAACAGACAAAAGCTGTTCAGCTCTGGCTACAGTTCTTGGATCAGATACCAATCTGAAAGAGCTGGACATGAACAATAATAATCTGCAGGATTCAGGAGTGAAGCTGCTCTGCACTGGACTGGAAAATATGAAGTGTCATTTGGAGATACTGAGGCAAGTTGTGTGATTTGATCTGTCATTGGCTCTGTCCTAAACTGACACATTGTGCTATACTGTTTACAGAATCTATTTGGTTATGTTCAAGGTAGGGATAACTTAACATACATTTGATGGTTCATTTGTATCTATGATGATGCATATCTGTTTGTATATAATTGGATATCAAAAGCTAACATAAGATGTTTTCAGGCTATTGTTATTTTTGCATTTTTTATTCCGTTTACTGATATAATATACTGTATGAGAGTTCAGGGTTTTCCTCTTGAAGTCTAGACAATTTTTATATTTTGTTTAAAATAAGTATCCTCTAAAACAAACAAACTACATGAATAATGAAAATGCTCTCTTATGATGAAAAAGAAAGTTAACTAGTAAAGTAAAGACATGTTATATAGCACTTTATACAATACAGATAGTTTCAAAGCTGCTTTACAGGTATAAACAAGAAAATAGAGAATCAGTGATGAAAACACTCAGTGATGATGTGTCTTTTACTCTAAAAAGACAATAGAAAATAGTCATTATTCGGTTAAAATCAGTTTAATGTTGATTCAGTTTGGTTCAGTAAATATGTAAAGTCCATCAATTTAAGAGTGAGTTTAATTCATTTATAAAGCAGCTGTGGAGAAAACGTCACTCGTCATCATCAGCTCAATTCAGTTCTCATCCAATAATTTCAATTTTAGTATTTTCAAAGTTTTAATTGTCTTTCCTTGCTATCTACAAGTTATTTTCCTAATTATAATTGTTCATTATGAAATATTCTTTAACATGTTATTTATTTGGCTTAATGCTCTGCATCTACATTAAATATACAAACAAAACAAAACAAAAAAAACCTGGAATGGAGTTAGATGCTATATGTTGGATATTTCTGTCAGGGCCACTATCATCAAACATAATGACAATTTAATGTAACAACATAATTCAGGATGAAGTCTGACTCAATGAGGAATATCAGAAGGCCAAGTACTGACTGCTGAATAATACTGAATGGACCTTATATAAGGAAGTAGTGATAGGCGTTGTATTCCTATAGACATGAATCAGCTGATGCTTAAATTATTAACCTCAGAGACCTCAAGACACTCATCAAGATAACAGAGCAGCACTTTTAAATGTGTAACTCACTGCCATTAACCCTATAAAACCAACGGGAGCGCCCGCGCTCTGGTTTGCTCTCAAAAGCAATATATTATCGGTTTGACTTCATAACGCACATTTACAAAAACGTGTATCTCACAAATGAATTTATGTAATCAGTCCAAATCAATTGTATGTAGTTTCAAAGCGTTTTACGCAAGTTTTTTACATTGACAAGTTTGAGGTTTGACATTTGTGATATTTCTGTATTCAGTAAAATATATTTTAAAAAATAGATTTTCATAGTTTTGTTGGTTTATTGCACTTTTGAGCTATTTATCTAGTAATTATGGGTATCTTACATACACAGCCTTCAAATTGGAGGTGTAAGGATTGTATTGAGATATGGCATTTGAAAATACTCAAAAGAATGACAGCACAGCATGTAAAAATACTAAGATATACTCTGGCGGAATTGTTCTATGGCAGGTCTTAAAGGGTTAATGATATACACCTATTATTTATTTACATATATTAGGTTTTATTCAAGCATGTTAGTTTGTTTTATCTAGGAATTTTGAATCCATTAAATATACTGTGTATATAAAAGAGTTTTGTTCATGTAAAAATAATTGGTATAAATTTTATTTTTTGTATTTTAAAAAATATATTACATGTATCTAACTCTGTGATTTGTTTTATTTCTCTTGTAGGCTAAATGATTGTGGCTTAACAGACAAAAGCTGTTCAGCTCTGGCTACAGTTCTTGGATCAGATACCAGTCTGAAAGAGCTGAACATGAGCAATAATAATCTGCAGGATTCAGGAGTGAAGCTGCTCTGCACTGGACTGAAGAGTATAAATTGCAAATTAGAGATAATGAGGTAAGTTTTGTGACAATCCCTTGTGTTTGGTTCAAATTCAGATCCATCTGTTAACATGAACCTAGATAATTTGCCACAGAATTGAGGACAGAACTGCTTCAGCTCAGTGAAATTTATAGGCTTTAATTCCAGCATGAACTCTACATCCCAGGTCCTTCCACAGCATTTCAATGTGTTTTAAGAGTGGATTTACATTTGTTTTTCAACCATTTTGAGGTTGTTTGTATGTTATGGATCATTTAGATGAAAGACTTTCACACCTGTTGAGTTTTAGATAATTGAAACCTTAAAGGGATCATAACAGTGGGTGTTAAAATGTACTCCATTTTAAATTATTTTATAATGTTCTCTGTGATGCACCTATAATGTTAGATTTTTGCATCAAAAATCATCACAATTTAGATATAATAGGCTATTTTGTGTCCAGGTTTTGACCCTCTCTGCAGAACAGTCTGTTTTTATAGGCGGGGCACATTCAAGACACTGAAGTGAACGCCCACTGCTATGATTGGCTAAGAGTTTTGCATACTAATACAATACAATATTTATTTGTAAAGCACATTTAAAAACAAGCAAAGCTGACCAAATTGTTGTACAGGAATAGAATAGAAATTCAGAAATAAAATGAATAACACAAGACTATCAAATTTAAAACAGAACAATTAAACCAATGATCAAGGTGTATTGAAAGCTAGAGAGAACAGATACAGTGAGGAAAATAAGTATTTGAACACCCTGCTATTTTGCAAGTTCTCCCACTTAGAAATCATGGAGGGGTCTGAAATTGTCATCATAGGTGCATGTCCACTGTGAGAGACATAATCTAAAAAAAAAATCCAGAAATCACAATGTATGATTTTTTAACTACTTATTTGTATGATACAGCTGCAAATAAGTATTTGAACACCTGTCTATCAGCTAGAATTCTGACCCTCAAAGACCTGTTAGTCTGCCTTTAAAATGTCCACCTCCACTCCATTTATTATCCTAAATTAGATGCAATCTGTTTGAGGTCGATAGCTGCATAAAGACACCTGTCCACCCCATACAATCAGTAAGAATCCAACTACTAACATGGCCAAGACCAAAGAGCTATCCAAAGAAACTAGAGACAAAATTGTACACCTCCACAAGGCTGGAAAGGGCTACGTGGAAATTGCCAAGCAGCTTGGTGAAAAAAGGTCCACTGTTGGAGCAATCATTAGAAAATGGAAGAAGCTAAACATGACTGTCAATCTCCCTCGGACTGGGGCTCCATGCAAGATCTCACCTTGTGGGGTCTCAATGATCCTAAGAAAGGTGAGAAATCAGCCCAGAACTACACGGGAGGAGCTGGTCAATGACCTGAAAAGAGCTGGGACCACAGTTTCCAAGGTTACTGTTGGTAATACACTAAGACGTCATGGTTTGAAATCATGCATGGCACGGAAGGTTCCCCTGCTTAAACCAGCACATGTCCAGGCCCGACTTAAGTTTGCAAATGACCGTTTGGATGATCCAGAGGAGTCATGGGAGAAAGTCATGTGGTCATATGAGACCAATACAGAACTTTTTGGTCATAATTCCACTAAGGAAGAAGAATGATGAGTACCATCCCAAGAACACCATCCCTACTGTGAAGCATGGGGGTGGTAACATCATGCTTTGGGGGTGTTTTTCTGCACATGGGACAGGGCGACTGCACTGTATTAAGGAGAGGATGACCGGAGCCATGTATTGCGAGATTTTGGGGAACAACCTCCTTCCCTCAGTTAGAGCATTGAAGATGGGTCGAGGCTGGGTCTTCCAACATGACAATGACCCGAAGCACACAGCCAGGATAACCAAGGAGTGGCTCTGTAAGAAGCATATCAAGGTTCTGGCGTGGCCTAGCCAGTCTCCAGACCTAAACCCAATAGAGAATCTTTGGAGGGAGCTCAAACTCCGTGTTTTTCAGCGACAGGCCAGAAACCTGACTGATCTAGAGAAGGTCTGTGTGGAGGAGTGGGCCAAAATTCCTCCTGCAGTGTGTGCAAACCTGGTGAAAAACTACAGGACACGTTTGACCTCTGTAATTGCAAACAAAGGCTACTGTACCAAATATTAACATTGATTTTCTCAGGTGTTCAAATACTTATTTGCAGCTGTATCATACAAATAAATAGTTAAAAAATCATACATTGTGATTACTGGATTTTTTGTCTGGATTTTTTTTGAGATTATGTCTCTCACAGTGGACATGCACCTACGATGACAATTTCAGATCCCTCCATGATCTCTAAGTGGGAGAACTTGCAAAATAGCAGGGTGTTCAAATACTTATTTTCCTCACTGTATGTCTTTAGAGCAGACTTAAAAGCAGAAACAGAGGGGGCTAATCTAATATGAAGAGGTAGACTGTAGTTGCAAAAGCTCGATCACCTCGTTTTTTTTTTAAGTCTAGATCTAGGCACGATGAGTAGACCGAGATCACTGGACCTCAATGTTCTAGAAGAGGTGTACAGATGGAGCAGGTCAGTCAGGTACTGAGGGGACAAATTATTGAGGGCTTTATAAACAAATAACAGAATTTTAACATCAATTCTATATTTGACAAGTAACCAGTGCAGTGTAGATAAAATAGGAGTTACTGTCTCATATTTGCGGGTGCCAGAGAGTAGTCTAGCAGCTGTAGACGAGAGAGTGAAGACTGAGAAACACTGTAATAAAGTGAATTACAATAGTTTAAACGAGTTGTTACAAAAGCATGGATCACCGTTTGGAAGTTACTCTGTGATAAGAAAGTTGACAGAGATGAAAACCCGGGTTAAAGTTTTGAGATCTGAAACTTACAGGATGTTTTTATAGTACGTTGACCTGTTACATGTCTAAAGATCAAGGGAAATTTAATTTCTCAGTTCATGACCCCTTTCAGTAACTTTGAAGGTTCTCAGGTGAGCTGATGTGTAAAATATTATGTGTCTCTAGGCATTTTAGATTCAGTTGTACGTTAAATTACACAGTCAACTGACAAGGAACACAAATAATTAACTTAATGGATTAATATTGTAAAGGTGATTTATAGAATAACTCCATAATCAGTTGAATGTTACATTTTCATTTCTATTTTAGACTTTCAGACTGCAGTATCACTGAAGAAGGTTATAAAGCTCTGTCTTCAGCTCTGAGATCAAACCCTTCACACCTGATAGAGCTGGATCTCACAGGAAATGATCCTGGACCATCAGGAGTGAAGCAGCTCAGTGATTTACTACAGGATCCAGACTGTCAACTGAAGACACTGAGGTGAGACGTGATGAAATAATGCAAAATAAATATCCAGGCAATTTATTTATAAAGAATATTTCATTGAAACACTGTGAAAGGGATGAATTTACAAAATGTTTTAGAGTAAGATGCTGTTTTTCAAGTTTATTTATGAAACGAAGTTTACTTCATCTTCTCTTCTGCAGGTTTTTGGGTCCTGCTGCAGATGAAGCCTGTCGGTATGTGACTGGAATTGTGGGTAAAAACCCGTTACTCCTGAGAGAGCTGAATCTGAGTAAACGTAAACTAGGAGACACACGAGTGAATCAGATCTCTGCTCTACTGCAGGATAAACACTGTCAACTCGACACACTGATGTACGTTTTTTCATTGTTACAAGGACACTTTTAAATTATTGCTGCTGAGTGTTTTTTATGTGTCTTGTATAAGATATTGCTGACTGAAAAAATCATATGTGACTCATCACGAGTATTTGTCAACTGTCAGCTAAAACATACTGGTAAATATTCAGACTAAAACTGAAGTGTTTTCTCTTTATGCAGTCTGAATAACACCTGTATCACAGAAGGAGGTTGTCGTGTTCTGGCTGCAGCTCTAAACTCAAACCCTTCAAATCTGACAGAGCTGGATCTGAGTGAGAATAAACTAGGAAACCCAGGAATGAAGATCATCTTGACTCTGTTTGAAAATGTACAGTGTAGACTGGAAAAGCTGAAGTAAGTATTTTAAAAGTGTGTCCCATTAATTACCCAGACCCTAGTGACCCACCACAGCTTCATAAATTTGTAAATATTTTACGCTTCTCATCAGGACTGCACAATTAATCAAGATAAAATTGAAATTGTGATATGGGTTAGTGGAGTTATCAAATCACAAAAGGCTGCTATTTAATTAAATATACAGTCTGCAGTGCCACGTGCTTAAGAGTGAAGTGCATTTACATGTGAGCAGATCATGAGTTAGTATCAATAAATCCTGTCCTTCAACCAGTACACTTCAACATTTAGCATCCAGCACACTGGAAAAGAAGCGCCATGTCTTTAAAATTCACTGTTCATTCTTTAAGTGAGCTTTTGCCTGCACTCTAGTGATTAGCCCCAGTATAGTGATGGGGACACTGTACTGTAAAGAAGCACCATCCTTCGGATGAGACGTTAAACCGAGGTCCTGACTCTCTGTGGTCATTAAAAATTCCAGGATGTCTTTCGATAAGAGTAGAGGTGTGACCTCGGCATCCTGGCCAAATTCGCCCATTGGCCTCTGACCATCATGGCCTCCCAACCATCCCCATTTTTGCTGATTGGCTTCATCACTCTGTCTCCTCTCCAGCAGTAAGCAGTGTGTGGTGGGCGTTCTGGCGCACTATGGCTGCCGTCGCATCATCTAGGTGGATGCTGCACACTGGTGGTGGATGAGGAGATACCCCCTGACAATGTAAAGCGCTTTGAGTGATTAGAAAAGCGCTATATAAATGTAAGGAATTATTATTATTATTATTATTATTATTAGATTCATCTGAGTCTGAGTCGCAGCGCTTGTCACTGGAGCTGCTGGAGACAAGGACTTCTTGGCTTTTTTTAAAGGATAACAGTGCAGTTCAGTTCACAGATATTTGTGAGGAAACAGCCTCTCCGTTAAAGGGGTGGTTGATTTGCAATTTCACTTTTTTTAACGTTAGTTAGTGTGTAATGTTGCTGTTTGAGCATAAACAATATCTGCAAAGTTGCAGCGCTGAAAGTTCAATGCAAACAGAGATATCGTCTTTTAAAATTCTGGAAGTTTAATGCCTACAAAAACGACTGGTAATGGACTACAACGAGTTACTTCCCGGGTCTGTTACGTCACGAACCCAGATAAACCCCACCCTCGGGAACATGTAAGGAAGGGGACGGGGCCATGCTGTGCTGCTTTAGAGAAGAGGAAGAGAAAACTAGGGGTGCACGTAAAAATCTATTCATATATGAATCGCGATTCTGTCTTCTAACGATTCTAATGGATTCACAAGTTTCAAAATCAGTGTTTTAAAGCAGCGGTTCTTAATACTGTTCCTCGCGTCGCCCTGCTCTGCATCTCTCTCTCTCTCTCTCTCTCTCTCTCTCTCTCATTAAGATCGTCAGATCAGCTCCAACAAACTGTTCCAATTATACATTTTCACATAGCAATGAGAAGCGTTATACATGGACGCGTGTGCGGTTGCCGTACTGTATTAAAGCTTTAATCAGAATAAAACTGTATATTAAAAGCCAACATAAGCAGTAGCATAACAGCGTATCTAAAAGTATGAGACAACAAACAAACAAACAAACATACCATTAAGAGCTGTGCTTGCACAGGTTCTGCGCGATCCTCTTCATTAATATCCTCTGCGTCTCAATCGATAAGCAACATAGACGACGCCATTGTTTACAACACAACCGGAGCACATGCCGCTGAGCTGAGGGGCGGGACATTTAGACGCACGCTCGGCGGTTTAGTGAATCACAAGCCAGCTAACCAATCAGAGCCCATCACGTATTTCTGAGGGAGGGGCTTCATAAAAACAGGAAATAATCGAGGTGTTTGTCAGAGAAGGGACAGAGCGGTGTGGAATAAAGGTAAATTATATGAAAAATAATGCGTTTTTAAAAAAACGAAGCATGAACACATGTTAGACTGCACCCCATAAACACAATCAAGCCCAGAAAAAAACAGTAAACCACCCCTTTAATCTTTAACATGTTTACCACTAAACATTCATTTTGGACTGAGCTATATTTGGAAATAAAAACAAAATAAATGCTGGTACATAAGTTATGGAGAATTGTTTTATTTTTATTTTGTTTATTTGTTCCTCCAAACTAAATTTGACTGACATAAAACTGAAAACATTCAATAATTCAGGATCAGATTTAATATGAAGTATATTTTAATCTAAGATGTAGTTTTGGTAATCTTGATTTATTTCTGATATTTTTGTTTTGGCTAGTAGAAGTTCAGAATGGCTGTTACATGTTAAAAAAATATATAATAATTGGCTGGTGAGCGAGTTATTTTGAGTTTATAACGTGAATTTGAAAGGTTCACTTAATTACACATTAATGTAATTTCCAATATTTTTTTGGCAGATGATGTTAACAGATTTCACCAGATTTGTACAACAAAGTGTTTATAAACCTGTTGTGAACTGAACACAGAAATTTAAAGGTCACTGTTAAGTTTTCCACCAAAATAAAAGCCTGAGGGCATAACATTAGAAATGAGTACATAAATATCACAATAGTAAAATTATCATTGCATCCTTCAAAACTGAAATCCTTCTCCAAGCTGCTTGTTCTGTGTAGTGTTGTAAGTATGGTTTAGGCTTAAGTATTGTACTGTAAAATACAAAATATTATTATAATATCAAATCGAATCAAAAAGAAAAAAAAAAAAAATATATATATATATATATATCTCACAGTGTGATTGTCATGCAGATCTCATATTGGTGGATAAAAGTAGTAGCCAAAGCTGTTATTTGTGTAATTGTATGTATTGCTTAGTTTTGTTCTCTCTTCTACAGGTTAAACTGCATCAGTATTACAGATGAAGGTTGTGCTGCTCTGGCGTCAGCATTTAATTCAAACCTCAGAGAGCTGGATCTGAGCAGGAATCAAATAAGAGACTCTGGAGTGACAGAAATCTCCAGTCTGCTGAGAAATTCACAGACACTACAGATACTCAGGTCTGAATCTGGTTAATCTAAACATGAATCAATGTAAAGCTCCGGCTCGTCTGTAAACTGGTGCTGTGTCTCAAGGAATGGGTCAGTAATGTCAAGTTGGTGAAGATACATTTATAAAATATTGATAAACAGATTGCTTTTTTTGAGGTGATGGGAAATGTTAATCTGTCTTTCTGTAGACTTTCAAACTGCAGTATCACTGAAGAAGGTTATAATACAGTTGCAATCAAAATTATTCAACCCCTTTGATCTGCAAGACATTTTTCTGTATAGAACACAATTTTATGAAAACAATTCAACAAAGGCATCAGTAAAGTATTAGAGAGAGTTTTTTTAAATACAATTTTGAGTGATTCTGAGAATGTAACATTGAATGTAAGATTAATGATAAAATTCAAACTGGCTCTAAACATTCATGTTCAAAATTATTCAACCAGATATTTTCAATGGGAATTAAATCTGGAGACTGAACAGGACACTCAATAACATTCTGTGACTGATCCCTGAAACGAGCAGAAGTAGATTTGGATCGTTGTCCTGCAGGAAAGTCCATTGATCATCAGCTTCAATCTTTGCACCAAAGGCATCACAATTCTTGTCAAAATGGCCTGATACTTCAGAGAACCCATGATGTCCTTCATACGGTCATGATTTCCACTCACGCTACAGTAAAGCAACCCCATAACAGGACTGATCCACCAAAGTCCCAGTTTGGTCTCATCGCTCCATAAAACATTCTTCTATAACTCCACAGATCTGTCCAAATGAATTTTAGCAAGTTCAAGTCACCCTTTTGTTCTTCTTGATCAAGAGTGGTATTCAGCAAGATGCCTCAACATGAAGGCCATGCTTGTCTAGTGATGTTCTTACACACTGCGTTGAAATGGTTTTCCTCCTTTCATTGGTTCATCTTGCAAGTCTTTGGCTGTACATTGCAGGCTTTTGTCAGTTGCTCTGATTAAACATTTTATGATATTAGGCTTTTTCTTCAACACCCTCAAAGGTTTTCTGGTACAACACACTTAAAGCTAAGGAACAAGGCTGAGAGCTTTTAATGTCTTGGAAATCTTCATATAGCCTTAAACTTTCTTAAGAAATACAATTATTTATTCTATAGCTTCTCTATAGCTTTTGTGAGAGCTCTGTTGACTAATTTCAGCACATGCATGGGCTAACTGTGTGTATGTGTAACAGTTTCTAAAGGCTTAATTGTGTTTTGAGACAATTTTACTACTCGCCATGCAAATAAGTGACTTAAAAATAGCAATGTTGAATAATTATGATATACCTCTGTTATTAAAATACTAAAAAAAATGACATTTATATATTGACATGATCACTTTTAGTATGGCAGTGAACTGTTATAGATGCAATTTTTACTTTGTCCGGGATCTTCAGACAAGCTTGTATTTGTAAAGTAATGCAGTCTCTGAGGGGTTGAGTAAATTTGATTGCAACTGTAGGTTATAATTGTGGAAAATAATGCAGAAATTGCATTTGTTGTAGTTTATGTTCACCAATATAGAACTGTACCCTGTTATACTGTGAAAAGGGTTCGTTCAGACCAAAGATTTTTCTTTTATAGAACATGTACTTGTATGACAATCTGTGTTGTAAGGAGGAATAATATCTTTTTTAATAGACTTTCAGACTGCAGTATCACTGAAGAAGGTTATAAAGCTCTGGCTTCAGCTCTGAGATCAAACCCTTCACACCTGATAGAGCTGGATCTCACAGGAAATGATCCTGGACCATCAGGAGTGAAGCAGCTCAGTGATTTACTGCAGGATCCAAACTGTCAACTGAAGACACTGAGGTGAGATATGAAATAATGCAAAATAAATGATACGCATGTGAATTAATTACCTTATGAATAAATATATTATATTATATATTATATTATATTATATTATATTATATTATATTATATTTAGGGATGCACGATATTGGATTTTTGCCGAAATCCGATATGCAGATAATTTAACTAATTTTGGCCAATAGCTGATGCCGATATATAATTATTTTTTATGTTGGTTAGTTTTTAACATGAACTTATTTGTTAGAATTAAATAAACAACAATAAAGTTATTTTATAATGACAGTACATTGAAGATTTGAAAATAGCTATAAATAAACTATATATTAATCACTGCATTTTTTATCATAATGATGCAGTGTTAACCTTAACATTTTATTTCATGATTTAACATTTGTAAATGATCTAAGCAAAAGAGTTGTAAAAATTCAGAATTTTTAGAGCTCATAATTTGTTTAAAAAATATAACACTTTACACATTAATGAATAAATAAATAAAATTATTTAATTTAAGTGTTATGTTTGTTTTTTGTTTTTTTTCATGTACGCTATAGCTTCCGACCTTTTAAATCAAAACAGAATCATGATTATGGCATCAATTACTGCTTTATTTAATCATAAAAACAGTCTAAATATTATTTGTGTATTTTCCTTTCATTTTATTAGAAGTAGACCGACAGCGCCCCCTACAGAATTAATACTCCTTACCGAGCGTGCATTAGGACCCGGGGCTGCTGCCACTGCACGCGCTATTACTGTTATTACACTGAAGGCCTCATTCTGTAGATGCAGTGACTCCAGTCACCATTCAGGCGAAACTTTCTTCAAGAATGAGCCACAATGCTGACGTGATCTAATCGTTAGCACACCCTGAGCACTTACGAGTTAATGTATTCCTCTTATCAGCAAGACATATTGGCATACGTTTTCATATCGGGCCGATACTGATATTTACATTTAAAGCCATTCTGATATTGGTTCAATAATATTGTGCATCCCTTATTTTATTATATTATATTATATTATTTCACTAATTCAGTAAGGTACACAATTTGTTGCATCAAAGATGATCAAACTTAAAGAGCAGATGCTGCAGCTGCTGTTGTTTTGATGATAAATGTCAACACAGTTTAGTTGTGTTAAAAGTTACAGGTTAATCAGACATTTTGGGTCACTAGATGTGCTGGTATTCAGTAGTTTGGTGCCTCAATATTTAACATTTATGACTGTTATTGTGAACATTTCCCATGAAAAATATTCAGAGTGACGACTTATCCTGAACGTTACTGAATGTACTGTAAATCAGTGTTCGAATTGTGTCAAAGCTCTTGTGGGGTCCCCCTAACCAGACCCCCCACCCTCCAAAAAAAAATTTATATAAATAAGATTCATTTTATTTATTTTTTCTTGTCGCTGTTATCGTTGAGAGAACCTAATTTAAAAGCTTATTTTGTAGAATAAATGGTTGGTTGATTCAGGAACGAAACACTGTCATGTTCCTCAGAGATGCGAAACAGTGGCTGTGTTTGGAACAAGTTTTGTTGGCGAAATAGAGCAAACATAGGCAATATGGTGTCTAAATTGCTTATGGGAGGTCCGGGCCGACCCCCCCCCCCCCCCCCCCCCCCCCCCCATCTTTAGCTTTCAGCGCCACAGAGAAACACTGGAAGATCCGAAGCTCTTCCAGTCACATCGGTTTTATGGTGTTTATGCTACAAAAATGTAAAAACGATGTGCTTGTGGTACTTGTAACACTGATTCCAGGTATCCTGAGAGGATGGGCAATATAACTTATTTTATTACATTACCTGAATCCAAACAAAACGAAGCAAAATGTCCCTAATCATTCAACCCCAGTCCAAATGAAGACAAAAATGTTCATTTTCTGGTTGTCATACACTCATTAAGTTACAATTTTCATCTGCTCAAGCAGAACATTAATGTTATCTTGTGCTTCAGCAAGGTATCTCTGGCTAAAACTAGCTAACGTTAAAGTTAGTGAGTCCATGCTAACGTACAAAACTTAATAGCGGACTGTTCTCGTGTCTTGTACAGTGCTGGTCAAAAACACATAAACAAAGATCTACATTTCACTGTCTCTTCATATTAAACTGGTTGAATGTGCCTTAATTTAATCGTACCCTGCGATACATGAACAGTGTTGATCCTGCATGTTGTCATCCGCGATCGACCGTAATATGAGACTTCTCCGCTTACATTGTGATCTGTAAACCCTCGCTTCGAGTTACCCACCGTATTTATTTTTAAATATTTTATAAATCCCTCCATGGAATATTTCATTCCCATTTGGTGGCCTTCTGTGTCCAAAATTGTGCAAAAACATCGTAGGACCAGGTTTTCACTGCAGCTGTTATTGTAAGACGGTGAGCAACTCTTTCTTTGTCCGAGGGAGCAACAGTAACTAAGGGGGCGGAGCTTACCGATAGGTCAATTGTGCACACACACACACACACACACACACACACACATTCAGTGTCTGAACCTGCAGTTCCTCTCATAATGAGCAGAATTGCTGTTGTATCAACAGACATCAGTTAAATAAAACTATCCAGAGATGATTTAAACCCAGATCATGTTCCCTGTTAGTGAATCAAGTGTTTGAATTCTGCTACATAGCAATAATAATAATAGTAATAATAGGAAGAGCCGGCATCAAAAGATCAACTAAATATATTGTTGTGAATGCTTAGCTGTCACAAACTAGTTATCTCTTTGCTAACTTTCCTCATCTCCTGCTTAAAAGCCAGAAAGATCTTGAGATTTTTGAAAATCATGATCCAGTGAACTTTTGCCCCTGAGTTTCTTTTAAATGATTTACTTTTGACTTTCTTTTTAAAAAACAAAGTATATTTAAATGTTCAACTGTTAAAACTTGAACTAGAGGTTTTCATTACAAACAGTGTTTGATAATCTTTAAATGTTTCGTGATGCAGTGCACAGTGAATTGAATCCTGCTTCATCTTCTCTTCTGCAGGTTTTTGGGTCCTGCTGCAGATGAAGCCTGTCAGTATGTGACTGGAATTGTGGGTAAAAACCCGTTACTCTTGAGAGAGCTGGATCTGAGTTTACGTAAACTAGGAGATAAACGAGTGAATCAGATCGCTGCTCTACTGCAGGATAAACACTGTCAACTCGACACACTGATGTGAGTATCTTACATCATTTCACATGTCACATGACTAGTAATGTTACAGCAGTCTATTTTAATGCTCATTTGAGTCTGACTCCACATTATAAAGCTTGGAAGAGCCAGGACATTTTTAAGAAAAACTCTGATTATATTTGTCTGAAAGAAGAAATTCATATACTTCTAGGATGGCTTGAGGGAGAGTAAATCATGGGGTAATTTTTATTGTTGGATGAACTCTCCCTTTAAGTGCACAGCGGTTGGAGAAAATAATGTGAACACATTAGAAATAGCCAGTATTTTATTAATGTGTTTACCATCGTTTGCCTTTAATACAGCTCCTTCTTAGAATATGAGCCCATTTCTGTCAGCTTTCAAAAATACACAAACATTTCACTTTTATCCAATGAGACAGAACTGTTATCATTGTGTTTATTAATGGGACGCAACAGAATAGTTCTGTGCTGCTGTAGCAGAACATATTCATAGTGTTTATTGATGCTCATATCATATCCATTAAACCACCAGATTAATGAACGTCTAACACAACCGAACAGAACCGGTCCAGACTGGGCTTTATTCTGTGCAGGCATTACTGTACTTCACATCTACACCCAGACAAACCTACAGTTTTATTTAGATGTGCGAAGTTGAATCCGTGTAGCAAAGCTGATCGAGCCGCTGGACAGAGCAGAGCGGATGTGTTTACGTTGTAGTGATGTGCAGACCAGCATCAGTTTAAGCACAAATACACAGCAGTCAGAACTTTTATTTTAGACGATATGCTCAGTTTTAGACAAAAGATGAAATGGGAATTATATCACAGAAATAAAAAGATATTAAATATTTTAACACCTTCTACACAAGGTTGTTGGGAATTAAAACTTCTTTGTATTTCTATCAAGAATCAGGACAAATTGTACATAAATCACGAGAAGTGTAAATTATTTGATTAAATGAACAACTTTTTTCTTTTTCTGTTTTGAAGACCAAATTGTGGGAAATTATCCAAAGGTATTCGGACACTCTTCTCAGTTTTTTGTTTTATCAAGACATTGTGACTTTATTAAATAGTTTTCTTCTATCTTCACTCTTTCTCTCAATGTAGGTTAAGCAGTTGTGAAATGACAGATGAAGGTTGTTCTGCTGTGACTTCAGCTCTGAAATCAAACCCATCACACCTGAGAGATCTGGAGCTGAGCGGGAATCAAATAAAAAACACAGGAGTGAATCACTTATGTGATGCACTGAAGGATTCACGCTGTAAACTGGAGAGATTGAGGTCAGTAACATTCACATACAAGAGTAAAAAAAGTGTTTTATTTAAACTAAATAGAATGAAGTGTAGAGGTGGGTAGTAACGAGTTACATTTAATTGAGTACATTTTTTGGGTAACTAATACTTTTACTAGTATATTTAAAGAATACTAGTATATTTAAAGATGGGTAATTTTACTCTTACTCAAGTACATTTCTAGTGAAAAAACGGTACTTTTACTTCGTTACTGTGGGCGACGCTCCTCTCGTTACTTTATCTTAATGCAATACAAGTTAAAAATCCTTCAATTTATTCTAAAAACTCGGTCTAATTTTTTTCAGGGCAATGAGCGATGCCCGTTCCTGAATGATTCATTCTTTTGAGTCAATTCTGTTCGAAGGCTGGATTAAACCAGTGAATTAGTTCGTGAATCAGTTTGAATGATTCGTTCGGTTCCCTGCCGCATGCGCCGAGTCGTCTGAAGCGCTTCTCACTCAGAGTTGTAACATCAAGAGCATTGAAGACGTGGCTTTGGATCTACAGTCGATTGAAAGCAAATCTTCAAAGGCTATTGTTTGCTAGCTATGAAGATCTTTATTAGGTGAACACCACGTGTGCTGTCTACGGTTCCACAGGTATAGAGAGGCTACATTCGATGACAGTACACGATACCACTACGACATTACCAGTTTGTTGTACATGTACCTTATACATTAAATACAATCTTAATTCATACATTAAATAAGCTGTCATAGAGTATGAAATGAACACCCGCCAAACCCACGTTAGCTCTGCGCAGCGGTGCACGACGTGTTCCAGGAGGAATGCCTTTGCCTAGACATAATTAATATTGATATTTTCACAATACATATGTTTGCAGAAATATACATTTGCTTACATTTTGCAGAACAGACGGAAGAAGATCCGTCAATGTGCATTTATTTTATGTTCAGATGTTCAGTATAGCGGTCATGTGAGGAGTTTTCACTCTTCTCTGTGTCATATATATATATACATATATAATACATAATTAATATACTTTAAAATATTATTTATTTCAGTGATGCAAATCTGAATTTTCATCAGCTGTTACTCCAGTTTTCAGAGTCATACGATCCTTCAGAAATCATTCTAATATATTGATTTATTACCAGTGTTGGAAACAGTTTTGCTGCTTAATATTGTTTTGGAACATGTGACATTTTGTTCAGGATTCTTTGATGAATAAAAAGCTAAAATGAACAGCATTGATAATAAATCAACATATTGGAATGATTTCTGAAGGATTATGTGATACTGAAGACTGGCGTGAAGGCTGATGAAAATTCTGATTTGCATCACTGAAATAAATTACATTAAAAAACATTAAAAATCTTTTGAATGACTGTGTATGTATGTCTGTATGTATGTATGTATGTATGCATGTATGTGCACACACACATTACATAAATTGTATCTATATAATAAAAATGAATAGATATAGTATATGATCCAAAGGAACTAGTAACTAACTACTTGTAGTTTTTTTTTTTTTTTTTTTTTATCCGATACTTTTTTATTCTTACTGAAGTAACTATTCATACTGTTACTTTTATTTGAGTACAGTTTTTGGGTGCTCTGCCAGCCTCTGATGAAGTGACTTTTCTCATTTCTCTCAATGTAGGTTAAGATACTGTGAAATGACAGATGAAGGTTGTTCTGCTGTGACTTCAGCTCTGAAATCAAACCCATCACACCTGAGAGAACTGAACCTGAGCGGGAATAAACTCGGAGACTCTGGAGTGAAAAACCTCAGCGATCTACTGATGAACACACAATTCAAGCTGCAGAAACTAGAGTTAGTATCATTATACTCTACAGCAGTTACAGTCTGATTAATGTTTACGGTTTAGTTTCTTAAAATCATGAAATCAAAATCGACTTATGATTTGTCTGGATACATAATTTTTTTCCAAAAATGAATTTACCCTTGTGATATTTAATGAAAATAACTGTCCCTTTCCCTCACAAAAACATCTCTTCTCTCGTCTGATGACGTGAGGGTGAGAAAACTTGTCAGTCATGAGATCACAACAATAACAAACAACAATTATCCAGCTTTTCATCAAAAATTAATTCCTGACCTGCATTTATTTTCCAAAAAGCTTCACTCAGAAGTTTCACTCAGACATACATCACAATAAGAACAAAATATAATGACAAAATGTTGTATTTGTTGACTGCAAAACATTTTAAGATTGTAGTTTAAAGTAAATTTTGATTTATGAACAATTTTCTTGATTTGTTACATTTAAAATTCAATTTCTTACGTTTTTAATGTTATTTTAAAGTGGTTCTATAGTTGATCCTGTATCTTAATTACATTAAAAATCACAAACCTTTTTTTTTTGGTCTGACTAAAGATTCTCCAGACTTGAAATGTATCTAGTATCCTCAAATCCTAGTTTGGTTTGTTTTAGTTTTTATGGCTGTATATTCATTTACTTATAATATTTTCAGGTTTTTGCAACATTTTATTTATTTCAGTGTATGGTGTTAACACATGATGAATTACTCTCACATGAACATAACGTGTCTGATTCATTGTCTTTTCTCTTTCTGTCTTCAGTCTGTATAGATGCAGTATTACAGAGAAACAGTGTCTCATCCTGACTTCAGCTCTGAAATCAAACCCATCACACCTGAGAGAACTGAACCTGAGCTGGAATCAATTAAAAAACACAGGAGTGAATCACTTATGTGACGTACTGAAGGATTCACGCTGTAAACTGAAGAGATTGAGGTCAGTAACATTCACATACAAGAATCAAAATGATTAAAATCACTTCAACAGTTTAAACCAAAACACTTTATACTCAATATCTCATGATGAGTCTGAGTTCACATTATATTTGTGTAAAATTCTTCAATATCTCTTCCTCTGTTTGTCTCTTTCTAGTCTTTATAACTGTGGCATTACAGATGTTTCTTCTTTAACTCAGTCTTTGAGAAACACAAAAGCTCTGCAGTTTCTAAAAGAGCTTAATCTGAGTGAAAATATGATTAGAGACTCAAAGCAGCAGCTCATTGATGTGCTACGAGACTCAAACTGTAAACTGAGGTGAGTAAACTTCACTTTCTGATATTAAAGAGATTAATTTATGATATTTGAACAAATATTAACTTTCAAATATTTGTGAAAAGTTTATAAAATTATCATCAAGCTTTATTTCAAAGGGTTTGTGTGAGAATGAAATGTAAAGTTGATAAATGTTTAACACAAAGGAGGAAAGAGAACAAAAGCACACTGTCAGCTTTATACAGCAACAGCTGCTTTATTAATTACACCAGTAATAGTGAATCATTACAGTTTGAGATAGATTTGGTCAGATTGAAGGAAAACGCTGGTAAAATCAGAGCAGATTCCAGCTTCAGCTCACAGTCGCCCAGCATCACATGATCAATGTCTCTGTCTCTTGTGTGTTTTTACTTTGACAAGCAACACGTCACATTACTTTACACTTACTTTATGTAAGAGATAATGTTCATCCAGCCGCTTGTTATCACAGAATAAACCCGACAGGGTGATCAGGACTTGTGTCTCCTGAAGAGGTTTATTCTGTGATAACATCCGGCTGGATGTACATTATCTCACTTATTATATGCTTTCTTGCCACATAAGTGAATAATTAGAGACAAATAATTGATTTGAGTTGAAATATTTTTTTTAGCACTTTAAACGCAGTGCTTCCGCAAAGAAAAACAGTTCCTAATAAACGGCTGTGAACCTGGAAGTTCAGACAAGACAGACATTTAAGACATAATGTACAGTCTCTGTATGAATGTATATAAAACTGTTTGTACACAGCAGATGCTTTCCAGATGAAGCCATCTTTAACAGAATCTGGGGATATTTGGGTTTGTATCATTAATTACACATCTTTTCTCCACATAAATAAAGATGAGGACATACAATGTTATTTGAGAAGAAAGCCTTTTAAAAAGACAAACCCTGTGTCAGAAATCGCCCCGTACACTTAAATAGGGCACTTTTTGAGTGGACAGCCATTTTCAGTGGTGTCTGAAACATTAGTGAACATTATCGAGTGCACTCATTCAATCCCACAATGCACAGCAGTAACCAGGGATGGGGAGTAACGAAATACATGTTTTTATACGTATTTAAAATACAAAATATGAGTAACTGGATTTCATTATAATTTACATTTTAAATAAGTGGTAATCAAATTACAGTTACATCTGAAAATTATTTTAGATTACCAAAGTGATTACTTTTAATTTTAATGTAATTTCTTAATTTAATATTTATGTAAACAGTTTGGGGATTTTAACCAATAAGGCAACTGATTCTCCGTTGGGGAAAAAAAAAAAAAAAACTGCTTGCAGCAGCCTGCTCATTTAGCAACTCGTAGTGAGAGTGCATATGCTCATCACGACACATAACTGGACGACACAACAGAAAGCCATTCGCGTAATGCATTTCTCTCGTGGAAATACAAAGACTATTATATAAATCTGAAAAAGGTAACGTAACATCTCAGTGCAATGCCTACCTGCAACAAAACTTCTATCAGCATCGGAGGATACATCGGCTAATCTGACAAAGTAACTTGAGGGAAGAACTCGTTTTTCTATTTTCTTATATTTTGAGTGTTGAATTATTACATTTAATATTTCTAAGAATTTAATTGAAAAATGACACCGAATTCTCCTAGATTTCACACTTTGCATTCAGTTAACAGATCCATATGAATCATGCATGAACCAAAAGTTTATGAAGTCAAACGATAGCTTTGTGTATCTTTTATTCATTTGAAATGTTCTAGAATAGATCCTTTTTGGCGCAGTAATGCGAGTTCATGATTCGATTCGTGCACAGATGATTCTTTTGAGTCAATCTTTTAAATGAATCATTTCTTTTGTTTAACGAAACCAGTGTGGATGGTTCACATTAAACTGGATAGATCTGGGGTATGTTTCCCAAAAGCGTCGTTAGCGAACTGTGGTTGTTAAATTACATTGAACTATGAGGACATTACTTGCGACCGTAGTTGCTTTGGGAAACGAGTCCTGTCAATTTTGATTCTGCAGTCGCTTCTCCATAGAGAGGAGGATTATGAAGTAATCACTTAAAGTTTGGTCCATTCATTAAACAAATCTATTGTATAACAGAGAACTGTGCCAGTTGTTTTGGCTATACTTTTATGATTATGTTTGGTGTGTTTGGATTCGTTTTGAAGCTTGGAATGCAGCATGAAACACCACGGAATCCATTCATTGTATTCAAATTGAATTTACATTGATTGGTAGATTTGAATGACATAACTTTTTTTATTTTATTTTTTATTTTTTGTCATTCATAGAAATGCTGTGGAAAACTGATGAATGAATGAAAACTGAAAAATGCAAAGAGAAAACAAAAACAAGAAATTAAGTTAACATGTTCCTTTGTGTTATATAGCTTAAATATTTCAAAGTATTCTAAAGTATTTAGATTAAGTTACTAAACCTAAGTAATCTAACGAAATAGATTACTGATTACTTTTTAAAGCATGTATTTTGTAATCTGTAGTGAAATACATTTTAAAAGTAACCTTCCCAGCCCTGGCAGTAACGAGTGTACAACTGATGTATGCCCAACGGCTAGAGAATACCCATAATGCACTGTGAGAGTTGCATGCCGAATTAATTCCCGCGTCTTGCCAGAAGATGGCACCCGCAGTTGAAGCATCCAGCCATTCATTTTATAAACTGCTTGCTTGCGGCGTAATACAGTACAAATATAAATTTGTTGTAAATTTAATTGTTTAATTAGGGTTTATACATAATTTCCATGACAGAGTTCAAGATAAATCGTTTCATACTGGAGCTGCTAGTTTCAAATGATTATTAAACAGCAGCACAAACTACACAAAAGCAGCAGTTCTTTCAGTGCACTCAGTGTCCAAATTCACTGGTTTTCATTCACTGCTTCAGCTGAACTGTATTAGTGGACTAATGTAGGGAATAGTGAATGAGGGTGTAGGGGGGGTGAATTTAGATTCAGCTAAACACTGCTCATCAGTTAGCAACAACTTTAACAACAAGACACACTTTTAACAATGTCTCCACAAGACTACTATTAACAGGAATCTCCTCTGGTTTGGTTTGATGTAAATACAGTCAGTAACTGAGGCACAAGCTAATAGCAGTTGTGTTTGAATGAAGCGAGTGAGAGCGCGGCGGTGTGATACGAGAGAAGTGAAAGAAACACTGGACTCAAATACCGTATGACTGTGTGTTATTCTGCATCACTAATGATAACACACCTAATGAATAACACACCTCAGACCGTCACGACTGACCAATCAGAATCCAGTATTCCAGCAGCTGTTGTAATAATTTTATAGTTTTTTCCTTCATTTATAAATTTTAGCTTTAGGGAACCAAATCGTAGAAATTCGGTTTTGATCTGATTAATTGATATTAATCAGAATTGTATAATTTATACCTTATTAACAACTCGTCCAGCAAGTATTAACACAGTATATTTGATCAATTCGGCTTATTATTGATAATAATACAGAATTGATTGGGAAATTTTTGAGCAACAGGTAACACGATCTATGGCAAATAATTTAAGATTTGAAAATCACGGCACCAGACTATTCATTAAAAATGAATCGAGAATTTATTTACTATTCTAGGATACCATACAAAACAAAACAAAACACATACACACACACATACACAAGTTATGGCAAGATGAAAGCAATTTGAAGAAAGTTAAGCTATTCTCTTTTCTGAGAATAAAGACGACCATGGGACGTCACAAACAGAAGACTAGACTCATGGTTATCTTTTACTATTCATTCAATTCAAACTTCAGCGAATTAGAGATTTGTTTGTTACTTGCTGTAAGTTGAGTTGAAGGCTGTACTTCTTGAGGGAATCCCCGACTTTTCGCGCTGTTTCGTTGTCGCCCCACCCAGCACGACTATTTTTTTCGTGCATACATTATCTGCTCATAAATATGTCACCTGGAGGAAATATCCTAGCAGATTTCTATAAAGTGTTATAATCATATCTTATGATGCTCAAAGTCAACATTCATCCTTTTCAACTTATTGTAATAAAAATAACATATAATTCAATACCAAACATGAGATAGTTGTCATATTGAATACCTATAATTTTACCTACTAAACGGGTTAAGTCATAGATTAAAAATATACTGAGTTCTAATAACTACAGCAAGATAAACGACACATAGAATACCACATTCAAATATATATTGCTTTAATAGCAGCAGTCTTTTCTGGATTGTCCTTTTGGGCAAAGTCCATAGAAGTTTGGGAGAAACTTTGTATACCTAGAGTTCCTTTTGTTGTAAGAGAAAAGAGGCGGCTTTCTCCTGGAATGCAGTGAAGAAAAGGGGTTTGTTATGAGGTCATGCGGATGACCGTGCTGTAGGTTTGTTGAGGTCTGGTCAACGTATATCTGTCTTTCCTTGTTGATACCATCATTGAATTATGGTTAAAAGCAGTCAGGGGACTCAGGGAGGATCTGGGCTGGAACATGTCCAGATCCCGCGTGCTTTGTGCTGTCTGTTTATTCGACTTTATTTATGGTAAACTGGTTCAGGAACAACATTGAAGATTCTGGTCTTCAAAGAATGGCCAGATGTTTTCCTCCCAGCTTCGTGGGTCTCATGAGAGATAAGGAGAACAGACAGGAAGTTATTCAGAGACTTTTGGGCGTTGTGTTGGTCGTTTGTAACTTTTACGACGCTGCGATGGAGAGTGAGATTCTGTGGAATGCTCTTAAGTTTAAACTCATGTGTGTGCGTTCTTTTCGACCAGGTTCTAAACTGTGCAATCATTTCAGTTATTTACTGACCAGTACAAACATGTTTAAACTAGAGGACAAACAGCTTTAACTAGTGGAACGTTTAACTGAAAGATTTTTGTTTTAAGGTAAAATCACATTTGTATTTGTTCCTTATTTATTATATTTGGCGTACACTCATTAGCATGTGTTTCTCTGTTTATATTGACTCAATAGAGACACAAACGGAATAGAATTCATGTTCTAAATATATTATATTTAAAACACAAATACTGTTTTAAAAATGTGTATTCAAAATCGGGTAAAATTAATCTGATTACAGGATTTAAATGTAACTTTTTACTCAAAAAATAAAAAAGAAAAGAAAAAATAAAGCTGTGATTGAAATATAGTAACTAATTTGTACTTTGTTCCACTGAACTCTGATTGCAATTGGGCAATTAGTTGAATTAGTTGAAAGGGATGTGTTCAAAAAAATAGCAGTGTGGCATTCAATCACTGAGGTCATCAATTTTGTGAAGAAACAGGTGTGAATCAGGTGGCCCCTATTTAAGGATGAAGCCAGCACTTGCTAAACATGCATTTGAAAGCCTGAGGAAAATGGGTCGTTCAAGACATTGTTCAGAAGAACAGCGTACTTTGATTAAAAAGTTGATTGGAGAGGGGAAAACCTATAAAGAGGTGCAAAAACTTATAGGCTGTTCAGCTAAAATGATCTCCAATGCCTTAAAATGGAGAGCAAAACCAGAGAAATGTGGAAGAAAACGGAAGACAACCATCAAAATGGATCGAAGAATAACCAGAATGGCAAAGGCTCAGCCAATGATCACCTCCAGGATGATCAAAGACAGTCTGGAGTTACCTGTAAGTACTGTGACAGTTAGAAGACGTCTGTGTGAAGCTAATCTATTTTCAAGAATCCCCCGCAAAGTCCCTCTGTTAAAAAAAAGGCATGTGCAGAAGAGGTTACAATTTGCCAAAGAACACATCAACTGGCCTAAAGAGAAATGGAGGAACATTTTGTGGACTGATGAGAGTAAAATTTTAGCCCCGTTCTTTTTGGGTCCAAGGGCCACAGGCAGTTTGTGAGACGACCCCCAAACTCTGAATTCAAGCCACAGTGAAGACAGTGAAGCATGGTGGTGCAAGCATCATGATATGGGCATGTTTCTCCTACTATGGTGTTGGGCCTATTTATCGCATACCAGGGATCATGGATCAGTGTGCATATGTTAAAATACTTGAAGAGGTCATGTTGCCCTATGCTGAAGAGGACATGCCATTGAA
This sequence comes from Acrossocheilus fasciatus, assembly GCA_036784905.1. Lineage (NCBI taxonomy): Eukaryota > Metazoa > Chordata > Actinopteri > Cypriniformes > Cyprinidae > Acrossocheilus > Acrossocheilus fasciatus. Next base: position 2,501,119 of record CM071959.1, on the reverse strand, counting down.
ATGGTTGTTTCAACAAGACAATGACCCCAAACACACTAGTAAACGAGCAAAGTCTTGGTTCCAAACCAACAAAATTAATGTTATGGAGTGGCCAGCCTAATCTCCGGACCTTAATCCAATCGAGAACTTGTGGGGTGATATCAAAAATGCTGTTTCTGAAGCAAAACCAAGAAATGTGAATGAATTGTGGAATGTTGTTAAAGAATCATGGAGTGGAATAACAGCAGAGAGGTGCCACAAGTTGGTTGACTCCATGCCACACAGATGTGAAGCAGTTTTTAAAAACTGTGGTCATACAACTAAATATTAGTTTAGTGATTCACAGGATTGCTAAATCCTAGAAACAAAAACGTTTGTACAAAATAGTTTTGAGTTTGTACAGTCAAAGACAGACACTGCTATTTTTTTGAACACACCCCTTTCAACTAATTGCCCAATTGCACAGCCTTAAGAGTGTGCATATCATGAATGCTGGGTCTTGTTTGTTTTCTGAGAATCTGCTGCACCTACTGGTAACTTGTTTGCCATGTAGCAATAAAAAAATATACTAAAAACCTTGATTATTCTGGTTAGTCACATTGTACTGCTATTATTTTGAACAATACTGTATATTGACTCAATAGAGACACAAACAGAATGGAATTCATGTTCTAAATGTATTATATTTAAAACAAAAATACTGTATTCAAAATCGGGTATAGTCAATAATTAATCTGATTACAGGATTTAAATGTAACTTTTTACTCAAAAGATAAAAGAAAAAATAAAGCAGTGATTGAAATATAGTAACTCATTTGTACTTTGTTCTACTGAACTCTGATTATCTTCTCTTCTGTTCAACATTACAGTGTAGATAGATATCCATCACCAGAAGTCCCTGATAGAGATCCATCACCAGAAGTCCCTGATAGAGATCCATCACCAGAAGTCCCTGATAGAGATCCATCACCAGAAGTCCCTGATAGAGTTCAATCCCCTAAAGATGATAAATGCTGTATATCATAGTTTGAAGTCGTCTTGAGAGGAGCAGTAAACATCAGGTGAAGATCCACAGAAGAGCTTCACTACTGCGTCTATGAGGAGAAATAAATGTGTGATAAATGTGTGAATGTGATCCATACAGGTGAAGAGACTCAGACTTTACAATGAAATAATGCAGTGTGTGTGTGTTAGAAACATGTGATATTGAATGATTAATGTTGCTTTAATATTCAAACTAATGATCATTTTGTTTAATGAACAGAGGAAGAAGCTCAGATGAGTCTGTCTGGCTCTTCAGTTTAATAATATTTGCATTAAACTCATCCATAATGATTCAGATGTTTAAATGTGATTGTCAAGTGCAGCACTTAAATCTATCAAAAGATATAAAACAAATCTACAATGTGTGCAATTTCCATGTTACTTGAAACATTTACATGATCTCTCTTACATTTTATACACATTGTTATTGTTTAATGTTATATTAAGTTAGTTATGTGTCTGTCTGTTACTAACAATCATAAATCCTCTCATTACAACAAAAGCAGAAACACAATGTAAATAAAAGATGGATTGTGCAGTTTTGACAGATGAATTGATTAAAACAGGAGTTTTCACACACAGTGAGTTTGTGCTGAACTGACTGACAGCTTCAGTGTTTATAAATGCTGTGCCTTTTACTCGAGGTTTGTGTCGTTTTATTCACAATTTGAAGAAAAGTTTGTTTTTCATGAAACTGAATTCCTACACAAGTACTAAAATGACAGAAATCTATTTGTAAATGTTATAACGGTGATTGCTGGTCACTATTCTGCTGGCTATGATGGTAATTTAATGTCTTTTTAGGTTTTAAAATAAATGATTTTATTTTTATTTTTTTTTACTTTTAGTTTTACAAATGAGGACAATTTTTGAAAAATGAACAAAGTATTTTTAGTCATATTAAAATAACTTTTTTTTCTTTCTGAGATATCCTTGTCTCAATCTTAATATTATCAAATGTGAGAGATTTCCACTGAAGAGTGTTAACTTTGAGGAGCAGGTCAGTTCTGATGTTAACAAAATACTCTTAAATGATCTGATGTTCGCAGACAAATCCATTTAACGTGGTGTTTGATTTTTTTTTTTTTTAAACAACTTTTCTCCTCACTTCTTTTTATTTGGAATAAATATCACACCAACAATAAAAATCCTTTTTTAGACATTGGTTTGGGACGGCCAGCTGTTGAATAATGTTATTTTGAGTAAATACTCAAAAACAATTAAGTGCCATATTTCAGCTCCAGAATATTGTATTGTCATGAACTCTGTTTCTGTCAAAATACTTTCTCTGCTCAGAAATCAGGGCACTTGATGTAAGTAAGGTCTCCAAATATTTGTTTTTAGATACATTTGATTTAATTATTGTAAAGTGCATAATTATTGTAAAGATATTTAGTATATAGTTATATTCAGTTTACAGTTTATTAATATTTCTTCCCCTCCTTCAAATGTTTTATGGGTAAATATGTTTCCCTCATTTGTGTGGAATATTTTTGGAAAGTTCTTAGTCATTACTGTATAACAAATCACACTAGAGTCAAGCACCATAACTCTTATAATATCATGTTGGGGCCAAATCGTTATACTCTGCTTCACAATGGCCTCCAGTGTACAACCTGGCTTCCATACCACATCAGCAGTGCCACAAACTGATCACCTCCATGCCACGCCGAATTGAGGCAGTAATTAAAGCAAAAGGAGCGCCTACCAAGTATTGAGTACATATACAGTAAATGAACATTCCAGAAGGCCAACAATTCAAATGTTTATACTCTGCTTCACAATGTTAAGGTGCTGCCCAAATTTCTGCCGCAAAAGCAGTAAATAGTTTATTTCATGTTGGCAGCATTAGGCCCAATCTCTGAATTAAATAATAAAATGTGACTTATACACGACTTACGTTTTTGTTTTTTTATAGGCGTAGCGTGTTTTAATGCAGCAAATCTTTTTTAATATTTTGCTAAATTACTGAAAAAGAATATATAATAAAATAAAATAAATTACTTTTTACACCGTTTAACTGATTGTATTAATCGGTCAAAATTGCATACGGTCGGTTAACGGTTAAAATGAACATCCCTAAATCATATACTTTTTCATTTGTTTGTTTAGATGAGAGGGGTATGATCAAGCGATTAGATGAACTAGGTTATTTACAAATCATTCAAGCACCTGATTCCTAGCCATTTCTCATTTAAATGTGATTAATATGACTAAATATTATTAAATTGTAAAGAAATTACAGATCTATTTTTGATTGTCAAAAGAATTTCAGGTCCAGTTCCCTCTCAGCCAATAAGATTTAACATAGTATTTTCATCAGTTGTGGCAATCTGTTTTGACAATGTTTAATCCAGGGGCAAAAAATAATAATATCTAGCGCATGAGCACAGCGAGATTTGCACAAGACACACTTTCAGTGAGAAGAGAGAGACTTTTAAAGTGTGTCCAGTTTTGTGTGAGAATAAAGGAAATCTGTGTGTGGAGAGATTCGCAATCGTGCATTATATTCATCTACTTTCACGCTACAACAATGCACTCTCAACACATATATATATATATATATAATTATTTATTGGTTTGTTTTTTTCCTACTACAAACACTAAATCTAATGAACTGCTTTATAACCTAATGTTTCTCAGCCTCATTGAATAAGGATCAAGAATAAACACCAACCTGTTTGTTCTTCAGTGTGTTTCATTCTGCAGGGTTCTGGATCTCTCATGTTCTCTCTGTCCTTCAATAAACTCTGTCTCTGCAGATTTCACTTCTTCCTGATGCTCTGATGCTCGTCTTCACTTGTAGACTGATGGGAATATTCCAGCATTTATTGCTGAACTGCAGTGGGAGGAGCTTCACTGAAGGTGTGATTGTTGTGGGAGGAGCTTCACTGAAGGAAGAGCAGATCTGCCAAAATTAAAGATAAATCAGTTATTACACATTATTTGTGTAATAATTTACACATTTTAAATATTAATGCATCTATCCATCTAGTGAAGCAACTATTAAGTTAATTAACCACAAAGTGTCTTATATTGATTTAGAACTTATATCTCTCTTTATTTTCTAAAAATTGCATCTACTTATTTAAATTCTTAAACATAGAAATGTAATTTTACAAATTTTCAAGGTACAAATAAACTGCCAGTAGAGTTTAACTAAACAATTTGTTTTTGTTTTAGTTTTAACATTTTTCTGGGGCATTTTTGGGAATTTTCGCTTAAATTTGGCATATTCAAAATCAGATGTTTACCCTACACACATACAAAGGAGGAAATTAATAAAAAATGGTTTCATTGTAAATGAAACCCTTTGAACTACAAAATACGAGTGTAATTCTTTATAAATAACATTATATATGTTTCGAATATTACAATAAACACTAAAAAAAACATAGGCGCTTTTTGATTTTTTTTTTTTTTATATTTGATTTTTTTAAATTCTGTTTTTCAGGATCTATTTGGTGCCTTGCCCTGCCTTGCCGTCATTATTAAAGACTATTATGTTGAAGTTTATCCTCGTCTCCGTGTTCCTCGTTCCTCCCTGCTGTGTGCACCGTGACAGAATCCTATTTTACTATGTGCCATAAGCACTTTTCTTGATTATTGATTGAATTATGTTTCATTTTAATGCTTTTTTAAGTAGTAACATACACAATAGCATAAACGAATTGGACCAAATTTCACATTTTGTGTTTTATATTATCAGTTTTATTATTTCAGGAGACACAAGACTGTATAAATGTTAAAATATATCTAGTCTATCACAATCTAAAATAGAATCCACATCCTCCAGCCTTATATCATTCCATGTATGTGCATTCTGTATTGGTCTACTGTTTGGAGCATCAGCTCACCTCTTCACCTGTGCCCCACTTCACCTGCCTCCATAATCTGTTGCCCCCTGGACACAAGCTAACAGCCCCTCCGCGCTGCCTCAGCTGCCTGTCACTGCTCTCTGATCATCCACACTGCACTGTAATAATCTATGTATATTTACTGTATATTCACCGAAGTGCATCCTGTACTGTAATTTTCTATCCATATAGAGTTCATCAGACTGTTAGCTGTGCTGCTGAAGAAAATCATAGAACCCTGCCCAAAACACAATAGAAAATGTAATGGATTTAATGGTTATAATGGGAATTGAATTGGTTTTAATGGAAACTATAATGGTGTCTACTGGTAAAGCGCTTGAAAAGCATTGATTTTGAGCTAGACTGCTGGAAAGTTACTGCTAATAAATTCGGTGATCATTTCCTCACCTTCATGTCATTCCAAACCTGTATGACTTACTTTCTTCTGTTGAACACAAAATAAGATTTTGTAGAATGTTACCAAACCATTTTGGTTACCCTTGATTTCTACTGTATGGACAAAAAAAATCTTGAATTTCTCAAATTATGCTCCACAGAAGAAAGAAATTCATACAGGTTTGGAATGACATGATGTTGAGTAAACGATGACAATTTTCATTTTTGGGTGAATCTCCCTTTAAGAACTTTATTATTTGTAAATAATAAACACCTAATTTATATACAGTCATGGCCAAAAATATCAGCACCCTTGGTAAATATGATCAAAGAAGGCTGTGAAAATTAATCTATTATTAATCCTTTTAATCTTTTATTTAAAAAAAAAATCACAAAAATCTAACCTTTCATTGGATAATAAGAATTTAAAATGGGGGGAAATATTATTATGAAATAAAAGTTTAAATTATCATTCGATTAATTGATTTCAATCATAAAACTCTTTAAATATTATGATTATATTATGATTGCCTTTGCGTCTTTCCATATGTTTGGATCAACGGTTGGTTTCGCCTCGCGGTGATGACGTCATCAGTCGCGCCCGCGCTTCAGTGTGGAGTTTCTGAGGTAAACAGTTCAGCTTTTTCACGTAATTGTAAAATACACTTCACACCGTTTGTTTGAGCAGTATTTTTACAGGATCGTAACTGAATTATTTTCATCAGGTTCGGTGATATGTGTGTGTCCGCAAACACTTATTGAAAGAGTTTTATTATTTAAATTGATTGTCAGCGTCAATTGACAATTGTCTTTCTCTTCGCATAGAAAACGGTAAGTTGTAAGGAAATACTTTGATGTTATGAATGCGGTAAAAACAATTCGAACTACAGATTAATATCATATGTTTGATAAAAATGGGTTTCTACAGCAAATATTCAGCATAAAGTGAGATGATCTGATCCTGAATGGCTTGTTTAATGAGTGTTTATAGTCTGAGGCTCATCAATATTATCAAAAAATCCTCTTTATTTCATGTCAATAGATCCTGTTTTCACCTCATTCATTATGCTGATGACTTCAGATCTGTTAATTGCCACATTAAGCTCATTTTATTGCTGTTAAGACAAGAAAACAACACGATCAGCTTTTGTGACATTACAAGATATAACTTAAGTATCACAACAGCATTTGTTCATTAATCTCTGATAAACCATGTTTCATATAAAAACTAAACTAAAACATTTTAAAACAAATGAAGTTAAAATCAGTTCATTGGTGGTTTATTTGTACCTTGCAAATTTGTAAAATTATATTTCTATTTGTGTTTTTTCTTTCACTTTTTAAATTCTTACATTGTTCATATTTGGTGTCTTTTAATTGTATGTGTTTTTTCCCTATATTTCTGTGCCTGTATATTAATGAGAGAAAAAATAATAGATTGATTTATTGATTTTTTTTTAAATTTTATTTCAGCCTACAAGCATCAGAGCATCAGGAAGAAGTGAAATCTGCAGAGACAGAGTTTATTGAAGGACAGAGAGAACATGAGAGATCCAGAACCCTGCAGAATGAGACACACTGAAGAACAAACAGGTTGGTGTTTGAGCCCAATTTATACTTCTGCACCGGACCTACGCCGCAGCTATCTGCCAGATACCTTTATTCTTGATCCTTATTCAATGAGGCTGAAGAACATTTAAAGTTATCAGCAGTTCATCAGATTTGGTGTTTATAGTTGAAAAATACCTCTAGAGTTGTAAAAAATGAACACAATTATACCTTTTATTTAAATAAACTATAAACTGCGACGCGGGATTAAATCAGGGCTCTCAAGTGTCACGCATTGAGTGTGACAGTCACTCATTTCGGTCTTTTGTCACGCACTCCCGCCACACATTGTATTTCTCACGCAGAAAAACTATTTATAATATATTTTAATATGCCGCAGCGCCCAAACGATATCTGGTCGCACCGCAAAGTGTGGATACAGTGTCCTTGAAGAACGCTCAACTCAGTTTTGTTTAGGCTATATTTTGCTTAACCTATAATTTTAAATGACAGATGTCGAATTTATTTATTTATTTATTTTTCTTCCGCGACACTTTTCCTAGGCTACTGTGTTTACAGCAAGAAGTTAAACGAATTTAGTATTTTGACAAGACGAATAAAATTATAATAGGCCATTTTTGTACAACCTACATCTTTTTTTTCTCTGCGACACTTGTTCCTATATTGTGTTGTAAATGTTAAACGAATTGTATCCTGACAAGACGAATAAAAATAAGGAATAAAATTTTTGTACATTATTATTTTTTTTCTGTGACACTTTTTTTCCCTACTGTGTTGCCCACTGAGCAAAGACACGTCCAAAAGACGTCAATTTAACGTCTTTGCCGTACGTTCAAAAGACGTCCTCTGAGGAGCCAGAATGAAAGTTTTTGCGACGTCTTTTTTAGACGTCTTTTTAGAGTTCAGTATTAACGTCCAAATGACATAAACAGTGAACGTTCAGAAGACGTCCACCGAGGGGCCAGAATGAAAGTTTTTGCGACGTCTTTTTAGAGTTCAGTATTAACGTCCAAATGACATAAATAGTGAACGTTCAGAAGATGTCCTCTGAGGGGCCAGAATTAAAGTTTTTGCGACGGCTTTTTTATACGTTAATTCTAGTCATAGTGAAGGCAGTGTGCAGAAGTACTGCTTTCAATTGTAAATAATAAATTAATACCTATCCCCTTAGTTGTACCTGTCCAAGACATATGGGTGTGCAAAGACATTTTAGTTGCTTTATTTGCAATTGGAAATACGTGATTTATTAAAAAGGACAGAAATAAAAAAAAAGTTTGAAATTACTTTTTAACCATCTTTAATGAGTTTTTCTGCAAAATATTAACAGAAAATTTGATAAAACAAAATTATAATAGTTAAACAACAACAACAAATATCCCCTAAACTGGAAATAAACACAAATATCTTGCAAAAAGCCCTTAGTTATTTCCCACCCCTGTATGCCCTCCACCTCCCTTCCTCCCCGGTGCATGCTTGATATGTTCAGCTGCATGAAGTTTTATTGTAACCTCTGTGGTGTCTCTGTCCCATTTCATGACTGCAGCTGCAAGAGTTGAACAAAAACAAAAATTACAAATATGTAAAGAAAACCAGTGTACGTTACATTGCAATTGTACATTACATTGCAGTATGCATGTTCTTTTAGTATTTATATGTGAAAACATTAATATTTGTTTATACTTTTTATAATTCCTCCTGTCAAGAAATCAAATAAAAAGGAAGCACTACACAGAATGCAAATACTGCAAAAAAAAAAAAAAAACAGCAATTTTTTTCCAACAATGTGGAAAACAAAGGCATGTACAGCCAACTTATTAACAGGTTTGCAGTGGGCAAAACCATTAATATATGCATTTTTTGCAGAAAAATGTTTTATTACTTCTCAGAGAAATTAAAAATGTAAATGTACAAAGTACATAAATTAATAATTTGTTTTCCCTGAAGATCCTCCGGTAAATGTATAACAGGGTTTGAAATTAACATTAACGACCATCAAGCCGGAAAAAATCCAACGTGGTAGGTAAAGATGTCCAATAACTATGGAGAATGTCTTTTTGTTACCGTTCTGTGCCCATCATCCACTATTTCCATCACTTAATCAAGCCACTATTCATTAAAATATGATGACGTTTTATTTCATATATCATTGTGTTGGCTTTTTTGTTGAGCTATTTCATCCACAACCATTAAAGTATTGGATTGTTGTAACAGTATAGTGACGCAATTCTATAGTGGTTTGTCCAAGCATTGCAGTTATTTCACATTTACTAGAATTCAATCAAATGGCTTTACAACTCATTTTTGTGTCTGTCCTGTGCACGGTATATAATTTCTCCAGAGCAGCTTAGAGGAAACACTGCTCATCTCTGCTCAATTAGTATACTCTGACTCAATGAAGGTGGAGTAGAACACAAAACTAATAACATTAATATCAAGTGGCCATGGCTGATTAACATCATAATGCATTATATAGCTTTCTGCTTGACCAGCTGACTCCAATATTCTCATTCAACAAGCAAGAAAACAAACTTTCATTAAATAAAATTCTATCAATTGACTAAACTGTTTTCCCTTCTACAGTGTGATTTTGCTACATTTAGAAAAAACTGAGGTAGTGAATATGACTGAGTTGGTGTTAAACTTAAATGACATGGGGAAAATGCTGAGTACCATTAATTGCTTCATAAGTTTTAGTCGTCTCCAGAGGCAGTTTCTGCTTCTTCCCCTTCCCCTTCATGTTGAATTTTGCCATCAACCGGTTGGTAAAGAGCCTAAAGAAACAAATGCACCATTTAAAAATGACGTGTGTGGTAATCTACAGCTGTAGCATGGATGAGTGTGCTAAGAGTGGACTAAAGAGATGTGGTTTTGGACACTGCATTTTTCTGAAATTGATTAAACAAACCTCTTGCATTTCAGGTAATTAAAGTCTGTGTGAACTGGAATTTGCTGCTGACTTCATTTCACTATAGTGACATATTTCCAACTGAAACAGAATATTAAATAGCAGGGAGGGTTTTATTGTAGTGCTCCTCCTCTCCATCTCACTCATAGCAAACTAACAGTTGGAGGGACGTGTTTAAGGATATTCTGCCCAATCAGACTGACATCATCATAGAAGAAATGACATTCTAGAGCAGCAAATGTTCAGATTTTGATTAAAGATTGCTAAAACAAACCATTTTTTCAGTAGATTAACTTGCACGTGGGATGGCCGATATGGCAAAAATATAATTTCACAATTTTTCAGGAAAACCACAATTACGATTTTATCATGATTCTTTGTCATGTTGGTTTTACTATTTTTCAAGTTATCCGAGCATTACAGCCAAACTAATTTCCGTATTTTAAAATTCCCTCTCTCAAGTTGTTTTAAACCTAAATGAGTTTATCTCTTGTTGAACATGAAAGCTATTTTGAAGAATGTGGGTAACCAAACGGTTGCTGGTCCTTAGTGACTTCCTTAGTATTTTTTTCCTGCTGTCAAAGTCAATGCGGACCAGCAACTGTTTGGTTACCCACATTCTTCTTCTTCTTCTTCTTCAAAAAAAAATATATATATATATAATTTTTGTTCAGCACAAAAGATAAATTGATAGATTTGGGACAACATGAGAGTATAGTATGAGCATAGATATGTCACATCCTCTGTCAACTGGCAAACTGTGACAAGAAATGTCACGTTTGGCAAGTTCTATATGTAGGGATACTGTTGAAAATACCTGTCAAGAATTTTGTGGACACAATCCCTTACATCTTTCCCTCCAATTCTTGCAAGTTGCAACACCTTTAAAGAGAGGGGGTAATATTCCTGTCATGTTAGAAAACATTAGACTATAACACGCTTCACTGATATACGACAGAAGAATATTGATAAATAAAACATCATAAAATTACATCACTTCCAGAGTGTCTTGCAAATCATACCAGGGACTCAAAGGCTTGCTTGTCCTTGAGGCGTTCCTCCTCTCTCTCAAAGTCCTCCATCGTCTCCAGCTGCTCTATATGGGCAGATGAAAGGGGAGGCTCGCTTCTTCCCAGCCTTCTGACCTCCATGTGGATATCCACCAATTTAGACAAGACTTTTTTCTGAAACTCTGAAATCAAAAAGAAACACATTAAATTCTTCATGTCAGTTTATACTGCTGGCAAAGAGCCAAAAGGAAAATTATGCTATTGTTATCCTTAAACAGATGTATAAGTTAAATCTGCTAATGCTATATGTCCTGTTCAATTCATTATTTGTGCTTTAGATGCCAGTTCCGACTTAAGTACTTACTTGCCATATCCATTGGAAATCTTAAGTCTGTTTCCCTACGAGACCATGTATGACTGGATTCATGTGCAGAGGACCTGTTACTCTGCTCTGAGAAAGACCTTCCAGAGTATCTTGAGATTGGTGTTTGATCAATTTCATAATCTGAAAGACAAAATTTGTCAAATATTACTTTGTTGTTCGTAATAGTGGATATATCTCTTGTAGCAAGTTTTGCGGCCATATGATTCATTAAGTTTGGATGATTCACGCAACCCCAGTGCGCAATTCCTGCCTCTGCTGTACTCAGCAGTCAGTCAAGCTCAATCGGTGCAAAAACATGTTATAATCAGTGAAGCTATGTATACTGTAGGACTGGGCGATAAAACGATAACGATATGTATCGCGATAGACACGTGATCGATATCAATAAAAAATGTGTTCGATAAAACGTTCGATATTTTTTATTCTTCGTCGGAAGAAAACAGAGGTTGCATTAACAAAGGCACTGCTCTCTGGTAACCTAGCAACGTAGGGAGTGACACGCTAACAGCCAATCATGTAACAGTATCAGTTTGGTTGCGCCATATAGTTGTCTCGTGCTGGTCTGCTGGATTCCTTTTCATAAGCAGAAAATGAGTGCCGCAGCGAGCGAGGAAATTGTAAATAAAAGAGGAAAAGTCAGCTCGGCAGTATGGCAGTTTTTTGGATATTATAAGTCTGACCAGACCAATGTCGTCTGCAAATTATGCAAGACCGTCGTCCCCGCCAAGACTGGTAATACCACGAACTACCTCAGTTTTATTTATGTTTACAAAACACTGCACATATTTTAAAAACACTTTATTCACCAGAAGGTGAACAGCTAGTGAACTTCCTAGCGCTAAACTTGGGACAAAATTCTCAGGTTTCTCTGTTTATATTTAACACTTTGCACTATTTTATTACACTTTATTAAACATTTCTTACATTTTCTTTCATTTTGCACCTTAAATGTTAAGAGATAATTGTTAAGTGTTCATTGTGACTTTAGACTTATGTTTACATTTTAAATATTTGAATTTTCCATGGTTGTTTACATTTCTGTCTTAATGAGGGAATTATGATCAGAGGAAGGTTAAGTATAAAATAAAAATGTTTAAATGTAATATATCTTTCTCCTGGTCCTTATTTTAAATGGGTCATAAAAAATATCAATAATTATCGATATCGACCGATATGAAACACTGATATCGTGATACAGTTTTCAGCCATATCGCCCAGCCCTAGTATACTGTATGATGAATAAATCTCTTACCCCTTATTTACACTGCACACGTATGTGGCACGTTATGGCTCTGACAAGGCCACGAGCTGATCGCATCCACTATAGTGAATACTTGTGTTTATACCAGCCACGGCACGGATCTGAGCATGTCCCAGGCTCTCCGCGCTGCTTCACTTAAGATAGGCGCCTAGTGTATTTTTGACGGATAATAGTAATAATAATAATTGTTTTGCTATCGTCAAAGGCATCAGCAACAGGCGATATCTCTGACACGATACTATCATCTATCGGCACAACTCTATGCTCACCCATGAGGCTCAGAATGTTAAACACAAAACCAGTTGTTCAAAATATGTTCAAAATATCTCACAACACGGCCGCTACTTTAGAACATTTACGTTCTTTTCTCTGTGAACTGCATAAGGGTTTAAATGAATACTTCACTTTGAACAAATTGCTTGCCTTGTCGTATCTGGTTGCTGTCCCTGGACTGGTCGCTGTGCCTGGACTGCTTCCTGTGTTGGTACCGTTTGCTGTGATGGGACCCGCCGCTGTACTGGGAACCGCCACTGTACTGGGACACATCACTGTGGCTGGACTGATGACTGGACCCAGCACCCTTCAACTGGCTGGCTCGGTTTACATTTAAATGCCCAGGGTCTGAAAAACAAAACACTGAGTTAATTTATAGTAAAATGCAGGTTCATGGAAAAACAGAAGTCATACAGAAAAAATTTATTCGAGAACTTTGAGATTTAACTGAATTCACACACAACGTGGTTTAAGCATCATTACCATTTTTTCAGAACGGATATAATCCGATACAGAGAATTCTGAGTATTGGCCGGTACTGATACTGATTCAATACCAGCATAGTTTTTTAAAATCAATGTAGAATTTCTATACTTCTGTGTGTTGATATGATCATCACTCTTTTGTGTGTTATACACAATCTGCTAAATATATAGTGGTGGCCAAAATGATTAGAACACTAGTATTTTTATCAGCTAAAAATGGTTTTAAGTCAGTTATTTCTATCTTTTGCTGTAGTGTGTCAGTAGGAAATATCAGTTTACATTTCCAAACATTCATTTTGCCATTAATTGTAATAATCCAGTGAGATTTTTGTCTGACAGCAGCCAGTGCTCTCTACACAGAGATCTGATCTGGTCATCATCAGTTTGTCTGGAGTGACATGAAGAAACAGAACAAACTGAGACTCAATCCAGAAGAACTGTGGCAACGTCTCCAAGATGCTTCAAGAAAGCTACCTGCAAAGCTTCCTGAGAAACTCTGCTCAAGTGCACCGAGGGCAAAAGCTGCTTTAAACACAAAGGATGCTCACAACAAATGTTGATTTCATTTAGTTAATAGAAGTTAACTGATCAAGAAAATCTATTTATGACATTATTTCTGACAGCATCCTAATTTTACAGCATTTTTACAAGTGCCTAAAACTTTTAGCAGTACTGTAGCTTTGCAGGTAGCTTTCTTGAAGCATCCTGGAGACGCTGCCACAGTTCTTCTGGATTTATTTTCAGTTTGTTCTGTTTCTTCATGTCATTCCAGACAGACTGATGATGATCAGATCAGATCTCTGTGTGGAGCACAAAAATCTCACTGGATTATTACAATTAATGGCAAAATGAATGTTTGTAAATGTAAACTGATATTTCCTACTGACATGCTACAGCAAAAGACAGAAATAACTGACTTAAAACAATTTTGTAGCAGCTGGAAATACTAGTGTTCTAATCATTTTGGACAACTTCATTTTAATGAAAAATAACAAATGAAAATATATAATCATAATCCTTATAATCACTTGGCCACTGAGAGTGTAGTTTGTGCTCCTCCTCAATGCATCCTATAAATGTTGTCATATGTCTTTCACACATTCAGTCTGTTTATCTTCCTTAGTAAAATGCAATTTTATAGGAGTTGAATCATGCAGACAACAGGTTAAGTAAAAATATTAACATGCAATAGCACATAAATATAGCAAGATGCTCCTCTTTATACAGTAGTTATTTTTCTAGCTGACTGATGAGCTTATGGACACCGAATAGTTATTCTGAGGTAAATGTATTATTACGCTGCAATGTTTACAAGCTTTACACGTTTTCCGCAGTTTGAAACACTGAATGAGCTTTTACATGACACATTTCAGTAAGTTGTACTGTAGTATCTCTTCTAAAATAGCCACCCTTTTGATGTTAATTCATGTTCATTATGTACTATACTGTAGTAGTAAAGAGAAAGATATAATGGGTTCACTTGCCGCTTTAACTGAGGCGCAAATGCGATCACCCATGTCTCATTAAAGAGCGCCAAAACCGTATTTATTGTTTGAATTTCGTTATAAATTTGGCATAATTTTAAAGCTGATACTTTGTTTATTAAAAAGTAACAAAGCACAAATCTTTTTGCGATTACCAGACAGCAAGTGCTCCTTAAATAATATGAAGTTCACGCATTAACACAGCATATAGACTAAGATCTTGATAAGAAAGAAGCCATAATAGTAATGATTATAAAAGAGAATTGTTAACGATATTGCCAATATCCACACAGCTGACAGCTCAAAACCGTTGTAGTTTGTTTGCGAAAGTTGTGCACGAAATAGACACTGTTTTTCTGAACTTTTACTTGCACGTCTGTCATTTCGATCACTTTCATGCTGCACAACTGAGCTGCGTTTAGCAGGTGTGCATCAGCACTGCTGTGCGGCAGAGATGAGCACTGTTTGAAACTATTTTTCCCACTAAAACGTTGATGTGCATCGTCTCGGTTTAATACGTGATGTAACATAACAAAAGATGTCATCGCAAAACAATCAGGAAAAAAGGCATTACATGCACATTTTTAAATCATGACATGTAAATATATATAGTTGCCAGTGGCAACCTCAGCACAAACTTCACTCGCAAATGAATATTTTTGGTCCCAAATGTGACTGTCAGTCACAGTCTGGAGCCCTGTGACTGTTACCATTTATAAAATGTTGTGCAGAAACCATCTTAAAATTTATCTTACGATCATCTCTCAAATATGCGTACGGGTGATTCATAAAATGAAAGTACACACAGAAAACACATGTATGCGTATCTTTCAGATGTGAAATCTATGAATCACAAATGATCTTGAACTTACGCGCAAATAAATGGTTTCAGCTCTGTGCTTGTAAACGACTCCTAATTAATGTCATTAACACGTAATTATCACCAGTCATCATCCAAATTCTTTAATTTAGAACAGCAAGCTACAAGAACAGCTTATATTTCCAAAAACCTGCAGTACTCGAACAAGAAAAAGTGCGTACATCTGCTCAGACCCTGACCTGATGCTAAGCATTTTTCCACGTCAAAGAAAAATGGATTTAAGCGTACGCACATTCTAAGATCAAATCTGAGCGTACATTATAAATGAGGCCCCTGATCCGGCAGAAAATGCCAATATCGGAGCCGATATCAATACAGAGTATCGTATTGGTGCAACCCTAGTTTGTGGTTGATAAAAATGGCTTGTATTCGAGGTGACTGGTTTGTTAACACGGCCGCTACTTTAGAACATTTACGTTCTTTTCTCTGTGAACTGCATAAGGGTTTAAATGAATACTTCGCTTTGAACAAATTGCTTGCCTTGTCGTATCTGGTTGCTGTCCCTGGACTGGTCGCTGTGCCTGGACTGCTTCCTGTGTCGGTACCGTTTGCTGTGATGGGACCAGCCGCTGTACTGGGAACCGTCACTGTGCTGGGACACATCACTGTGGCTGGACTGATGACTGGACCCAGCACCCTTCAACTGGCTGGCTCGGTTTACATTTAAATGCCCAGGGTCTGAAAAACAAAACACTGAGTTAATTTAAAGATATGCTTTAACTGTATTCACACACAATGTGGCTGATTAAATGTTTTGTGGTTGATAAAATGAGTTGGTATTTGAGGTGACTGGTTTAATATGATGATTACTAACTGCCTGTTGACCTGTCCCTGGACCCAACACCTGTCTGGTGAGACCTGGCTAAATTTGAGTGTCCAGAGTCTGAAAATTAGCAAATGTACATTATTAACAATGATTTTGTAACCACCATCATGTTATAATTATGCAAGAAAAAATATGAAAGAAATTAGTAGACTCAAGTGATGAATACTTGGTACCAGTGAACTTTTTGTTAAATCCAGCAGACTCCATCTGGATGGACTTTGTCACCTTTGATGGTGGAATGGGAAAGGAGGGCACCTTGATAATGGCATCTAGACAGATGCAGTATATAAATTAAATGGAAGCATCAGTTGTAAAAACAATGAGCTTTAAGTTTGTAATCTTATAACTTTGCAATTCTATAAGAGCTACTTAGGTTTGCAATGTCAGCAGCTTAGGAAACTGTTACCTGTCATGTTCTCTTCTTCCTCCTCCAAATCGTCAGATTCTGTAATTGTACAAATTAATATCTTTTATAACATGCACTAATTATCAGTTTAAAAAGTGACCTGAAACTTGAGGGCCCCCATATTAATTTAGTTTATAGACTTTGATTCTCAAGACAGATTCAACAATTATCATAGAAGCATACCAAGAACATAGTCATCAAAGTTGCGTTTGGTCTTTTTCCTCTGAACTGCTTCCTCATCTTCCTCCTCTTCCTCCTCAACATGACTCGTCATGTCATAATCATCGCATTCACGAATACTAACTGTAAGGTTAAAATCACAGACAATACAATTACAATAAAAATGACTTTACTACTAGCACTTTAACTAAGGGTGCTCGACCGATACAACTCCCCATTGGAGCACCCCTAAGTTTGACTTGATTTTTCTCATTTGGCTGCCTTACAATTTTTGGTTACACTTTATATTAGGTGGCCTTAACTACTATGTACTTACATAAAAAAATAAGTACAGTGTACTTATTGTGGTCATATTGTATTGCAAAACACTTCTGCTGCTATTGAGGGGGATACGGGTAAGGTTAGGGACAGGTTTGGTGGTCTGGGTAGGTTTAAGGGTGGGTTAAGGTGTAAGGGATGGGTCAACAGTGTAATTATAAATGTAATTACAGAAATTAGTTACAGATGGAAGTACATATAGGTATTTTTTACAATATAAGTACAATGTAAAAACATGTATGTACACAATAAGTGCATTGTATCAAATGATTAATTTAAATGTATGTACATAGTAGTTAAGGCCACCTAATATAAAGTGGGACCCAATTTTTATTTTGACAAATAGCAAAGAATCTAATTAGATTATTAAAAAAACTTACCAGAGGTCATTTTACGCTTCACCAAGGTGAATGTCATCCAGTCATCCTGAGGGGAGTGCCGATTGAGGAAAGCTGCCTTTTCCCCTTTTTTAGGCCATCTAATGATTTTTTTTTCAGCATCAATCCAGTTGTCTGGTGCAGTTCCCTCCACTTCTTTACCATGCTCCAACCACACAGCTCTGGCATACATGATCTGGGAAGTAAAACACATTCATAAAGTTAAGTTAGCATGTTTTCGCCCTACTTTTTTTATGAAACTACTACAAATAAACAAACAAACACAAATGACACCAGAAATAAATAATACACATTGGATTGTCAATACTCATCATCAGTACGCTCACTTATGCTGTGTACTTACAGGTCTGAGAAATGCTGTTGATATTGAAATCACCAAAACAAACACCCAAAAGGATCACATCTCTATCTTGACAGCCCCGAACAAATGAACAAACAAGCGAATATGACACAAGACACAGAGCATATTCATCTCTCTAATCTCTGTGTTTACTGAGCTGAACTGTCTCCTCACCCCACAAACTGCATCATCGTGAGTGCATACACTCCTTACTGCTACTAGAGTTTTTATTAAGGTTGGAGCAAAACTCTCCAGGACCAACTTTGGCCATCCCTTACATAGAGGTTAATTAAGATAAAACTTGCCAACCTTCAAATTCTGTGTTCTATACCATGGAGGAGAGGTATGAGGACAGAACCACCATTTTCATGAGGGAGGCAGGCCACCTTGCGGAACAGATCAGTTTCAAGCAGTTGTCGTCTTTTCATCCTGCCTTGCCCATTTCTTGTGTACACTATATTGAGAAGTTTGGAGTTGCACGGCTTCTCAAACAACGGTGATGTGTAACGCTGGTGCAGGACATCACATACCACAATCCCATCTCCTCTTCTTTCTCTGATGAAAGCAAATTTTTCATCTCGCAAGAGAAAACAACTGTCCTTTTCCTTTGTAGAAAGAAACATTTGAGGTCGTGCTTCAGGCTGTGTTTTGGCATTTGCATATTCAATCTCTGACAATCGCCTGGTCACCTGTGCTAGGGGATTCTTCCCACTCCGTACATGTTTCTTGATTTGTTGGAGATGGTTTTCAAAAGGAAAACCAGAAATATCATTCAGCGAGCAATTGAAGTGACGCACATCCTCATGAAGGTGAATCAGTCCATGTACATTGTAAACTGAAAAATACTTTCCGTACAGGTCAGCACAGCGCATGATAAAGTGCGACATGAGTTCATGGGCATACTGAAGGTATGAATTGCGAGTGCTCTCATCTGACTCTAACATAATTGACATAGCTACTGTCAAGGACAGGAAATGGTAGTATCTTTCGGGAGATAACACGTTCTTTAGCACAACTGGTCCTGTATACAACAAAAACTGCCGAAATTCTGTGGCCTTCCACCTGTCCAGGTCTTCTAAACCCCGGGGCTGCCGAGCAAATTCACTAGGCATCTTTCCTCGCAGTCTGTTTAGCTTTTGAGATATTTCTTGCCTTTGCCTTACAGATAAGTGGCAAAGTGTTGGGCCCCGAGTCAAGAATATTAGCATCCGTCGAACCACTCCCAAGTTGACCATATGCATATAGTCTAAGACAAAAGAGCTAACACAAGACAGTCCTGCAGCAGTGAATGGGCTGACACCAGTTTGATGGTTCTTGTAAGCTACTGCACTGAAAGCTTCATCTGTTCGCAAGGTGCATCCCTGCTCATTAAATACCACTCTTCTTGTGATGTAAGCACCTTTGGTGATGCACCTCTCACAACTGTGATAGGCATTATGACTTTTAATGCGCTTCAGATAAGCTCTTGCTGGTGCGTCGCAGATCAATGCTTTAACATGAACAGTGTAGGTCTTCTCTTCATGAATCAGCCCATTCTCTGTGAGATGTTTGCACTCCATCAAAAAGTCATCAAGATATTCCTCAAGAGGATATGGTTTGTTGTCCCCACAAAAGAGAGCAACCATAAATGGCTCAAAGTTGTGAAACTTCGCCAATATTGGCCAGAACTGGACTTTGCTGCTTTTAAAGAGTGGGACACCATCAATATTGATGCTGAGGTTTACTGAATCATGATCATGTGTGAAAGACGTTGTCTGACTTAGTAAACGACAAATCCCCTTTTCTAACCCATAATAAATGTATTGCCCACTACATTTCGGCTCAGATCCTACGGCTCGTGGTGTAGCAAGGAGTGTCCTTGCATCCTTCGGTAGCAGGTGTCCTTGCTTTCTTAATATTGCCAATAATTCATTTAAGGATCTTTGTGTGGTTTTGTTCTTTGTAGACCATTGTCTTAAGTTCTCTTCTAAATCGGGAAAATCCAATTCAGCATCATCATTTAGAACTTCTTTTTCTGAGTCAGAAGACACATACTCCACATCAGTGTCAAAGTCTGATTCATATGTTGTCAAACTGTCAGTTGCCAAATTAATACTTTCAAAACTGCTTGTAGTGTCTGCCTGGTTGTTATGTAATCCACAGGCTGATCTATCGGTCACTGATCTCTGACTTTCATGGTCATCATCAGTGTCAGAATGCAGTAACAGATCCATTTCTGCCTTCCTTTTTCGCCATGCTTTTAGATAAGCCATCTGTAATATAGTTTGATCCTGAGTCAGATTCTGAACTGTGCTTTCTTCAAATAAAATGTTTTGGTATGTCAACAGTTCTCAAAGCTCTAATTGTATGTATGAATAGAATTTCATAGTCATGCACTAGGCAAGCTTTATGTGATGTAGACCAGTGGTTTTCAATCCTGTTCCTCGGGACCCACTGCTCTGCACATTTTGCATGTCTCCCTTATCTGACACTCATTTGAGTTCATGGAGCTCTTTCCTAATGAGCTGATGATCTGAATCAGGTGTGTAAATTATGGAGACATGCAAAATGTGCAGAGCAGTGGGTCCCCAGGAACAAGTTTGAAAACCACTGATGTAGACGGACTATAAATTTAATTGATTTTACGTCATCACAAAAAATGTCATCAATCCTTTTTGGTTTAATGATGAAGAGAGGTACAGTATGTGCTCAAACCAAGCTAGTTCCTATTACATTCAATTTAGTTAAAGTTTATTTAGACAGTGCACACAATAATTGTTTTTTTTTTTTGTTTTTTTTTGCAATTTAAGTTGCAATTAGAAGTCATCTGATTATATTTGCTGACACCCATTTGGTGACACTTAATTGTCACATTCATGATATGCATTGTTTAACTTTCTCAGGCAGGGGTATCACACACAACATATATATAGGCAAAGGTAAAGGCTTTCTGCTTGAACAGAAACTTACCTTTTTAAGCCTTGTACTTCAACCTGAAAGAGATAAAGAAGAATATTCGTTACAAAACTATATAAAATTATCTTTACTGGATCAAATGAAAATATGTCGCTCTGAAATACAGATCCGATTCATTTCAAGATTACTTACACTGCTAAGTTAACGTTAAGTGTTTTATATTTTAACTGGCGCCAAACCCAATAAGTTAAGTTACTCTCCTGGTAAACACTTAAAGCGCCTTAAAATCTCTTGGTTAACATTACTTAACCAATAATATGCATAAAAAAAGTAATTGGGTTAATTTTCGGTCTTCTGTCTGACTATATGACACAATGATTGATTATCCAGACATTATTCATTATCATTATCCAGACCTAAGCGTTTATGTGATACTAACAAGGTATTACGTAATATTAACCATGGAAATTTTGAACTGCAAAATGTGCGTCCACGGTCGCAAAGTCTCATGAAAGGTTAACCCCAATTGGTTATGATCATATTTAGAGTAAAAATATTGTTCAAAACATGCTGAAACCAAGACATCGGGTCGAGATAATTGTGTTAATGTGATGGGCCTGGAATGCCCGCGCAAAATGCCGCCGTTTTTAAAAAGTATTTTCAGATATTGATCAGGCATCTGATGTCATCTAAACTTAACTGGAAAACATATCAAATTGATTGTTTTTACTTACCTGTTTGCTTTATTCGAATTGTGTTCAAATTGATGGCAGTGTCAGCGTTCTCGATCGTACTGCAGGAACTTTTTTCAGTTGACGTTACGTGTGACGTCACTGACGTGGCGATTCTGAATCAATTTCGATAAGAGATAAGAGTCCGACGAAATTAAATATTTGCCAATTCTGTGTATTTTCGGTTTTTTGTTGTTGTTTTTTTTTTTTTACTTTTGAAAGCTTAACATGTCCTCTGCAAATACAAATTGAGAACTTTGATCTCTTGTGATTGATGGAACGTTAAAGTTAACGCCCATTTTATGGGCATTAATTTATATCATTTTGGCTTTATAAGACTTCAAACAACCATTCTTAAAAAAAGTGAAAATAAACTAAAATCGTTCATGATCTTATTTGTTGCTGGAATGATGGAACTGACTGTATGAAAACACCTAAATTAAAATATTTGAAATTTTTGGGACAAGACATTTTGGTCCAAATATTATTCACAACATTGGCCTACATCTTGCAGCATAACACATCTGCTTGGTGGTTCATGCCTTCTGGCTACGCCAGCACCATGGGTCTTAATGACATAAATTGTTACACAATAATTAGGGTTGCACAATTTTGGGAATATTTAAGTGCACTCCATGGGAATTAATGAAGGGTACTGACATTTAGAACTAAAGCAAACATTATCACTGTGATTTAAAATTTTTACGATAATAATTTAGAAAGAGAAAGACCTTATTGCCAGGTATGTTTACACATATGAATATGTTTTGGTGACAGAAGCTTCCACACTACAAAGAGAATGACAGTGACAAGACACAGATAATAAAAATAATAAAAAATAAGTAAATAGGAAATTACAATATGTATAAAAAATATTTAAAGCATAAAAGAAAAAAATAAATAATATACAATATACAAAAAAATAAGATAGATGGTATCTGTGTGCACAGGAATGTTAAGTACATTGCAAGGAAATGTAAATAATGTGTGTTAAATAAATAAATGAATGTATAAATAGTGTTGTGTATTACACGTTTATTGTAAAGTTAACTGTTCATGCGATGGATTGACTGAGGGAAGAAACTGTTCCTGTGCTGGTCGTTTTGGTGCTCAGAGCTCTGTAGCGTCAACCTGACGGCAGCAGTTCAAAGAGGGAATGTGCTGGATGTGAGGGGTCCAGAGTGATTTTGCCAGCCCTTTTGCTCACTCTGGATAAGTACAGTTCTAGGAGAGTGGGGCAGTGATTCGCTCAGCAGTCCAGACTACCCTCTGTAGTCTCCTTAAGTCAGATTTGGTAGCAGATAGTTATAGAAGTGCAGAGGACAGATTCGGCGACTGCAGCGTAGAACTGTATCAGCAGCTCCTGTGGCAAGTTGAACTTCCTCAGATGACAAAGGAAGTATAGCCTCTGCTGGGCCTTTTTCACAATGGAGTCAATGTGAATGTCCCACTTCAGGCCCTGGGAGATGGTGGTGCACAGGAACCTGAATGACTCCACTGTCATTACAGTGCTGTCCATGATGGAGAGTGAGGGGAGTTTCTCCTGAAGTCCACGATCATCTCCACTATTTTGTGCGTGTTCAGCTCTAGGTTGTTGTGACTGCACCAGACAGCCAGTTTTTCGAACTCCTGTTGGTAAACAGACTTGTCACAGTCCTGAATGAGTGTGATGTCATCTGTCAACTTCGAGCTTGACAGAGTGGTCAGAATGTGCAGTCGTTGGTGTACAGCAGGGTTCCTCAAATCTTTCCCTGGAGGGCTAATCTGCTGCAGAGTTTAGATCCAACCCTGATCAAACTCACCTACCTGTGATTTTCAAATGATCTTGAAGACTCTGATTAGCATGCTCAGGTGTGTTTGATTAGGGTTAGAGCTAAACTCTGCAGGAGTGGGCCAGATTTGAGGATGCCTGGTGTACAGGGAGAATGGCAGTGGGGAGAGCACACATACGGGTGCTGGATGAGAATTATTAGAAGTTTATATTGCACATCCATGAGGGCCCCTAGTGAGACGTTCAGATATGGAACCATTTTTGTACATCCATAAGATGTCTAAAAGAGGGTCCCCGTCAGACGTTCAGATATTGAACCAGTTTTGCACGTCCAGAAGACGTCCAAGAGGGTCCCTACTGAGACGTTCAGATATTGAACCAGTTTTGCACGTCCAGAAGACGTCCAAGAGGGTCCCTACTGAGACGTTCAGATATTGAACCAGTTTTGCACGTCCAGAAGACGTCCAAGAGGGTCCCTACTGAGACGTTCAGATATTGAACCAGTTTTGCACGTCCAGAAGACGTCCAAGAGGGTCCCTACTGAGACGTTCAGATATTGAACCAGTTTTGCACGTCCAGAAGACGTCCAAGAGGGTCCCTACTGAGACGTTCAGATATTGAACCAGTTTTGCACGTCCAGAAGACGTCCAAGAGGGTCCCTACTGAGACGTTCAGATATTGAACCAGTTTTGCACGTCCAGAAGACGTCCAAGAGGGTCCCCGTCAGACGTTCAGATATTGAACCAGTTTTGCACGTCCAGAAGACGTCCAAGAGGGTCCCTACTGAGACGTTCAGATATTGAACCAGTTTTGCACGTCCAGAAGACGTCCAAGAGGGTCCCTACTGAGACGTTCAGATATTTAACCAGTTTTGCACGTCCAGAAGACGTCCAAGAGGGTCCCTACTGAGACGTTCAGATATTTAACCAGTTTTGCACGTCCAGAAGACGTCCAAGAGGGTCCCTACTGAGACGTTCAGATATTGAACCAGTTTTGCACGTCCAGAAGACGTTCAAGAGGGTCCCCGTCAGACGTTCAGATACTGAACCAGTTTTGCACGTCCAGTAGACTTCCAAAAGTGGTTCTGAACTGATGGACGTTATACAGACATGATCTGAACGTCTCTCTGACGTCACATGTTTGCTGGGTGGCAGCAAAATGTTAAATGAATTTCGTGCCTTAACTCTCTGGGGTCGGCTGTATCGCCGGCGAGACCAACTCGTTTTTTTTAAGATCAGTGCAAAAGACACTAAAAATACTCTGTTGATTTTGGTCACACAAATAAGTGTTATACATCAATCGAAACTGTTAAGTGTCTACTTTTTTTTGAGTACACTCACAATAACAACACAACTTTGTGCTTTTGGAGAAATAAGAAAATAAACAGGGTGTGCTCTCTGTCTTCTCCGTCTCCGCAAACTGTTTTGAGAAACGCGTCACTAAAATGAACTGTAACTCAGCGAATACTCAACACAGAGACATGGGAGTTTCTACTTCGAAATGAAGCAAGTCCTATGCTTCATTACAAGTTTTGTTTTATGTTCAAAATGTTCTTAAATTCATATTTGTAGAAGATGTTTACAGGTTCAAAATGTTCTTCTTCACTAAGCATTCGTGTGTATGATTGTTTCAATGTTTGGAGCCAAAAACTAAAGGATGAATCTGTGAGGGAAATTAATTAGACATGCTGATGCAATTTTAATGTAATTTATCATTCTTTCTTTTTTTACATTTATGTTTGTCAAATAAAAAATAGTTTTAGTTGAAAAGGATTGCTAACAAACTGTAAAGATAAGTGTGTCAGTCGTGTCAGTGTGAGAAGTGTGTGTTTTCTTCAGTAGAGCTCTGTATTGCTGGAAAGCACTCAGACTCAGAATAAAGTGAGATGATCTGCTGCTGATCCTGAATGGCTTGTTTAATGAGTGTTAACAGTCTGAGGCTCATCAATAATAATAGAGCTGCTGAAAATCCTCTAGGCTTTATTTGTTAATAGCTCCTGTTTTCACCTCATATTATGCAGATTTCCTTTAAACTGTCAGTTAAAGTTCATTTCATTCTTATCGCAGACTTAAACTATGCAGTTACTAGTATGATATCTAACACAAATGTCCTAACAGCATTTATTTTATCATTAGTCTGTGTTAGACTTTAAGTCTGTTGGCAAAAATGTGGGCAAAAAAAATATAATCAATATTTAACAAGGTTATCAGAAGTAGATTATCTATATGTCTAGAGGGTTTTTTCGACTTTAATTCTTTTAAATCGTCTAAAAAAACAACAACCTGGTCTCATAAAAATACGTACCTCTGCGCACTTTTTGTGCGACACCGTTTTACGTACCTTGCTGCACGTTTCGCCGCAGTTTCAAATAGAAATGTTTACTGATTGGCGCTAAAACACAGGTTCAATGTGTGAACCCAGGCACGTTTTTATTACGTAGATATTGGTACGTATTGCTGTTTTTTATTATATTGCTTCAGATACGTATTGCGGCGGTTCAGAATTCAAATATCCGGGGACTGTCGCTAAAGGTTAATGCTCTATCATGTTGGAAATATGCCCTACACCAAATACAACACTAAACTTACCCGATAGTGTTAACAAATGCAAAACTGATATAAAAATGTATTAGCTGATGCAACTGTTCCATTTGAACTTCCTTCTACGCAGATTTTAACTGCTTTGTCAAACCGTAGTTTCACGGGATTTGAGAACAACGCTTTGGGAACGCCCCTGCGTGACCGGCTCTGAATCTGCTGTGTAATCTGTCCAATGGAAGGGCGCAACGTCATAGGCGGGTGACGTCAGAGACCAGGAAGCATAAAAGCACGTGCGGCAAAGCCAGCGTCAGCCTCAAGTCATGAAGAACTGCGCTGGCAGGGATGCCGGAAGTATGGCAACGTGACGAAGCGTCTCGTTCCCTCAAGGAACCATGGTTACATGCGTAACCTGGAGACGTTCCTCTTTGGGAACTCGAGCTGCGTCACAACGCTTTGGGAACGAGATGCCTACGCTGCCAGACTTACAAGTCCCTGCCCTGTGTGTATGTCTCAACATAAACGACTAGGACGAGAGGACTGAAGAACCTGGGGTCGTACCGATGTCTAGGCCATAAAACCGGACAAAGGTAGAAGGGGTGGACCAACCCGCAGCGTTGCAGATGTCTGATATAGGGACACCTGCAGAGAAGGCCTTGGAGGCCGCCATACCTCTAGTGGAGTGTGCCTTAACCCCCAAAGGCGAGGGGAGGCCAGAAGACTCGTAACAGGCCGTGATTGTCTCGACAATCCACCGGCTGATAGTCTGCTTGGTAGCTGGGAGACCTCTCCTGGGCGGACCAATGCACACAAGCAGTTGGTCCGACCTTCTCCACAGGGCAGCTCTGTGGACGTATGTATCAAGTGCTCGCACAGGACACATACAATTAAGCTTCGTCTGGTCTGGGTCCCGAAAGGGAGGAGGGTGGAAGGCCTGCAGTACTATTGGCTGTGGTGCAGTAGTGGGGACCTTAGGGGTGTAGCCCGCTTGAGGGTACAGAAATGCTTTCGCCAGTCCGGGCGCAAAGTCGAGATAAGAAGGGGCCACTGATAGGGCCTGAAGGTCACCCACTCTCTTTAGAGAAGTGATCGCTAACAAGAACGTAGTCTTGAGGGTAAGATGACGATCTGAAATTTCCTCAATGGGCTCGAAAGGTGGTCTACACAGAGCCTCTAGCACCACCGGCAGGTCTCACGTGGGGATACGAGAACGCACTGGCGGCCTCATCCTCAGTGCACCGCGGAGGAAGCGTGTCACCAGGGGGTGTTTGCCCACTGTGTTTCCATCGAACGGTGAGTGGTAAGCCGATAATGCCGCCACATGCACCTTCAATGTGTGGGATACCCCTGCAGAGAGTCTAGCCTGCAGATACTCGAGAACTGTACCAACTGGGCAGTTAACAGGGTCTTGCTGGCGAACTCTGCACCATGAAGTGAAGAATTTCCACTTCAGGGCGTACACTTTCCTCGTAGAGGGAGCTCTGGATTGAAGAATGGTCTCTACTACCTCAGCTGGGAGACCAGAAGCTATGAGCTGTGCCCCCTCAGGGGCCACACCCACAGTTTCCACAACTCCGGGCGGGGGTGCAGAATGGCACCCCTGCTTGTGAGAGGAGATCCCTCCTGATAGGAATCTCCCATGGAGAGCCGTCTAGGAGGGAAATCAGGTCCGAGAACCATACTCGGCCCGGCCAGAACGGGGCTACTAACAGCAGGCGAACACCGTCTCGGCGCACTCTCGTCAGAACTCCCGGGAGCAGAGCAATCGGGGGAAAGGCGTACAGACGAAGCCTCGGCCATGCCTGTACCATAGCATCCAGTCCCAGGGGAGCTGGAGGAGCTAGAGAGAACCAGAGGGGACATTGCGCATTCACTCGAGTCGCGAAGAGGTCCACTTCTGCCTGATAAAACATTCTCCATATCTGCTTCACTACCTCGGGGTGAAGCATCCATTCCCCGGGCCTCGGCCCCTGTCTCGACAGTACGTCTGCTCCCACATTCAGATACCCAGGAATATACAGTGCTCTCAGTGAGAGGAACTTGTCCTGGGACCACAAGAGGATCTGGTGTGCCAGTTTGTACAATGGGCACGAACGCAGACCGCCCTGGTGGTTGATGTAAGAGACCACCGCTGTGTTGTCGGTGCGCACCAACACATGGTGACCTCTCAGGTCTGAGAGGAAATATTTCAGTGTTCGATAGACTGCCAGCATCTCCAGACAATTGATGTGCCATAGGAGATGGCGGCCACTCCACAGACCGTGGGCTGAGCGGCCACTCATGACTGCTCCCCAACCGGTGAGAGACGCATCCGTCGCTAACGGCAACTGGCGACACGGAGCTCCCAGCACCGGGCCCTGATTTAAGAACCAAGGTTTCCTCCACATGTCTAGGGCTCGCACACATCGTCAAGACACCCTAATCGTGCGAAGTGGGTTTCCCCTCGGGGAAAATGACGTCGCAACCTTAAAAATGGCATAATAGGTGCACTTTAAAGGGGATGGAAAAAGTTAAAACAAAAAAGTAAACATGCATAAAGTCTTCATAAGACAGAATGTTTCCACTCTCATAGAACATATCTATAACAAAACACAGTATATATTCCTTTCAAACCACCGATGCAAAAATAACGATTTATTCCTAGAAACAGGGCCTAAAATTAACACTCGCCAAGCACCAAATGCGAGTAAAAATCGTCGTTGGCGAGTATATGTAACAGTGTCAGTCATGGCGGGTAAAACATTTTCTGAAATATAACAATGCAATGTAGGCGGGAACAACGGCCAGTTTTAAAAAGGATTCGCCGTTTCTGACGTAAATGAATAAAATAATCTTTTCTGAAGACAAGATCCTCGTGAAGATAAACGACAACAGCGAATCAAATCATAGGATACAAACAGGCTGATGAGGTCAGAGCCGTGTGATGGCCCGCTTGTCCCTAGACACACTTCTAATAACTTTTACCTGAGAAGATATTGCTCATTTCGGAAGATTAACTTTTCCCTTCTTTATCCTTCATAACCCGAGAATGTGGCGACACATACCTGGGCTCACGGTGCAGTGAAGTTTGAAAGGTTGCTCGTTCGGCTGTACACAACATGATTGTAAAACATACTTGACTGTTTATTTAAGCAAAATTTTAATAGGTAATTTCTGAATTGTTTTGTTTCTGTGTTTGCTGACTAAAACATTTATCACAGCAGGCGACGAGCATGTGAGGGAAAATGTTAAGATCTGAGCAACTTTGTTTTGTATGTTCGTTCGTATGATTATCTTGATGTTTGAGTGATTATGTTGCTGGTAATGGTCTTTATTTTTAAAGGTTTTATAATTTGTCAGTTTCTGGACATACCAAAAAGATGTGTTTGTGATCCAGTTACTAGTTCATGCTATGAATCAAACTAAAACAATATGCAACAAATTTCAGTGATATCATTATCATTAGTGTCAGTCTTTATATTACTGATATGTTCTGTATCATTTTATGAGACGATCATATTATGCTTTAATAGAGCAGTTTTATAGTCTTTCAACAAATATTCGTATGGAAATAATCACTATCCACATACTTGTATAAAAAGTGAGCTGATCTGCTGCTGATCCTGAATGGCTTGTTTAATGAGTGTTTATAGTCTGAGGCTCATCAATATTATCAGCTGCTGAAAATCCTCTTTATTTCATGTCAATAGATCCTGTTTTCACCTCATTTATTATGCTGATGACTTCAGATCCGTAAATTGCCACATTAAGCTAATTTTATTGTTGTGAAAAGACTTTAGCAAACAACAGACATCAGCTATTGTGCCTCCCTTTAATAAGTATTATTGAAATTAACTCTCCTGAAAAAAACTGATAACTTATTTGAAATCCTTACTTTTCTGGAAATTTGTAATATAGGAATGACATGCTATACCTACTTGATCATTATTTGGATTTTTCAATGCATCTGAGTGCACTTGTATTAAATGTCCATACTCTATCCACAAATATTCCCTTACCCGGATTTCCTCAAATTCACTCATTCCTTCTTTCTGCCTGTTTCTAGCATTTTTAGATCAACTGTAGGTTGAGGCAGAATCTAAAACTGTTGATAAGGTCATTCTAGGAACAATACTTATCCCTTAATACCTAATTATTCTACTAAACCTTCAGTTATCCATCCAAATCTGTTACATTCCCGTCATCCATACTCCCAATATTTCTCTGGAACACGTATTGTGGGATGTGAGTTATCTTGAGCCATTAAGTTTGCCCAGTATACCGCAGTTAACTGGTGTCTTCTTAAATTGAGAGGCATCTCACCCAATTCTACTTGTAACACTGAAACGGGAGACGACCTGTACATATCCTTAATGCCTGTGCTTGAATTGTTTCTAATATTCCAAGATGTGTCTTTGCTGCAGAGCCATATACTGCACAGCCACAGTCCAGTATAGATCTGATTAACATTATGTAAATTGTTTTTAATGCCACACATCTAATTATATTCAACACTTTCTTGTATTTATCGTCCATCCATTTAATGTGTTATTTCCATTTAAGTCTACTGTCTAACCACATACCTAGAAATCTTATTTTAGACACCTGTTCTAGTTTTAGACATTCTGTTCTATTTCCACCCCTGAACCACTGAGCTCCATCATCAGCAAATAAAGATCTGCGAAACACTCTCATCTACTCTCTCAGACACATAATTTATCATTATTATAAAAAGTAATGGGCTAATGACACTTCCTTGAGGAGTACCATTCTCTGTCATTCCTTTAGATGATATGAAGTCTCCCACTCTCACCTTAATTGATCTTGCTTCCAAGAATTATTTAATCCAGTTATACAATCTCCCTCCTATTCCCATATTTTCCAGTTTCATTAGCAAACCCTCTCTCCATACCATATCATACGCCTTTTCAATGTCGAAAAATACTTCCCCCACAGTCTCTTTATTCATCAATGTTTTCCTTATGCCTGACTCCAGACATACTACTGGGTCCATATTCCCTCTCTCTCCCCTGAATCCACTCTGATTTGAAGATAATGTCTTTCCTTTTTCCAAATAATACATTGAGCTGTCTGTAATCATTTTTTCCATTACCTACATGGGAAGTAAGAGCTATTAGTCTATAGCTAGTTGAATTATTATGATCCTTTCCTGGTTACTTTATAGGAATTACTATTGCTTCTTTCCAACTTCTAGGTAGATCTCCATCCACCCATATTCTAATTTAAAAAATCTAACCCTACTCCCAATGCCCTTTCACTTAGATGTTTAATCATACTATAACTTACTCCATCTTGTCAAGGAGTAGATTATTTCAATCTTTTCAATTCAGACATTTCAAAGGGAACATCCAATAGCTTCCCTTATATGTTTTACTGTCGGGTTCCTTTTTAACATCTCTTCCCTTATTCTCTTCCTCTCTTACCGCTCTCCTCACCTCTTCCTGAGCTGCTTTGTACTCAGTTAAATTTCGAAAGTTATGTGTTCTCAATTTTTGCTCTACTACTCCAACATCAATATTTATTCAAATTTGGCAATTAGCAATCTATCAATAGTAGCTAGCAAGCTAGCAGCTAGCAACTAGAGAGATACCCGATTTGTTTATCAGCTTAGAGAACCACACTTTCCACGGCGCCATCTTGGCCTCACCTCAGAAAACTCCACTGAAGCGCTGTCTGATGACGTCATCACCGCGAGACGAAACCAGATGATCAAAAAACGCGCCAAATTCCGTTTAAAACTACAAAATATTATAAAACAACGTATCAAACAAAAATAATGTTAAAACAGTTACTGACGTAGACAGATAGGCAGTCAGTCAGGTGTGAGGTGAAATTTAGTTTATTAGGCTTTTAAAAGCTTTATCGAGAAACAGGCCTAATTATGGAAAGCCCCAAAAGTGATCATAATATTTCATGGCTTTTAGATGTAACTAAAATTATGAAATTATTCATCCATGACGCAAGAAAAATCAGCAGACAACAAAAGTGGATAATAAAATTTAATAGCCAACTTGAAGCAAATATAAAGTAAAAGACAGATCTCTCTCTTTATTGACTAACAAGATATAAAGCATCTCAAGTGAATAAAAGTGAAGATGGATCAGATGCAAACCTACATGACAGAATATCTTACACCTGCATTTTGTAAAATACACCCTAAGAAGAAGAATAGCTAATTGTTTTAAAAAAACAACAACAGTGAAGATGAAATTAAAAACAAATTAGCCTCTTTTTCAGCTTAATGAACAAGAACATTTTGAACCTGTAAAAACTTTTTACAAACATACATTCAAAGAACACTTAAAAACATAAAATGAAACTCATGATAAAGTATAATAATATAATTTATATCAAAAAGCAAAGTTGTGTACAAGAATAACACTTTAGATATTGTTCTTTGGGGAGGAACTCTCTCTTTGAGTTGATCTGAATCTCACAGAATCTGCTGGTCTTGAAGATGAACTTTATTCACTGTGACTAATTTAGATGATGTCTCTTATGACAGATTAATATGGAAGAGATGCGGTGTAGCATTGAAAGCAGTGGACCTGAAGATGAACTACTTAATTTGGTTGTTTATTTTATGTCTCCGTAGAGAAGATGATCGAGTGAAACTCTTCCCGCATGCAGTGCAGTGATACGGTTTCTCTCCAGTGTGAATCCTCTCATGTGTTTTCAGATGTGCTGTCTGACTGAATCTCTTGTCGCAGTGTGAACACTTGTAAGGTTTCTCTCCAGTGTGGATCCTCTGGTGCTGTTTCAAATCTGTAGCTGTAATAAAAGTCTTCTCACACTCAAAGCACATATGATCTCTCACACCGGTGTGTATCTTCTGATGAACATTTAAACTCTGCGGATGTGAAAAACTCTTTCCACACAAAGAACACGAATGTGGTTTCTCTTTTGAATGAACTTTCAGGTGTTTATTCAAGCTTGAAGCCCACAAAAATGTTTTTCCATAATGATCACATTCATGCAGTTTCTCTCCAGTGTGGATCTTCATGTGTCTCTTGAGACTCTGTTTGTATGTGAAACTCTTTCCACACTGAGTGCAGGTGAAACTTTTCTTGTCTCTTCTTTTCAGTAAAGAAACACTTTCAGTCTGTGAGCAAGTTTTTTCTCCAGTTTTGACATGCTGTGGTTTCTCCTTCATTAAGTCTGAAATTAAAGTTAAAATGGTAACAATATAAATAAATCATGTGAAGTGAAAGCAGACAACAGCTACACCAACTTCTTTTTTACACATTTTTACAAAATAAGGTACAATTATCTATATTAAAAAATACAGTTACATCCAATGTTTCTGTAGTAAGAACTATTCGATGCTTAATCAAATACACAATTATAATTAATTTGTTTACCTAAAATGTATTAAAGAATAAACAGTATTAAAGAATCCCATTACATGAAATTTACATCTTGTTATGTCACAATAGCTGATCGTGTCATTTGCTTAAGTCTGTTCACACCAATAAAATGAGCTTAATGCGGCAATTAACAGATCTGAAGTCATCAGCATAATGAATGAGGTGAAAACAGGATCTATTGACATGAAATAAAGAGGATTTTCAGCAGCTGATAATATTGATGAACCTCAGACTATAAACACTCATTAAACAAGCCATTCAGGATCAGCAGCAGATCATCTCACTTTATTTGTTTGCTGATAGAAACTGAT
The DNA here is from genome assembly GCA_036784905.1 of Acrossocheilus fasciatus. Taxonomy (NCBI): domain Eukaryota; kingdom Metazoa; phylum Chordata; class Actinopteri; order Cypriniformes; family Cyprinidae; genus Acrossocheilus; species Acrossocheilus fasciatus. The sequence goes on along the minus strand of CM071959.1, from coordinate 2,467,511 downwards.
TGTTTGAGTCACAATATTTACTGAAAGCCTATTAAAGTGCTCTATTGAAAAATTATTTCTCACGTGATACAGAAAAAAACACTTAAGACATGGACAACTATCTTCAGCTATCTTTATCGGACGTTGTGATTTGTCCACATGAATCTAAATGTACTTCATTTTTCTAATAACAACATTCATAACAACAAAATGGTTTCCGCTTCGTTTTGTATGTGAAGAGAAACAAGAAAAAAACCTTGGTTGGTGAGAAGTCATCTTTCTTCTATAAGACCAATCACCTGGTTATGCTCAAATGTGGGAAATTACAGATGTGGTAATTGCAATCATTGTGAGAATATGGTTAAGACAAATATATTTAATGATGTAACATCAGGACGCGAGTTTAAGGTAAATTCATTTATTAATTGCAATACTACTTTTGTTGTATATAGGTTGGAGTGCCCATCTAGTTGTTTTTATATAGGGATGACTAAAAGGAAATTAAAGTTGAGACTAGCAGAACATAAGAATGCTATACGAATCTGTAATCCTCAATATCCCATGGCCTTACATTACAGAGATAAAAATCATGGTAACCCCAGTACATTGAAAATAGCTGGTATAGAACATATTCCGAGGTCAATCAGAAGAGGAGATAGGATAAAACGTTTACAACAAAGAGAGTCTTTCTGGATTTATACTTTGAAAGCAACTCAATTTCCAGGTTTAAATGGAGAACGTCTCGGTTACGTACGTAACCCTCGTTCCCTGATGGAGGGAACGGAGACGTTATGTCGTGACGACATAGGGGATTTACTTGGGAGCCCCAATCATCTCTGACTTAAGAGAAAACGCCAATGAACATTGGCTAGTGGATTTTGCATACCTGCGCCACTCCCCGTGCACACGGGTATAAATAGGCGGCAGGTGCATCCACTCATTAGGTTTTACGCTGAGGAGCCGAGAACGAGTCCCTGGCAACCAGCGATGGTTCGAGATTGTGGCATGGGGACATAACGTCTCCGTTCCCTCCATCAGGGAACGAGGGTTACGTACGTAACCGAGACGTTCCCTATCTGTCGGTCACTACGAGTTATGTCGTGACGACATAGGGGTCTTTATGGAAAGCGCCACAACCTGAACCCCGTCACAACCTTGTGGCATGCAGATGCTGACAAGCGAGCGCGTGACAGACAAATGCCATGCGAAAGGTCGCAACCTTCCCATCGCCCCAGTGCAAATTCGCTAACCTTGGTGCCCGCAGGGACCACTGAGTACATCGCTGCTGGAGATAGCCAAGCCGCTGTTCCTTTTCCCACAGAAGTCGGAAGGGATTTCGACCTTCAATGAAAGATAGCTTCAAGTCTTTCCTATTTGTTGTTACAGCTTGGCAGTAACGACGGGGAAGCGAGCCTTCCAGAGAAGGGCGCTACGGAGGCCACATCCTGCCCGAAGGGAGGTAACATGTGGAGACACTGATATGGACTGACCCAGGCCTGGGGCAGTACTACATACGACTGGACCCTGGGGCAGATCCTACCTAGGGGTAGGGAGGAGAGCTGCCAGCAGGGCCTGACAGAGGACTCTGTCAAAGGGAAGACACGGGTTTACCGTGAGGGAAACCTTACCGTGGTAGAATACACATATGGGATTACCCAAAGGGAATCAAGCCATACGGACACCTAGCCCAGTACAGGGGCTGACCGGAGACCCGGGCAAGCTAACACAAGTACTGGGCCTGGCGTCAGACTGCTCCGCCCAGTCTGACTGCCGGGGGTGTTGGAGGAACTCCACCAGGGTTCGCCGTCTGGAGAACTGAACTGGAGGAGGAAAACGGCGCTCGTATCCCCGGGTGAGGGGGAATGGCGCAGCAAGCGTGACACCGGCCAGCTCTTCCCGCCACTTACCTGTTACCCAACACACGGGAAGAAACTGGCTCGACGCGGAGATTGTAAAATCTCGCGAAGGTGTTCGGTGTCGCCCAGCCCGCAGCTCTACAGATGTCTGCCAGAGAGGCGCCGTGCGCCAACGCATAGGAGGAGGCAACACTCCGCGTGGAGTGAGCCCTCACCCCTAGGGGGCACGGCTCACCTTGGGATTGGTACGCCAAGGCGATGGATGGCATCCACTATCCAGTGGGCCAACCTCTGCTTGGAGACAGCCTTCCCTTTCTGCTGACCTCCGTGGCAGACAAAGAGCTGCTCAGAGCTTCTAAAGCTCTGGGTGCGGTCCACATATATGCGCAATGCTCTTACGGGACACAGCAACGCCAAGGCTGGATCTGCCTCCTCCGAGGGCAGTGCTTGCAGGTTCACCACCTGATCGCGGAAGGGCGTGGTGGGAACCTTAGGCACGTATCCAGGCCGGGGTCTCAGGACAACGTGAGAGTAGACCGGCCCGAACACAAGGCACTCTTCGCTCACCGAAAATGCTTGGAGGTCCCCGACCCTCTTGATGGAAGTGAGCGCGGTCAGGAGCGCTGTCTTAGCAGACAGGAACTTAAGCTCAACTGAGTCCAGCGGCTCAAAGGGATCCCTCTGAAGCCCAGCCAAGACAATAGAGAGATCCCAGGGGGGCATCAGGGGTGGCCTAGGAGGGTTCAACCTCCTGGCACCCCTCAGGAACCTCACGACGAGATCGTGCTTTCCCAGGGACCGGCCACCCACTGCATCGTGATGGGCCGCAATAGCAGCCACATACACCTTCAAGGTGGAGGGTGACAGCCTACGCTCCAACCTTTCTTGCAGGAAAGAAAGCACTACTCCAATCGTGCATCTTCGGGGGTCTTCTCGGCGAGAAGAACGCCAGTTCGCGAACAGACTCCACTTCAGTGCATAGGCCTGCCTTGTTGAAGGAGCTCTAGCCTGAGTGATGGTCTCTACCACAGTCTGTGGGAGACCGCTTAAGTCTGCCGCGTCCCGTCCAGGAGCCACACGTGGAGGTTCCACAGATCTGGACGCGGGTGCCATATGGTGCCAAGCCCCTGAGAAAGGAGGTCCTTCCTCAGAGGGATGCGCCAGGGAAGAGCTGTCGCAAGGAGTATGAGTTCGGGAAACCAGGTCCGGGTGGGCCAGTATGGCGCGACCAGCAGGACCTGCTCCTCGTCTTCCCTGACCTTGCACAGTGTCTGTGCAAGCAGGCTCACAGGGGGAAACGCATACTTGCGCAGAGCCCGAGGCCAGCTGTGTGCCAGTGCGTCCGTGCCGAGGGGGCCCTCGGTCAGGGAGTAATACAGCTGGCAGTGGGAGGACTCGCGGGAAGCAAACAGGTCTACCTGAGCTTCCCCGAATCGACTCCAGATCAGCCGGACCGTCTCGGGATGGAGTCGCCATTCTCCGGGGAACGTGAGCTGTCGTGAGAGCGCGTCGGCCGCACGATTGAGCTCCCCCGGAATATGGACAGCACGCAGCGACTTGAGCCGCGTCTGACTCCAGAGGAGGAGATGGCGGGCGAGCTGTGACATGCAACGTGATCGTACACCTCCCAACCGGTTGATGTACGAGACAGTCGCAGTGTTGTCCGTACGGACCAACACGTGCTTGCCGAGCAGCAGTGGCCGGAACTGCCGCAAGGCCAGATGCACTGCCAACAGCTCTAGGCAGTTGATGTGCCAAAGCAGTCGAGGCCCTGTCCAGGGCCCCGAGGCTGCCTGCCCATTGCATGTAGCGCCCCAACCCGTACTGGAGGCATCCGTCGTGACAACGACATGCCGGGACAGTTGTTCTAGGGGCACCCCGGCCCGTAGAAAGGCAAGGTCCGTCCAGGGGCTGAAAGAGCGGCGACACTCCCTTGTGATGTTCACACGAAGTGTACCGCGACGCCATGCCCACCTCATGACTCGGGAGTGCAACCAGTGCTGAAGTGGTCTCATATGAAGCAATCCGAGCGGCGTGACTGTGGCTGTGGATGCCATATGCCCCAGGAGCCTCTGAAAAGGGTTTCAGTGGTACCACCGTCCTGCCTCTGAAGGAACTCAGGCAGTTCAGCACGGACTGGGCACGCTCGTTGGTGAGACGCGCCACCACACTCACCGAGTCTAACTCCATACTGAGAAAAGAGTTTCTCTGCACAACGGAGAGCTTGCTCTTTTCCTAGTTGACCTGAAGCCCCAACTGGCTTAGTGCTGAAGCACTGGGTCCCTGTGATCACACAACTGTTCTCGCACGCGGGCCATGCTCGAGATAGTTGAGGATCCTGATGCCCACTTCCCGTAGCGGGGCAAGGGCGCCCTCCGTGCCTTCGCGAAGACACGGGGGGGACAAGGACAGTCCGAAGGGGAGGACCCTGTACTGCCATGCCCGACCCTCGAACACAAACCGTAGGAACGGTCTGTGTCGCGGAAGGATCGAAACACGAAAGTAAGCGTCCTTCAGGTCGATCGCTGCAAACCAATCCTGGGGCTGGATGCATTTGACATGCGCCCGTTTGTCAGCATCTTGAACAGGAGCCTGTGCATGGCCCGGTTTAAGACTTGCTGGTCCAGGATTGGTCGAAGACCACCGCCTTTCCTGGGTACGATGAAGTAAGGGCTGTAAAACCCTTGCCTCATCTCGGCTGGAGGGACCGGCTCGATTGCATCCTATGCCAGGAGGACAGCAATCCCCTCGCGCAAGACAGGAGCGTTCCGAGCTACCACTGAAGTCTCGAGAACGCCGCTGGACTTGGGAGGTCGCCTGGCAAACTGAATCGCGTAGCCGAGTCGAATCATGCGCGTGAGCCAACGAGAAGGGCTGGGCAGCGTGAGCCACGCCTCCAGACACCGTGCAAGTGGCTCCAACGGCACGATCGACGTACCTGTGGTGGTGCAGCGAAGGGGAGTAGAGCGGTATGGTACAGAAGGCTGTGCGTTCTGAGGCATCCTCGCAAAACTCCCTGGGTCCCAGAGGGGACTGGCTAGAGGTGCGTGGGGAGGCACTGCGTCCCCTGAACCGCACTCTCTTGGCCGCTGGCAAGATGGGTCGTGGGCGAGAGTGAGGAGGCAACGCGTCACACACTGTCGGCCCGTGGACCTGAAAACCCAGAGGAAAGGGAAATGGCTCTTTCTTTTGACAAAGTGGGGGCCGCTGGCCCTTGAGCCAGCGGCGGAACAGAACCAGAGATTTTCCACCCGGCCCTCCTCCGGGGGAAGGAGCGGCGCTGTCCCTGCCGTCTCCTGAGAAAGAGCAGCTTCCCACATCACTGGGTTGCCCGTGTCAGGGCCGCTTTGTCGCCTATCTGGGCGATTAGGGGCCAACTGGGACACGGGGGGTGCCGCACTCCAGCGAGAGGCTCGACGCACCGGCATATGGGACGATTCAGCACGGGGCGGAGCAGCTCTGGAGGACGCGGGACGGCGCCCACGGCGAGAAGCAGACTGGGGCTTGCCCTGCGGCGGTGCATCACGCCGGGGCAAGCTACTTACCTGATTGACCTCGGTCTGCTTCTGTACTGCCGAGAACTGCTGGGCACAGTCCTCGACCGTGTCGCCGAACAGTCCAGCCTGGGAGATGAGAGTGGCGAACAGCGCACTGTCGACATCGCTCTTCTCCAGGCTGAGCCATAGATGGCCCTCTTGGACCCCAAGTGTGGACATCGCCTTCCCGAGGGACTGCGCTGTGACTTCCATCGCCCGTAGGGCATAGTCAGTCACCGAGCACAGTTCCTGCATCAACCTCGGGTTGGTACCACCCTCGTGCATTTTAATGCCTTGGCTGGTGTACTCGCAGGATAGCCATGGCATGCAGGGCAGAAGCAGCTTGGCCCGCAGCACTGTAAGCTTTGACCGCGGGCGGCCGTCAGCCTACAGGCTTTGGACGGGAGACGAGACGATTCCTCCAAGTGGTGGCGCTTTGCGGGCACAAGTGCACCGCAAACACACTCTCCACCTGGGAAATGTCAACGTACCCCCTAGCTGCTCCGCCGTCGAGGGTAGCGAGGATGGGGGAGGCAGACGAGCCGCTTCTGGCCGTAAAAAGGGGCCATCCACGACTTCGTCAGCTCCCCATGCACATCCGGGAAAAAAGGAACCGGGGCAGGGCGTGGTCGCGAGCCACAGCCCGTGCCGAGGAACCAATCATCTCGCTGCGAGGGCTCAGGACTAGGAGGTGTGCACGCCTCCAGCCCGACGCTCGCGGCGGCCCGGGAAAGCACGGCCGTCAACTCTGGATCCGATTCGGCGGCGGCCGCGACTCCCGAGGGAGGCAGCCCCGCCGAATCTTCATCCTCAGAGGACGATTGCCCATCCCCCGATGCTGCGATCGACATCTGATCCTCTATCGGCGCACCGAATGAAACGCTGGGCACGCCGTGAGACGGCACAGCAGAATCACCGGGGAGCCGCACAGAACAGCTGCTGCGGGAGGAGTGAGAGGTCCGTGGGGACTGGCCCGGCGGAAAGTCTCTCACTGTAACCCTCGGATCGCCCAGAGTACTAGCCGATGGTTCTCTGCTCGTGGCAGAGAAACCAGCGCGGGTAGTAACAGAGGGAGCCCCTCCCATCCCCGTGAGGAGAGAGAGGCGCGATCGCAGCGCTGCCATGGTTACACGCTCAGAGCGAACGCATAAACCATCCACGAACGCAGCTTCAGCGCGCTGGATGCCCAGACACTGAAGATAACGATCGTGGCCGTGGACTGAGGATAGGAAACGACCGCAACCAAGAGGACACGGCCGGAACGGCGTCTTTAAAAAGACGCGAACCGACCATAATTTGCTCTTTTAGGAAATCTGCTCTTTTAGTTGAAGTGCCCAGGGGAATCGCTGCAGACAGGGACACCGCTGTTCGCACCATAACGCCAACCAGAACAGCTTCCAGACAGATGATGAATGGCTCTTTGTGGAGATCAACACGTTCATCCACTCGGCTCCGAAGCAAAAATCTAATGAGTGGATGCACCTGCCGCCTATTTATACCCGTGTGCACGGGGAGTGGCGCAGGTATGCAAAATCCACTAGCCAATGTTCATTGGCGTTTTCTCTTAAGTCAGAGATGATTGGGGCTCCCAAGTAAATCCCCTATGTCGTCACGACATAACTCGTAGTGACCGACAGATAGGGAACTGGATTTTTCTCCTTTTTTGTAATTTTTTTTTTCCAATTTTTGACTCATTTGAGACTTATATGTGTATTGTTTTTTCTTGACTTTAATATTAGTTACAGTGTTTTGTTTTGAATTTATTGATTATTATTTTGATAAGTAACTCTCTCATTGTTGCTTTGATACCCGCTTGGGAAACATGTGATGTGTCATGTGATGAATTGATTGTTTAAATGAACTCTGAGTGTGTTTGTAAATTGACACCCTGACAAAGGCGAGTTAGCGGCAGCGCGTCGGTGCACATAGATGTTGTTTTTTTAAATTCTAAGGCCATGTGAATAAAGGCTTTTTAATTTTTTCACACTATTCGAGTGCCTTGGATTTATGAGTTTTTTGACGATACGAAAGAATACCGCATCCAAAGAGCACCAATTAATGGACTTAATGGACACCCCAGCAGCAGTTTTTTGGATAATTTTGAATATAAGAAAAAAACCTTCTTTAGATAGCTATAAATGTTAGCAGGCACACAAATAGCACTGAGACCGATAAAAACTATTCAGAAATGATGCAGTAAAAATGTTGATTAAACAAAATAAGAAAGGTGTATTTTACAATCAGGCCTCCGTGAAACAGTGTGAACCGCTCACCTCAGAACTTCACACTGAAGCAAATGATGATCAAAAACACACCAAACTCTGTTTAAAACTACAAAATACTATAAAACAACGTATCAAACAAAAACAATGTTAAAATAGTTACTGACGTAGACAGACAGACAGACAGTCAGGTGTGAGGTGAAATTAGCTTATTAGGCTTTTAAAAGCTTTATCGAGAAATGTAATTATGGAAAGCCCCAAAAGCAATCATAATATTTCATGCCTTTTAGATGTAACTAAATTTATTAAATTATTCAATCATGACACAAGAAAAATCAGCAGAATATCTTACATCTGCATTTTGTAAAACACACCCTAAGAGGAAGAATATCTATGTTTTAAAAACAACAGTGAAGATGAAATTAAAAATAAATCAGCCTCTTTTTCAGTTTAGTGAACAAGAACATTTTGAACCTGTAAACCTTATTCAAATATGCATTCAAAGAACATTTTAAACATGAAATGAATCTTGTAATAAAGCATAATAATATAATTTATACCATAAAGCAAAGTTTTGTACAAGAATAACACTTTAGATATTGTTCTTTGGGGAGGAACTCCATTTTTGAGTTGATCTGAATCTCACAGAAACTGCTGGTCTTGAAGATGAACTTTATTCACTGTGACTAATTTAGATGATGTTTCTTATGACAGATTAATATGGAAGAGATGCGGTGTAGCATTGAAAGCAGTAGATCTGAAGATAAACTACTTCTTGTGATTGTTTATTTTATGTCTCCGTAGATTAGATGAATGAGTGAAACTCTTCCCGCATGCAGTGCAGTGATACGGTTTCTCTCCAGTGTGGATCCTCTGGTGCTGTTTCAAATGTGAAGCTGTAATAAAAGTATTCTCACACTCAAAGCACATATAATCTCTCACACCAGTGTGTATCTTCTGATGTCTTTTTAAATTCTGCAGACGTGAAAAACTCTTTCCACAGAAAGAACATGAATGTGGTTTCTCCTTTGTATGGACTTTCAGGTGTTTATTAAGGACTGAAGCCCATGGAAATGTTTTTCCACATTGATCACATTCATGCAGTTTCTCTCCAGTGTGGATGATCATGTGACATAACAAGACTCCCTCAGTTGTGAGCAGTGAAGAGCGTAACGAGTCACACGACGACGACTCCTCCGGATAGCGATCAGTGAGGGTCACCTGTGTGCAGAATGATGGCCGAAGGAGGTGAATCCCTGGAACTTTTCCCCCCGTCGAAAAACACGAAGTCTGCTGTATGCGAATTTTTCGGGTAACGTAGACCAATCACAACGATGTTCCGTACAGATGACGTTTTGGCGCCGATCGCTAAATAAATACTTCCAGGTCGTACACAAACGATATATCTGTGTCGTCTTCATTTCTCCCTCTTTCACCCTCAATCAAGACAGAGACCCATTCGCCATTTGTTTCAGTGTTGAAATACATACTATTTAGCTTGCTACCGAGGCAGATAACATGGCTAATCAACTAGCTAACGCCAACTAGTTTCCTCCCTCACTTTACTTCACAGAGCGGGGACTAAAGTACTACGTTTCTGCGATTTAGTACACTAATTAAATTTAGCTGGTCTCGCCTCCTGCCATCGTTTACATCTGTTCAAAATCACGTCATTTAAAAAAGAAACAAACTGCTGGCTCAGGTGTCTTTGCCACTGTTTGAGTATAGAGCTTGGCAAACTACGTCACGCCCCGTCGGATTCCGCCATTTTTTAGGTCACGCTCAGGAGCACACAGCTTGAACAAATACAAATCACCACAGAAAAAGCCGACCGTTTTACATTCATATTTTTTGAAAAACATCTTACATACGCTTAAGAATAAAACAGACTAATATGTAGATCTCTTTAAATAATAAAAAAAATGCTCTGTTGTTTGTCTGAGAGGCTGCAAATATGCAATACTATCAGTCTCCTTCACTACAGTGGTACTGATATATGCTAACTGCTAAAACACTTACAATTGACCATGGTTTTACTATAGTAAACGTGCAGCGACCGTGTTTTTGGTGTATGTATTACCATTCTTATAACCACAATCTTATTAAATACCATGGATAAACTATGGTTAGAGTAGCAAAACCATGTCTAATTTTGTAAGGGGAGAATACACAACAGCTAGATCTCAAACAGTGGATCATTTTATATCATCATATTGCCTGGTAAAACTGCTCAGTGTTAAGAGTTAAGCCATTATAGAGGTAACAGAACTTACTTTGCTTACTTTGCTTACTTTGCTTTGAAACGATGTGTATTGTGGATGCTATGCAAATAAATACATTGACTTGACTGAACCAAGTTGAAGATTCCTACTAGAGATGCCAAACAACGATGCGAGTGATCAAATAAATGAAGGAAACTTAATCCATACAAAATGTCGCCTGGTATTAACGAGCTGCCGCAAATAACATTTCCATATATGATTTCCTTAGTGGTGTGAGGATTTACAGTTTAATGCAAATCACTGTATCTATAATATATTAAATCTACAGAGATGAATTATAAAGCCACATTTTATTTTAGATATTTACCATACCGATTTTCAGTTTAATTTTCATCTGAGTTCCGTAGTGAATGTAGACATATTTAATGTATGATCTAACTTAGATCGCGTTGTAATGATCAATTACCACAGCCTTTATCATCAATGTCTGCAGGTAAAACCTCTGTTTTTTCGGCTTTCTAACGCAGAGAAAGCACGTTTTTCACACCGGCTGTGCAAAGGGATATGACAATTGATGATACAGTAAGCCTTAACACTGCAACGCGATCTTAAGTAGAATAATATAAACATTAAATAATATAAAACGTCTACATTCACTACCACTCAGTCTCCGCTGTAGCTCCCGTGACCTAAATTCCCAGAATGCATTGCCGCTGTGACGACACATTCCCAGACTCTATTATACGGAGAGAGACCGTGCGTGTGTGTGTGTGTGTGTGTGTGTGTGTGTGCGCGTTTTTGTGAAAAGTCAGGACATAGATGTGTATAATGTCAAGGGTATGACAGGTATTACAAGGTGAAGGTGACATCTCAGGACATTGACCCATGTCCCCACTTTTCAAAACGCTTATAAATCACACAGAATTAGTTTTTTGGGGGAAAAGTTGAAATGCACAGTCTCCTGTAAGGGGTAGGTTTAGGTGTAGGGTAGGTGTAGGGCAATAGCACATACAGTAAGGACAGTATAAAAACCATTACGCCTATGGGATGTCCCCACTTTTCACAAAAACGAACGTGTGTGTGTGTGTGTGTGTGTGTGTGTGTGACACACTCATGCGCTCTCCTTATGTGTATGTGCACACATCTTTGTACCTCACCGCTCATAACTTGGACTGAAAGATGAATGTGTAGAAAGTGAGTATATCTCCAAAAACCTTGTTGAGCTGCAGGTTTAATTTTTTGCAGAAATTGTTTTGATTTATGTTTTTGATTATTGAGCTGTAGGTTTAGGTTAAGTGACTGCATTTTTATTTTATTTTTTTCCATTTAGAAGGATTTTTTTTTTTTTTACAGAAAATAATTTATTTATGTTCTGATTATTGTTGAGCTGCAGGTTTAGGCTCACTTAAGTGACTGCACGCAATTTAATTAACAAGAATTCAATTATTTATATTAATTATTTAGCCTGACATGTTTACCGTTTCAAAATGTTCTATGTTTTTTACCCAGACATTTAAAAAAAACATATTTTAGAGCTGTAATCGCAATACCGTGATACCGTGAAACCGTGATATTTTTATCTAAGGTTATCATACCGTCAGAATCTCATACCGGCCCATGCCTAGGTTAAAACCTTGGCTATCAACGTCAGACGGTAGAATATTTCTTTCCCTTTCTGCAAATTTTCCCCCCAGTTCATTAACGGAGTTAATAAAATAATTGTTAAAAATAGTAGCAATAGAATAATCATCTAGAATTAAACTTCCCTGAACTCTTATCTTGAGATCTCCTGGAGAATTTGCCTCCTTCTGTAGAAGGTTGTTAACATTTTTCCAAATCAATTTACTGTTTCCTTTTGCCTCATTCAATTGGTGAAGATAATAACTTGATTTAGCTACTCTCAGCTCTCGAATAACTTTATTCCGCAGTCCTTTGTAACAAAGCCTGTCGATGTCCCTTCCTGACTTAGTAGCCGTCTTTAATGCAAAGTCCCTGTCCTTCATCAGCTTCCATAAATTATCGATGAAACAAGGTAGATTATTTTTATACTTATTTTTTTTCTGAACTTTTCTAGTAAATTTGTCCCTGACAAAATGAATCCTGTTGATGAGTGTGTTACAGCCATACTCTACATCCTGAGAAGATAATATATCGTCCCACTTTAAACTCTGCTAGCTTTCCTTTAGGTATACAGCAGAAAGCATTACTAGAAGTTGTCACATTGTTGTTAAACCTGTTTTTAGTCAGTTTCCGAGCAGCCAAGGTTAAATTATGGTCAGATAACCCAGTGATCAAATTGTAACTCTTGGTTATTCTTTCAGGTTTATTTGTGAATATTAGATCTAGCTGTGTCTTAGAGGATTTAGCTATTCTTGTGGGTCCTTTAATTATCTGATTTTAAAGATATTTATCTGCAATAGTTTTCAGTTTTTTTCTATTTAATTTATACTCCCAGTTCAAGTTAAAATCACCCATAAAAATAATGTCTTTGTTAATATTACATTCTTTTAAAATGTCTTTAAGTTGTTTAAAAAATATATCATATATTAAACACAAGACATTCACACTTAATATCATTTCTCACGTATATTAACACTCCCCCTCCCCTTCCCTATGATCTATCACGTCTAAAACATTGATATCCAGGCATCATAAACACACTTGGAGAAGATAATTGATTCAACCATGTTTCAGATAAGCAAAGGAAGTGCAAATTTGAATTAGATAGTAAATGAGACAATTGTTCGTTCTTTGATGCAGTACTCCTGATATTCAAATGTCCTCTCGGTTTCACATTCGGGTCCCACAAAACTTTCGCGTAATTTACAGTCTGTAAAAATTCTACATGCAGTCTGCTTTCTTACCGCAGGATTTCGACACGTGGATACATTAATGTGATTTTCCTAAAAGAAGAGGGTAGTATTAATAGATTGTTTACGTAATAAGTATAGTGACACATATGAAATACCGGTAGTACCTTTATAATTCATACGTTTACAAAAATCCAATTAATAACTTTCCAAAAAAAAAAGGAATTGAACAATGAAGGTGAAAAGTTGTGTGTGGTAGATGGACTGTAAAAAATAGTGTGGTAACAAAAACAAAAGCTTTATACAACTTATATAAATGTTAACATTCTCCTATACAAAATATGTAAAATGGTAAATGGACTGCATTTAGGCTATATAGCGCTATCAACAGACCCATGGCCACCAAAGCGCTTTAAACATCATCATAAACACATTAAACATCAGGCATTTACACGTGCATAGGGAAAAGTACTACTTCAACAAAAAAAACATAGCCAACTATAGCTAGCAAACTCTGGTGTGCATAGACAACCTAGCATTTTAGACTATTCTCTGCCAAGACTGTTCTGAGATCTCGTTAACTGGGTACAATCTTCACACATCCAAGTGAAAAAAAAAAAACGTATTTACAATATTAAATCATACCACTCAAAGAACGATTTAATTGGAAAATCTATTGTAGCAACCTAACGTTAACTGTTAGCTCTAGAATTGAGGCAAACCAGAGTTCACTAATACCTTTAAAAAACACGACACAGTACCTTGAAAACAAGACATTTTTTTTTTACTAGCTAGTTTGTGCATTTGAATTCTGACATGACCTATAAATCATCGACAGTTTATTATTTTTTCTAACCGCTGACATCTGCATGGCGCATCAAATTTGAAAAGTGAATGACGATACGGAAATGACGTCTGCTGTCCAACCACTGGTGTCCTGCCACTGGTGTCTAGCAAGAAGTGAGTCTGAGGGGCTGCAGCTGGATGCCTCTCGAACCGGGGCGGAACTCCGCTGTGCGCGCGATACAGAGAGCGCGACCATGTAACGTAGAGACAGAAATGATTTGCCGATTTCCATTGGGAAGCTTCTTAAAAATAAATTTTCCCTGAAGCAAACCCGGCGGCTTCATAGCTGCATCCATCTTAGCACGTCACGTTTGATGTGGTAATTTCCCAGTAGACATACACACAGGTTCGAAGACTCGTTCTCGCCCCCTACAGCGCAGTTCGGCTAGGTATACATCTGCGCTAAAATATCAAGGTGAAAGTCATCATAGCTTGCGTAGTATAGACCCAGCTCCCAACCCAACTTTGAGAATAGATTAATGGCGATATTTTTTTTATCGCCCGATAAGAGTCTCACGTTAACGCAGCACTTTAACGCCGATAACGGCCCACCACTAATATATATATATATATATATTTATTTTTCAGACATCAGTTTCTTGTCACATTTAAATTGGTTGTCATAGTAACGACACTAATTTGTGGAAATTCAGGGCATTGCGAGTTCCTCAAATCTGAACGCATTAGGCCCATTTGTAAATTGACAGTAAAGATAAAACATGTTGCACAGTTTGTTATCTGTGACACCATTATAGCCACTGGATGCCTGCATAGCTCTATATTAAAATCCCTAGTTGCTAAGAAATTGTCATCAGACATAAATTAATTTTATTACATTTGGATTTGGATACATGTTTAGATATTATCAATGGCTACTTTATGATTTTATCTGTTTTTTGTTTTTTTTTTGTTCAATTGTTTTGTTGTTGTGTCAGTTATTGCATTATTATTTCAGTCAAACCTATTAAACCTTTTTATACCCAAAACTACATTTTTTTTTTTTTTTATTAATGCAATACAACACAGATCTGACATTTCAATAATACTTTTCCATAATACACAAAGTATAAAAAATATACAATGTCAACTGAAATCAAGTACTAAAGATTACATGAGAAAAAGTAGGAAAAAAGAAGAAAAGAACAAAAACATAATAACTTGAGGGTAAGACATTTAAGTATCAATTACAGTATATAAATTAAAGTCATTGCAGAATGAAATAGTTCGTCTTGCTTTCTTATTTTCTGACAGTGAAATGGTATTTAGATCATTTTTGAATTCTTTCAAAAAAAACAATAAAATGTGGTTTGTTGTTAGTGAATTTACATTTATGAATATAACATTTACAAAGAAAAAATAAATAAATTTATAATAAAACAAGCATTGCTTTTAGTAGAGTCAGCCGCATAATGTCCTAACATAATTCCTTTAAATGTAATGGATACATCTTGCTGGATATTTTCTTTAATAAATGAACCAATATTTTTCCAGAGTTGTTCAGTATAATGACAAGTCCAAAATAAATGAAAAACAGTTTCGGTATGGAATTGACAAAATGAACATTTAGTATCAATGTTAGCCTTATATTTCTCCATAAAATGTTTAACAGATACCCAAAACTACATAGGCCTATAAAAGCCTGATCAGTGACGTAAAAGTAAGTCAGAATGCAGCTACTTGTTCTTTTATTACTCATTGACGCATGAACTTCCCCTTTAAATAACGTGGCGCTCTGCCCTCTATATGTATGACGCTGCTCCCTTTAAGAGCTGTTGGAAGCGAATACATTTTTTTTTTTTTTGGAAGCGAATTAATTGATTTAGCATTTCGACACTTCCGTCAGGATGCGTTAAATTTGACAAAGCGGTCTAATAAAGTATGTATTGATCTTAATTGTATTGATTTTAATTGGCTGTAAAAGTTTTGTATGTAAATATTGCATGACACACTGAACCTTTAACAATGCATTGGTGCAAAAACGCACACCTTTTAGACCAGTTTCACACGAAACTTGATTTCTAGACTGCCTCAAATACTGCCTAAACAAAATACTGATTTTGTGCACTTTTTATGTAGCCTACCGATATTTTAAATTGGCCTTTGAACTTGCAAGGCAAAAAAAAAAAGCCTTACCTTGCCAAAACACTGACAGAACCCATTGGCCGTTTCTCAAACGGAAGGCTGCATCCTCCGGAGGTCGCATTTGTAGGCTGCATACGTCATCAAGCCTGGTTTATTTCAGTTAACTGAGCATTACATTTGCGAGTCAAAAGCATATTACAACAATTTACACTTAACTAAGAAAAATGATCAAATTTCTAACTGTTAGTATTTTAAAATAAGATCTTTTTTATGACATATGCAGCCTACAAATGCGACCTCCGTAGGATGCAGCCTTCCGTTTGAGAAACGGCCATTGATCTAATGGCTTTGTTGAGCTCTCCAAATCCAAATGCAAATTTTGCATGCAACAATCAGAGGCAGCATGGACAGCGCTCTGATCCAATGGCATACAGGCACCGTCAGAATGACAGTCCTCTAGCCCAATGATGTTGGGGGATCCAGTGGGGGCGGCAATCATATTTCAGGGTGTCCGCGTGCCACTCTTGATCACAACCTGTTAAAATGTAGCTGCAGTACGTGCGCTCATTGGTGCCCCCTCCAGCTGTTGGCATTCTAGGCAACCGGCTAGCTTGCCTATGCCAAGAAACTGTACTGCATGCTGTTGTCTGACAACCAGGGCCATTTTAACCATTGGGCTAGGTGGGGCTTCAGCCCTGGTGCCCGAGCAAGGAGGGGGTCTGTAATTGGCTGTGGGGTAGATTGACTGGAGCGCTGATCGCCAAAGCCACCACGACCACCACTTATTAGTGCTGCTATTTAGTTGAGCTTTTCCGTAAATTCCATGCATTACCATTTGAGATTGAAGCGTAAAGTCTGAATTTGGTTTACCAATCAAATGCATTTATTCTATATTTGACTTTTTTGAACGATATGTGCACATATCTATCAGGTGATCGCTGCCCAGTATTTCTCCATTCACCTCCACTCTTCACTGCTTTCTGGAGTAATATGAAAATGGTCGCGCCAAGAACAATATTCGATAAGTAAAAATATCAGCAATTCTGAGAGAGTGGGGCTCAAAAAATGAAAAACTCCAAATACGAAGAACAGAAAAAAAAACAAGTTAGTCAGTAAAATCCCCAGCTATTGGGTTATTTTACTAAAGCTAATGATGGAGTGGAAGTTGTTGGAACAGCGAGTGGACCGCGCACAGCAGTCCACTTTTTATTCTGTGCAGAGCAGAAAAAAAAACAAAAAAACAATCAGCATCATCGTCATCGTCCACACAGATTTTAGGTTAGTTTGATTATTAACTGGATGTACAGTTTTGTGTTTGAACAAACTCTATATAGGCTATTCATTTAAGGTTTGGGAGATAATCAATCTTTTTGAGCGTCAAGATGTAGGCTAAACTTATCATTTAAACGCGTTTTAAGCAGGTATTAAAGCAAATGGTTTAAACTGTTAATGAACATTAAGCAGTGGGCTAGAATTTATTCTGGTAAATGCGTGCATTAAGACGGTTTCAGTCTTATTTCGCGCGGCGCGCATCTGCTCGTATTGCGACTGAAACTTTTCGCTCCTTGTTGTGCTTAAACGTTCAAATACACCGCTGTGTGTCAAAAATTCTCGTCTTTGCGAGGATCCTCGTAAACACAGTTATTTATTTCTTAAATGAACGTTAATATTTAAAGATAAAGCATGTGTAGTGTTATATCTGAGATCTTAAAAGGATAGTTCACCCAAAAATGAAGATACTGTCATACTTAAATTCAAGTTGTTCTAAACCTCTATGAATTTCTTTGTTTTCCTCAACAAAAAGGAAGATACTTTGAAGAATGATCGCAACCGGTTTCTGGTGCCCATTGACTCCAATAGAGTATTTTTTTTTCATACTATGGAAGTCATGGGGGCCCAGCAACTGTCTGATTACCAATATTGTTCCAAATATATTATTTTGCATTCAACAGCAGAAGGAAACTCATACAGGTTTAGAACAACAACATAATATAACTATTCCTCTAAAGCAGCCTAATATAGCTGCTGTTGCCATTTGTGCCAATAATGTAAATCAAACATCAGAAGAAAAACCTCTCACTGTCCTTGACTGAATCACTTTTGTAAAATAAATAAGAATGAATGTATATTGAATACAGTGGACACCATTCAGTCTATTTGTACATTTTTTTTATACATCCTAATATTATTCAGTGCTTTAAGTATTTCAAGTAGGTCGATTTCTTATGATCTTTGTTCTGTTGTAGCCTAATTTGTGACTGTTTACTTGTCTTCAGTAAGCTTATGTTTACTTAGACTAGTATTATCATTTGTGATTTTGAAATTGATAACAAAAATTATCAAATTTCAGTGCATCAAGAATATATGTGACCCTGGACCACAAAACCAGCCTTAAGTGTCAATTTTTCGAAATTGAGATTTATACATCATCTGAAATTGATGTATGGTTTGTTAGGATTGGACAATATTTGGCCGAGATACAACTATTTGAAAATCTGGAATCTGAGGGTGCAAATCAAAATAGAAATCAAAATATTGAGAAAATCGCCTTTAAAGTTGTCCAAATGAAGTTCTTAGCAATGCATATTACTAATCAAAAATGAAGTTTTTATACATTTACGGTAAGAAATTTACAAAATATCTTCATGGAACATGATCTGTACTTAATATCCTAATGATTTTTGGCATAAATTTTTTTTTTTTTTATAATTTTGACCCATACAATGTATTTTTGGCTATTGCTACAAATATACCAACTTAAGCGACTTAAGACTGGTTTTGTGGTCTAAGGGTCACATATACTGTAGTTAAAGCTTTAAATAGGATTTTTATCCCATATCTATCTATCTATCTATCTATCTATATATATATATATATATATCATTAATATATATCATTATTGTGATGGGGGGCCCTGCAGTAAGTCATAGCCCCGGGGCCCAGTGTAGAGTATGTGGCACAGAGAGGCAAACAACTGTAATAATAAATAAATAATAAATAAATGGATTTTCAGAAGAAGTGAGCTGCCCTGTCCTGCGAAAAAAGGTTTGAGTAAGTAAATTGCCCAGTGCAAAGAAAGAGAAGTAATAGGAACCTGGTATTTCTATGTTCTCTCTCTTTTTTTTTTTTTGCATGTGTCTAATAGACATGAACAAGTTCTTTGAAAAACATCTATGACCTATGAAACATGGCTACTCTTCATGGGTGCACTTTTTAGCGTGACATGAAATATACCAATAAGTTCACTGTATTTTATTTTGATAAAGTACCAACTGTGCTGTCAAGTTAGCAATGCTGGAACTTGTGTGTGTGTGTGTGTGTGTGTGTGCGCGCGCGCGCGCTCCGGCGCGATCACTTCAACTGTTTCCTTATACCAGCAGAATCAACTTTAAACACTTATTGTCTTATTAATAATCACTGTATAAAGGTCTGCTTTGATTTGTGTACACTCAATTGTGAACAAAACAGATTTTATATATAGCATGTGATAATATTTAGTATTTTCACATCTAGATGGAAAAAAAAAATGTAATTTGCACTACTGTCGGTTCAAAGTAAATGAAAAGAAACTGAGCATACTAGATTTTTTTTTCTTCCCCTGTTGTACTAAAATAGTATCGAACCGTGACCCCCGAACCGAGGTACATACCGAACCGTGACACCTGTGTACCGTGCCACCCCTAATGTATAACCATGGTGACATTCTCAGTTACAATGATTTCTGCCTGAAACATGGATTTGTATGTCATCCTAAAGAGTTTTATACAGCTATAAATGCCATTCCTAAAAGTATAATATTATTGATCAAAGGAACTCTTTCTCATTATTCTGTGACATTTTCTCCTCCGTCTCTGAAATTGGATACTTTGTCTATTAGAGATAAAAAAATGTACCAACATATTTATAGGAAATATTTTCATTAATAGACTTTCTCCAAATCAACTCACCATAATCACCATATATTTTTTTTTAAAGATTTTGACTCAAAGGAGTTAAAAGAAATTAGAATGAGCTACCTCTCTTTTCCAATCTTCCCAAAAGTAAATTAACTTCATTTTAAAATAATGAATGATATATATCCATCGAAAGAATTCCTTAGATCAAAATTTGATATTGAGGAAAACTCTTGTCAATTCTGTGAAAGTGACATTGAAACCACTGAGCATATTTTCTTCAACTGTTCTGGTCTCATTTGAATAACAGAATGTCCTTCATCAATATCCATATTAACCCTCTTAACTATAAACAAATTAAGTTTGGAGTATTTAAAAAAGATTGTATGCAATACTACTCAATTAACAACCTTATTTGTTGTGGTAAATTCTTCATTCATAAGTGTAGATTTTTGAAATGCACCCCTTCTTTCTCTCATTTCATAAATGACCTTCAAATTATTGCTTCTTCCTTACATACACTGTCAAGCAATAAAGCTATTACATTAGCTAATTTTTTCAACCAATTTAGTGATTCATAATATCTCATAACCCCTTCTGCATTTAGTTAGATTGATTTAATTGATTTTTTTTTCATATTTTTCATCTTGATTTCTAACTTATATTCATTTATTGATGTACAATGTATATAATTTATATTTATGTCTGCCTTGTATCCGCAACTGTGTTTTTTTTTCTTCTTTATGTCTTATGACCTAAGTTTGTTCATTTAAAGCCTGTTTTACGTGTACATTTTCTGATTTTCATTAAAAAAAAAAAAAAAAAAAATTAATGACCATCCGGGAATCGTTGGCATACTTTTGATTTGGGACAAAATAATTATATTTTCGAATACTATTTAGGACGGATAGTATGCGAATTGGGACGCAGCAATGGAAAGACCCAAAGGCAATCTTCTTCTTCTTCTTTTAATGACGTTTTATGGCGGATGGCAAACCAACTTTTGGTGCATTTACCGCCACCAACTGGACTGGAGTGTGAAGTACTAACAATAATAATAATTTAAAATAAAATAAATAAATTATTGTATATAAACAAATATTTTAGTAAATTATAATTCTAAATTCTCCTGCAATATACGTATTTTATAATAGCACCATATATTTTACCTTGTTGTACCTGCTTTTTCAACACCTATATTTCTTACTTCCTTAATGAGTTTTACATTCTTTTTCATATTTTTGACATTTTATTAAAACATGCTCTATAGTTTCCCCAAAGGCAATCAATATGATCATAAACATATATGGAAAGACCATATGTTGGAAAAACATTGGAAAAAAAATCCATATGTTTTGATTATTTACGGTTGGTTTCGCCTCGCGGTGATGACGTCATCATTCGCGCGCGCGCTTCAGTGTGGCGGTTTTTTGAGGTAAACAGTTCACACTTTACACCTTTGTTTGAGCAATATTTTTACAGAGTCGTATCTGAATTATTTTCATCAGATTTGATGCTGTGTGTGTGTGTCTGCAAACACTTAACGTTTAAAGAGTTTAATTATTTAAATCGATTGTCAGCATCAATTGACAATTGTCTGTTTATCTTCACATAGAAAACGGTCAGAAGGGAAATACTTTGCTGTTATGAATGCGGTAAATAAAATTCGAAATATATTCAGATTCATATGTTTGATAAAAATGAGTTTCTACCAGCAAATATTCAGTGAGCTGATCTGCTGATCCTGAATGGCTTGTTTAATGAGTGTTTATAGTCTGAGGCTCATAAATATTAGCTGCTGACAATCCTCTATTCATGTCAGTAGTTCCTGTTTTCACCTCATTCACTATGCTGATTTTAAATATGTTAATTGCCACATTAAGCTCATTGTATTGCTGTCAAGACAAGAAAACGGTGGACCAAGTACACAAATCAAGTGTTATAAAATATTACTCCAGTAAAAGTACTGCTTTTTCAATTTTACTCGAGTGAAAGTACAAAAGTACTCAATTTTTTATGTACTTACGTAAAAATTACTGATAGATTTATTTAACAATTTTATATAGACTACTTAATTTAATTTTATATTAGCATACATTTTTATAATCCTACTGCTCAAAATACCTGGGGTTAGGAAAATATATTTATATTTTCATAATGTTTGGTTTGGAAAGCATCTGCTGTCGACAGATGTCTGACAGACGTCTTTCAGATGTTAGTTTCACATACATTGTAAATCATAAATGTCTTAAAGACATCTAATAGACGTCTGTTTGACATCTAAAAGGAAACGTCCTATAGACGTATTGCAGATGAGCAAACGCCCTAAAAAATACGTCTTGCAGATGTAAATGCAGACATCAAATAGACGTCTCATCAGTGTTGTGAGTTCAGTTCACTGGAGACTCGCTCTAAACAGATTATTTGAATCAGTGAGTTGTCGACTCGAGAACAGCTGCAATTGGACCATTCCAATTCGTGAATGAATTGTTTGTTGCGATTTGCGAACCGATTTAACAGGTTCATTGAAAATAATCAGTTTGTTCATGAATCAGACCCTGCTTCTGCGTCTCAGAGCATGTGATGAATTATAAGGAGTAACGACGTGTTTTATGAAATGTAGTGAAGTAAAAATTGCAATCTTACGCTTTGGAATGTAGTGAAGTAAAAGTTACTCAAAATAAAACTACTGCAGTAAAGTACAGATACTTGAAAAATGTACTTAAGTACAGTAACGAAGTAAAGTTACTTCATTACTGACCACCACTATTGTGACATTACAAGATATAACTTAAGTATCACAACAGCATTTGTTCATTAATCTCTGATAAACCATGTTTCATATAAAAACAAAACTTAAACATACAAAAACAAATTAGATTATGTTAAACTCAATTCATTGGTGGTTTATTTGTACCTGGCAAATTTGTAAAATTATATTTCTATTTGTGTTTATTCTTTCACTTTTTAAATTCTTGCATTGTTTATATTTGGTGTCTTTTAATTGTATGTGTTTTTTTCCATATTTCTGTGACTGTATATTAATGAGAGAAAAGATTAATAATAATAGATGGATTTTTTTTTCCAGCCTACAAGTACAAGCATCAGAGCATCAGGAAGAAGTGAAATCTGCAGAGACAGAGTTTATTGAAGGACAGAGAGAACATGAGAGATCCAGAACCCTGCAGAATGAAACACACTGAAGAACAAACAGGTTGGTGTTTATTCTTGATCCTTCATCAATGAGACTGGAGGACATTAGGTTATAAAGCAGTTCATCAGATTTAGTGGCTAGGAATCAGGTGCTTGGATGATTTGTAAATAACCTAGTTCATCTAACTGTTTGGTCAAACCCCTCTGAGCGATTTATCTAAACAAATGTAACATCATGACCCACAAGAGGGAAATAATCAGGCAGAAGGCGGTAGTGAAGCTTTAACAAACAAACATATTTATTCAGAAGAAAATAATATAAACGTTAATGTGTTAAAAGGATGCTACAGACCATTAATACAATTACCCACAAAGAAAAGTAAATAAGAAAACAAAATAGAAAAAGACAAAACCCGCGGATGGCCACAGGTTACCTAGGTTGTGAAAGCAAGAAAGGCATGCAAACAAATGTGCTCCCACTGCAAACCAGCTCACGGCAAATCCCACTGCAGACCTAAAAGGAAAGGAAAAATAAGGTGACCAAACGACCACACCACTGCAATCCACCAGTGAAGGCAACCCCGCAGCCACCGTCAGGTCAAAAAGAAATCTACAACAAAAAAACAAACCATACAATAATATTAACCGTGGGTAATGCAAACAGAACGAGTAAGTCAACCTGTAAGATGACTATGATCTATTTAGTCCCTTTTTTGTCTTTGCCATGACCTCAGTTCTCCCGCAACCAACTCTGGTCCAACATCAAACCAAAAAAAGAAAAACACAATCTCAACAATAATTCAACCAAAAATAAACGGTAATCGTGCATCCCTGTAAGGGAAAACAATCCATTACTAAAAAGAAATATTTACAGTACAAAAGAAAATCACATACCCAAAACATTTTACAAGACATTAGACAATCAAGAAAAACATTAAAATCATTAAAAACATTTAAAACTCCCTTTTTAAACCCTATAACTAAAAAATAAAAATAATATACCTCTACCATCCGTTATTTTGGATTATGACACTCGGGTAACCATCCAGCCACAATACTAAAAAACAAACAACATAACATGATTAATAAAACACGTGTTAAATACACATGACCACGCAATCATCGGATAATAAAATTACTACCTCCTAGCGATGCATCATGTTCACACTCAACAATGTTCCACTCTTTGACGGGTAACTGCACAAACGATCCTTACATTTGGTCTATTGCCACCATGCAACACGTAAACCAGCTGCGACTCCCATTTCAATGAACAGGAAGACGTACAACAAACAGAAGGCCAACGCATTATTCAACACATCACTACATGTATAATAATTTCACAAGACCTACTAGAATTATAAGGCGGCCGCCTCTGTTTTTCGACAAAACTCAGGCAGGCAGTCACGTGCAGGTGTCACTGAACAGCGTCCATTAGTTCAAAACTGCACATATTTGGAAAACTACTGATTTTTTTATTTACTTTACACGGAATCATCATTTCTATTCACTTTCCACTGATTAACGTGATCTGATGAGCATTAACTCATATCTCTGTATGAATGAATGGTGTAGACACACGGTTTGTTTACTATACACTTACTGAAGCGTGCGTGACGCTTGTGGTGATTTCAGCGTCTGCTGTCTCATTGAGGACATAAATACATTAACATCATCTGCAGAACTGCTCTAACAGTCACTTCATGAACGTTTTATTGTTTCATTTGAGTAAAACTAGCATAATATACACTCAGAAATTTAAAGGTATTCACGGAAACCCGTCAAAATAAAAGTTTGGTTTAACTTGAAGACCTTGCAGCAGAAATATTTTACTATTGTTCAGCAGAATGTACATACTACTACTACTACTAAAATAATAAAAACTATATATTTTTTTAAGGAATGATCACCCAGCATTTCTTCCATGTTTTAATATTAATAGTAAATCCCCTTTAGGGCTTTTCACACTGTGCTTAACCCCGGGTTATCGTCATTCTAAACACCGCTTTTAATCCCGGGTAAAGACACGTTTCAAACCTGTAATTTGAAAGTGGTGTTAGCACCGCATTTTACCCGGGGTTATGAAACCCTGCTCCGGAGCAGGGTTAGCAACGCATTTGTGGTGTAAACCCCGCATTGCGGTGCTAAGCTTGTTCAGTGTGAAGCGAAGCGGTGTTTGCTTGTTGCTGCTGGACACTCGGCAACAGACAGCCAATCAGAAATTGAGCAGCGAGGCTCATGTCACGTCAGTAACAGGAAACGCGCGTCGTGTAAACTGCAGCCGGTGAGAAGATAATATCAAAAGAACGGAAAGCTTGTGAACTGGAGTGAATAGGAGACGGTATTATTCTTACTGTACACGTAAACAATAACGTTAGTCTCTCCACACTTAAAAGAAATTTAAATAAATATTCACATACTTTGCTTCTTGTTTTCTTTCTTTTGTACTTTTGTCTTTGTTTTCTTGCCTTTGTGCGTCATGAGGCCATTCACACGTCGCACCTAAAACGTGTTTAAAACTCTAATCGCATCGCTTTCTCCTTCTTTCCAAAGTGCTGCAGCTTGCGCTCCCATGGCGTCTGCCGTTGCTAAGCAACCATGACCTGCACTCTTCATGAAGACGCAGAAGTTTCAGCAAAGGATACATGCTGTTCGTCCAGTCAGAGACAGTGACACCGCAAATAAGAACATTAACCGGGGTTTAGGAATGTACCGTGTGAAACGTCTGTTAATGAATGCCCAGGGTTAACCGTTAACCCCAGGTATAGTATGAGCAGTGTGAAACGTGATTATAGATAACCCGGGACTCTGCTTATCCGGGGTTTAGGATGACCCAGGGTTAACTGTTTCAAGTGTGAAAAGCCAGTTTGTTTGCTAAAAAAATAAAGTTTAATTTTCAATCATTTAAAGATAAATGAAATTAATATTTTATGCCTTCATTTCATAACCAGATACACAACGCAGAATTTCTGAGGAAAAATGAAATATTTTATAAGGCTATTTTAAGAATAAATTTCAATAAATGAATTTATGCGTTCAAATAATTAGTCATACTACAACACAGAATTTGGTAACAATAAAACATATGGTAAGAGAAAATAAAACATAACTTTTATAATTGTCATTTTTCTTCAATCATATAATTATTATAACACCTAAAATACGTTGCATGTAAAAAGTGTTTGTTTCAGCCAGTTGAGGGGGTGGGTACATTGTGTACACATTATCAGGATATATATACACACACAGACACACATACAGACCTGCCAACCTGTATGTATTTTGTGTAGCGGGTACACATTTTGACCTCAAAGTTTACTGGTACGATATGTCACTCTAAAGCTAAGCAAAAACCCAGTGACACCTCTGTCCACACGCAGTACTCAAAACAAGCAAAAGAAAAAGAAAAAGAAGAGGGTTTGATCAATGAGAGCGTCTTTTGGGTTTTGCGTTTAAATAATTTTTGTGTTTTATTTCTCTCCAAACTGGCTCTAGTTGTGTGTGTCCGTGAGTCTATGTGCTCCTCCCTCTTATAAGGATAATTTGAAAAAGCAGCACACGCGAAACATCTTCCCTTGTAATGACTTGTAATGAGAAGTGTTTCTAAACCTGTTGTCCAACAAAAGGGAACATTATGACATACTAAACATCAGTCGAATGTTAGAAACAACTTACTTTTGTGATCTTATGTGGCATACTTTACTTTATTAGTGATACTGTGACATAAACCTGTACACATTCACTTGTTGAACTTTTCCCAAACTATAATGCCAGACTAAAATATGTCGAGAGCAACATTTTGAAATATGATAGGCAACCTTTCATTGCATCAAATGTTGTAGGACTCGTCTGCTTTTTAGCTCGCATTCTCCGGTGATTTATTAAAGGGCATACTGACGCACAAAACATGATTTTGATTTTTGCATACGTAACTTAAGTAACATATTTTTTTGACATAAGTAACTAATCAAATTACATAAATTTAAAATTTAACTCATTACTTTACTGTGTTGCCATGAAAAGTAATTAGATTACAGTAATGCATCATACCCAACTCTGGAAGTTAGCCTTCAGTCTCCTTGCTTAAAGTGAGCATACCAGCTTATTTCTGGTTCAAACACATATGGCTTAATTGACCGTTTGCAAAGACCCGCCCTCCTTAGTTACTGTTGCCATCCCCGACAAACAATGCCGCTCTCCCACTACAAATCACATTCTCACACAGTGAAAAATCAAGTGACCCATACTCGGAATTTGTGCTCTGCATTTATCCCATCCAATACCTCAAGTTTTCGTTTTTATTTGGCATACTATTTATACGCATTTTCATGAGACCGGGCTCATTTGCACACAACCCCCGTAACTGCATTTGAGTTTTACACAAAGCGACTGAGTGATCCCCGTCACCTAGGTAAATATATATTTCTAAAAAATTTCTTCTTTAATTTATGATTGCTGATACACTTAATTTATTAACATTTAACTATATTATATGGTTGCATGGTTCATGTTTACACTGTTAATATGCAGTTATTCTCTAGCTAGCTCATTTCTTAATCTAGTATTCTGTAGCCTACACGCCACTCGTCTTCACATGTATGAACGTAGTAAAACGTCTAAACATTTAATTATTGTTCTTATAACTAAAACAAAACATCACAGAATCAGACCACTGTGAAATCTTTATATTTTATCATGCAGAATGTCATATTCTGTACGAGATATGAGTACAGGAGCTCGGTATTGGTATTGGTGCATACCTAATAATAATAATAATAATCATCTTGCTATCGTCAAAGGCATCAGCAATAGGCTATATCTCTGACTGTTGTTGATACACAATACTATGTTCTATCGGCATAAGCCTAATCATTGTACCTCATTTCATAAAAATGATTGTAACTTTGCATATTCTGCTTTCACTTTACATTTCTCTGATTTATTTTATGATTTATTTATATTGTAACATTTTGTAACACTTTCATAACACTTTATATTGTAACACTTTTATTTCAGATTTGATGGGGGAGAATGAGGAGAGTGAAGAGCAGAAACATTATGGCAAAACTAGCAAAAAAACTCGCTCCGAGACTGAAAGAGTTTCTTTACTGAAAAGAAAAAACAAGAAAAGTTTCACCTGCTCTCAGTGTGGAAAGAGTTTGACATGCAAACAGAGTCTTAAGAGACACATGAGGATCCACACTGGAGAGAAACCGTTCACATGTGATCAGTGCGGGAAGAGTTTCACACAACAAGGACACCTTAAGGTACACATGAACATCCACACTGGAGAGAGACTACATCCATGTGATCAATGTGGAAAAACATTTTTGTGGGCTTCAAGTCTGAAGAGTCACCTGAAAGTTCATTCAGAGGAGAAACCACATTCATGTTCTTTGTGTGGAAAGAGATTCAAACACAAACAGAGACTTGAGATTCACATGAGGATCCACACTGGAGAGAAACCGTTCACATGTGACCTGTGTGGGAAGAGTTTCACAGAATCAGCAAACCTTAAGATGCACATGAACATCCACACTGGAGAGAAACTGCATCCATGTGATCAATGCGGAAAAACATTTTCATGGACTTCAGGCCTGAGGAGTCACCTGAAAGTTCACACGAAAGAGAAACCACATTCATGTCCTTTGTGTGGAAAGAGTTTTTCAGAACTGCAGAATTTAAAAAGACATCAGAAGATACACACTGGTGTGAGAGATCACATGTGCTTTGAGTGTGAGAAGACTTTTATTACAGCTACAGATTTGAAACAGCACCAGAGGATCCACACTGGAGAGAAACAGTATCACTGCACTGCATGCGGGAAGAGTTTTTATCATCCATCAACTTTATGTAGTCATACAAAAAACAAACACTGTGAGTAAATCATAGATCCAGCACTTTGAAGTCTGATGTTTCAGCCTCACTAAACATGACACTCTAATGCATTGAGTTATATATTCTATCCTAACCAGCCAGAGTGAGCGACAGGACAAAGAAACAACATCTAAAGTTTCACAGTAAATAGCGTCCATCTTCAAGATCAGCAGTTTCATCTGAGAGATTCAGATCAGTTCAAAGATGTATCATATCTGAGAGTTGCACTGTTGCGTAACATTATCAAATGATATCACTACGCTTTATTATGAGTTTCATTTTATGTTCAGCTCTCTTATAATGTGTATGTATCACCTGCAGTTTGATTACACATTTATGAAAGTAGAAGATTTTTACAGGTTCAAACTGTTCTTGTTAAAAATGAATTATTTTTATCTTGCTGTTCATTGTTGTTTTTAAAACAGCTGCTTAATCTTCTACTTACTGTGTATTTAGAAAATGCAGATGAATAATATATTGTTGTAACTTTTCAACTGCCCATTTCTTCAGTTTTATTATCTTGCGATAGCTTGGTTTTCTTGTAAGTCATTGAAGATGGAGATCTGTGTAATGTGTTTCCTCTTTGACTTATGTTCTGTATTTGCTTCACAAAGTATTATATTTTTATTGTCTGCTGATTTTACTTGCATCAAGAACATATATTTTTTTAAAACTTAGTTTACATTTAAAAGCCATATCGATTTCATTTTGGGCTCTCTCTCTCTCTCTCTCTCTCTCTCTCTCTCGCCCTCTCTCTCTCTCTCTCTCTCTCTCTCGTTTTTAATTAGGTTGACCAGACATCCATTTTCTAGGGACAGTCCTGGTTTTTGGTGTTCTGTCCCCAGAAATGCCCCTGTGTTTAGCATGTTTGTTTCGAAATAAACTGTAAAAAGCCAGACTAACATATCTGGCTGGTTATCGAAGCAATTGTGTGATTATCACCAAAAGAGGCCACTGCGAGCTTCGCTGATTACTTTTATTTTTGTATTGTGGATTTGTAAAGTCATAATTTTGTTATATTATGCTCTGCGAGTTGCAGTACTTACTATTTATTGTGTTTCCATGGTGTGATTTTAGCTGAACTGTATTAAAACTAGGTTCAGTTTGACCCACAAACAACGCTCATTATTATTATTGATTATAATATTAGTATATGGAACTCACATGAATTAAAAACAAAAATGTATTGCCCTTTTGTCTTTTATGTTTTTTTCTTTTTTTTACTGGTAGATAATCATAAGTGAATTTTAAATAATATATTCACTACTTAACTAGAAACATCCCCAGTTTACATTTCAGAAATCTTACCCAATTTTAATTGTCAATAAAGCATTAAATGCAGATATTTCACCCCACACATGAGATGTCTGGCTGGCTACAGCAGTACTTGTTTCGCACTTAATTTTATTTGGTAGGATGTTTCATAGATGTTTTGACGATGTAAGCAGCATTTGGCGCGTTTTTATATTTCGCCGTTGATTTCGTCTCGCGGTGATGACGTCATCATCCGTGCCAGCTCACTTTTCGCCGCTATTTGGCTTTCTATCAAATAATGTTTAATGTTATAAATGTTGTTATTAGGAAATCATTTACATTCATGGACACTGTAAAAACTAAAGGTTCCTGGAGGCACCTTTTGGGGTTCTTCACTTTGCCGGAACCCTCAGTGGAACCTCTAGGCACCGTTTTAAAAGAGGGGGTTCTCTGAGGAACTTTAACGGTTCCTGGAGGAACCCTTTTATTAAGAATGGTCAGGAAACACCTTGGGTGCTTCGAGGCACCACTTCCTAATTTCAGTTCTTTAATATTTGCACCCACACCCCTCCCACTAGTTTATTGTTCTTGCTATTGACATTTTTAATAATTTTAATAAACAAGCTGAAAAACTAAAACAAATGCATATCAAACATTGTTTATTGATAAACAACAACGATATCCGTAGTTTCAAATAATCACCTTAAATAGTCAATACTGCACATCACAATCCCATTCATGGAAACACAATAGTGTTAATATTGTTATAAACAAAACATAAAACATTTACACCTTGACAAAACTATAAAGAAATAAATGTGACTCAAATATCTTACAACTTTAAAAGACATTTCATGTACCTCAAAAAATAATACAATTTAAGTTAAGTTAAATTACAAATTTAATTAAAATGTTATGTACAGTGCAGTGAGTGATATAGAGCAGCTACTCGTGATATTGCTCATATACCCCAGCAAAACCCTCTGTACAGATTGCCAAACTAAGTACAGTAGTCAGCATTTAAAGTGGATCGAACCTTTCCTAAAACCAAAATGCGTTCTTGTCTACAACTTTGTTGAACTTTTTTGATCCACTTCAAATGTTGACTTCTGTAAGTAGTGATACACGGTGCAGAACGTCAATAAGATTTATTGCTTTGACCTTTTGACCTTTCCCCCTCCCCCACACGGCCCACCCACAATGCGACCACCCAAGACGTGAGGATTGGAATGCGTGAAATTCCTATGTCATCCGGCATGAGATATGTTGTTTGTACAAGTGTAAAACCGTAAATGAGTTGTCAAGTATTGTTTTGAAGATTTTATGGACCGTTTTGTTTTGGGGAGTGCCCCTCCCATCTGTGGCGCGCATGTCCGGTTGCGTTCTATTTGTACTTGTATCACAGAAAATGTAAGTTTCTACATTATATTTAGAACCTCTGTGTATCATCCCCTAAACCTACCCAGCACAGTAAACATTCTTTATTTTTTACATTTTCATAAACATCATTTAGTATAATTTAATTAAAAAAATAATAATAATAACATTTAAAAAAAAAGCTAATTTATTAAAATGTTTTAATTTAATTTATAAAAGTGCTTATGGGTACAATCATTTGGAGTATTACTACACTCCACAGACAAAATGATTTTTTACTGTACACCTACCAAAATTCTGCATACAACCATTTTTAATAAAATATATATTTTTAAGCGTTCTGAATTATGAAAACTCAAGAAATGTCATCATAAATTTGCAAAACACAAGCATGTGCATTCATGATGCTAACATATTATTGTGATATAATCAGTATAATCACTATAATCAGACTTTAACCAGTAATATATTTTTAAGATACTGAAAAACACAAATGTCAAAACTTCTACGGTGCTCCAGCGATTATATGTATAGCATACAGTATAAAAATAAACATTTCAAGCTAAAAAGAGACTCAAGTAACAAACTTTTTTTTTTTTTTGCTTTGTTTTTGTAAGTAACAGTCATGTTTCAGCAAAGCAAATCATTTATCACACATTTTAAACAAGTATTTTAGTTTTTCACTGACCACACATAAATGCTGTTTTTCTTAAAAACACAAACATGCATGTTCATGCTGCTGACATACTATTGTAGACCAGTTTGTGCTGAATACAGTATAATCAGACTTTAGCCATTAATATGCTTTTAAGATTCTGAAAATCATTCATCATACATTTTAAACACATATTTAGCATTTATTTAAGTTTATTGAACTTATAAAACACATCATTCTCATCTTTTAAAGATGTCAATAAATAAAATGTGATTATATGTAACATATTATATAAAAATAAACATTTACAATGGCCAGGCTAGGCGATAATACAATGTCTTACTTTTTTTTTTCCTGTGAACAATGATGTCCATTCTGTGAATTAAAGATTTCCAAAAATAAAATAAAAATAAAACAAAAGCGTTTAAGTTATAAACTTTATCAAATATAAACAAAACTCGCAGCTCCTCTTTGGGGTAATCTCGACACAGACAAGGCAAGGGAGGATGAGGGCCGAGTTACAGACCAGATGATCTGAGATGTTAGTCTGCTAACCTTCTCTCTAAGAGAAAGTATCCCTACTTCAGCTGATGTCCGGTGACTCTTATTTCAACTAAAGAATAGTTTATATTAGATTTACTCCACATTAACTCTTTCACCGCCAGCGGTTTTTAAAAAAGTTGCCAGCCACCGCCAGCATTTTTGATGATTTTCACCTAAATTTGACGGCCCTCAGAATATTTTCTGCTATGAATATAAGAACATATTTTATATCAAAATAAAGAACCAAGTCTCTGCTTTTAAACAACAACAAAAAAACGATTTTATTCTATCTTCATGTGTTCATGTTTTATCACCATTTGAATACAGGTGGGTACCATCAAAAATAACACATTTTGGACAAAAAACTGAGAAAAATGCATTTTTTTAAAAGTATTGCATTTTCATGCAAAATACATTCAGATGTCATATTCTTTCACCTGTAAATAATTATATGAATAATTTAAATTGCATTCAATAAACAGAACAAACAGACACAAACACACACACACACACACACACACAAACACAAACATATACATACATATGATTATACACACACACAGGCTACATACATACATACATATGCATACATATACTGTACATATATGCACGCACACACACACACACAGAGATAGATAGATAGATAGATAGATAGATAGATAGATAGATAGATAGATAGATAGATAGATAGATAGATAGATAGATAGAGCCCACAAACACACACACACACACACACACACACCCCTCTATTCAGATCGACGGATCGGTTACAACATATGTTTCTGTGTCTGTAAATGCATCTCTCTCACTGACTACATCGTCCCGATCAGATTCAAAATGGTCAAAGCATGATCTACATAAGCTATGATCTATATATGATCTACATTTTCTCTGATCCTTCCATGTATGACGATCGTCTTCTATTCGCACCCTAAAGACCCGGAAGTCCCGTAACTCACTCAGGACATGCGCTAGGGCTTTCCTTACCGTAATACACATAGAACACGGATTGCCGTAAAAACTCGTCAATGGCGGGGAAGCGTTGTCTCTTAATTGACGAGATATCTCGTCAATGGCGTTGAAAGAGTTAAACACTTCAGCATCTTTAAAAGGTTCTTATTTTAAGTATCGTCTCCAATGTTTTAATTCCCTCACACATGCGATAAAACATTTCGCCAAAGTCTTTCTGTATATTTAAAAAAAAAATAAACTAGCAATATTTTAAAAAGTTCCATATGTGAAGGTTCTGGGTGTTTGTCACAGCGTTGACATATCTTCTGTCAAATGCGGAGATTCCTTATTTAAGTTTTATCTTTTAGAAAATTTTATATTTAACTTATTTAAAGGCATATTACTGCTTAAAAAGCTAAATAAAATGTTTCCCTGTCTTAGACTATTACTAGGGTGAGCCTGTGATCTAGTTCTACACTTATATAGTTGTATATGGTCGTACTTTTCTGAACGTTCTTCATCAGTAGGGTGAAACATACCCTTAGCTGAAAATATGCTATTGGTTGTCTACTAAGAAACATATGTAGACAGACCATATGACGATGTAACATCTTGCCTGATGGTCGCGTGATTTGAAGGGTCACGAAGAGCGAGTTTATGGCTTTTGCAGGAACCAATCCTTTTACCCATAACGTTCCGGCTCATTTAAAATGTTTGTTTAAGTCAACTACAGACATGTGAAAAGTCTTTACAAAATCGTCCATGTCACCATGGCACACATTCTTCGGAGTTGTAAACTACTCTTGAATTAATCGGCACATGTGAGGAACACCTTATGCGGAGCAACGGGCCCCCTGAGAATATTTAATTTGCTTTAAAAGCACAAGCTAACAAGCTAGAACAAGCTAAATGAATGTCAGACGGTATGAAAAACCTACATTGTTAAAACCTATCTACAATATGTATTAAACATATGCTTTGTTGCTAAGACTGCTTATTAATAGTGGTAATACTGATGAATACTGACGGTTCACAAGGCTCATAAATCTATATCATTTTCATTTATTCATTTATTACTTTTCTTATTTTTACAAAGGTTTCAATTCTGAGTAAACATAAGGTCAAAACATGATATTACAAAAGAAATCATGTTGACAAACGTGGTTGTTGCAGTGTTTTTAAAATTGGATTATTTAAAAAAAATAATCCTAACAGATCCACACGCACAAGTGCGCACGATGACGTCATTCAGGAAGGTCAACAGTTCAGGTCGGCATATGCAAGCTAGTTTTCAAACTTTTTCCCCCAAATCGATTATTTCTATAATACTTTCTGATTTTAAAGCACAAACTTACTTTACATTTGGTAATCTTTTATTCAAACTTTAGTTTCATACCCGTTGTGGTCTAACTAAACCAGATAAAATATTCTTCTTTCTTTTTGTCAAACCTACATTTAAAAGTATTTGATCTTAAAATTATTTGCTCTTATTTTCTAAGTTACAATAGATTAACCTTCTTATCCCAACAAAGAAATCACATTACACACTCATTCATCATATTTCATTAAATTTTATTTATTATTTGTTTGTTATTATTTTGCACTAGTACCACGGTTTCATGTCTTTCTAATACTTTAGATGCACCAGAATGCAGATTTTTCACCATCCAACATGAAATTAAAGAGGTGTATCAGTCGAGCTTGTTTCAGCTGTTTATTACTATTTCTTTGGTTATAATTTTTACTCACATAGATATAGAACAGATATAGAATAAACCTTATCGACCATGCTTTTCCCTTACAGACCCAACAAGGTCTATGGGGGCACAGTGGTAAATTCCTAGAGACCTATAGTTACTCAGAAAATTTTCATCATTTAAGAAAATCATATCACATACAGAATACAGAAAACCTCCTCTCAATCTACTGTGACTGTCATTTTACTTAGGGTTAGTGTTACGGATGACACCGTTCACAGTTTGTTTGCTGGCCTGTATATGTCATTACAATGACTGTAGGTGAGGCCTTGTCTCTCTAAGAGCAGTCAGCATTCAGTGTTTATAGAAATAAATGAAATTAAGAAAATTATTACAACTATAGATGCTGAAAGAGGTCATTAACCTGTTTAACCTGTTTAAAATGTGAACAATATCACTTAAGCCTAGTTTGACAAACAAGGGTACGATCATAAAACAAGCCTGGATCCAATTTGAAGCATTCTAACAACAAGTACAACCATTGCAGCAAATGTATTCAATCAATCAATCAAACTTTATTACAGACTCAAGGTCCAGATTTAAAAAAGACAGTAGACCACCTATACAACCCATAGCATCTATCACAGACATAAAGAGTTACAAAATACAGCAATACCGGTGTCTCCACAACTTTGACTGATACCGCGTAGTACTAACCCCTATATTTGATAAACCCACAATAATCTCATTTTTAGAAGCATTAAGCCGACAGATAAAACTATACATAAGATTTTCGTAACAGTGTTTTAAAAGTGATTACTCTCACACTCACAAACATTTCACTTGCACTATGACATCTAGGCCTCCGTAAGATTCTCCTTGCGTCATTATAAGCTACTTGCGGCTTCTGTAAACTAGATGCTCTGTTACACCGCAAATGAGTATAAAGTGTTGTACGGTATGCTTTGAAAAGCGACACCTTTACCTCATCTGAACAAAAACTAAACTTACGTAAAGTATATTCACCTGCATATACATCATACGGCGTAGCCTTTCAATAGCCTCATCATCTGTCACGCGATCAGTGATAAAATGTCCAAGGTATTTTACTTTCGCACACACAGTGAGACTCTTGTTAGACAACTTAAAAACTGGAAAATTTATATTATAGCACCGCAGTAAGATAAAACTCGTGTGATTGACCAACTTATCAGATGTTCGTCGTATTATTACAAGTCCCTGCTTACCTAGTTTACGATGAAACTAGAAAATATAGGCGTGAGCTAACAGGTGTTAAAAATACCGGTCACATTCAATTAGATGAAGACATGCAGAGGCAGCGAACACAACGAACTTGGGGGTCGTGAAGCAAACAGTCTAACACAACACACGTTGTCCAGAATGGTGCTGACGATGGGTTCATAATTTCACGATGAAGACCGACTGGGTATTCAGACACCTGCAGCAGGACTTTTTCTTAAGATTTGATTTCAAGAACACAAAACCAAATCCTAATGCTATTTCACGAAATAACACAAAAACGGGTGCTCCATTACAACATACGCGTCAAGTCTGTTTTACCATATGGTATTCTTCTTGAATATAATTGTTTAGTCTAATTATGTTTTAACATTTCTTTTTGTTTTTGTTTTTACAAAGATGTTCAATTGAACACGTGTAAATAATATCGCAGTCAAACACTGTAGACTTTCAGGTCAGGGAACTACAATATACCCAGCATGCACCTCAGACTTCAAACATGGCCACCGGGGATGCATATCGCAAAATACTCGTACACGGCTGTGCTCTAAATCGTCGGACTTCTGATTATACGCACGCTCAGATACCCTATATAAAAAGACACAGATGTCCACACTTTTTGTGAAGAATATTAAGTTCTGTGTTGTGATGTTACAAACTATTTTTTTACGATCTGCGTTACTGATGCAAAGGCCGATTCTTTTCTGCGAAAACGATTCATTCGAACAATTCGGTTCAAAGAACCGATTCATCGGATACTTACGTCATCTCGCAGCGTTATCAGTATACATTTCTTTTCTAACAACTCGGGGGTCATTTTATATCAGTGAAACATTTAAATAAAGTTAACTGCGTGAACTTGTATTGGTGATTATTGTCTTTTGTTCATTTAAGTTAAAGACTTATATGAGTTTGTAAATAATTACGATAGGGTTACAGGCTTCGGGTAGTTGGGTGCGTGTAAGCGGTGAAAACTTAATGTGACAGTAAATGTGACAGACGAGAGCGTTACTCAAACAGTCCACCGCGTCATCTTTTAATAAAATATTCCAACGAATGTCGCGAAGGCAAGTTATGTAACAGTGTTCATTAAAACGTTCAAATGAATATAAGCGTACAAATATTCGTAATGACACTAAGTACGATATACCCTAAAAACACAACAGACTGATCCCTGCTAAGTACGTCTAAAATTCTGAGATATCTTGACGTTATCCGTGCTACAGCGCTAGTTGTGAGATATAAACCGCAAAGCTTTTTCGTAGCGTTACTCTTTGAAATCAGAATGCTTTCCATGGCTTCCATGACTTCCATGACGTCACAGAAATCAGTTAACTCTCAGCACATAGAAACGTTTTCACCTAGATATCACTCTATAGAGACTGTGTCTGTTCCCCGAACTAGAAAATACAGAAAACATCCAAACCAATGTAATAGTAACAATTTAATTGATGTTCAACAAATAAAAAAACAATATAATACAGATAAAGACTTGATAAAGCTTGGCTTATTGAATATTAGATCCCTTTCTTCAAAAGCACTTTTTGTAAATGATATGTTCACTGACCATAAACTAGATGTGCTTTGTCTGACAGAAACCTGGCTAAAACAAGATGATTACATTACTTTAAACGAGTCTACACCCCAAGATTACTGTTACAAACATGAACCGCGTCCAAAAGGTAAAGGGGGAGGTGTTGCTACAATTTATAGAAATATTTTCAGTATCTCTCAAAGGTCGGGCTTCAAGTATAATTCGTTTGAAGTAATGGTGCTCCATATAACGTTATCCAAAGAAACAAGCGTTAATGATAAATCCTCTGTGATGTTTGTACTGGCTACTGTATACAGGCCACCAGGGCACCATACAGACTTTATTAAAGAATTTTCTGATTTTCTGTCGGAGTTAGTGCTGACTGCAGATAAAGTCCTAATTGTTGGTGATTTTAATATCCATGTTGATAATGAAAAAGATTCGTTGGGATCAGCATTTATAGACATTCTAAACTCTATTGGTGTTAAACAACATGTGTCAGGACCTACTCATTGTCGAAATCATACTCTAGATTTAATACTGTCACATGGAATTGATGTTAGTGGGGTTGAAATTTTGCAGCAGAGCGATGATATCTCAGATCATTATCTAGTCTCCTGTATATTCCATATAGCTATAAAGCCAACTTCTTGTTACAAATATGGTAGAACCATTACCTCCACCACAAAAGACTGCTTTATAAATAATCTTCCTGACTTATCTCAGTTCCTCAGTTTATCCAATAGCTCAGAACAACTTGATGATGTAACAGGAACTATGAACTCTCTCTTTTCTAGCACTTTAGATGCGGTTGCTCCTTTACGCTTAAGGAAGATTAAGGATAAGAGTCCAACACCGTGGTATAATGAGCACACTCGCGCCCTAAAGAGAGCAGCCCGGAAAATCGAGCGCAGCTGGAGGAAAACTAAATTAGAGGTATTTCGTCTAGCTTGGCGGGAAAGTACCCTATCCTACAGAAAAGCATTAAAAACTGCTAGATCTGATTACTTTTCGTCTCTTCTAGAAGTAAACAAACATAACCCTCGGTATTTATTCAATACAGTGACTAAATTAACGAAAAATAAAGCATCAACAGGTGTTGGCATTTCCCAAGAGCATAGCAGTAATGACTTTATGAACTATTTTACTTCCAAGATCGATACTATCAGAGATAAAATTGTATCCTTGCAGCCGTCAGCTACAGTATCGCATCAGATAGCACACTATAGATCCCCTGAGGAACAATTCCGTTCATTCTCAACTGTGGGAGAGGAAGAATTGTATAAACTTGTTAAATCATCTAAACCAACAACATGTATGTTAGACCCGATTCCATCGAAACTACTAAAAGAGCTGCTTCCAGAAGTCATAGATCCTCTTTTGGCTATTATTAATTCATCATTGTCATTAGGATATGTCCCCAAAACCTTCAAATTGGCTGTTATTAAGCCTCTCATTAAAAAGCCACAACTTGACCCCAAAGACCTAGTTAATTACAGACCGATCTCAAATCTCCCTTTTCTGTCAAAGATACTAGAAAAGGTAGTATCCTCACAATTATATTCCTTCCTAGAGAAAAATGATATCTGTGAGGAATTCCAGTCAGGATTTAGATCGTATCATAGTACTGAGACTGCTCTCATTAGAGTTACAAATGACCTGCTTCTATCATCTGATCGTGGTTGTATCTCTTTATTAGTTCTACTGGATCTTAGCGCTGCGTTCGACACTATCGACCACAACATTCTTCTGAATAGACTACAAAACTTTGTTGGCATTAGTGGAAGCGCCTTAGCATGGTTCAAATCATACTTATCTGACCGCCATCAGTTCGTAGCAGTGAATGAAGAGGTATCATATCGATCACAAGTACAGTATGGAGTACCTCAAGGCTCAGTACTAGGGCCGTTACTTTTCACGCTTTACATGTTACCCTTGGGAGATATTATCAGGAGACATGGTGTTAGCTTTCACTGTTATGCTGATGATACTCAGCTCTATATTTCTTCGCGGCCCGGTGAAACATACCAAATTGAGATTTAATTTTTTACTGCTAAATTCTGAAAAAACAGAGGTGTTAGTTATCGGACCTAAAAACCCCACATGTAACAACCTAGAACATTATCTAACACTTGATGGCTGCTCTGTAAATTCTCCTTCATCAGTCAGGAACCTAGGTGTGCTGTTCGATAGCAATCTTTCATTTGAAAGCCATGTTTCTAGCATCTGTAAAACTGCGTTTTTTCATCTCAAAAACATATCTAAATTACGACCTATGCTCTCAACGTCAAATGCAGAAATGTTAGTTCATGCGTTTATGACCTCAAGGCTAGACTACTGTAATGTTTTATTGGGTGGTTGTTCTGCACGCTTGATCAACAAACTACAGTTAGTCCAAAATGCAGCAGCTAGAGTCCTTACTAGAACCAGGAAATATGATCATATTAGCCCGGTCCTGTCAACACTGCACTGGCTCCCTATCAAACATCGGATAGATTTTAAAATCTTGTTAATTACTTATAAAGCCCTGAATGGTTTAGCTCCTCAGTACTTGAGCGAGCTCTTATCGCATTATAGTCCTCCACGTCCGCTGCGTTCTCAAAACTCTGGCCGTCTGATAATACCTAGAATATCAAAATCGACTGCGGGCGGCAGATCCTTTTCCTATTTAGCACCCAAACTCTGGAACAATCTACCTAACACTGTTCAGGAGGCAGACACACTCTGTCAGTTTAAATCTAGATTAAAGACCCATCTCTTTAGCCTGGCGTACACATAACACACTAATACGCTTCTATTATTCAAATCCGTTAAAGGATTGTTAGGCTGCATTAATTAGATCAACCGGAACCGGGAACACTTCCCACAACACACGGTGTACTCGTTACATCGTAAGTAGAATGGCATCTACGCTAATATTTGTCTGTTTCTTTCCTATGATCAGATGGTGGATCAGCACCAAGAGATGATGTCTGCAGCCCTGATCATCAGCGGAGACCAGGACACCCAGATGACCCCCGGAGACCTCGATTAAAATACATTAAAACTAAAAAATATAACTAAAAATATAATAAAATACCTAACTACATAATACTACTATCGTTAGAACCTGAAACTTTTGAACTGTGGGTGTCGTCTGGTCAGAGGAGAACTGGCCCCCCGACTGAGCCTGGTTTCTCCCAAGGTTTTTTTCTCCATTCTGTCACAGAGGGAGTTTTGGTTCCTTGCCGCTGTCGCCTCTGGCTTGCTCAGTTGGGGACACTTAATTTCTAGCGATTATCGCCGATTTGATTGCTCATATACTATTTAAACTAAACTGAACTAGACAATGACATCTCTGAATTCAATAATGAAATGCCTTTGACTGAATATTGAATGTTTAATCTTATTATATATTACTGACACTCTGTCCTCCAATTTGATACTGTTAAGTGCTTTGACACAATCTGTATTGGTAAAAGCGCTATATAAATAAAGGTGACTTGACTTGACTTTGTTTGCCCTTTCTGTTTGAATTTGTTTACCGTGGTTTCACCATCCTTATTTTCCCACCTAACTGTAATTGTCAGGCCTTACTCTTATGGCGTTATACGCTTTGTCTCCTAGTTTTTGGCTGTCATGTTAGCGGGCCACTTTGTTGATATACGTCAACGTTTCCGCGAATTTGGTTGATTTAATAAAATATTACGTTATATTATTATATCATAGTTTATATCAGATATACAAGATCATTAAATATTTGTAAATTGATAACAAAAAAAAACAAAAGTATCTTAGGCGTGCCCAGCGTTTATGGCTTTCCTGATGACAACCCCGCCCCTGTGCACAACGCAACAAGTTGAGGGTGGGTCCGAACGCTAAAACCGACGACGACCGACCCCGATAAACTCAGTTACACGACGACGCTACCAGTTTGAAAGTGCAGACGGCGAGCTACTGTAAGATCTTGTCAAATGTTATCTATATGGATCAGCTTCAAGAAACCAAATCTCCTGAGCCTGACTCGCTCTGCAATTTTTCTACTAATAACACTTCGGCGGATCTGAACCATGAACCGGAAATTGAAACTGAAAGCGAAATTCCACAGAGAAAAGGGAAGAGGCGTTTTCCGGCAGTGAGTCTTGTTCCTGCTAAAAGGCCTAAACCAGTAGAAGTTGCTTTCCACCTTTTGCCAAAACAATATGAAAAAACCCCAAAAGAACAAGACCAACTAGTCCACTTGCAGGCAGGACTGGTCCGCAGGATGAGAGCACAACACAT
The DNA here is from genome assembly GCA_036784905.1 of Acrossocheilus fasciatus. Lineage (NCBI taxonomy): Eukaryota > Metazoa > Chordata > Actinopteri > Cypriniformes > Cyprinidae > Acrossocheilus > Acrossocheilus fasciatus. The sequence goes on along the minus strand of CM071959.1, from coordinate 2,425,504 downwards.
GCCGGAAAACGCCTCTTCCCTTTTCTCTTAGTGAACATACCTGGAAACGACCCGTAGGAGATAGCACAGTCTGTTAAAACTTGATTACTATCAAACTATGAGTTTTAATAAGATTAAATTAATCCAGAGAATATAATGCTGAACCTTGTCAATTCCATCTGAATAGAAGGTCTTAGTGGCTGATTGCCAGACCTCTCATTTTGGCCTATTTGCCTCCGTTCCCTGCCGTATAGTAACCAAAAATAATCATTAATCACAGACTAGAAAAATATCCTTGTGAACAGATTTTAAAATGTACTTTAAACACTTAACCTTATATCCTGACTGCTGCAAGGCACATCACTACTGGCTGCACCTCCTCCCCTTTCAGATTCGGTCAATAAGGACATTAAGTGCCTGGCTGATCGTAACAGCTCAGCATGACTAGTACCCTGTCAACACAAATATCATACAGAAAATACAAAATAGCATCACGAGAAAAAGTTTTAAACCCACTGACCATACGACTGGTGTTAAAGCTAAAGTGCAATCTGCATAAACAGCTGTTTATATCACACAAATACCCCGCTGTAACGTTACGTTATACTTTATGTGATGACTCTTTTAACCGTATCCATCTACATTGATGGCTCCCAGTCTGTCTGTGGGCTTCTACCATTTAAATCTTTTTTTTTTTTCTTTTTTCAAAAAAATATGCGGCTCCAAATCAAATGTTTTATTGTCAAGATTCATCACGGAGCTGTTGGCTTGGTTCCAGGCTTAAACCTTTTTATAAACGTTAATGTAGCTTTCAGCCAAAAAGTGGGCGGCCACCGTTGAGCTCTAAAGTTATCTTGCTACCTATAACGTGTTGTTTAGCTGACTTAACTTACATAGGGAGACGAGTCACACAAACCATAGCTATATAGCATATGTGTTCCAAACATAATTAGCAACAACATACTTCTGTTCTGTCGAGCCCTGAGTCCGATTGTACATAAACAGCAAACTTACTGGGCGCCTTCGTTTTCCCTGGAAGTCATCTTTACAGGTTCTTTACATCTTTACTTCTTGGATCATGACAGACAGGTCGTCGTGCTCTTCTTCTTCTTCTTCTTCTTCTTCTTTCTGTTTCATGGCCGTTCACTGCTTAGGAGTATTACCGCCACCTACTGTATACCTTGCGCACATGATCGTCGTGCTCGGCGCTCAACTGTTTTTCCTATCCTGGGTAGCCCGGATGTTACCATGCGAATATTTAACTTGAATTTTTCGATCTGAATTTGAGCAGTCGAATTAGACTGATGTTTTCTTTGAAAAATATTAACTTGAAACTTGAATATGTCACACATGGCTCTATGCTTACTTTTCTTTTTAGGAGCTCTTGTCCTCCTAGTTTAATTTCTGATCAATAATCAAAAATTCTGATAAAAAAATTTGCCTTGCTAATTTGAGGTGACATTTGACTCAAAGTGATTTACAGGGCATTTTCTTTTTTTGCAATGGCATCAAAAAAAGAAGTAGAATAAGACAAATAAGTTACCAAATATATGAAATTAGTATTAATAAGAAATTAATTTGTACTGCAGAGGTGGCACAGAAGAACACAAAAGTGGCTTGTAGGTACATTTCCAGACGTTTAATGAGGCTCAGAGGTGGCATGAGTGCAATTAAATTCATAAATTCATGTGGAGATTAATGTTTTAAATATACAATTTTGAATACAGAACTATTAAATGATTTAAATAACTGAAATTATACAGTAAGCCCTGTGTTTGCTTTTAGAGATGCGCAGCTGTTACTTTATTTAGAACTATTTTCGTTGACGATACAGAGCTGTTGTATTAAATCAATATCACATTTGCAAACTCCCTTAATTATTATTAAAGGCTGTCACTCTCCTTATCGCGATCTGTGCACATAGATGAGAGCGCGCAAGTGATTTATCAAGACTTAAAAGCAGGCGCAAATGTGATACATTCCGTCGGAACCTGCTGGAATGAATAGAATTATTATTAATAGCCGCAATCCCGTGTTATGGATCAACTGGGGATCGTGTTAACTGGGGATGTGCGCGTGCACGCAAGTATGTTTACCTGAATTTTTGGCAGATGTTGAACGGCGACAGATTCGTCACATGCCATATTCCGCGCGGATTATAGTACAAAAAACACGTTTCACCAGTTGTGCACATTGGTGTGCACAATAAAGCGCTTTGAACTCGAAGTGTCCGTTCCTGCGTATTTGACGCAATTTCAAGAAAGTTTACCGTGTTGTCATGTCGTGCTCACAAAACACGCCCACATTAACATGGGACATTCGTTACAATGAGCGATCAAACTTGTCAGCATGCTGAAGTAAATATGTAAGTATTTTCTTTTCAGCCTTAGGGCATCATTGTTTCTGTAGTCACAATAAACAACAGACCTATATTAAGTTAAAATTAGCAGTAGACTACCTAAAGAAAACATGAAGTGCAAAGTCCTTCCGTTTTAACGTCATATGGATTTATTTTAATTGTAGCCTAATTTATTGTGTGTGATCAAGTTATTTTTAATTGATGTCATAATAAGGAGAGAGAGAGAGAGGATACTTTGCCTTGAGTTTGTTCAAAGTGATTTACTCTGCTGATTTTAGATCTTGCTTTTACATTTACGCATTTAGCAGACGCTTTTATCCAAAGCGACTTACATTGCATTCAAGTTACAGGTTTTACATTTTATCAGCTCTTGCTTTCCCTGGGAATCGAACCCATGATCTTGGCATTGCTAGCCCCACGCTCTACTATTTGAGCTGCTTTTACAACCAGCTCTGATGCCTATCCTCTTCCTTGGACATAACCCCTTGGACACAAAATGCCTATAGATTCATGAAGGTATCTAACACATGCACTGTTAACATTTGCAACTGACTTATCAAAAATCATTTATGGCACGTACTATGTGTAAAATGATTATTCTATTATCTTGTCTTTCAACAGGTTTTTCTGGGCACTTGAAAAATCAACATTGACGAGGCAAAAATGCTTGTTCTTTTAATGTTGTGATTGCAGGGCTTGTTTATGCCAATGGACTCCAGGGGCCTGTACCATGATGGTGGCTAAACAAACTCGGGGTTACAGGATTAGTTTTGAGTTGACAAAACCAAACCGATGCAATCAGGCTTAATTGGTACCATGAAGCAGCTCATCAACTTTCTCTGTCAACTCGGGCTTTGATCCTTAAGCTATGATTACTCCACGGGCGCGTGCACATAAAAGAGTGACGTCGGCACCGAACAACCAATCGCGTTCAATATGGATAGAGCGAGAGCTGTATATTTTTCTGCGGAGGAACAAGAAATAATTATTCATAAGTATGAAGAATATAAACATGTGTTTAAAGCACGCAGTAATACTGTATCTGCTGCCAAAGCAAGAGAAGAGTGTTGGAAAAAGATCGCTGATTGCGTTAATGCGCAAGTTAAACAAATATACATTCAATATTAATTAAAAATGATGTGCATGATGTATGTGTGTGCGCGCGTGTATATGATGCCTTTACAATAAGGTTGTATTTGTTTAGAGAACGTAATGCATTAGCTAACATGAATTGACAATGAACGATAGTTTTTCAGCATTTATTAATCTAATGTTAATTCCGTTAGTTCTTCAAGTTACTCATGTTACTTCATTGTGCATTAGACGTATGTTAACAGTTAGTTTTATTTTAAAAATGTATTAATGCTTAAATTAAAATGTGTGTGTATATACGTATTACATTGGCCTACTTTTATTTATTAGGGTGAAGCAAATGACGAAGACACCCTCTCTGTGTGTTCTGAAACCATTGCTGAGGTGAATGCATTTTTTTTTTTTATGGCACACATTTTAATGTCACACAAATGTGACTGGCCCTTATCTTTTATTGTAGGATTTTTCACAACCTGCCCCACAAACTGACACCTCAATGGGCTTCAGAAGGAATGTGAACAAGGTACTGCTTTAAACCCTTGACATAAATTACAGCCAGTCCTGTGCCTGTAAGTCATGCCTTTTGTCATTTGATTTACCTTAAGACTTGTAATGATTGTTTGTGGTGGAATTATGTTTCAGGTGGAAACTGACTCGGTCAGGGCCCTTTACAAAAGGAGCCTAGAATTGGACTGCACTCTAAAGGAGCTGGACTGTGAGCTGAGGAGCCTCCAAATTAAAAAAAATAAATTGGAGATCAAACAGATGGAAAAACAGATCTCAGTATGTGAACTTACTAAAACAGGCAACACATTAGTATGAACACTCAATACTTATTAATGCATCTTTCTCTCTTTCTCCCTCCCTAGCCACATCAACAATAAAACCATTTGAGACCTATCTGCAGTTTCAATTTACTTTTATTAAGTAAAATATTGTATGGTGATTGCATCTCTGACAGCTGTGCCAGCTGGGTGGTCAAGTGTGATTGGGTCAATTTCATCGGGGAGAAGCTGGTTTAGTGGTGGTGCTTGCTCCTTTCTGATAGTGGCTATATTGTGCAGAATGGCACATGCAGCCACTATCTGTGATGCCCGCTCTGGTGACACCCTTAACCACCGAAGGCAGTTGAAACGTGCCTTTAGGATGCCAAAGGTCATCTCAATCTTGACCCTGGTTTTACTGAGGGCCACATTGAACCGGTTTTGTGGCCTTGTCTGAGGGTCAGGATAGGGGGTTAGTAAAAATCTCTGGCATGCATAACCCCTGTCTCCTACCAACAGGCCATCAAAAAGCCCTGTCACAGAACAGAAAAGGGGAAAATTGTATAAGTTTTGCTTTGTCAATTAAAATGAACACTTTAAAGTGTTTTGCACTGTAACTTGCCTTCCTCAAAGCGCTGACACAACACAGACTCACGGAAAATTCGTGAGTCATGCACTGAGCCAGGCCATTTGGCATCCAAGCTTGTAATCATGCATTCATGATCACAAGTTATCTGCAGATGAAATGTACAGTAGATCATTGTCATGTGTTAATGATTCATCTCACTGAAAATAAGTCATCTTGAATCTATAGTACACCTACCTGAACATTGAGGCTGTGAAAGGACTTTCTATTCACATAATCTGCCTCATGTTCTCCAAGAGCTGTGGAGATTGCAACATGTGTGCAGTCTATTGCTCCTATGACTCTAGGGAATCCTATCATAAGATTAATACATTTGTTAAAAGATTTAGAATAAGAACTTGTACTGTATTGTATAATTTAAGTGTTCTAAGTGAAATCTGCTTTCTGGGGAGAAAAAAAGTGAATGTCTAAAAGTAAATCTGTTCATGTAGTGTCACCCTATCAATCTTACCGGCAATTTTATAAAAGCCCTCTTTTATGGACATGGTCGATATATGTCCGGGGAACACTATGAAGCTATTCATGTACCCCTGCAGTGCGAGGACCACCTTGCGAATGGTTCGACAAACCGTGTTTTTCCCAAGATTCTCTGCATCACCGACCGCATACAAGTACGTACCGCTTGCAAAAAAACGCAACGCAATGCATACCATTTGCGGTACAGTAAGAGCATGACTTCGACGTGTCACATTTGATATGTGCGGCTCAAGAAGTTCGCAAATATAAGAGATTCCTTCCGCGGAGAATCTGTATCTTTCATACAAGTAAGTATCAGGAAAAGCTAGGGGATTTTGTCTGTCCCTAAAAACTCTTTCTCTACGAAGTGCTCGTCTAACAATTTGTGCGGAGATGTCCACAGGATTTGGTAGAAAAGGTGAAGCCATTGCAACCGACACTGGGATATGTGACGTCACCTATATGTTTCTTTGATCAAAGCTGATTGGTCGAATTTCAGTCTGAGATCTCAAATCCAGAACATAACCTGCCCCGGAGCAGGTTAGCCGTGCAGCATAAGATACCATGGCGACAAACAACGCTTAAAGCCGAGCTACCTTCATGGTACCTAAAACCCAGAGTTGGGGCAAACTAAACTGAAACTTACCTGGCTAGCCAGCTAATCCGGCTTCATGGTATAGGCCCCAGGAATCTTCATCCTGGATTTATGTCTGATCTGAAATCTACACTTTGGCTTACAAATAATAACAGAAGATTATTTCATTTTTTCCCTAAATTATTTAAATGACAGAACTCAATGTTTAGAACAAATTTTATCTAATATTGCAGTTTGTTAGAATCATAATCAATTAAATTAACTGAATATTATGAATGAATAATATGAATGAATTTTCTGTTTGTTTATATATTAATAGTATCTCTTTATTGTATATTATGCTCAGGTGCTTGAATTTGAATGTTGTGAATCAGATGTCTTTTATTGGACATGTAGAGAACATTTTGTCTTTTGTCTGAGTTCACGATTCCTGCTTTTTTTTCCCCATCCTACATTCTGGTCTCTCGCCAGAACACAGTAAAAAACACATTCAACAGTGCCAAACACTTTGATATGTGTGATAAACCAGGAAGGTATTTTTTCAATTGTATGTCACATCTATGTAATGTTTACTTTTTGAAGGTGACAAAATAAAGTGCTTAACAACTGTTTAACAATTAAAACTGAACCATGCTCTTTGTTTACTGTCTGGTTCTTTTTCCAGATTCCATTTTGTCTTGTATTGTATTTTGTAAATCCTGCTGTGACAACCACTAGTGGCAACCCCAACTTTTCATGACATAAGTAAAATATATGATATGATGATGATTTTTTTTTAATATGGCTGATATTCTACAAGACATCACTAACCTCATAATCATTTACCATCATAATCATTTACAATTATTTATCACATGAAAACCATCCCTCTCTACCAAACAAGACTTAGCCACTCAAATTGGTTTAAATTATTCATTAATCAGAATCAGATGCAGAATCAGCTTTTATTGTCAGACTTATTAAACTAAAAATGACATAATAGTCTGTCAGATTTATACATACAGTTTATTGAGTGGGGGTCTGTTTATATGAACTATAACTTTGGATTGTGTCAGTAATATCTTTTGAGTGGTATCATCAACCTAGTGGTAATAACATATTCTCTCTCCTAATTAATCACATCATGTGCTTTCAGTGTTCTCGTCTTTTAATAATTAGGAACAGATGAAAAGGTCTATAAATACAGTGTCTTTATGTTAATCGGCACCATTGTTACTAGGCCATATACAAGCCAGACAAATGGAGCCAAGTAAGGTTCAAGAGATCAAATGATTTTTGCAGGATAACCAGTATCCAGATAGTTGCTCAAGTAAGGAGCGCTATCATATAAAGAGACGATGTGAAAATTTCACACTGAAGGGTAAGGGTGTTTTAAGTTGGTCTCACCCCATACAGGTAATATAACAATATACAGGTAGTACTTTTATTCAATATTTTATTTAATATCAGATGGTGAGCTGCATTACATATGCAGAAGAAAAAAAGACAAGAGCCAACATTTGGCTAAAGTTGTGCTTTCACCCGAGGAGGCTCACAACATCTTTGTTGAGTTCCATTCAGGCCCTCTTGGTGGTCATTGTGGGGTGGAGAAAACCCATAATGCCATAATCCTTAGATTTTACTGGCCTGGCATGGAGCAGGACATCCGCAAGTGGGTAAGTTAATTGTTAGAAATGACACATTTGATGTTGTCGATTACATTAAAGCAATATTACATTAAAATTGTGTTTGACCCACCTCTGTTTCAGATAGCTCAGTGTCCGCAGTGTCAGACCAGGAGAAAGTCAATAAAGGAGAAGGCAGCATACAATCCTATAGCTGTGAGTATGATACATTTAAGAAAGTTCTGAGTGTTTATAAAACTGATTTCCATTTCAGGTCACAGAACCTCTGGAAATAGTTGGGATGGACCTTATTGGCAAGTTGACTCCCACTGAAAATGGCCACCGGTACATATGTGTTATGGTGGACTATTTTACCAAGTGGTCCGAAGCCTATCCTCTCAAGACAAAAAATGCAGAAGAGGTCACACAGTGCATTCTTGATTTTTTTTTTACAAATCAGGGGCACCAAAGCGAATTTTAAGTGATCAGGGGAGAAAGTTTGTAAACAAGGTTGGTTTAACCCAAATCAATTCAAAATGTATTGATACGACCATAAACATATATGTATGTATTATTTATTTTTTTTTTTTTCAAAGCTCAATTTTAGCCTGTGTGACAAACTGGGCATTACCAGGAGTCTTTGTTCACCCTACCATCCCCAGACAAATGGCCTTGTTGAGAGACTGAATGGAACAATTCAAAGGTGTTTTAAAGATTAAAAGACAGGTTGAGTAGTTTTTGAACATTTCATGATTTTCTTTTTAATTCTTCATGTTCAGAAGTCTGACAAAAATGGTTGGGGAAAATCCTTCAACTTGGCACATACACCTAAGTGCTACAGTGTTTGCACTAAGAACAAAAAAACAAATCACAACAAAGTTTTCTCCATACTATTTAATGTTTGGGAGAGAGGCACGGTATCAATGTGAGGTACCGAAGGATTATGAGGTTAGTTATTTGTTTACTTTGTTTTTGTAACAAAACGATCTAGAAAGAAGTGAATAATTATTGTGAATGTTTTACTTAGATCTGTCATGGAAAAGTGGAAGCCATGGTTGCCACTGAGCAACTTTCTGAGGGGTTGACTGATAGGAGGGAGACCATGGAAGCTGTAAAACTGAACATCTCAAAGAGCCAGGACAAAGTGCGGAAGAGGAAAATGGAAAGAGGGCAGGAGGACAACTTTGTGGTTGGAGACAAGGTATTGGTGAGGAATGTGCGACAAGAGAACAGAAAGGGTGGAAAAATGGACCCAGACATGCTTGGTCCATTTACTGTTGTAAAAATTGAAGAAAAAATTGTTGCCGTAGTTTCAAAGAAAGGAAAAAAAACAATGACGTTTAATACAGATCTCTTGATAAAGTATGTTGAGCCAGAGCCCCACATTCCCAAAAAATGGATTCCATCAAACTCTGCCAGTCCTCTTCCTCCTCCTGCCTCTCTTCCTAGTTCCACTAAGGGTCTGTCAGCCCCAAACAGCACCTCCACCAATCCATGTTTAAAGGTACTTTCCTCACCTCGGCATACCGCTACCCACTCAGTTGATGGCGCCAATGCACAGACTCAAGTGAACCCATCAGGCCCATCAACCCACTCTTGCTCCCCAGACACCTTTCATGCATCAGCAAATTCAGAAGAAAATGGTAAATATTAAGTGGTTTGATATTTGACCGTGCCATAGCTCCTTATTTTACTTTGTGATATCATGTTTCTTTTAGTGATAAATGATATATGGGAGGGCAAAAAACAGCAAGTGTTGTGGAGCAAAATGGGCCCTTACAAGTTGTTCACAAACAACCTGATGGATCTGGCACCGGGCAAACAGTTAGAAAGTGAGGTAGGATTTAAGTATGCATTCTCAATTTTTGCATGGTTACCTCTGTTATGGTTCTTTGTGCTAATAATCTAATCCTTACTTTTCATTATTTTTGTAAATAGGTTGTCAATGCTTATCTGCAGCACCTTAAAAACAGATTAAATATGTCAGGGGAGAAAAAGGCCTATTTAATAGATTCATACCAGATGACTGCAATCTGGAAAGGAAGCCTAAAAGGCTTGAAAAAGGTTTTTGCATTTAAACATAAGCCCCAAAGTATTTCTGTATATTGAAAAAACACATTTTAAACTGCTGTTGCGCTGTTTTTTTTTTTTTTTTTAGCTTGATCCATCCAGTTATGATGCGCTTTTTGGGGCTGTATGTGACAACAACCATTGGACGCTCATAGTAAGTGTCTGCAAGTTTCTTAATATACACCAAAGTAGACGCATTAAAAATTACAATGAAAAGTTGAAGCAATTATCTAATGACAGTTGGTGTTTGTTTTAGGCAATGTTCCCAAAACTTTCAAAGTCTATATATATAGACCCTTTCGGTGCTAAACAAGTAGCAATTACTAAATGCAAGGATGTGTCAAGGCAAGTAGACAAAGTTTCTTCAAATGAGAGGAAAGTAGCCTATCTGTTATACTGTATATAATGTGTTATTGCCTGTTAATGAGTACACTTTCTATTTAATAGATCTTTCATGAGGATGAGAGGTCTTAACATTTCGAGATGGGGATGCCACTCAGTTACTCATCCCACCCAACAGGATTCCACATCCTGCGGTGCATTTCTTTGCAAAGTAAGCTAAATCTACTTTCATGTATTTCTTTTTTTGCAGTTTTTATTGATAAAACAATGTATAACTTCTCACATCAGCTTGCAGAGAATCTTCTTATGGAGGAAGAAATTGCACTCCTTTCAAATGAGGAAGAGACTGCATCAATGCGCATGGATATTGCAAGAACGCTTTTGAGAGAATCTGGTGAACATGTGTCTAGGCTATAAAAGACATGAAATACTCATTTATTTCTTAATGTTCTGGGCATGATATGACTGTCTCCACATATTATAGATGACCTTTCTCAACTGTGCCATTACTGTGGAGAACAGGACTGTAGGAGCCAATGTATTAATGTCTATGTATTTTGGGCTGTCACCACTTGGTGGCAGTATATGCACATAGGGTTTTTAAGTCGGTGTTTCATTCACAGAGTTAGGAGGCTTGGTGAAGGGAACATATACAGTTTTTACCACACTTTGGAAAGCTAAGGTGTCCACCATTCATCATTGAAAGTATGTATGTCCATTATGTTCAATAAAGTAATTTTAGAATCAAAACAAGAAATGAAGACTGGACATTGGATGTGTGCGTAAAGCGTGTGTTGCTATTCCAAGCCTTCAGCATTTAGCTGCTGTTACAAAAGTAAAAACTCAGTTCCCGTTGGATTGCTCAACGGCGTTGAATGGATCATACAGGGAACGCTATTGGAGTGTATTTCCGTATAAACGCCAAAAGAGGAAAGTGAACGAGGAAAGGAACTTGCTCGCTTTGATTGAGTTTGCAACGTGGCCACGGAGCGGACAACAAGGAAGACCGGTGGGTGCTGTTTATGTTGTTTAAAGGCTTCGTGTAATGGAATGTGACGTTTTGGATCAAGCGGAGACATGCTGTGCTGATAGTTTGTGCTGGCTGTGTTGTTGTTCATGGATGGAAAGGGAAATTCAGGGTGTGAAATGGTTACTGATGTTGATGGTGGAAAGGTTGATACGGAAACCGTTACAAATGATGATGGTGCTGTTAATGAAAATGTGTCGCAAAAAAGAGAGAGAGAAATGACTGCAAAGGGGGTTGCTCTGCTCTTTGAAAATTTGCAAAGGTCTAGAAAACAGAAGTTGAATCAAGTAAACAAAATCAAACAAAAAGTGAATGATGTAATTTCTCTTAAAATCACATGTGAAACTGTACCAATTGTGGAAAAGCAAATGAAGAGGTTTGTCAAATATTGTGAAGAAGCTGAAGATTTGCATAATTCGATTGTGGAAATGCCAATACCCCAGGATGAGTTTGACAAGCAAACCAAATGGTTCAATGTTAAAATGGCTGAAAATCACCGTTTTCAAAAAGAAATCACAGAATGGTTAACTGATGTTGGGAAAACATTGAGTGTGGATAAAACCTGTGAGGCTTCATCTGCAGTAAGCAGTGAAATAGGACCTGATGATAGTATTTCAAACGTGTCAGCGAACCAATCCCAATGCAGCAAAGTGTCAAAAGGTTCAGCAAGTACTTCAAGTTCAAATTCTTCTGCACGGATAAAAGCAATGGCAGAAAGGGCTGCATTATTACACCATGCTGCTGCTATGGAGAAGAGACATACTTTGGAGGAGGAAGAAGAGAGACTTCGCATTCAAAGTGAAAGACTCAAAAGACAAAAGGAACAACTCATGATGAATGCAAAAATAGCAGCTAATGATGCAAGGTTGTCAGTTTTAAAAACCAGTGATGTTGGAAGCAGCAAAAAGGCATCATCTGATTATTCAAAAGGTAAAAAATCACACTCATTGAATCCTGATCCACAAGTACATCTTCCTGGTAATCCTATGCAAGTTGCAATGCATTGTACAACTACACACCAAGCTGCAAGCATACAGGATGGCACAGCTGCTGTTCAAAATGATCCAGTTTCTCATTCCCAATTACAAGTTCATCCTTTGCAATCTCATGTTCATCCGCAAACTGATGTAGGACAAAATATTTTGTATAACATCATGCAGCAACAGGCAAACATAACAGCTCAGCTTGTGCGTAGGGGGGACGTGGCTTCATTACCTCCTCGAGTAATTCCAATCTTTGATGGAGATCCCTTACAGTTTGCTGCCTTCATTCAAGCTTTTGAGCATGGAATTGAAAGAAAGACCACAAATGCAGAGGATTGCTTGTATTATTTAGAACAGTACACTAGAGGACAACCCAGAGAGTTGGTCAGAAGTTGTCGTCATATGTCAGCAAAACAAGGATTCCGTAAAGCCAAGAATTTGTTGAAGGAACACTTTGGTCACGAGTTGAAAATTACGGCAGCCTACATGGAAAAGGCTTTGAACTGGCCTGCAATAAAACCTGATGACATCAGTGGTTTGCAAGCATATGCTTTGTTTCTGAGAGGGTACTGCAACGTGATGGTAAACTTGCAGTATATGGATGAGATTAATGTTTCATCGAACCTTAAGAATATCATGATGAAATTGCCTTACCGACTCAGGGAGAAATGGAGAACCACAGCTTGTGAATTACAAGAACAAAATGGTTGTAGGCTCAAGTTTTCAGATATGGTGGACTTCATTGAACATCAAGTTAAGATTCTCACTGATCCTCTCTTTGGAGATATTAAAGATATACAAGCACCTATATCCAACAAAGTTAAATCTGTGCCTTATAGTGGTAGGGGGCGAAATTCCGCTACAGTGGCTGTAGTCAACACTGTTGAAGGCTTTCAGTCTAAAGGCCACCCATCACAGCACATTTTTCCGTCCTGTTGCTATGTGTGCAAAGAAAATCATGTTTTGGAAAAGTGCCCTGAGATTCATAAAATGACTCACAGACAAAAGATTGAATTCTTGAAGAATCAGGGAATTTGCTTTGCTTGTTTGAAGTTTGGACACCTTAGCAAGGACTGCACGAATCGTCAAATTTGTGGTATGTGTAGTCAGAGGCATCCTACTATACTGCATATCTCGGCTAAGGATAAAACCACTGAGGAGAAAAAAGTGAGTAATGCTCTTGTTACTTTGCAGACCTATGCTCATATTGGGGCCGGAGAACAGGATTGCTCTTTGTCCATTGTGCCAGTGCAAGTAAAATCTAAGCTTGGAGATTTTACAGTAACAACATATGCTTTCTTGGATCCAGGGAGCACTGCCACTTTTTGTACCGAAGGACTTATGCGGAAGTTGAAGATGATTGGGACAAAAAAGTGCATATTGCTTCGAACAATGGGGCACGAAAATGTAGTAAACACGTCTGTACTTACTGGACTGGAGATCTCAGGATTATCTGAGGATAAATTCATGGATTTGCCAGAAGTCTTTACTCAGAAGACAATACCTGTAAGTAAAGATAATGTGCTTAATCCAGAAGATATAAGGAAATGGAGGTATTTGGATGATGTCAAAATTCCCAAACTGGATGCTGAAGTTGAATTGTTAATTGGCACAAATGCTCCAAAGCTCTTGGAACCATGGGAGATCATTAATAGTGAAGGTCAAGGACCCTATGCCGTCAAGACCCTATTGGGGTGGGTCATAAACGGCATTGTGAAGGAAGCAGATGACAGACGGAAGATTGGCTTTCAGTCAGTCACTGCTAATAGGATTTCTGTTATCAAGTTGGAAGAATTATTGGTTGCTCAGTACAATCATGATTTCGATGAGAAATCTTCAGAGGATGATTTCAAAAGGTCTAGAGAAGATCAGAGGTTTATGGAGATAATGGATCAGTCAATTGGTATTGAAAATGGCCATTATTGTATTGACCTACCCTTCAGAAAGAATGATGTCATCATGCCTAATAATAGATGCCTTGCAGAACAACGTTTAAAAGGCTTGAAAAGGAAGTTCAGTTGGAATCAGGGGTTTCAAGAAGAGTACACTGCTTTTCTTACTGATGTTATCAACAAGGGGTATGCTGAAGCAGTACCACAAGATCAGTTACTTCGAGATGATGGTAAGGTGTGGTATATCCCACATCATGGGGTATACCATCCTAAAAAGAACACCATTAGAGTTGTGTTTGATTGCAGTGCAGTTTTCAAAGGAGTGTCCTTGAATTCACAATTGCTGCAAGGTCCAAATCTCACCAACACATTGTTGGGTGTTTTGACCAGGTTTAGACAAGAACATGTGACTTTGATGGCAGACATTCAGGCCATGTTCCATCAAGTAAAAGTATCACAGAAGAATGTGGATTTTCTTCGTTTTCTATGGTGGCCCAACGGTGATACTACGCAAAAATTAAAAGAATACAGAATGAAAGTCCATCTTTTTGGAGCTATTTCATCACCAACCTGCAGCAATTTTGCTTTGAGAAAACTTGCTGAAGATTACAAGGATTGCTTTTCAAATAAAGTCTTGAATTCTATTCTGCAGAACTTTTATGTAGATGACTGTTTAATATCTGTTCCTACAGAAGTGGAGGCACTTCAGATGGTTAAAGACTTAACTGCAGTCTGTTCCAAAGGAGGATTCCAGTTATCCAAATGGATAAGTAATAGCCGTAAGGTGTTGGCAAGTATTCCAGAAGAACGTCTGTCAAAATCGACGAAAGATCTCAACCTGGATAAGGACAACCTGCCCGTTGAAAGAGCGCTTGGGTTGTACTGGTGTGTGGAATCTGATGCATTTATGTTCAAGATTGCTATAAGTGAAAGACCACCAACAAGACGAGGCGTTTTGTCAGTTGTCGGTTCTATTTATGATCCATTGGGATTCCTTTCACCACTAATACTTCCTTCTAAGTTGCTGTTACAGGAATTGTGCAAAAGAAACATCGGATGGGATAATGAAATGCCACAAATCCTTTCACTTCAGTGGTTTGAGTGGCTGCAGGATCTCAACAAGGTAGCTATGGTAAAAGTTGACAGATGTATCAAGCCAAAGGATTTTGGAACAATCAGGATGGCTCAGTTGCATCACTTTTCAGATGCAAGTCAATGTGGTTATGGAACTGTCTCTTACTTGCGTCTGGAAGATGAAAACAAAAGGGTGAGACTTTCCTTTATGCTTGGAAAATCTAGGGTTGCTCCTTTGAAACAAATAACTATACCAAGACTTGAACTTGTAGCTGCTGTTTTAGCAGTTAGAATTGATAAGATGCTTAAGAAGGAACTTCAACTGGATCTAGATAAGTCGGTTTTTTGGACAGATAGCCAAACTGTACTAAAGTATATTGCCAATGATGCCAAAAGGTTTCATACATTTGTAGCTAACAGAGTGTCGGTCATCAGGGATACAACAGATGTTGTACAGTGGAGACATATTGGAACAAAATTAAATCCTGCTGATGATGCCTCTAGAGGCATGTCTATTGAAAACTTCTTGAAATCTAGCAGATGGATACAGGGTCCAAAATTTCTGTTGGAAGCTTTAGAGGAATGGCCACAGTCCTCTTTTGACCAAGCCTTGATAGATGATCCTGAAGTAAAAAAGGATACAGTGGTAAATGCTACCATTTCAAACTGTTCTGACAGTGCTACTCATCAACTCTTTAACTATTTTTCTGATTGGATGAAACTGAAAACTGCAGTGGCATGGATTCTAAAGTTCAAAGATATTCTTCTGAAGTTCAAGCAATACAGAACACATATTCAATCCTCATTTACTTCTGGAATAAACAATTCTACAGTAGAGCAGGACAGAGTTAATGAGGAAATGAGAAGATTTCGAACTGGATTCCACGGTCAAAGTCTTACACCAGATGATCTTTCTCAAGCAGAATCAGCAATTATTGGATTTTCTCAACATGATGTATTCAAACAAGAAATTTCTTCTTTGCAAAGTGGAACATCTGGAGTCAAAAGGTGTAGTAACATCTACAAGCTTGATCCAGTATTGATGGATGGTTTACTTAGAGTGGGTGGAAGACTTACTAGAGCAGCAATGCCTGAGGAGACAAAAAGACCAGTTATCCTGCCGAAAGAACATCATGTATCTAAACTTATAATGCAGCATGTTCATAGACAACTAGGTCATGCGGGGAGAAACCATATGTTGTCAACTTTACAAAGGAGGTACTGGATTATTAATGCAAACTCTGCTTGTAGAAAAGTAATCTCGGAATGTGTTGTATGTCGACGTTTTCAAGGCAGAATTGGAGAACAAAAAATGGCTGACTTACCAAAGGAAAGGATAATGTCAGATTTGCCTCCTTTTTCCAACACTGGTGTGGACTACTTTGGACCTATTGATGTGAGGAGAGGTCGCAGTGTTGTTAAAAGATATGGAGTTATGTTTACTTGCATGACCAGTCGAGCAGTACATCTTGAAGTAGCCTACTCTCTGGATACAAATTCTTGCATAAATTGTATTCGTCGGTTTATGTGCCGTCGTGGCCAAGTACTGCATTTAAGATCCGATAACGGCACAAATTTTATTGGAGCAGAGAGAGATCTTAGAAATGCTTTGAAGAGTTTGGATCATGATAAAATTCAGCGTACTTTCCTATCAGAAGGAATAAAATGGACCTTTAATACCCCTGCAGGATCACATCATGGAGGCGTGTGGAAGAGGCTAATTCGTCTTGTAAAGAAAGTGTTGTACTCCACACTTCAACAACAATGCTTGGATGATGAGAGCTTTCACACTATTCTTTGTGAAGCTGAAGCTATTCTTAATGACCGTCCTATCACAAAGCTTTCTGATGATCCGAATGACTTGGAAGCTCTCACGCCAAATCATATCTTGCAATTGAGATCAAAACCATTTCTTCCTCCAGGACTTTTCGAAAAGGGTGATTTGTATATCAGACGTAGATGGCGACAAGTCCAGTATCTGTCTGATCTGTTTTGGAAGAGGTGGATAAGGGAATATCTTCCACTGCTTCAGGAACGACAAAAATGGAGGAAGCCATGTAGAAACTTCACTGTTGGTGATATAGTGGTCATCATGGATCCAACTGCTCCACGTGGTTCCTGGTCATTAGGCAGAGTCGCTCGGACATATCCTGATAAAAAGGGATTTGTCCGTTCTGTACAACTGAAGACAAAAACAGGATTATTGGACAGACCTGTTTCCAAGATCTGCCTGCTGTTGGAAGAAAAAATGGACTGATCTTCAAAAGAGTTCACATACACCCTTTTTTGGCTCCTTTGATAATTTAAGAGATAATTGTAGTTGCACACCAACAATTATGGGGCCGGTGTGTAGGAGCCAATGTATTAATGTCTATGTATTTTGGGCTGTCACCACTTGGTGGCAGTATATGCACATAGGGTTTTTAAGTCGGTGTTTCATTCACAGAGTTAGGAGGCTTGGTGAAGGGAACATATACAGTTTTTACCACACTTTGGAAAGCTAAGGTGTCCACCATTCATCATTGAAAGTATGTATGTCCATTATGTTCAATAAAGTAATTTTAGAATCAAAACAAGAAATGAAGACTGGACATTGGATGTGTGCGTAAAGCGTGTGTTGCTATTCCAAGCCTTCAGCATTTAGCTGCTGTTACAAGGACAAAGACCAAACTGACCAATGGGTAAAATAATTTAGACATTGCAAAACATTAATGTTGCTGTTCTCTAGTAAAATGTAACCCATTTTATTTGTTTGTTCCTCTTTAGATTGAATGTACTGAATGTGGAAGATGGTACCACTGGGACTGTGTGGGCAGACCCTCCACAGCTGGCAAATACACCTGTCCCGCATGCATTTAACACCCGCTTCGGATGTTATCACTCTATTGAATAAGCGTTATCAGTGGATATCAGCTTATAGATATAGGCCAGAAGAGGTCTGCTGCGCCTACTGGTAGGCTCAGAAGGCTGTTATCATTGATCCACATGGTTAATCCCCACACGCATGTATGAAGGTGAATTTACCACTGGAGTACCAGCAGAGGCGATCGTTTCCCCAATGTCAACAACTGCACACGGACCAAAGACCAGCGAAATAGCGCATTAAAAGATGGATTTAGATGACTTCAGGACACATATACAGGTACAGTCTCATAAAATACTCCATGTTCCGTGTTTATGAATCAAGTTATTAATTTAAAATTTGCCTATGGTGGGAAAGGGATCATGTAACAAGTCCACACGTTTACCGTATTGTTACCATAGTAACTGTCGCTCGACCATGTCATGTGTGTTCGATGCACAGTAACCACAAAATATACCATGCTTCTACCTTATCCGTAGTTTTACTGTGGTATTTGTAGATAAAGCACAATAACTTGCATATTTACTATGAGTTTACCTCAGTAACCGTAGTTTTACTGTGGTATTTGTATTTAAAGCACAATAATTACATATTTACTATGAGTTTACCTCAGTAACCGTAGTTTTACTGTGGTATTTGTATTTAAAGCACAATAACCTCAATATTTACTATGAGTTTACCTCAGTAACTGTAGTTTTACTGTGGTATTTGTATTTAAAGCACAATAACTTACATATTTACTATGAGTTTACCTCAGTAACCGTAGTTTTACTGTGGTATTTGTATTTAAAGCACAATAATTACATATTTACTATGAGTTTACCTCAGTAACCGTAGTTTTACTGTGGTATTTGTATTTAAAGCACAATAATTACATATTTACTATGAGTTTACCTCAGTAACCGTAGTTTTACTGTGGTATTTGTTGTTAAAGCACAATAACCTCAATACTTACCATGTTTTTACCACAGTAACTGTTTTTACAGTATACTATTTGTAAAGCACAGTAACCACAATGCTTTCCATGCCTTTAATATGTTTTTGTGAAGTAATTGTAATTCAATAGTTTTTTGTCTTGCAGTTACGTCAGATCACATACTCCAGCAGCTCTTTTAAGAAGCCATCTCTTGTAAAGGTTCTCTCTCTCTCTCTCTCTCTCTCAGCTTTTCCTTTCCTATTTTTCTCGCTCTCTTTCTGTGGTTCATCATAGCACATTTTTAAAAAAGAGCATCAAATTTTGACCAATTCTTTCAGAAAGCTGCTGGAATTAACAGGGAACTTGAACTCGATGCTGATCTTGAAGAAGTTGCCAAGGAGGCTGAACAAGTCCTTCAAAGGTTCAGCCCTTCACAGGTTTTTTTTTGAACACTTTTAGTAATAACTGATTTGCTTTAATGAACACATCCTTATATTATGTGTTGATAATATCTGTCCTTATAGTCCTTCCTCTCAAATATTTTGCTCACAGATCATTTTTAACACTGTCTCAACATGTATATATTTCTCTTCGTTTCAGCTGAGAGGGAAGACCAAAGCAAGGCCTGTCATGAGATTTGAATTTGGCCGTATTGTGCGTTTACGGAGAAGACCGAAAGCTGCAAAGGAAAACATTTCCAATGGTATGTCTGTGTTGGTCTGAGCACCTTGACTATTTGTACAGCATTTGATGTTTCTTTAACTTTGGTTTACATACCCCACGGCCCCGTCAGGAAGAACCCTCAACAAAGTGTCATGTTGAAGGAGTAATAATTCATACAATTTACTAAATCAGCAAATTCATATGATATTGTACAAACGTACTCATACAAAATTCTACGACTTTTACTCTTACTGCTGTCATTGGCCTTTGCCTCAACTCTCATGCAGATTGTGCCCATTGTAAGTAGTCAGAGTGTTTATAATATAAAGTTTTATTAAGTCCATTGTATTCTTTACAAATTGCGCCGTCTCTTCCCGTTCTAACAGTACATGATATCTGTCCACACCCACACCTGATTTTTACTGAACACTTCTGTCTAAGGAACAAGATTCTGGAAATGCTAATTTAACTTCTCATGTGACAAATCAGATCTTCAATTAATTTGGCCAAATCAAATCACATAAAGCTGTTCACACCAAGAACAATAAATTTAATATTAAATATTTTAGCATCCACAACAACAGACGATAATGGTCTGTTTACTGTTATACACGCTGCAGTTACAGTATATTGTTGTCTGCTATTTTTCAGCTTGAAAAAGCTGTCCTGGAAGAGATTCCAACAATATTGTTCCTCTTTGTCATTAAATGTTAAATGGCTGCGGTGTGGACTCGTCTTTGGTGTGAAGAGGCCTCTAAATTGCTTACAACAATACCGGCAGCATGTAATCATATTTAAAATAATTCATATTAATATAGCAATAGCATTTTCTCTTTCCTCTCATTCTGTTAAACTTACACACAAAAGTTTGCCTTTCTCTGCCTATTTCTCTTCATCTTATTCCTTTACTCCCTCACTCACTTACACATTCTTTTATACTCTATTGTAAGGTAGAAACTGAGCGTTTGCATGATGGGCTTTTCTCAGACTCTGAATCTGATGTATGCAGATGAACTCAGGAGCCCGTTAGAGTTGCCAGAGAACTTGAGCTTGAAGTCTATTATAACTGTTTAATTTATGTATAAAGAACAATAGTTAAACATGGGATCAGTAGATATTTTCTTGTTTTACAGCTGAAGACCAAATTCAGTCGCAGCAAGCCGGTCAAACCAGTCCTGATGAATTAAACCATTCTTTTTGTGCCCAAACAAAAAAGTATTGATGTTGATCTCTGAAAAGCAGTTATAGTTACTTCAAGTCAGCAGTTATAGTTTTTGACACATACATCTTTTTATTGCTCCTAGAATGATCAAATCAGCTTTGCATCATCTTTGGAATTTGGGCAGGGAATGACTGAATATGGTGAGTACTGAGACCTGCACCTATTCACCAACACTATTTCTCTAGAGTTATTGTTGACTTATTGTTTTTTTCTGTTTGTTTGAAGGAGGATGAAGCCAGTTGATGAATATATCACTTCAATAGCCACCAAGTGCAGAAGTGTTGCCTGAACCCATCAGGTATCTGCTGTGAAGACTGCATTCACGAACAGCTCTACTGTGACAGCGCAGATGTTACGGCCTATAAAAGAAACTTCACAACTGAACAACTGCAAGATAGCGGTAGAGGGATTCTTTTGGCCCATACCTCCAACAAGAATCAATTGTACGTCCAGTACAACAATTATAAATCAAAATACTATATATTGTTTATTAATTTACCACACCCTAAACGCATGTTTTGTCCCTCCAGGACATCTACACCAGGTGTTGTGTGAGGAGGACCGTCAGAGACTCCAGCCACCCGAGCCATGGATTGCTCTCACCGTTATCATCAGGCAGATGTCATCGCAGAACCTTCACCAGCAGACTGCAAGACAAGTTCTTTCCACAGACAATCAGACTGAACTGAACTCGTACCAGTAACACCACACACAGCACACCTTGTGCACTGCACTCTATCACTTACACTGACTGGACTCTGACTCACTATTATTCTGCACCCTGACATTATGTGTGCACTAATTCATACCGTACTGCACTGCAAAGATTATACTGTGTACTGTGATTATTGTGTTTAATCACAATATTCAATTGTGTTATTGTTTTCATTTCATGCTCTTTGTATAGTATAATATTTACCATATGTTGTTCTCTACCTGTATTGAGTCCCTTACACATGTGTTGCATATTGTTCAAAAGAATTTCACCACCTGTACACTTGCGTTCATGGTATTGTGACAATAAAGTGATTTGATTTGAATTGGTCACGTCTTTTGTTCATCAGTTGTACTGTAAGGGTGATGGATAACAACGGAAAAGTGTTTGTGATATGGAAAAAGAAGATTATGATCGGGACATGGACAAGCAAGCAAGAGGAAGAAAACCAGGAGAGCTCTGATGATGAGCAGGAAATTGAATGTGATTCTATGATGCTCAGGACATTTCACCATGCATGCATTTGGGTGGCTTCATCTGATTAGAAATAATATGGTTTTAAATAACTAATTTTTATTTCTCTTCAATGTGATATGTCTTTATATGCTACTTTTGCTGTCTTTATGCTGTATTCTCCAGTAAAGTATTGCACATGGTGTTGGATAATAAAGTATGGTGAATATTCTGTAGGGGCGGTGTTTGGTAAATACACCATTTAATTTTGTAAACAATACATATAATTACTATGATTGTTTAAAGACATGAACGTTTGGTAATTCTAATTACTCCATTATGAAGGGAATGCTGAAAGATGTATTAGAAGCGACTGCATGGACTATATTTCTACAGGCACTTCATGCACAACTAAGGCTGATGCACCAGGGAAAAATCAACAAGAATCCTGTACTGTATAAGCAAGACGAGCATGAAGAGGACAAAGATGAGACATTTTTGGTCTTTTATAGTGATTATTTGCATTGCAAATAATTGTATGGCTTTTGCACCATAAACCACACACTGTCTGTACCTTGTCTTACTGAATGATACAATGGCATTGTGTGATTGTACAATAAAGTGTCACAGTATGTGTTGGCTTTTTAAATTGGTGTCTTTGTTTACTGTCAACACTGTATTCTTATTCCTGATACAGTGAAAGAAATGGAGCCCATTCCAAATAAGCACTAATGTGTATTCGTTGGAGTCTATTCTTATTCTAAGATAACTATTACTTGGAATTTACATGTTGACAAGTTTTTGAAAAGACAATCTGAAAAAATGTGACTCAGCACAATTTGTTGTGATTTTGAGAATAGATGTGTGTATTTTTTACTGCCCTTCCATCCTCAGGGGCCCAGTAGAGTCCCCTGGAAGAGCAAATAAAATTAACATTTCAAATGGCTGTAAATCAAAGTCTGATTGTAATTTTAAGGAGAAATTTGGCAGGACAACTACTTATGCTATGTTAATTAAATAATGTTGGCCAGAGTTTTCAAACATATATAGAAAGGTGGTATAAAGGTGTTTAAAAAAGTGCTCTTAGTAAAATACCAAATTTCAGCCTACCTCTTAAATATGTCATAAATGTTTGCACAATGAACACGTTTAGATATACCTTTGTTCAAAAAAGAAGGTATTTTTCCCCATTTTATTATTAAACATTTTAAACTACATTACCCATAAGCCTCTGCCATTCAAACGCGAAAAACATGGCGCTGGTATTTGTAGTTTAATAAAGTTATGCTCAGGGTTAGGGTTACGATCTCGGTAAAGTGGTAATATCTCACGACATAACAACACTGCATTGCTAACTGAAGGTATTACCAACGTAATAATAACAGCAAAACGTACTTTGCAACATTAAGCGGTTTTTAATTTGGGTTAAAAGATAGTCCAATCACAGCGACGTCTGCAAGTGCTAAGAGAAGTTCAAAGCCAATGGCAACTCAGTTGAGCAGAGGCGTCACACTTACTTGTCCATATATGGTCATCTATGACAGGTTCTTCCGGGTTTTTGTGGTGAATGGACAGATAAGATTTATTGTCTCCACTCAATATAAAACTGCAACAACAGATTGCATCGTGTGGTTAACCTGATGCAGCAATAAATTTGTTGATTACAGTGTTTTTATTTTTTCAAACAAGGGTGTAATGGTTCCCATTGCATACATTGTTTATACTAATATTAATTAATGTACAATATTTCAGCTCAAAAGTGTGTATATACTGTGTGAAAAATAAATGTCAAAATTTGCTTACAAAAAATAAAAAACACCTGAAATTTATTCAAACACGCAGTATTTTTCTACTATTAAATTTTGCTTCTGTAACATCTATAGTGTATCAGAGGTATACAATGAATCACTTATGTTTCCTGGAAATGGACTGTACAAACGTGCCATTCTTAGCTCTGCCAGTTGAACTACATGCATATTAAAAAAAGAAAAAAGAAATAAAAAAAACACACATTACGAATTTCCTAATGTTTATTGATATATCAAACTTTTCCAAGACAAACATAGTGCCCAGAACAGCACTCTCTCTCCAGTTTGTAACACTATGAAAATAAATAAATAAATAAAAGCAGTTATAGTGAAATATAACAACTTAAAACAATGACTGATTGATAAGTAGTTCATGGGTACATGGAAACAAATATGTAACTAAGAAATATGCAATATAAAACCCCTTAAAAAACACACACACACATACAAAATAAAAAGACAATTTGTTTACAGAAAATGTCATAAGACGCCAAATAATATTTTACAAACCGGGAGTTTTGAGGCTCCAGTTGAAAATATATTATTTTCTTACCTTTAATGAAGAAATATTTCAATATTTTACAATTATTATTCTCCTGTAATCATTGTTTGCATCTATTGTGACTAAATGCAGGACCAATTAAAATTGTTAACAATTATAATTTTTTTTGACAATTACAATTTTCATTAAGAATTAACAATTTTAATTGGTCCTGCATTTAGTCACAATAGATGCAAACAATGATTACAGGAGAATAATAATTGTAAAATATTGAAATATTTCTTCATTAAAGGTAAGAAAATAATATATTTTCAACTGGAGCCTCAAAACTCCCGGTTTGTAAAATATTATGTTTTAATTTCTACTTTACAGTCAAAATTAAAACAAGTACATATGCTAAGACTGGAAGTTGGCAGTAAAGGGCTGAGAGCAGAGGTGCCACACGAGAGAGAGAGAGAGATGTGGAAGCTTTTGGAAGGGCTGATATTGTGGAGAGCTGATGGAGTAGTATGTGAGAAATCCTGCAACACAGAAAGAAAGAGAATTTATCACATGATGAACAATAAAAACATTGACAATATAAAAATAACAGACAACATACTGTAACTGCCAATTTGTAAAGGTTAATAAAGAATACAATGGACTTAATAAAACTTTATATTATAAACATTCTGGGTGCGTCCGAAATCGCATACTTCCCTACTATATAGTATGCGAAAAACAGTATGCGAGGCGAGTAGTATGTCCGAATTCATAGTATTCGAAAAATAGTAGGCGAGAAGTACCCGGATGACCTACTACTTTCTTCCGAATTCTGTAGTAGGCATACGATGGACACTTTACTATCCCATGAGGCCGCGGGAGAGGCCGCGTCATATTCGAAAAAATGGCGGAAAGCCGCGACGCGGCTGTCTTCAAGTGTAAAGTACCTCAGGGAAAAGCATTTTTGATGCTCATTATGGTTAACTTGTAACTTACTTGTTTAACATCATCCAAGTAAACGACTGACTTGTTGAGGGTTTAACAAACAGATGAAACTACGTCAACCTCAATGTAGTACATCAGCTTGTTAACGCTGCTTTCTTTAAATAGACGGTTCGTTAAGCGTTAAGAATTTAAATCATTAACGATGTTCGCGCCAGTGAAGTGGGCTCTTTAAATTTTCGCGCTGTTGTGAAGACGCATGACACGTGACAACATCAACATGGCGGATGTAGTACGTCCGAATTCCATTCATACTACCCTCATTCATACTATATAGAACGTACTTTTTTAACGGTCGAGTAGTACGTTCGAATTCAAATGTTTGTGTAGTACCTACACAAGTAGTATGCGATTTCGGACGCAGCCTCTGACTACTTACAATGGGCACAATCTGCATGAGAGTTGAGGCAAAGGCCAATGGCAGCAGTAAGAGTAAAAGTCGTAGAATTTTGTATGAGTACGTTTGTACAATATCATATGAATTTGCTGATTTAGTAAATTGTATGAATTATTACTCCTTCAACATGACACTTTGTTGAGGGTTCTTCCTGACGGGGCCGTGGGGTATAGTGAAAAGTGAAAGTGAAAGTGACATACAGCCAAGTATGGTGACCCATACTCAGAATTTGTGCTCTGCATTTAACCCATCCAAAGTGCACACACACAGCAGTGAACACACACACACCGTGAACACACACCCGGAGCAGTGGGCAGCCATTTATGCTGCGGCGCCCGGGGAGCAGTTGGGGGTTCGGTGCCTTGCTCAAGGGCACCTCAGTCGTGGTATTGAGGTGGAGAGAGAGCTGTACTTTCACTCCCCCCACCTTCAATTCCTGCCGGCCCGAGACTCGAACTCGCAACCTTTGGATTACGAGTCCGACTCTCTAACCATTAGGCCACGACTTCCCCCAAAGGAAGTTTATATAAACCAAAGTTAAAGAAACATCAAATGCTGTACAAATAGTCAAGGTGCTCAGACCAACACAGACATACCATTGGAAATGTTTTCCTTTGCAGCTTTCGGTCTTCTCCGTAAACGCACAATACGGCCAAATTCAAATCTCATGACAGGCCTTGCTTTGGTCTTCCCTCTCAGCTGAAACGAAGAGAAATATATACATGTTGAGACAGTGTTAAAAATGATCTGTGAGCAAAATATTTGAGAGGAAGGACTATAAGGACAGATATTATCAACACATAATATAAGGATGTGTTCATTAAAGCAAATCAGTTATTACTAAAAGTGTTCAAAAAAACCTGTGAAGGGCTGAACCTTTGAAGGACTTGTTCAGCCTCCTTGGCAACTTCTTCAAGATCAGCATCGACAGCTTCGAGTTCAAGTTCCCTTTTAATTCCAGCAGCTTTCTGAAAGAATTGGTCAAAATTTGATGCTATGTTTTAAAAATATGCTATGATGAACCACAGAAAGAGAGCGAGCAAAATATGTGTAAATGAATTATGAATTACAGTTTGGAAAAACAGGAAAGGAAAAGCTGAGAGAGAGAGAGAGAGAGAGAGAGAGAGAGAGAGAGAGAGAGAGAGAGAGAGAGAGAGAGACCTTTACAAGAGATGGCTTCTTAAAAGAGCTGCTGGAGTATGTGATCTGACGTAACTGCAAGACAAAAACTATTGAATTACAATTACTTCACAAAAACATATTAAAGGCATGGAAAGCATTGTGGTTACTGTGCTTTACAAATAGTATACTGTAAAAACAATTACTGTGGTAAAAACATGGTAAGTATTGAGGTTATTGTGCTTTAACTACAAATACCAAAGTAAAACTACCGTTACTGAGGTAAACTCAGTAAATATGTAAGTTATTGGGATTTAAATACAAATACCACAGTAAAACTACGGTTACTGAGGTAAACTCATAGTAAATATTGAGGTTATTGTGCTTTAACTACAAATACCACAGTAAAACTACGGTTACTGAGGTAAACTCATAGTAAATATTGAGGTTATTGTGCTTTAACTACAAATACCACAGTAAAACTACGGTTACTGAGGTAAACTCATAGTAAATATGTAAGTTATTGGGATTTAAATACAAATACCACAGTAAAACTACGGTTACTGAGGTAAACTCATAGTAAATATTGAGGTTATTGTGCTTTAAATACAAATACCACAGTAAAACTACGGTTACTGAGGTAAACTCATAGTAAATATGCAAGTTATTGTGCTTTATCTACAAATACCACAGTAAAACTACGGATAAGGTAGAAGCATGGTATATTTTGTGGTTACTGTGCATCGAACACACATGACATGGTCGAGCGACAGTTACTATGGTAACAATACGGTAAAACGTGTGGACTTGTTACATGATCCCTTTCCCACCATAGGCAAATTTTAAATTAATAACTTGATTCATAAACACGGAACATGGAGTATTTTATGAGACTGTACCTGTATATGTGTCCTGAAGTCATCTAAATCCATCTTTTAATGCGCTATTTCGCTGGTCTTTGGTCCGTGTGCAGTTGTTGACATTGGGGAAACGATCGCCTCTGCTGGTACTCCAGTGGTAAATTCACCTTCATACATGCGTGTGGGGATTAACCATGTGGATCAATGATAACAGCCTTCTGAGCCTACCAGTAGGCGCAGCAGACCTCTTCTGGCCTATATCTATAAGCTGATATCCACTGATAACGCTTATTCAATAGAGTGATAACATCTGAAGCGGGTGCATTTAATGCATTTGTCCTGTGTCCTCATAAAATATAATACAAATAAATACACTAAACTAGAAAAGCTTTTTTCACATTTGTCTTCTAAACTCTGGAATAGGCTTCCTGATAATGTTCGGGACTCAGATGCTTCTTTAATCTAGATTTAAAATGAGAGAATGTCTATTTAGCCAACATTCACATAACCGTGTACTTGATAAAATGCAAATTATCTTTTGCCTAAAATGCGACACACTGCAGCGATGCTAACCGTTCTTCATTGCTTTTCTGTTTCCACCTTGGATGGGAATCCTGAGGTACAGGCACATAGAGAAGAGCTAGGAACTGAATTGCAGCCATTCCAATTCGGATCCAGCTGAAGATTTCAGATTACCCCAGCACCCAGAAGAGATGACAACCCCTAAACTTCATATGACACCAATTTAGGATAATTCTGCAGTTCTGCATGTTGATTCAATTTATTGTAATAATTATGATCACAATAAATTATTGCCTTATGTTCTGAGTACATGATGCTGCAGACTTTTATATTAGTGTTCATTTCTGCCATAGACATTACATTGACAGTCATTTTCAGATTTGTCTTCATAGTAACATTGAAAAATGCATTTTATTTAAGGTTTTGTTTATTTTAACTAATTTATCACTACCGTCCACTCTTGTAAGAACATTGATGAATTTTCAGTATGCATTTTAACTAAATAAATAATAATAAAAAATGCTTAATCTCTTTAACCACAGCAGAATTGATGCTCAAATTAATCATTTTAAAGAAAAAAACTGCATATACACACGTTGCAAAGAAACAAAATAAAAACCTTTATTAAATGGACTTACATTAGCCATCAGAAACTAATTCCATTAAAACCAATGTAGCAAAATAATTTGGGCGTGGTCTACGTGAAGCTACATGAAAACTAATTTTAACTTCCCTTAAACGGCATCTGATACATTTGGAACGGCGACAGAGAATACAAACGAGTCCAATACCGATACAAACATTTACGTATAATGTGGAAAGCGTTTAAATCTGTTCTGTAGAAAATTCCCTGTGACGAATCTGTGGAGGTCCAACATCTGCTGGAAACTCAGGTAAAACTATTAGCGTGCACGCGCACGTCCCCAGTTAACACGATCCCCAGTTGATCCATAACACCGGACCACATCCAGTCTGCCCCTTCCTCTGTGTTCACACTCCAGCTTCTGTTCTCCATTGTCATGCCACAACTCAAATTAATTTAAAATAAGACTTTAACAGGCACATAACCGGAATTGACCGAGTAATCTCGCAGTCAAACACATCACCAAATTGACGTATTTTCAAATTTACTAGTAAGAAGGCGCCGCTTTTGTCATTGGCCAGTTTCGTGGATGACAGTCAGATTAACCAATCATGATGAAAGCAACCAGGTGAAACAACCAATTGCAATTGTTTCAGAGTGGTAACGAAAGTAAAGAGTATTTTTTTTTATCATTATTAAAGAAACATGTGCATTGTTTTATTTTTTAAGGCTGTATTATTTGATAAATCGGTCAAATAGTGTTCTGATGACAGTCTATGAATAGAAGTTCAATAATGCATGGTAAAATGTAGGCACACATACAAAATTGTAAATCCTCACAAAATCTCACTGCTCTTTTGAGATTAAAACTGCATCCATTATAATTATTGTTACTAATGATAATAATTATGTGTACATTTACATTTGTATTTTTGAAGAGGTGTTTTGATCAAAATATCATAAAATGCTAATAAATAAAATATTAATGATCATAATAATTCAAGGCAGATATTTCTTGTTAATGATATGACATTGATTCAACAGATATTTTAATTGTCTTTTTTTTCTTTTTTTTTTTTGTAATGATTTGTTTTTGTTAAAATCATTTTTCAATGATTTGGCAATAAATTTTATATCAACATTGCATCAAAGTTAAAACAGCAACTGACATTATTTCAATCATATTTCAACTTTGAAGGTCGGTCATGTGCCGACTAGACTGAAAAGAAAAGTCTGTACTGTTGGTCCAAAAAGAAAACTCAACACAAAACACAATATGCTAACTGAATGAAAGGGCACTTTATTCTGAACTCCTGTATCATGCTGCAAATACAATTTCTGGATTTACATTGGATTTTCCCATCAGAAACATGAATTTCCATTCTATCTTTCTTCGCTTGGGCTATTTCATTATCTGTTACTAACCAACTGACCATAAAACTCTGGAGTACTTCTGTGGAATCAGGCAGCTGTTGCTAGGGGTTTGAGTTCTGCATCTCAAAGCCACTATAATCCCATTATTTTGATAGATAATTAGCCTTCTGTAACCCGTTCTTCATATTGCACAATGACCATTTTCTGGATATTTTGAACCATTTAGATTTTGAAATAACTATATGGAGATAAGCATGTGCTTTGCAGGCCATTGCTGATGGTACACTGGGTTTAATTTGATTTGTATATTCCAGGGCTCTTCAACTCCTGACTCGATCATGAACTCTTCCAACAATCTTAAATGTACTGTTGAGTTTAGTTCTATCTCTAACCAAACACACCAAACAAGCTAATCACAGCGTTCAAAATGATTTGTGAATTAGAGACAGGTGTGTTTGTTGAAATTAAAGTATGCTATACACCGGCCCTCCAGTTTTAGTACTGTGTTTGCCATCTTCTGTGATCAGACAGATTTATAAATGAACCGCTTGTTTTAAAATCGTCCTGGTCTACTGACATTTGTCAAGACATTTACTTTAAACATTACAATGTTTAGGATAACTTTCGTTAACTCTACAATACATAAAGCCACTTTACCAGCTAAATAACTTAGACAGCGATACCATAGAAATATACAGAGCTACCGCACAAGTTCAAAGACAATATTCTGAAGATGGTGACGCACTTGTTTCTCAGGAGAATAAAGTCAATACTGTACTCACATAGATTCCAAACACACTGCCCAATCTGTACCTATTTGTGTACAGCCTGGGGCCCATGTAGTCAGCCTATATAGGACTGATTATGTTTGCTCATGTCTTATCCAGAATGCTTATGTCTTACCCAAGAGGGCCCCATATTAGTGATCTTCGGTAGTTCGGATTAGTTCGGATCTTACTGACTCTTTCCTTTGATCTCGTTCATCAAAATGAACAAATCTTTATTCAAGTCATTTCAATCATTTAAGTGGTGTTAAATATTACATTTTACCAGCCAAATTCCCTGAACACATCCACCTACACAATCTTGATCATATTCCAAATTAGGAAATCATTATAATGCAGCCAAATATAGTTTATGGGGAACATAAATAATTACTTTATCTTCAAAGTCTTTCATTCATTTGTCACATGACAGACATAATGAACAGATCATTCATGAATGACCCATCACTACCCCATATGTATTTCCCCATTAACAACCCATACAGAGATTACCCATGTGGGTACTACCTTGAGCCCATGTAGCCAACTTATATGGGACTGATTGTGTTTGCCCATGTCTGACCCATATAGTTTGGCAAAGAGGGCTCCGTACGTGTTTCCCCATTCAGAACCCATATAGAGTTTGCCTTTGTGGGTACTACCTTGGGCCAGTGTAGGCAGCCTATATGGGAATGATTGCGTTTGCCCATGTTTTACTCATATGGTTTGACCAAAAGGGCCCCATATGTGTTTCCCCATTCTGAACCCATATAGACGTTGCCTATGTGGGTTTTACCTTGGGCCAGTCTAGGCAGCCTATATGGGATTGATTGTATTTGCCCACGCCTAACCCATTGGTTAAACCCATATGGGCCCCATTTGTGTTGCCCATTTCGAGCCCACACACTCATTTCCCATTTGTGACCCAACTAGGACCCACATAGGGAGCCCATCTGTTTTTGACCATGTGGGACCTACTTAGCTGCCCCAAGTGGGCCCCAGATAAGATGGCCATTTTGGGACCATGCCCACTTGGTACCCATGTAGACCCAGCATAAACCATGTTTACTCAGATGTGTGTCAGTATCATCCAGCACTCGTGACCCAGTAAATTACAAGCGGCATGGAAAGAATCTGTCTGGACGTCTAATCTGTATTATAAACAACAGATCTTGTTTTTATGTATCGTTTAATTAATAAAAATATGAGTATATCAACCATCATATAGGCTGTAGGCTAAGATTAAATGTGTCCATTAATGTAAGATTACGGTACCCAGATTTTACATCAGCACCAAAAAAAAAAAAAAATGTAAACTTAAAAATTCTTGGTACTACACAAAGTATGGTTTATAAAATGACATTTATTCACAGATGTATAAAACAAACAATAAAGTAACATGGAAATTTCACACATTGTAGATTTGTTTTATATCTTTTGATACATTTAAGTGCTGCACTTGACAATCACATTTAAACATCTGAATCATTATGGATGAGTTTAATACAAATATTATTAAACTGAAGAGCCAGACAGACTCATCTGAGCTTTTTCATCTGTTCCAGCTTTAAATTAAACAAAATGATCATTAGTTTGAATACTAAAGCAACATTAATCATTCAATATCATGTTTCTAACACATGCTGCATTATTTCATTGTAAAGTCTGAGTCTCTTCACCTGTATGGATCACATTTACACATTTATCACACATTTATTTCTCCTCATAGACGCAGTAGTGAAGCTCTTCTGTGGATCTTCACCTGATGTTTACTGCTCCTCTCAAGACGACTTCAAACTATGATATACAGCATTTATCATCTTTAGGTGATTGAACTCTATCAGGGACTTCTGGTGATGGATCTGTATCTACACTGTAATGTTGAACAGAAAAGATGATAACCAGAGTTCAGTGGAACAAAGTACAAATTAGTTACTATATTTCAAATCACATTTTTTTTGAGTAAAAAGTTACATTAGCTGAATGAGTTCAGTTGAAGGTGTGAATAAAAACCAGTGATTTGGACACTGAGTGCACTGGAAGAACTGCTGCTTTTGTGTAGTTTGTGCTGCTGTTTAATAATCATTTGAAACTAGCAGCTCCAGTATGAAATTAACTGTCATGGAAATTATGTATAATTTTGTATATTTTAATACTTATGTATAACAGTCTTGTCTGAACTTCCAGGTTGACAGCCGTTTGTTAGGAACTGTTTTTCTTTGCGGAAGCTTTGTGTCTAATTATTCACTTATGTGGCAAGAAAGCATATAATAAGTGAGATAATGTACATCCAGCCGGATGTTATCACAGAATAAACCTCTTCAGGAGACAAGTCCTGATCACCCTGTCGGGTTTATTCTGCGATAAGCGGCTGGATGAACATTATCTCTTACATAAAGTAAGTGTAAAGTAATGTGACGTGTTGCTTGTCAAAGTAAAAACACACAAGAGACAGAGACATTGATCATGTGATGCTGGACGACTGTGAGCTGAAGCTGGAATCTGCTCTGATTTTACCAGCGTTTTCCTTCAATCTGAACAAATCTATTTCAAACTGTAATGATTCACTATTACTGATGTAATTAATAAAGCAGCTGTTGCTGTATAAAGCTGTGACAGTGTGCTTTTGATCTCTTTCCTCCTTTGTGTTAAACATTATAAACTTTACATTTCATTCTAACACAAACCCTTTGAAAAAAAGCTTGATGATAATTTTATTAACTTTTCACAAATATTTGAAAGTTAATTTGTTTAAATATCATAAATGAATCTCTTTAATATCAGAAAGTGAAGTTTACTCACCTCAGTTTACAGTTTGAGTTTCGTAGCACATCAATGAGCTGCTGCTTTGAGTCTCTAATCATATTATAACTCAGATCAAGCTCTTTTAGAAACTGCAGAGCTTTTGTGTTTGTCAAAGACTGAGTTAAAGAAGAAACATCTGTAATGCCACAGTTATAAAGACTAGAAAGAGACAAACAGAGGAAGAGATCATCTTACAAACAAATCATTAAAGTGAACAATTTTACACAAATATAAATGTGAACTCAGACTCATCATGAGATATTGAGTATAAAGTGTTTTGGTTTAAACTGTTGAAGTGATTTTAATCATTTTGATTCTTGTATGTGAATGTTACTGACCTCAATCGTGAATCCTTCAGTACGTCACATAAGTGATTCACTCCTGTGTTTTTTATCTGATTCCCGCTCAGGTCCAGTTCTCTCAGGTGTGATGGGTTTGATTTCAGAGCTGAAGTCAGGATGAGACACTGTTTCTCTGTAATACTGCATACACGCAGACTGAAGACAGAAAGAGAAAAGACAATGAATCAGACACGTTATGTTCATGTGAGAGTAATTCATCATGTGTTAACAACATGTACTGAAAAATAAAATGTTGCAAAAACCTGAAAACAATACAAGTAAATAAATAATCATACAGCCATAAACTAAAACATAATCCAAACTAGGTTTTGAGGATACTAGTTACATTTCAAGTCTGGAGAATCTTTAGTCAGACTAAAAAAAAAAAAGAGGTATGTGATTTTTAATGTAATTAAGATACAGGATCAACTATAGAACCACTTTAAAATAACATTAAAAAAATAAGAAATTGAATTTTAAAATGTAACAAATCAAGAAAATTCTGTTCATAAATCAAAATGTACTTTAAACTACAATCTTAAAATGTCTTGCAGTCAACAAATACAACATTTTGTGATCATATTTTGTTCTTATTGTGATGCATGTCTGAGTGAAACAGCTTTTTGGAAAAGAAATGCAGGTCAGGAATTAATTTTTGATGAAAAGCTGGATAATTGTTGTTTGTTATTGCTGTGATCTCATGACTGACAGGTTCTTTCAGCTTCACGTCATCAGACGAGAGAAGAGATGTTTTTGTGAGGGAAAGGGACAGTTATTTTCATTAAAGATCACAAGGGTACATTCATTTTTGGAAAAAAAAATATGTATCCAGATAAATCAATCATAAGTCGATTTTGATTTCATGATTTTAAGAAACTAAACCATAAACATTAATCAGACTGTAACTGCTGTTGAGTATAATGATACTAACTGAAGTTTCTGCAGCTTGCATTGTGTGTTCATCAGTAGATCGCTGAGGTGTTTCACTCCAGAGTCTCCGAGTTTATTCCCGCTCAGGTTCAGTTCTCTCAGGTGTGATGGGTTTGATTTCAGAGCTGAAGTCACAGCAGAACAACCTTCATCTGTCATTTCACAGCTGATTAACCTACATTGAGAGAAATGAGAAAAGTCACTTCAGGTTGGCAGAGCACCCAAAAACTGTACTCAAATAAAAGTAAAAGTCTGAATAGTTACTTGAGTAAGAATAAAAAAGTATTGGATAAAAAAAAAAAAATTAAAAATAAATAAAAATAAAAAAAAAACTACAATTAGTTAGTTACTAGTTCCTTTGGATCATATACTATATCTATCCATTTTTATTATATAGATAAAATTTATGTAATGTGTGTGCACATACATACATACATACATACGGGCTGCAACGATTAGTCGACATTATCGACAACAAAAAAATTGTCGACAAATATTTGTTGTCGAGTAATCGTTTGATCTCATATGACCTAATGTAAGAGCCTGCAATACTGCGGTTTGACCAGTGTGGCGCTGTAGCGCAAGACTGTAATTCAGATCTCCTGTATGCAGTTTAAGAGAAGAACACAGACAGTGCTTCAGAGAAAATGCATCAGAACTTGAGCGGCGTTTGGATGAATATGTAAATATATATTGCGCGCTTTCCTCTCAGTAACGAAATAAACACAACAGAAACTGGCAGCAGTGTGAAAGCAGCAGTTAAAAATGCATCTGATTACAACGATGTGGATGTTTGCATGAGCTCTGCTTTTCAGTAACGTAACGTTACTCCAGTAAAGTCCGGTCACATCATGTTTATTTATATAGTACTTTATGCAGTAGATAGCCTTAATTCAAGCAGCTTTGAAAAACCAGAGTTAGTGTTGCTTTCAGTTAGAATTACAACTTGATTTTCTGTAAAGCAACTCTCCAGTGTGAAGCTAGCTAATGATAAAATAATTTTATTAGTGGGAAAAAAAATAATTTCATTAAAGTGATAGTTTGGTTTACAGCGATCAAAGCTTGATCTAGCTCAGGACTGTTTTGGTTATCATAACCCTATAAGGTATTTTTAGACATTATGTTGTGAATAAAATAGTTTATCCAAAGCGTCTTATAACTTACCTTTGTTTCTTATCTATATGACTTACAAAAGGAGATGTTAGGCTGAATGTGAAAGATGTGTCGTTCAGTTACTTTTTCATATAGCTAATTAAATGATGAAAGAGTGTCTCTGTCTGTCATCTCATTTTGTGTGCCAAATACATCTATTTGTATAATGAATTGGCAACACTTTACAATAAGGTATAATTTGTTAACATTAATGTATTAATTAACATCAGTGAACAATGCATTTATTGTATTTAACTATTAATCTTTGTTAATGTTGGTTAACAAAAATACAGTTGTTCATTGTTTGTTCATGTTAGTTCACAGTGCATTTATGTTAAAAAAAACACAACTTGTGATTTTAATGCATTAGTAAATGCTGAAATTAACTAAGATTAACAAATGCTGTAGAAGTATTGTTCATTCTTAGTTCATGTTAACTAATGAACCTTATTGTAAAGTGTTACCAATTAATTGTAATTACATAATATGCTTTTCTAAAGCTGAAATGACCTTTATTTATTTTAGAATATGTGTAACTTAATATTTTAACTAGTTGCAAAAGCTGAATAATCAAACAAAGTCTACTGATTAATCAGTGGAATAATAGATGATTAGTCAATTAATCGTTCCAATATTCGTTAATCGATTATCAAAATAATCGTTTGTTGCAGCCCTAACATACATACATACATAGCCATTCAAAAAGATTTTTAATGTTTTTTAATGTCATTTATTTCAGTCATGCAAATCAGAATTTTCATCAGCCTTCACGCCAGTCTTCAGTATCACATAATCCTTCAGAAATCATTCCAATATGTTGATTTATTATCAATGCTGTTCATTTTAGCTTTTTATTCATCAAAGAATCCTGAACAAAATGTCACATGTTCCAAAAAAATATTAAGCAGCAAAACTGTTTCCAACACTGGTAATAAATCAATATATTAGAATGATTTCTGAAGGATCATATGACTTTGAAAACTGGAGTAACAGCTGATTAAAATTCTGATTTGCATCACTGAAATAAATAATATTTTAAATTATATTAATTATGTGTTTTATTTATATATATATATATGACACAGAAGAGTGAAAACTCCTCACATGACCGCTATACTGAACATAAAACAAATGCACATTGACGGATCTTCTTCCGTCTGTTCTGCAAAATGTAAGCAAATGTATATTTATGCAAATGTATATATTGTGAAAATATCAATATTAATTATGTCTAGGCAAAGGCACTCCTCCTGGAACAGGTCGTGCACCGCTGCGCAGAGCTAACGTGGGTTTGGCAGGTGTTCATTTCATACTCTATGACAGCTTATTTAATGTATGAATTATACATTGTATTTAATGTATAAGGTACATGTACAACAAACTGGTAATGTCGTAGTGGTATCGTGTACTGTCATCGAATGTAGCCTCTCTATACCTGTGGAACCGTAGACAGCACACGTGGTGTTCACCTGATAAAGATCTTCATAGCTAGCAAACAATAGCCTTTGGATCTACAGTCAACTGAAAGCAAATCTTCAAAGCCACGTCTTCAATGCTCTTGATGTTACAACTCTGAGTGAGAACCGCTTCAGACGACTCGACGCGTGCAGCAGGGAACTGAACGAATCATTCAAACTGATTCACGAACCAATTCACTGGTTTAATCTAGCCTTCGAACAGAATTGACTCAAAAGAATGAATCATTCGGGAACGGGCATCGCTCATTGCCCTGAAAAAAATTAGACTGCGTTTGGAATAAATTGAAGGATTTTTAACTTGTATTGCATTAAGATAAAGTAACGAGAGGAGCGTCGCCCACAGTAACAAAGTAAAAGTACCGTTTTTTCACTACAAATGTACTTGAGTAAAAGTACCCATCTTTAAATATACTCTAAAAGTATTAGTTACCCAAAAAATGTAGTCAAGTAAATGTAACTAGTTACTACCCACCTCTACACTTCATTCTATTTAGTTTAAATAAAACACTTTTTTACTCTTGTATGTGAATGTTACTGACCTCAATCTCTCCAGTTTACAGCGTGAATCCTTCAGTACGTCACATAAGTGATTCACTCCTGTGTTTTTTATTTGATTCCCGCTCAGGTTCAGTTCTCTCAGGTGTGATGGGTTTGATTTCAGAGCTGAAGTCAGGATGAGACACTGTTTCTCTGTAATACTGCATCCACGCAGACTGAAGACAGAAAGAGAAAAGACAATGAATCAGACACGTTATGTTCATGTGAGAGTAATTCATCATGTGTAAACACCATACACTGAAATAAATAAAGTGTTGCTATAACCTGAAAATAATATAAGTAAATAAATATACAACCATAAAAACTAAAACAAAACTAAGGGTATAATGATACTAACTCTAGTTTCTGCAGCTTGAATTGTGTGTTCATCAGTAAATCGCTGAGGTGTTTCACTCCAGAGTCTCCGAGTTTATTCCAGCTCAGGTTCAGTTCTCTCAGGTGTGATGGGTTTGATTTCAGAGCTGAAGTCACAGTAGAACAACCTTCATCTGTCATTTCACAGTATCTTAAAGTACATTGAGAGAAAGAGAGAAGATAGAAGAAAAACCATTTAACAAAGTCACAATGTCTTGATAGAAACAAAAAACAGAGGAAGTGTCCGAATACCTTTGGATAATTTTCCACAATTTGGTCTTCAAAACAGAGAAAACAAAAAAGTTGTTCATTTAATCAAATAATTTACACTTCTCATGGTTTATGTACAATTTGTCCTGATTCTTGATAGAAATACAAACAAGTTTTAATTACCAACAACCTTGTGTCATCAATAAACACTATGAATATGTTCTGCTACAGCAGCAAAGAACTATTCTGTTGTGTCCCATTAATAAACACAATGATAACAGTTCTGTCTCATTGGATAAAAGTGAACACAAAAATATACAGTATAGAATATAGACAGATTAACTATACAAAAATATATGAACATATACAAAAATATACAAATATATATTGTGCAACAAACAAGGTAACAGTCAGTGAAGGTAATGGGGAGTTAGTTTTAAAGGGTCAAGAAACCCCAGACTACTAACTTTTTTTTTTTGGCGTGATTTTTGTCTTCCAGGTTTAAAATCTACATTGTGTTGACGTCACAGTTTATGACGCGGCACAGGACTATAGTACTTCGATGACGGATCGGTGTCTCTTAATTATTCATGAGACTGCATGTTCTTATCCAATGAGAAGACACTTTGCTTAATTATTCACAGCAGCTTGTGTGACAGACGCTTCAGACTGAGATTGTGTACATTAACTGAGAAACCTTCATGGAAGTGAAATGAAACTGTCTGAACCCGAAGCTGTGTGTGTTGTCTGTTGGCTGTAAGGCTTGTTCTGGAGTCTGACGTCTTGTGGATAAAAATGGTTTGTGAGTCTTTCTGTCCTTGATTTCATTCTCCTGCACCATCTCCAGACAGCAGAAGTGTGAAGAGACTGTGTTGTGGATGTGTATTGTCCCTGATGACGTCTGTAGCAGAAACTACAGTAATGCAGGGCTGTCAGTCATCAGCTGTGGGAGGGGCCTAAACAATGTGATGTCACACTGCTCAGAGAATCAAAGCAGCAGGTCTAATGAGACTGATTTGGTTTAATGGTGATTAAGAAACAAGGAGTGGGTGGATTTTTATCATTGTAGGGTGGTTGTGCTCACACACTGCCAACATATTTATGTCCAAACACTACCAGTAATTAGATTAGATTCAAGTTTGTCATTGTGCAGAGTAATCACAGAGACATATTTATATATATATTTATATAGCGAGTAGAGCTTGAAAATGTGTGTGAAGACATCAGCCAGCTGTTCTGTGCAGACCCTAAGCACTCGGTCAGGAAGACCATCAGGGCCGGACACTTTATGTTCATTCACCCTGCTCAGGTAGAAGCACACCTCACTGGTTAAACAAGTGAGTGTCAGGTCGTCAGGTGGGGCTCAGCTTTGATGGGTGCTTCTGTGTTTATACGATCAAAGCAAGCATTAAAGGGCTTCAGTTCATCTGTGAGGGCATACGTTGGTGGTCAATGCTATTAAATTTGTCTTCAATCCTCAGTTTGTAGTCAGTAAACATGATCACATTCAGCAGTCACAGCAGAAGTTAGAGACAAAATTTATCTGAAGTCTGTTTAAAAATTGTATGAATCTATTCTAAGAAGGTTGGAAGCTGTATTAAAGGCAAACACATTAATGAAATACTGGTTATTTCTAATGTGTTCACATTATTTTCTCCAACCGCTGCGCACTTAAAGGAATAGTTCATCCAACAGTAAAAATTACCCTATGATTTACTCACCCTCAAGCCATCCTAGAAGTATGTGCATTTCTTCTTTCAGACAAATATAATCAGAGTTATATTAAAAAAAAAATGTCCTGTCTCTTCCAAGCTTTATAACATGGGTTCGGACTCAAATGATCATTAAAATAGACTGCTGTAGCATTACTAGTCATGTGACATGTGAAATGATGTAAGATACTCACTTCAGTGTGTCGAGTTGACAATGTTTATCCTGCAGTAGAGCAGAGATCTGATTCACTCGTGTGTCTCCTAGTTTACGTGAACTCAGATTCAGCTCTCTCAGGAGTAACGGGTTTTTACCCACAATTCCAGTCACATACTGACAGGCTTCATCTGCAGCAGGACCCAAAAACCTGCAGAAGAGAAGATGAAGCAGGATTCAATTCACTGTGCACTGCATCACAAAACATTTAAAGATCATCAAACACTGTTTGTAATGAAAACCTCTAGTTCAAGTTTTAACAGTTGAACATTTAAATATACTTTGTTTCTTAAAAAGAAAGACAAAAGTCAAAAGTAAATTATTTAAAAGAAACTCAGGGGCAAAAGCTCACTAGATCATGATTTTCAAAAATCTCAAGATCTTTCTAGCTTTTAAGCAGGAGATGAGGAAAGTTAGCAAAGAGATAACTAGCTTGTGACAGCTAAGCATTCACAACAATATATTTAGTTGATCTTTTGATGCCGGCTCTTCCTATTACTATTATTATTATTATTGCTATGTAGCAGAATTCAAACACTTGATTCACTAACAGGGAACATGATCTGGGTTTAAATCATCTCTGGATAGTTTTATTTAACTGATGTCTGTTGATACAACAGCAATTCTGCTCATTATGAGAGGAACTGCAGGTTCAGACAATGAATGTGTGTGTGTGTGTGTGTGTGCGCGCACAATTGACCTATCGGTAAGCTCCGCCCCCCCCTTAGTTACTGTTGCTCCCTCGGACAAACAAACGGAGTTGCTCACTGTCTTACAATA
This sequence comes from Acrossocheilus fasciatus, assembly GCA_036784905.1. Lineage (NCBI taxonomy): Eukaryota > Metazoa > Chordata > Actinopteri > Cypriniformes > Cyprinidae > Acrossocheilus > Acrossocheilus fasciatus. The sequence goes on along the minus strand of CM071959.1, from coordinate 2,384,342 downwards.
ACAGCTGCAGTGAAAACCTTGTCCCACGATGTTTTTGCACAATTTTGGACACAGAAGGCCACCAAATGGGAATTAAATATTCCATGGAGGGATTTATAAAATATTTAAAAATAAATACAGTGGGTAACTCGAAGCGAGGGTTTACAGATCACAATGCAAGCAGAGAAGTCTCATATTACGGTCGATCGCGGATGACAACATGCAGGATCAACACTGTTCATGAATGCAGGGTACGATTAAATTAAGGCACATTCAACCAGTTTAATATGAAGAGACAGTGAAATGTAGACCTTCGTTTGTGTGTTTTTGACCAGCACTGTACAAGACACGAGAACAGTCTGCTATTAAGGTTTGTACGTTAGCATGGACTCACTAACTTTAACGTTAGCTAGTTTTAGCCAGAGATACCTTGCTGAAGCACAAGATAACATTAATGTTCTGCTTGAGCAGATGAAAATTGTAACTTAATGAGTGTATGAAAACCAGAAAATGAACGTTGTCGTCTTCATTTGGACTGGGTTTGAATTATTAGGGATATTTTGCTCCATTTTGTTTGGATTCAGGAAATGTAATAAATTATATTGCCCATCCTCTCAGGATACCTGGAATCAGTGTTACAAGTACCACAAGCACATCGTTTTTCCATTTTTGTAGCATAAACACCATAAAATCGATGTGAGCTTCGGATCTTCCAGTGTTTCTCTGTGGCGCTGAAACCTAAAGATGTCCGAGTTCTGCTCCCCGTTCAACTGATACTCGACTCCCATTGGCTCATCTGTGTTTGAGGGGAGGGGCTTACCAATAGATCAATTATCACTGATCCTCTCCTGACACACATCACATGTTTGTGGCCTGTAATAGATCTGCTGTAGTAGATCTACAGTGTTGTGAATCTGAACTTGATGGAAATGAATGTACTGCAGTGTTCGAATTGAGGGGGGGCTGGGGGCGTCCCGGACCTCCCATAAGCAATTTAGACACCATATTGACTATGTTTGCTCTATTTCACCAACAAAACTGGTTCCAAACACAGCCACTGTTTCGCATCTCTGAGGAACATGACAGTGTTTCGTTCCTGAATCAATCAACCATTTAAATGATTCGGTTCAATCGCTATGACTCACTATTTAACAGTGACTTACTGACACCTACTGGAGGTTTTAATTTCTCATTTAATTGTATTTGTTTGGTAACAGCCCCAAATGTCTTATATTTAATCAAAGTCAATTAGAATAAGAAGTTGACGCAAAATAATGCACACTTCTAGAAAATAAGCTTTTAAATTAGGTTCTCTCAACGATAACAAGGACAAGAAAAAAAATATGAATCTTATTTATATAAGGTTTTAATTATTATTTTTTTATTTTTTTTGGAGGGTGGGGGGTCTGGTTAGGGGGACCCCCCAAGAGCTTTGACACAATTCGAACACTGATTTACAGTACATTCAGTAACGTTCAGGATAAGTCGTCCCTCTGAATATTTTTCATGAGAAATGTTCACAATAACAGTCATAAATGTTAAATATTGAGGCACCAAACTACTGAATACCAGCTAGTGGTCTAGTGACCCAAAATGTTTGATTAACCTGTAACTTTTAACACAACTAAACTGTGTTGACATTTATCATCAAAACAACAGCAGCTGCAGCATCTGCTCTTTAAGTTTGATCATCTTTGATGCAACAAATTGTGTACCTTACTGTATTAGTGAAATAATATAATATAATAAGGGATGCACAATATTATTGGACCAATATCGGAATGGCTTTAAATGTAAATATCAATATCGGCCCGATATGAAAACGTATGCCAATATGTCTTTATTTAGACTGTGTTTATGATTAAATAAAGCAGTAATTGATGCCATAATCATGATTTTGTTTTGATTTAAAAAGGTCGGAAGCTATAGCGTACATGAAAAAAAACAAACATTAACTTAAACACACTTAAATTAAATAATTTTATTTATTTATTCATTAATGTGTAATATATTTTTAAACAAATTATGAGCTCTAAAAATTCTGAATTTTTACAACTCTTTTGCTTAGATCATTTACAAATGTTAAATCATAAAATCAAATGTTAAGGTTAACACTGCATCATTCTGATAAAAAAAAATGCAGTGATTAATATATAGTTTATTTATAGCTATTTTCAAATCTTCAATGTACCGTCATTATAAAATAACTTTATTGTTGTTTATTTAATTCTAACAAATAAGTTCTTGTTAAAAACTAACCAAAGTTAAAAATAATTATATATCGGCATCAGCTAATGGCCAAAATGAGTTAAATTATCTGCATATTGGATTTTGGCAAAAATCCAATATTGTGAATCCCTAAATATAATATAATATAATATAATATATTTATACATAAGGTAATTAATTCACATGCGTATCATTTATTTTACATTATTTCATCACGTCTCACCTCAGTGTCTTCAGTTGACAGTTAGGATCCTGTAGTAAATCACTGAGCTGCTTCACTCCTGATGGTCCAGGATCATTTCCTGTGAGATCCAGCTCTATCAGGTGTGAAGGGTTTGATCTCAGAGCTGAAGACAGAGCTTTATAACCTTCTTCAGTGATACTGCAGTCTGAAAGTCTATTAAAAAAGATATTATTCCTCCTTATAACACAGATTGTCATACAAGTACATGTTCATGGACCCTTTTCACGGTATAGCAGGGTAAAGTTCTATATTGGTGAACAAAGGAGGAAAACCATTTCAACGCAGTGTGTAAGAACATCACTAGACAAGAATGGCCTTCATGTTGAGGAATCTTGCTGAATACCACTCTTGACTAAGAAGAACAAAAGGGTGACTTGAACTTGCTATAATTCATTTGGACAGATCTGTGGAGTTATAGAAGAATGTTTTATGGAGTGATGAGACCAAACTGGGACTTTGGTGGATCAGTCCTGTTATGGGGCTGCTTTTTTGCCGAGTGGAAATCATGACCGTATGAAGGGCATCATGGGTTCTCTGAAGTATCAGGCCATTTTGACAAGAATTGTGATGCCTTTGGTGCAAAGACTGAAGCTGATGATCAATGGACTTTCCTGCAGGACAGCAATCCAAATCTACTTCTGCTTGGTTCAAGGATCAGTCACAGAATGTTATTGAGTGTCCTGTTCAGTCTCCAGATTTAATTCTCATTGAAAATATCTGGTTGAACTTAAAGTAAGCAGTGGCAATGTGAAAACCAAAGATTATCTGTCTTTTTGAAACATTTTTGAACATGAATGTTTAGAGCCAGTTTGAATTTTATCATTAATCTTACATTCAATGTTACATTCTCAGAATCACTCAAAATTGAAAAAAAAAAAAAACCTCTCTCTAATACTTTACTGATGCCTTTGTTGAATTGTTTTCATAAAATTGTGTTCTATACAGAAAAATGAATTGCAGGTCAAAGGGGTTGAATAATTTTGATTGCAACTGTATTATAACCTTCTTCATTGATACTGCAGTTCGAAAGTCTACAGAAAGACATATTAACATTTCCCATCACCTCAAAAAAGCAATCTGTTCGTCAATATTTTATAAATGTATCTTCACCAACTTGACATTACTGACCCATTCCTTGAGACACAGCACCAGTTTACAGACCAGCCGGAGCTTTACATTGATTCATGTTTAGATTAACCAGATTCAGACCTGAGTATCTGTAGTGTCTGTGAATTTCTCAGCAGACTGGAGATTTCTGTCACTCCAGAGTCTCTTATTTGATTCCTGCTCAGATCCAGCTCTCTGAGGTTTGAATTAAACGCTGATGCCAGAGCAGCACAACCTTCATCTGTAATACTGATGCAGTTTAACCTGTAGAAGAGAGAACAAAACTAATTAAGATATACATACAATTACACAAATAGCAGCTTTAGCTTCTACTTTTCTTCACCCATATGAGATTTCCATGATAATCATACTGTGAAATTATATATATTTTTTTAATTTGATAATTATAATAATATTTTGTATTTTACAGTACAATACTTAAGCCTAAACCATACTTACAACACTACACAGAACAAGCAGCTTGGAGAAGGATTTCAGTTTTGAAGGATGGAATGATAAATTTAAAACATTGATTTTGAAACTTTTGAATCCATTAGAATCGTTAGAAGACAGAATCACGATTCATATATGAATAGATTTTTACGTGCACCCCTAGTTTTCTCTTCCTCTTCTCTAAAGCAGCACAGCATGGCCCCGCCCCCTACCTTACATGTTCCCGAGGGCGGGGTTTATCTGGGTTCGTGACGTATCAGACCTGGGAAGTAACTCGTTGTAGTCCATTACCAGTCGTTTTTGTAGGCATTAAACTTCCAGCATTTTAAAAGACGATATCTCAACTTTCAGCAACCACCCCTTTAACGGAGAGACTGTTTCCTCACAAATATCTGTGAACTGAACTCCACTGTTATCCTTTAAAAAAAGCCAAATCGAGTCCTTGTCTCCAGCAGCTCCAGTGACAAGCGCTGCGACTCCGACTCAGATGAATCTAATAATAATAATAATAATAATAATAATAATAATAATAGTAATTCCTTACATTTATATAGCGCTTTTCTAAGCACTCAAAGCTCTTTACATTGTCAGGGGGTATCTCCTCATCCACCACCAGTGTGCAGCAGCCATAGTGCGCCAGAACGCCCACCACACACCAGCTTACTGGTGGAGAGGAGACAGAGTGATGAAGCCAATCAGCAGATATGGGGATGGTTGGGAGGCCATGATGGTCAGAGGCCAATGGGCGAATTTGGCCAGGATGCCGAGGTCACACCTCTACTCTTTTCGAAAGACATCCTGGGATTTTTAATGACCACAGAGTGTCAGGACCTCGGTTTAACGTCTCATCCGAAGGACGGGGCTTCTTTACAGTACAGTGTCCCCATCACTATACTGGGGCTAATCACTAGAGCGCAGGCAAAAGCTCACTTAAAGAATGAACAAAGTGAATTTTAAAGACATGGCGCTTCTTTTCCAGTGTGCTGGATGCTAAATGTTGAAGTGTACTGGTTGAAGGACAGGATTTATTGATACTAACTCATGATCTGCTCACATGTAAATGCACTTCACTCTTAAGCATGTGGCACTGCAGACTGTATATTTAATTATATAGCAGCCTTTTGTGATTTGATAACTCCACTAACCCATATCACAATTTCAATTTTATTTTGATTAATAGTGCAGTCCTGATGAGAAGTGTAAAATATTTTCAAATTTATGAAGCTGTGGCGGGTCACAACAGTCTGGGTAATTAATGGGAGACACTTTTAAAATACTTACTTCAGCTTTTCCAGTCTACACTGTACATTTTCAAACAGAGTCAAGATGATCTTCATTCCTGGGTTTCCTAGTTTATTCTCACTCAGATCCAGCTCTGTCAGATTTGAAGGGTTTGAGTTTAGAGCTCCAGCCAGAACATGACAACCTCCTTCTGTGATACAGCTGTTATTCAGACTGCATAAAGAGAAAACACTTCAGTATTAGTCTGAATATTTACCAGTATGTTTTAGCTGACAGTTGACAAATACTGGTGATGAGTCACATATGATTTTCAGTCAGCAATCTCTTATACAAGACACATAAAAAACACCCAGCAGAAATAATTTAAAAGTGTCCTTGTAACAATGAAAAAACGTACATCAGTGTGTTGAGTTGACAGTGTTTATCCTGCAGTAGAGCAGCGATCTGATTCACTCGTGTGTCTCCTAGTTCATGTTCACTCAGATTCAGCTCTCTCAGGAGTAACGGGTTTTTACCCACAATTCCAGTCACATACTGACAGGCTTCATCTGCAGCAGGACCCAAAAACCTGCAGAAGAGAAGATGAAGTAAACTTCATTTCATAAATAAACTTCAAAAACAACATCTGACTCTAAAACATTTTGTAAATTAATCCCTTTCACAGTGTTTCAATGAAATATTCTTTATAAATAAATTGCCTGCATATTTATTTTACATTATTTCATCACGTCTCACCTCAGTGTCTTCAGTTGACAGTTTGGATCCTGTAGTAAATCACTGAGCTGCTTCACTCCTGATGGTCCAGGATCATTTCCTGTGAGATCCAGCTCTATCAGGTGTGAAGGGTTTGATCTCAGAGCTGAAGCCAGAGCTTTATAACCTTCTTCAGAGATACTGCAGTCTGAAAGTCTAAAATAGAATTGAAAAATGTAACATTCAACTGATTAATGAGTTATTCTAGAAATTACCTTTACAATATTAATCCATTAAGTTAATTATTTGTGTTCCTTGTCAGTTTACTGTGTAATTTAATGTACAACTGAATCTAAAATGCCTAGAGACCTTTAAACTGAAGGATCTCAGGTGAGCTGATGTGTAAAATATTAAAGTTACTGAAAGGGGTCATGAACTGAGAAATTACATTTCCCTTGATCTTTAGACATGTAACAGGTCAACGTACTATAAAAACATCCTGTAAGTTTCAGAACTCAAAACTTTGACCTGGGTTTTCATCTCCGTCAACTTTCTTATCACAGAGTAACTTCCAAACGGTGATCCATGCTTTTGTAACAACTCGTTTAGACTATTGTAATTCACTTTATTACAGTGTTTCTCAGTCTTCACTCTCTCGTCTACAGCTGCTAGACTACTCTCTGGCACCCGCAAATATGAGCCAGTAACTCCTATTTTATCTACACTGCACTGGTTACTTATCAAATATAGAATTGATGTTAAAATTCTGTTGTTTGTTTATAAAGCCCTCAATAATTTGGCCCCTCAGTACCTGACTGACCTGCTCCATCTGTACACCTCTTCTAAAACATTGAGGTCCAGTGATCTCGGTCTATTAGATTAACCCCCTCTATTTTTGCTTTTAAGTCTGCTCTAAAGACATATCTGTTCTCTCTAGCTTTTAATACACCTTGATCATTGGTTTAATTGTTCTGTTTTAAATTTGATAGTCTTGTGTTATTCATTTTATTTCTGAATTTTTATTCTATTCCTGTACAACAATTTGGTCAGCTTTGCTTGTTTTTAAATGTGCTTTACAAATAAATATTGTATTAGTAGGCAAAACTCTTAGCCAATCATAGCAGTGGGCGTTCACTTCAGTGTCTTGAATGTGCCCCGCCTATAAAAACAGACTGTTCTGCAGAGAGGGTCAAAACCTGGACACAAAATAGCCTATTATATCTAAATTATGATGATTTTTTGGTGTAAAAATCTAACATTATAGGTGCATCACAGAGAACATTATAAAATAATTTAAAATGGAGTACATGACCCCTTTAAGGTTTCAATTATCTAAAACTCAACAGGTGTGAGAGTCATCTAAATGATCCATAACATACAAACAACCACAAAATGGCTGAAAAACAAATGTAAATCCACTCTTAAACCACATTGAAAGGCTGTGGAAGGACCTGGGATGTAGAGTTCATGCTGGAATTAAAGCCTATAAATTTCAGCTGAAGCAGTTCTGTCCTCAATTCTGTGGCAAATTATCTAGGTTCATGTTAACAGATGGATCTGAATTTGAACCAAACACAAGGGATTGTCACAAAACTTACCTCATTATCTCTAATTTGCAATTTATATTCTTCAGTCCAGTGCAGAGCAGCATCACTCCTGAATCCTGCAGATTATTATTGCTCATGTTCAGCTCTTTCAGATTGGTATCTGATCCAAGAACTATAGCCAGAGCTGAACAGCTTTTGTCTGTTAAGCCACAATCATTTAGCCTACAAGAGAAATAAAACAAATCACAGAGTTAGACACATGTAATATATTTGTTAAATACAAAAATTAAATTCATACCAATTATTTTTACATGAACAATTCTAATATATACACAGTATATTTAATTGATTCAAATTTCCTAGATAAAACAAACTAGCAAGCTTGAATAAAACTTAAAATATGTAAATAAATAATAGGTGTATATCATTAATGGCAATGAGTTAAACATTTAAAAGTGCTGCTCTGTTATCTCGATGAGTGTCTTGAGGTCTCTGAGGTTAATAATTTAAGCATCAGCTGATTCATGTCTAACTATAGGAATACAACGCCTATCACTACTTCCTTATATAAGGTCCATTCAGTATTATTCAGCAGTCAGGACTTGGCCTTCTGATATTCCTCATTGAGTCAGACTTCATCCTGAATTATATTGTTACATTAAATTGTCATTATGTTTGATGATAGTGGCCCTGACAGAAATATCCAACATATAGCATGTAACTCCGTTCCAGGTTTTTATTTTGTTTTGTTTGTATATGTAATGTAGATGCAGAGCATTAAGCCAAATAATAACATGTTAAAGAATATTTCATAATGAACAATTATAATTAGGAAAATAACTTGTAGATGGCAAGGAAAGACAATTAAAACTTTGAAAATACTAAAATTGAAATTATCGGACGAGAACTGAACTGAGCTGATGGTGACGTCACTGTTTTCTCCACAGTTGCTTTATAAATGAATTAAACTCACTCTTAAATTGATGGACTTTACATATTTACTGAACCAAACTGAATCAACATTAAACTGATTTTAACTGAATAATGACTATTTTCTATTGTCTTTTTAGAGTTACTTTGCAGCAGAATTTAATTATGTTTTCATCACTGATTCACTATTTTCTTGTTTACACCTGTAAAGCAGCTTTGAAACTATCTGTATTGTATAAAGTGATATATAACATGTCTTTACTTTACTAGTTAACTTTTACTTTTTCATCATAAGAGAGCATTTTCATTATTCATGTAGTTTGTTTGTTTTAGAGGATACTTATTTTAAGCAAAATATAAAAATTGTCCAGACTTCAAGAGGAAAACCCTGAACTCTCATACAGTATATTATATCAGTAAATGTAATAAAAAAAATGCAAAAATAACAATAGCCTGAAAACATCTTATGTTAGCTTTTGATATCCAATTATATGTCAGTCGACGCCAGCAAAATGAAGTCGAAGATTTTTAAAAATCGAATAAAATCAAAGAATCGCGACAGCCCTATTACTGAGTGAATTCTGATTAAACACCTTTACCATTGTGATCATGTGCTCAACATTGTCTGCAATGCTGTAAAACATGTTGTAAAAACACAACGCTTTTTACAGATTGCTTACAAAAAATATGGAAAGAAATGTTTAAAAGCAGCAGCCTATCAGCGGGTATCACACTGACCCAGTATTTGGTTCTACTGGTACTGCAGAAAGGCTGAAATTATACATTAAAATAAATTACAATCACTAGGTAGCTGATTATCGGTTGACATTTACTGCAAACATTTGATGGACTAACCATCATCATTCAAAATACTTCAGCATCCCTGAACAAAGCATTTTCTCTACTAACATTAATTGCTTCAAGAACAAAACTCTTCATTCTCAGCTAAAGAAAAACAAACATATATTTTTTAAATAATTTCAGAACAAGAAGATTTTCACTAATTAATTTTACAGGTTTTCCAGGATGCATGGGAACCCTAGACAAATGTCTTTTTCAGGATGAAAGCAAAAAAAGATTAACTTACAGAGCTCTTTTGGAGGTTTTGATGACTGCTGATAATCTAATGAGACACTCGTCTGATTTCTTGAATTTCTGAAGCTCAAACTCCTCCAGCTCCTCCTCTGATGTCAACAACACGAAGGCCAAAGCAGACCACTGGGCAGGTGAAAGATCAGCAGAGGAGAGACTTCCTTTGCTAAGGTGGGTCTGAATCTCTTTCACCAGAGTTTGGTCGTTCAGTTCATTCAGACAGTAGAACAGATTGATGGATCTCTCTGGAGACAGATTAGCTTCAAATTTCTGCTTGATATAATTAACTATGTTCTTTTTGCTCTGGTCATTTCCATTTTGCTCTGTGAACAGACCCTGTAAGAGTCTCTGATTGGACTTGAGTGACAAACCAAGGAGGAATCGAAGAAAAAGATCCAGGTGTCCATTATCACTCTCTAGTGCCTTGTCCACTGCAGTCTTGAGCAAATCAATCATGGTTTCACTTTTGTTTTCCTGTTCTGTAGAGTCTTGATCAAACACACATTTCTTGTTGATGTCTAGAAACAGATGTGCATAAAGGGCTGCAATAAACTCTTGAATGCTCAAGTGAACGAAGCAGTACATGGTACCAAGAACAATCCCCGTTTCCTCCTTAAAGATCTGGGTACACATGCCTGAGTACACTGATGCCTTATAGACGTCAATACCACAGGCTTCCAGATCTGTGTCATAGAAGATCACATTGTTTCTTTCCAGCTGATCAAATGCCAGTTTCCCCAGTGAAAAGATGGCATCTTTATCCCAGGAAACATCTGCTGTATATTCTCCATCATACTTTCGTCTGCTCTGCTGGATCTGAAATCTGAGAAAGTGTGTGTACATTTGTGTCAGAGTCTTAGGGGTGTCTTCAGTATTTGACTCCTGCAGTGTTTTGGAGGCATCATCAGCCTGATTGTTTTTCACAACATTATTTCTTTTCTCCTCTAAAATGTTCTGGAGAACAGTGGCTGAAATCCAGCAGAAAACTGGGATGTGGCACATGATGAAGAGACTCTTTGATTGTTTAACATGATCAATGATTTCTTTGGCCAGATTCTCATCCATTAATCTTTTTCTGAAGTACCCCCCCTTTTGTGCATCATTGAATCCTCGTATCTCTGTCAGCCGGTCGATACAGTCAGGAGGAATCTTACTGGCAGCTGCTGGTCTGGTGGTGATCCAGATGAGAGCAGAAGGAAGCAGATTTCCCTTGATGAGGTTTGTTAGGAGAACATCCAGAGAGGCTGGTGATGAAACATCAGACCACGTCTCATTATCCTTAAAGTTTACAGGAAGTCGACATTCATCCAATCCATCAAGAATGAACAAGACTCTGAATTGATTTCTTCTTGTAAGCTTCAGTCCTTTTGTCTCTGGGAAAAACTGAGTTATAAGGTCCATCAAACTTAGTTTTTCTTTCTCCTTTAAGTTCATCTCTCTGAATGGAAGAGGAAATATGAAGCTGATATCTTGATTTTCTTTTCCTTCGGCCCAATCCAGAACAAACTTCTGCACAGAGACTGATTTTCCGATGCCAGCAACTCCTTTTGTCAGTACAGTTCTGATCTGCTTGTCTTGTTCAGGTGCTTCAAACAAATTTTTGCATTCAACCTGTATCTCCTGTGATTCATGACGCCTGGAAGAAACTTCAATCTGTCTTACCTCATGTTCAGTATTGACCTCTTCACTACAACCCTGAGTGATATAGAGATCTGTGTAGATGTTATTCAGAAGCGTAGAGTCACCTTGCTTTGCAATTCCTTCAAACACACATTGATACTTCTTCTTTAGACTACATTTTAGCTGATGAATGAAGATCAGCTCATCTAAATACAAGAATACAATAAAAATAAAAAAGGTTTTTTTAGCATTTTAGATATACTATTTTCTCAAATACACTTATGTGACAGTCTGACAGATGATCACGAATCTCTTACCTTCTAGAGCATCAGCAGCTTCATCTTGCTTCATCTCTCTCAGGAAGAAGAGCGCGAGATCAAGAGCTGCTTCTTTCATACTGCATCTGTTCTCATTAAAATCCTTCACAAAGCATTGCACGTCTTCTTTTTGTAATATTTTCTTAAACTTTTCCAGCTCATTCTTCAGAAATGTTATTATTTTGCTTTCAAGATCCTAAAAATCAAAGAAAAATTTTTTTTTTTTCATTTTACATTGTGTTCCTAAAAGAAAACAAATGATCAAGATAAAACAGAAATCAAATTGTTATAGAATATTCTTGCAAGCGTTGTTCAGTAAACTATTTGTTTGTTATAAATGTAAACATTGTTGAAAATGTGTTTTCCTACCTGGAAGATCCTCAGGAGATTGTCTTTGAAATTCTTGTAGTTCCTGTGTGTCTGGACGTCTGAATCTAATGTCTCATATTGAACCCTATATCTGAATAAAATGAAGTACTGCATTTTCGGGAAACTATTAAATAAATAGTTTACAAATATTTTGTTTAAATTCACACGGTTACAAGTATAGGATCTATTTAATTATAAATTTGGTAAATAGTAGGTCTCTCATTGTAATATTTTCTGTCCTATAATCAAACAACACAGGGGCTTGTGAATTAATAATATATACGCAATGACAATGAGTATTTTCATACAATGTGCAGCAGTTATGTTACTGCACTAAATTATTGGGGTTTACAAAATATATAGTTCACATAAAATCATTTTAATCTTTGCTGATGCTCTTAGTATCTTAATGAAAACTGATAAATATTTAAACAATATAGATTCATGATAAATATTCAATTAAATATATTCTAGCAGTCCATGTGCAACCAACAATAAGAAAAACATTAAATACCTTTTGGTAGATGATGTTTTTTTCTCACTTATGTCCGGTGGCACACCTTCTTTTGACCGGTCACTCTTCACAGACACAGAGCTGGACACATGTGAGTCTGATCTTACACTAATGACACAAAGAACAGAGAAACAAAAAGCAATATTACACAATGTACTTCAGTCTAATTTATATAGTTTTAATGTAAATGGTAATAAATATACAGATATAGCCGTGCATTTGTTCTATGCTTATAAATGTTTGGTTGCATGATCAACTCTATTTTTCATGGTGAATTTATGCATCGTAATGGCTGTCTGTATAATTGTATTATTGGAAAGAAGCTCCAGAGTGAGTTCATTAAAAGTCACCATACATTGTGTTCAGTGATTTATTTTTTTTATTCAGTCAACATCTATCACAAAAACTACAGTGACGATATTATGTTACCTAATGCTATATTGTCATACCTTTTGGTAGATGATGGTGTTTCCTCACTGAAGTCCGGTGGCACACCTTCTTTTGACCGGTCACTCTTCACAGACACAGAGCTGGACACATGCGAGCCTGATCTTACACTAATGACACAAAGAACAGAAAACTATAGAGATACTTCAGTCTCATTTGAGTTTGTTTAGTCCAATTTAACACAAACTAATTGACTAACTCATCAGGCCTGCTATAAAGGAATCATCTAACAGTCAAGTGAAGCGCTGCTTTCTCATTCTACACTATTTCTTCACTAAAAAACACAACTGGCTCAAAAACCATAATAAACCTGTTGAGTAAAAATCTGTTGATCCCACTGACAGAAGAGAAAACTCTCAAATAAAAACAACATCTTGTATCAACCTTGTATCAATCTGTGGTGGCATCACGGAATCGCCGAAAATTCCGTGATGGGCTCACAGAAGGCATCAGCCGTGGTCCACGCACGGATTCACTGGTTCAACACCAGCGCTGCATCGGACCACGTAAAAAGAGTGACTCCGATGCAGTTATACTTTCACTGGAGTACCTGACCCCACCCCTACCCAGTTCTGAACAATAATGATGACGATAACTTTCCCAGTATCACGTCGGCATATTGATGCTAAGGGTTTCCGTGCGTGGAGCACGGCTGATGCCTGTCACTGACTTACATTGGTATCACTTCTGTGAGCCCATCACGGAATTTTCGGCGATTCCGTGATGCCACCACAGATTCGGAGGTTAATTAAGTCCGTGAACATTACACGGAATTCTGTGAGATCATGTTGCTTGTATCTATAGCAATGAATATAATGAACTGTACAGTGAACAAGTCAGAAAGAGGGAAATATCTTTTAAATTTCCCTTTAAAAATATCCACGAATCTACACTGTAAGAGTTTGATATATAATTTTATTCATTTAAATTAAATCTAGTTTACCCATTATTTACATTTATTACCCACTAAATATGCAACCCCAAACGTGTAATGCAATCAGATTTATATGATAAGTTACACTGCATGAAAACACATTGCGCGGTGGACGAGGATTTGATTAGAACTAATAAAAAGTGTTAAAGAACTACAAACATTGCGGATATGCGTGACCGACGGACAGGTAGAGAAAGGGATTTGAGTGATAAATAATCAATGTCTAACCTGATGAAAAAACATTTATTTAAATTTACCCAAGTTATTTTTCATCTGCAGCAACACTGTGCACTTTTATAATGATACGTTTGGTCATTAACTTTGCATAATGATGCCTTTCAGAGTTATCGGCATGAAAGACCAGCAATGTGCTTCTTTATTTCTCTCCAGTACGGTAGGAAATCAAATTAAACGAAATGTGGATGATGTTAACTGTGACAAGATGATTGACAGCAGTTTAAACAGTTACAGGATGCACGTAACTAAGCAACAGAGCGTCCGTTAAAGCAGCAGCTATGAGGAAGTAGCATGTCCCTAAGCTTGTCTACTATTCTGATACATACTCAAAAGTATGTACTTTTGTAGATTTAACTTCTGCTGGATATATACAAAAAGAGTACATACTTTTAGGGCATAGTATAAGTAGTATAATTGGGGCGCAGAAATTGTAACAAGCTAACTGCTAGCCAAGCTAACATTCTGTGACAGTTACTTCAGTTCAGAGCAACATGGGTTTATTTAAGGCAGAGGCATTTTTCAAAAATGAAGAGGAGCTGTAGATAATATATCCAGCAGAAGTTAAATCTACAAAAGACAAGAAAAAGAAAAGATTATTAGATTATTTTCCAAAATCGTTCAACCCTAGCAAAAACAATCAAGGAGACACTCTCTGATCACGAGGAGAGGGTAAGACAGCTTCCCAGCAGCCAGTCAGACAGAACAGACACCAGTGACCTTATCCAGATAAAAAAACATGCTGAAAATTATGTGTGACAACCTATTAGCTTAACTACTCACAGTGTGTCATGATATTTATGTATATCCTCTATACTTCCCTTTTTAATTGATGAATTTATCTTTTAAAACATGATTTGGTCATGAATTCATACTTTTCTGTTAAATACAATACAATACTTCCCAATGTCATTGTTTAAAATAACATGTTATTATATTCAAGGAATGTTCTCTTCAGCTTTGGAGGGAAAAGTACTCATCCTGATTTTGTTAATGCTGAACATGGTTCAGATATAATTATTTTACTCGAGACATGAAGCAGTTTAGAAAATATTTTTTGGCCCGATGCCAAACTTACTTGCCGATCCCTGCCATATACCCTGCAATCAAACAGACTAATGTTAAAAACAGAAGAGATTCAGAAGGAGTCATAGTTTGGTTCAAAGACCATCTGTGGCATTATATTTAGCCAGTGAAAAAGCAAAAAACACATATTTGGATAAAGGTTAAAGATTTTGTGTTTAGATGAGGACCTGTATCTGTGTGTCACATTTATCCCCCCACATGACTCTCCTTATTATAATGAAGACATCTTCTCAACCCTACAATCAGAGATCATCTACATTCAGTCTACAGGCTCAGTTTTATTAATGTGGATCTGAATGACAGAACAGGGAAGAAAGTGGACTACATCAGCTCAGATATATAAACAGTCCTCTTGTCCTGGTCTGACTCTCGAGGGCCTCCTGTACTCAGACGATCTTCTGCTCTCGTCACCTCATGAAGAAGGGCTGCACCAAAGTCTCTCAATTTTAGAAATTTACAGTATTTACTGGGCCTTACCAATAAACATGGAGAAATACAAAATCATCATCTTCCAGAAAAAGCCTCGCCTTACTGACAAAAAATATATAGTTTTACAATCGGGGAACACTTCTTAATCATGTCACATGTTATAATTATTTGGGTCTCACTATCTCAGCTTCTGGTCAATTTGATCTGGCAATAAAACATCTGACCGATAAGGCACGCAGGGCTTATTACACTATAAGAAGATCATTGTTCAAATTCAAACCACCTATTAAATTGTGGCTGAAAATCTTTGACAGTATCATCAAACCCATTCTTCTACATGTCTGTGAAATCTGGGGCCCCAAATATAAATTAAACTATAAATCTTGGGATAAAAACCCCACTGAAATGTTCCACCTCGAGTTCTGCAAAAACATCCTGAGACTCCACAGAAACGCTCCTAGTCTTGGCTACAGGACAGAACTGGGCAGATTCCCCTTTTAGCAGAAATACATTCTTCAAAAGTTACCAATTTAAATAATATTTCTATCCACTAAATGTGCAAACGTGAAACCAAAATATAAAACATTTTAATTCTGGGGTTGTGCATATATTGAACATATTTAACTAGGCTAAATTTTCCTGTATATTAAAAATTTAACAAGTTTCAAGCTGTTTTTAACCTGTGACAATCTAAACACATTTGTAGGAAGTTCTCATTTGATGACAATAGTGAGAGAAAACACTGTTGTTGTATTTTTCTGTGAAAGCAGACTCAGTCTTACCTCTGTTTCTGTGAGAGACTCATCTTTCCTCTCTTCTCTGACATACTGCAGATGAACAGCTCAACACTGAGATCTTTGTGTCTCTGAAGACCATCAGATGCTCATCACGACCTGGACACGACAATGTGTCTCTGTCTGAGATCAACATCATGAGAGTTCAGAGGAATAAATGATGAAGAAGAAGATCTAGATCAAACAATCAATATAAACATAAAATATGCTACAAATATACTGCCATGTAATTGGTGTCATAATCTCTTCAGATCACTCACAACACATGTCTTTATTTACATGAACATTACTGCAGCAACTTTCGGAGCATTAAGAAGTTTAAAAGATCATTAATGTTGCTCGGGTTTATTGTCTCTCAATCCGGAAGAACAGGTTTGATTCGACCACAGAATACTTTCAGCCTCGCGTCTTAAAATGGAAAAAGGGGAAATAAAATAACACTTTTAGAATGATTCTTAATGCTACATTTGTATAGACTTGTTAAATATGCGTCGTCTTTAAACGGTTTGTTTTAATATCTTTCTGCTTCTCGGTGTTTGTTACTTCGGCGACAGGTATAAGTTATAACTTAACAAATCTTCATATAGCTCTGAAACCCGTTCATCATTCTCCTAAATAACTGTAATCGTGAAAGTATTCATACTTACTTGCAGTAGTTCAGACGATCTTGTGTAGGAACAAAATCCAGAAGTCTTTAAAACACTTTCGGTTTGTGATCGCTGTTAAACACCTGTGCGAGCTTCACGATTGATGTTTGTCACCTGATACGAGAAAAACAGAGTCCAGTTCACAACAGATCTGTGCATCAGCGCCACCAACTGGACAGGAATGTGAAGCACAAACACACCTGATTCCTCCTTCTTCCTTCTAACAGCAGATCACAAACTAAAACCTGCTGTTGCTTCATATTCTCCCTCTCCTGCAGATCATGCTCAGTCTGCTCCATTCAGGTCCGTGTATCATCTGATCATTCGTTTTTTGATTTAATATTGATAGTAGAAAAACGAGAAAACGGCGCCTATTTTCGTTTTTTCATTTGTTCAAAAAAAGGTGAAAACGAGAATTCAGCTTAATTTTTCGTTTTTCGTTCAGGTATAGAAAAATGAATAAACAGCTTAAATATTCGATGTCTACATGTGTGTGTGTGGGGGGGGGGGGACTAAACGCCCCTTTCTGCTGATTGGTCAGCCAAAGATCAACCGTGCCTTCATCAGTACTTCTGCAGTTCCGCGCTGCAGAATAGTAGTCCTCCGCTGCTGTGTACGGATTTATAACCTTTTTATTGCAACTACATTTCCTGTTTTTCTCATCAAACAAGCAGACTAATGAATAGCTCGACACAAGTCGTGCCGAGGCAGTCTCTAGACAAGGTTTTTTTCTGTGTAGACCAGCGGTTCTTAAAGTGATCCGCGAAATAATTTGCTATAGCCTACCATATTTTTCAGACTGTAAAGTCACTTTTTTTTTTTATCATGATACATACAGTGATTTTTTTTCCCAAAGTGACTTATATGATGCATTTAAGGCCAAATAATCTAAATGTAGACTTTTAAAAGTAGGCGCATTAAGTATCACTGTGGATTGGTTCGTGTGGTGGCGTGAGAGAGAAAGATGTTCAGGGAGACCAAGACGCCCCAAAAGTGTTGCATGCTGTTGTTTTCTTTATTTTTCAAAGGAATGACATTTTGTAGTTATTTTGATTGTACTCAAAAAGGAAATGATAGAGTATTTAGTTATTTCCCCTGTTGAGGGGAAAAAAATACAAGTGAACATAAATTAATACTCAATATTAATTAAATAAACTGCTTTAAAATGACTGCTGCATATTTCCTTTGACTGTAGTCCCGTGTGTCTGCTTACTGATTTAACCCATCGCAGTGTATTGTAACTGTGTGAATTCACTGTAAAAAAAAAAAACAAAAAAGTTGAGCCAACTTAAAATTTTAAGGCAACAAACTTCAGCAGATTTTTGAGTTTTCTCAACTTATTGTTTTAAGTTTATACAACAAAAATTTGAGAATCTCCCACAAAAACAAGTTGAGCAAACTCAAAAATCTGCTGAAGCTGGTAAAAAATGTTTTTTTAAGTTAGCTCAACTTTTTTTTTTTTTTTTTACAGTGGGCAACTCACCTGTTCTGAAGGCTATAGCTACCTTCTTTTTTCGAAACACACACACACACACACACACACACACACACACACACACACACACACACACACACACACACACACACACACACACACACACAGACAGACACACACACACACACAATATCCCGCGCGCACTTGACCATTTAATGCTTTATTTTTTTTCTTTTCTTTTTGAAGCGGATGCAAATCTGTCGTAAAATAACTTGTGGTGTATATTCCAAGCGTTCTGAGGGTATATCATATGGGTTTGGTGAGAAACAACCAAAATGGCAAGTTTTTACTTTTCTTAAAATCTCACATTCCTATGTGCGAGTGGGCAGCAGCTCGCGCCGCGCACGAGCGCATATTTCGAGATACAAATTCTAATCAATTTTAATAAAATACAAGACTACATTATAAAACTCGGGAGAGTATGTATTTTAATATCTCTGTTCTCCGGTTGTCAGTCATAATGACAGTTTCTTGCGTGAACGTTATAGGCCTATTATACCCAATTGTATTCTTTCCTTTTCGTATTAGTGTTTAAAATATTTATTTTGAAATGAATTAAGTAATTATTTACTTAATTAAACAAACAATTAAGCAGGGTAGGGTATAACAGCTGTCATATCATACCCAGCCATGCCCAGCTGATGCAAAGAATAGAATTTATATCTACACAGAAGCAAGCCCAGTCTATAGACAACCAAGAACGAATACGTTTGTTGGGAAGCTTTCAGGTCGTTACCATTAAAGAGAAGTGATGAGAGTTCACATGATCCATCTGGCATGTAAACAAAAGTTTTGTATAGGTTTATGAATAGATTTATAAAACTTTTTGGAATGGCATTTATAACAAATTGTTTACGTTCAGTAGCTATTTAGAACACAAGTCACTGAAGGATAACAAACTTCTCATTCAATAAATGAGCTAGCCTAACCAAACACCCCTTTCAAGCCAACCAAGAGTACATAGATATATAGCCTAAATAGCCTGTTGTTCTATATTGGGGTTCTGTGTGGAATGAAGGTGTGATTATATAATCTTTTCCAATACATCAAAACCTGTTGGTGTCTTTGTTTTTGTTTTTTTTCTATCTTTTCTTATCTGTGCTTCTCATCCACTCTGCAGCTTCACACTGATTTAACTCTGCACAGCTAAATAAAACAGGCTTGGTGCTGATTAAAATTTCTGAAATAAATATTTCTGTAAAACGCTTAGTTTGCACAGAAGAAAGCCCCGTACAGTTTAAGAATCGGTATACTGATACAGCAGCAGAGGACTATTATTTTCTTGAATGGAACAGAGGAAGGACTGATGACGTCACGGGTTCAGATTTGGTTGACCAATCGGCAGAAAGGGGCGTCTCATGACCGCCCACAAGGGGAAAACGAATTTTGAAGTCGTTTATCCGTTTTCTACCCCGTGAACCAAAAAATAAGAATGGAGCCAAAATCTTGTTTTTGCGCTTCTCTGAACAAACGAAAAAACGAAAATAGGCGCCGTTTTCTCATTTTTCTACTATCAATATTAAATCAAAAAATGAATGATCAGATGATACACGGACCCATTCACCTCCTCTTCTACATTTGTCAACTTTGAAGGTTTAGTTGAATAATGACAGATAAATCATATCAAATAGTCCAAGCCAAACATATAAATCTGAAAGGTAATAATTATTATATAACAAAATTATATTTTTATTTGAAGAAATTTCATTACATTCCTTTCATTACAGCAAGCCTATGCATTCAGATTGAATGATTTCATTCAGTAGGCCTGTAGGTTATGATGAACAATTAAGATATATGATTCATTAAATTAGTTATTAGTCAATTAATAATGAACTTTCAGTTTCTACATACAAATAAAAAATGTCTCGTTATTTTCTATCTTATTTTCTGAATTTACCATCTCTGTTCAGTTTCACAGGTTGCTGTGATGTAGATAAATACGTGTATCATTCGTTCACTCATTTTTTTTATTTAATATTGAAAGTGGAAAAAAGAAAAAAAAGAAAAAGAAAAAAAGAAAAAAAAGGAGCCTTTTTTTGTTTTTTGTTTTCTTTGTTTTTTTCCAAAAAAAAAAAACTAAAAACGAGAATTCAGCTTAAATTTTCATTTTTGGTTCAGGGATCGAAAAATGAATAAACAGCTTGAATATTCGATTTCTAGGCGTTGGCGGGAATTAAACACACCTTTCTGCTGATTGGTCAGCCGAAGATCAAACCGTGCCGTCATCAGTTCTTCCGCAGTTTTCAAGTTTATTGCAGTTTATTCATTTAATGCAACTACATTTAATCTTTTTTTTTTTCATCAAACAAACAGACTAATGAATAGCTTGACACAACTCGTCCCGGGGCAGGGTCTAGACAGGGCTTTCTTCTGTGGATATAAATTCTATTCTTTGCATCAGCTGGGCATGGCAGGGTATGATCTGACGGCTGTCTACCCTGCTCGCCCAGTAAGTCTGTTTGTTTAATTAAGTAATTAATTAATTAGTTTCAAAATATATATTTTAAACACTAAGACGAAAAGGAAAGAATAATAAATTGGCTTGGGCACATATAGGCCTATAACGTTCACGCAAGAACTGTCATTCTGGGGTGCGTTTCCCAAAAGCATCGTTAGCCAACTATGGTCGCAAGTTCCGTAGTTACTAGCATAGTTCAACGATTCGGTGTTTCCCGAAACCATAGTTCAAACGAACGTTCGCAATCAGCGTCACAAACTTACGTGGTTGGAACTGCAGCTCTCTACCGGTAGTTAGAAGCATAGTTTCTTGTTAACAAGAAAAATGGGCTTAGATAAATATGCTCTTGGGCACAGCAAGCAAGCTAACATGCAGTACTATCTGTATCTTCCATTCTATCTAAATATAAAATGCATTTTAATTATGTATTTTTGTAAGTACCGTTTTTGAAAAGTGCGCATGTGCATAAATGCCTAAGGGAACACCGGAGTGTGACGTAAGAGGGAACTCGCGATGAATCAAACATCAAATAAAGCAAAATGACAGGGAACAAAAAATAGTAAATTAGTCAGTAGGTGCCATGTTCAATACAGCAGCATCTTAGAGATCTCTAATCAGTTAAATAGCATAAGTTATTCCTTCACCACATGCGTGTGACGTCATTAACAATGGTCCTATGTTGCTGAACCAATGTGGTTCAAACGACGGAGATGCGACCTTGTTTGGGAAACAGTCGCGACTTGCTAGTTCGTTTCCAAAACAATGCATCGTACTATGGTGGTTAATCAGCGAGTTACATCGTTGTTCGGGAAACGCACCCCTGGGGTGCGTTTCCCAAAAGCATCGTTAGCCAACTATGGTCGCAAGTTCCATAGTTACTAGCATAGTTCAACGATTCGGTGTTTCCCGAAACCATAGTTCAAACGAACGTTCGCAATCAGCGTCACAAACTTACGTGGTTGGAACTGCAGCTTTCTACCGGTAGTTAGAAGCATAGTTTCTTGTTAACAAGAAAAATGGCCTTAAATAAATATGCTCTTGGGCACAGCAAGCAAGCTAACATGCAGTACTATCTGTATCTTCCATTCTATCTAAATATAAAATGCATTTTAATTATGTATTTTTGTAAGTACCGTTTTTGAAAAGTGCCATGTGCATAAATGCCTAAGGGAACACCGGAGTGTGACGTAAGAGGGAACTCGCGATGAATCAAACATCAAATAAAGCAAAATGACAGGGAACAAAAAATAGTAAATTAGTCAGTAGGTGCCATGTTCAATACAGCAGCATCTTAGAGATCTCTAATCAGTTAAATAGCATAAGTTATTCCTCCACCACATGCGTGTGACGTCATTAACAATGGTCCTATGTTGCTGAACCAATGTGGTTCAAACGACGGAGATGCGACCTTGTTTGGGAAACAGTCGCGACTTGCTAGTTCGTTTCCAAAACAATGCATCGTACTATGGTGGTTAATCAGCGAGTTACATCGTTGTTCGGGAAACGCACCCCTGACTGACAACCGGAGAACAACAGATATTACATAGTACTCTTAGAGATGTATAATATAGTTTTGTGTTTTATTAAAATTGATTATAATTTATATCTCAAAAGGGTATGCGCTCGCACACAGGACTGCAATGCAAGATTTTCATAAAATGTAATAACTTGCCATTTCGGTTTGTTTCTCACCAAACCCACAATATACCTTCAGAACACTTATGGAATATGCGCAATGAGATGCATAAGATTATTTTATTTTACGACAGATATGAATCCGCTTCAAAAAATAAAAATAAAAAATAAATAAAAATGAATAAAGTCAGACTTTCTGTAAAATATGGTAGGCTATAGCAAATTATTATTCTGCCACGTGAAAACAGCGGAAGAACTGATGAAGGCACGGTTTGATCTTCGGCTGACCAATCAGCAGAAAGTGGCGTTTAATTCCCGCCAACGCCTAGAAATCGAATATTCAAGCTGTTTATTCATTTTTCGATCCCTGAATGAAAATGAACGAAAATTTAAGCTGAATTCTCGTTTTTCTGAAAAAAAGAAAAAAAAAATCAATGTTAAATCAAAAAACGAGTGAACGAACGATACACGGATTTTACTTACACCAAGCGCCCTGATTTCTGAGCAGTGAAAGTATTTTGACAGAGACAGAGTTTATGACAATACAATATTCTAGAGCTGAAACATGGCACTTAAATTTAAGACATAGCTCATTACGTCCCAAACCAATGTCTAAAAAAGTATTTATTTATTGTTTGTGTGATATTTATTCCAAATAAAAAAGGAGTGAGGAGAAAAGTTGTTTAAAAGTTAAATGGATTTGCCTGCGAACATCAGATCATTTAAGAGTATTTTGTTAACATCAAAATTGCATCTAAGAAAAAGAAAACGAACACCAAGCTGTTTAAATAAATGGTTAGAAAATATTACACATAGAACTATTATTTTTAACCAATTTATTTTAAAAGTGTTTTGTACTGTTGAGAATGGCATGAAAATTAAGAGAAGCACAAAATGATCTTTACAAAGTTTTCCTCGGTGTGTGACCTCCTCCTCGACAGATTCCTTCAGTTTCCTCAAAGTTATCACTCTTCAGTGGAAATCTCTCACATTTGCTAATATTAAGATTGAGACAAGGATATCTCAGGGGGGGGGAAAAAAAGAAAAAATATATTTTTTATTTTTTTTAAATAAAGTCTGAATATTATCCAATTTAAATGTTATTTTAATATTATGACCAAAAATATTTGTTCATTCTTCAAAGATTATCCTTATTTGTAAAACTAAAAGTAAAAATGTAGGAAAACAAACACAATGACAATCAAAAACTTATTTTAAAATCTAAAAAGACATTAAATTACCATCATAGCCAGCAGAATAGTGACCAGCAATCACCATTATAACATTTGCAAATAGATTTCTGTTATTACTTATGTAGGAAAAGTCACAAAGTCTCATGAAAAACACACTTTTCTTCAAATTGTGAATAAAATGACACAAATCTTGAGTAAAATACAGCATTTCTAAACACTGAAGCTGTCAGTCAGTTCAGCACAAACTCACTGTGTGTGAAAACTCCCTTTTAATCAATTCATCTGTTAAAACTGCACAATCCAGCTTTTATTTACATTGTGTTTCTGCTTTTGTTGTAATGAGAGGATTTATGATTGTTAGTAACAGACAGACTAACTTAACTAACTTAATATAACATTAAACAATAACAATGTGTATAAAATGTAAGAGAGATCATGTAAATGTTCATGGAAATTTAAAAAAGTAACATGGAAATTTCACACATTGAACATTTGCTTTATATCATTTGATACATTTAAGTGCTGCACTTTAATCATTATGGATGAGTTTAATACAAATATTATTAAACTGAAGAGCCAGACAGACTCATCTGAGCTTCCAGCTTTAAATGAAACAAAATGATAATTTGAATATTAAAGCAACATTAATCATTCAATATCATGTTTCTAACACACACTGCATTATTTCATTGTAAAGTCTGAGTCTCTTCACCTGTATGGATCACATTTACACATTTATTTCTCCTCATAGACGCAGTAGTGAAGCTCTTCTGTGGATCTTCACCTGATGTTTACTGCTCCTCTCAAGACGACTTCAAACTATGATATACAGCATTTATCATCTTTAGGGGATTGAACTCTATCAGGGACTTCTGGTGATGGATCTGTATCTACACTCTAATGTTGAACAGAAGAGAAGATAATCAGTGGGACAAAGTACAAATTAGTTACTTTATTATTTTAATAAGTTTTTTTTTTTTTTTTTTTACATTTAGGTGTGTTATCATTAGCGATGCAGAATAACACACAGTCATACGGTATTTGAGTCCGGCGTTTCTTTACTTCTCTCGTATCACACCGCCGTGCTCTCGCTCGCTTCATTCAAACACAACTGCTATTAGCTTGTGCCTCAGTTACTGACTGTATTTACATCAAACCAAACCGGAGAAGAGTCCTGTTAATAGTAGTCTTGTGGAGACATTGTTAAAAGTGTGTCTTGTTGTTAAAGTTGTTGCTAACTGATGAGCAGTGTTTAGCTGAATCTAAATTCACCCCCCCCCCCCCCTACACCCTCATTCACTATTCCCTACACTAGTCCACTAATACAGTTCAGCTGAAGCAGTGAATGAAAACCAGTGAATTTGGACACTGAGTGCACTGAAAGAACTGCCGCTTTTGAATAGTTTGTGCTGCTGTTTAATAATCATTTGAAACTAGCAGCTCCAGTATGAAATGATTTATGTTGAACTCTATCATGGAAGTTATGTATAAACCCTAAATAAACAATTTAACAATTTACAATGAATTTATATCTGTATTGTATTACGCCGTGGACGAGCGCTTTGTAAAATGAATGAATGGGTGATTCAGCTGCGGACGCCATCTTCTGGCGAGATGCGGGAATTCATTCAGTGCGTGACTCTCACAGTGCATTATGGGTATTCTCTAGCCATTTGGCATACATCAATTGTACACTCGTTACTGCTGTGCATTGTGGGATTGAATGAGTGCACTCGATAATGTCCACTAAGGTTTTGGACACCAATGAAAATGGCTGTCCACTCAAAAAGTGCCCTATTTAAGCGTACGGGGCGATTTCTGACACAGGGTTTGTCTTTTTAAAAGGCTTTCTTCTCAAATAACATTGTATGTCCTCATCTTTATTTATGTGGAGAAAAGATGTGTAATTAATGATACAATCCCAGATACACACTGTGACACGTGTCCCGAGCCGTCATCAGTGGCCCTGGCAACAGAGGAGACACACCTGCACCCCGCATTACCGGCAGACCGGTCACACCTGAAGCTCATCAGAGACCGGCTTTTAAAAGCCGCACTACACACTCCGGTGAGTCCTGAGGAAGTCTCCGTCACTAATGTTGTTATAGCCCCTCTCTACCAGAAGACAGTGTGTGACCGGACCTGCCGAACCACAGACGCACCGCACTCACCCACCACTTCGAGGACACGGGAGGATTGAGCTGGAACACTGCATGGAGCACCACACCACTGACTCACATTTAAGCACAAATAAATCCACCCTCCGGGGTTTTTCTTGACTCTTTAAAGTCTTGTTGTCGAGTGTGATTCCTCACCCCTGCCACATCTGCAAGATTTCTGTTAAAGATGGCTTCATCTGGAAACTACATTATCTATTAAATCTCCGTCTTGTCTGAACTTCCAGGTTGACAGCCGTTTTTTAGGAACTGTTTTTCTTTGCAGAAGCTTTGCGTCTAATTATTCACTTATGTGGGAAGAAAGCATATAATAAGTGAGATAATGTACAACCAGCCGGATATTAATCACAGAATAAACCTCTTCAGGAGATACAAGTCCTGATCACCCTGTCGGGTTTATTCTGTGATAACAAGCGGCTGGATGAACACTATCTCTTACATAAAGTAAGTGTAAAGTAATGTGACGTGTTGCTTGTCAAAGTAAAAACACACAAGAGACAGAGACATTGATCATGTGATGCTGGACGACTGTGAGCTGAAGCTGGAATCTGCTCTGATTTTACCAGCGTTTTCCTTCAATCTGAACAAATCTATTTCAAACTGTAATGATTCACTATTACTGATGTAATTAATAAAGCAGCTGTTGCTGTATAAAGCTGTGACAGTGTGCTTTTGTTCTCTTTCCTGCTTTGTGTTAAACATTTTTATCAACTTTACATTTCATTCTGACACAAACACTTTGAAATAAAGCTTGATGATAATTTTATAAACTTTTCACAAATATTTGTTCAAATATCATAAATGAATCTCTTTAATATCACAAAATGAAGTTTACTCACCTCAGTTCACAGTTTGAGTCTCGTAGCACATCAATGAGCTGCTGCTTTGAGTCTCTAATCATATTTTCACTCAGATTAAGCTCTTTTAGAAACTGCAGAGCTTTTGTGTTTCTCAAAGACTGAGTTAAAGAAGAAACATCTGTAATGCCACAGTTATAAAGACCAGAAAGAGACAAACAGAGGAAGAGAGATCTTACAAACAAATCATTAAAGTGAAAAATTTTACACAAATATAAATGTGAACTCAGACTCATTATGAGATATTGAGTATAAAGTGTTTTGCTTTAAACTGTTGAAGTGATTTTAATCATTTTGATTCTTGTATGTGAATGTTACTGACCTCAATCTCTCCAGTTTACAGCGTGAATCCTTCAGTACGTCACATAAGTGATTCACTCCTGTGTTTTTTATTTGATTCCAGCTCAGGTTCAGTTCTCTCAGGTGTGATGGGTTTGATTTCAGAGCTGAAGTCAGGATGAGACACTGTTTCTCTGTAATACTGCATACAAACAGACTGAAGACAGAAAGAGAAAAGACAATGAATCAGACACGTTATGTTCATGTGAGAGTAATTCATCATGTGTAAACACCATACACTGAAATAAATAAAATGTTGTTAAAACCTGAAAATAATATAAGTAAATAAATATACAACCATAAAAACTAAAACAAAACTAGGATTTGATGATACACTGTAACTGCTGTAGAGTATAATGATACTAACTCTAGTTTCTGCAGCTTGAATTGTGTGTTCATCAGTAGATCGCTGAGGTGTTTCACTCCAGAGTCTCCGAGTTTATTCCCGCTCAGGTCCAGTTCTCTCAGGTGTGATGGGTTTGATTTCAGAGCTGAAGTCACAGCAGAACAACCTTCATCTGTCATTTCACAGCTGATTAACCTACATTGAGAGAAAGAGTGAAGATAGAAGAAAAACATTTAATAAAGTCACAATGTCTTGATAAAACAAAAACAGAGGAAGTGTCTGAATACCTTTGGATAATTTTCCACAATTTGGTCTTCAAAACAGAAAAAACAAAAAAGTTGTTCATTTAATCAAATAATTTACACTTCTCATGGTTTATGTGCAATTTGCCCTGATTCTTGATAGAAATACAAAGTAGTTTTAATTCCCAACAACCTTGTGTAGAAGGTGTTAAAATATTTCATATCTTTTTATTTCTGTGATATAATTCCCATTTCATCTTTTGTCTAAAACTGAGCACATTGTCTAAAATAAAAGTTCTGACTGCGGTGTATTTGTGCTTAAACTGATGCTGGTCTGCACATCACTACAACGTAAACACATCCGCTCTGCTCTGTCCAGCTTTGTTACACGGATTCAACTTTGCACATCTAAATAAAACTGTAGGTTTGTCTGGGTGTAGATGTGAAGTACAGTAATATTTCTCTGAAACAGGTAAGGCTGAAGAACCAATGCCTGCACAGAATAAAGCCCAGTCTGGACCGGTTCTGTTCAGTTGTGTTAGACATTCATTAATCTGGTGGTTTGATGGCAGAGAGATGATATGAGCATCAATAAACACTATGAATATGTTCTGGTACAGCAGCACAGAACTATTCTGTTGCGTCCCATTAATAAACACAATGATAACAGTTCTGTCTCATTGGATAAAAGTGAAATGATTTTCATGAAATTACATGTTTCAAATGTTTACACCACAACAACGTACTTTGTGTCTCCCTTACACAAAAATATACAGTATAGAATATAGACAGATTAACTATACAAAAATATATGAACATTGTGACGAGTCGGGTGCCTCCCCCCTTCATTTCATCAACACCCCGTCCCATATCCGCCGCCCTTCACCAGGCTCCCGACGGGAGTGGGCGTGAGAGAGAGGAGGGGCGTAGGTACAACGCCGGCTGGCGGCGTGTGATGAGGCACAGCTGGACTGAATGAAGCCTCATCACCGCCGCTGTTAAATGCCGAGCGCGCCTCTCCTCGAGAGACCGGTCTCTTCCCCCGTGCATGCACGCTGGTGTCCTCGTGAGTCCAGGAAGGGTGCGTAGAGGGACGTCGCGCCACCGAGGAAGTGAGCTGCAGGACCCGTAGTTCGGTCGAAAGCCGCAACCGTAGTTAGAGCCGTCGGGCCAGGATGCCGGGTCGTCCATCCCGCCAATGCCCGTAAGAGGTAGAGGAAGAGCCACCGCTCAGGAGAAGCCGCCGCCCCTCGTGCCCCGGACCGCGGGAGCGCGTGCGGCCACCGGACTCCGCCCCTTCCCTGGACCCCTTCCTCCTTTTGGAACACTGCCCTCCTTCACGAGCCCCGCAGCAGAACGAGGACACCAGATTCCCCTGTTTTGTTGGACACTTCTTCCCCCTGGACACTTTATTTTACCCTTTTCTTTAATAAAAAGCCTCTCCGAGGCCTGACGCCACACCCACTCTGTCTGTCGTTGGCTCCTCCCGTCACAACATATACAAATATATATATATTGAGTAACAAACAAGGTAACAGTCAGTGAAGGTAATGGAGAGTTAGTTTTAAAGGGTCAAGAAACCCCAGACTACTTTTTTACTTTTTGCTCTTGTTCGATTACTTCAGTCTGTTGCGCGCTGCTGAGAGGTTTGTGATTGTAGCTCCGTGTACCTTCGCTTATTATTGAATCCCTACCTTACTTTCACCCTTTTTTTTTTTTTGTCTAAAGTGATAACATATAACTTAATTCCCACCACATCTCAGGTGCTATCCTTCAAACTAATCTAACTAATTTGATCGTTCGCTTTTAAAACCGTGAGTGCAGTTGTTAGCCCGTTAGCTTGTCACTCGCGGTTCCATTTGCATTTCGCGCCTATTATTATTATTATTTTTTTTTTTTCCTCGCTCCGTTTTTCATGAGCTCATCAAACAACAGTGGTAAGTGGTAAGTTAAGTTGGTATCATTCATCAATCACGGTGAGTAATGGCTTCTTCTCCTGCTATTGTTGTTTGCACTGCTTGCAACATGTATAGTTTATTACATTTACATTTACATTTAGTCATTTTGCAGACGCTTTTATCCAAAGCGACTTACAATTGGGGAATACATAAAGCGATTTATCATGAAGAGGCAGTCCGACAAACGAAGTGCCTGTAACACCAGGTCTCCGGCATTGTTTAAATAAGTACAAGCTAGCAGTGGAAGGAATAAATAAGGAGAGAGATTTTTTTTTTTTTTTTTTTTTTTTTTTTTTTTTTTTATGTGTAGGATGAAGTCAAGTGGTGTCGAAAGAGATGGGTTTTCAGCTGTTGCTTGAAGATTGACAGAGATCCAGCACTCCGAATATGGGTGGGAAGATCATTCCACCAGCCAGGAATGGTGAACGAGAATGTTCTGGAGAGTGATTTAGAGCCTTTTTGTGATGGTAGCACGAGGCGTCGCTCACTAGCAGATCTCAGACTTCTGGAGGGGATGTAGATTCTTAATAGTGAGTGCATGTAGGCGGGTGCTGAGCCTGTGGTTGTTCTATAAGCAAGCATCAGTGTCTTGAACTTGATGCGAGCTGCGATTGGTAACCAGTGCAATGAGATAAAGAGAGGCGTGACATGGGCTCTTTTGGGTTCCTTGAAGACCAGTCGAGCCGCCGCATTCTGAATCATTTGTAGAGGTTTGACTGTGTTTGATGGAAGTCCAGCCAGAAGAGCATTGCAGTAGTCCAGCCTAGAAGTGACAGGGGCCTGGACAAGAAGTTGTGCAGCATGCTCCGTTAGGAAGGGCCTGATCTATGTCTCGCTGCTGTCTCTGTCAGCAGCGAGGGATTCACATGTGATAAATGCAGGGAAATAGTTAGGCTGACAGAGAAGGTTTTAGAACTAGAGACACGCATCCAAACTTTAGTTGAGGATAGTAAGAATGTGAGGGCTGTAGATACTGCTTTGGATGCGACTAGCTCAGGGAGTCCTGTACATTGTTCGGTTTCGGTTGAGCCCGTGCAGCAGGGCAGCTGGGTGACAGAGAGGCGGCATAGTCGCGGGTCAAAACACCACTCTTCCGTTCTGATCAGAACATCAAACAGGTTCTCCCCACTCAGTGACGCACCCACTGAGAAACCTGATGAAAGTGCTCTAGTTATTGGCGATTCTATTGTACGGAACGTGAAAATAGAGACACCAGCCACCATAGTCCATTGTTTACCAGGAGCCAGTGCGCCTGACATCTTGGCAAATTTAAAAGTGCTGGCTAATGCTAAACGTAAATTCAGCAAGATTGTTATCCACGTCGGCGCTAATGATGTTCGACTTCGCCAGTCGGAGATCACTAAAAATAATGCTCTGGTCCCCTCCCTGCTTACCAGGGTGATGAGATTCATAGCAGACTGTCGTCACTTAATGGCTGGATGTCTAAGTGGTGCCCGCAAAATAACATAGGCTTTATAGACAATTGGATGAGTTTTTGGGGCAGACCTGACCTGTTGAAAAGAGATGGTGTTCATCCCTCCTGGGGTGGTGCCGCTCTTCTCTCTAGAAATATGGCACATAGTCTTAGAGTTTGTACTTGACTAACTGGAGCCCAGGTCAGGAAGCAGACAGACTGGCTAAACCGATCGTCTGCTAGGCGCCTCACGTCACAGAAGTCAGTTAACTCTCAGCACATAGAAACTTTTTCACCTAGATATCACACTATAGAGACTGTGTCTGTTCCCCGAACTAGAAAATACAGAAAACATCCAAACCAAAGTAATAGTAACAATTTAATTGATGTTCAACAAATAAAAAAACGATATAATACAGATAAAGACATGATAAAGCTTGGCTTATTGAATATTAGATCCCTTTCTTCAAAAGCACTTTTTGTAAATGATATGTTCACTGACCATAAACTAGATGTGCTTTCTCTGACAGAAACCTGGCTAAAACAAGATGATTACATTACTTTAAACGAGTCTACACCCCAAGATTACTGTTACAAACATGAACCGCGTCCAAAAGGTAAAGGGGGAGGTTTTGCTACAATTTATAGAAATATTTTCAGTATCTCTCAGAGGTCGGGTTTCAAGTATAATTCGTTTGAAGTAAGGGTGCTCCATATAACGTTATCCAAAGAAACAAGTATTAATGATAAATCCTCTGTGATGTTTGTACTGGCTACTGTATACAGGCCACCAGGGCACCATACAGACTTTATTAAAGAATTTTCTGATTTTCTATCGGAGTTAGTGCTGACTGCAGATAAAGTCCTAATTGTTGGTGATTTTAATATCCATGTTGATAATGAAAAAGATTCGTTGGGATCAGCATTTATAGACATTCTAAACTCTATTGGTGTTAAACAACATGTGTCAGTACCTACTCATTGTCGAAATCATACTCTAGATTTAATACTGTCACAAGGAATTGATGTTAGTGGGGTTGAAATTTTGCAGCAGAGCGATGATATCTCAGATCATTATCTAGTCTCCTGTATATTCCATATAGCTAAAGCTGTAAAGCCAACTTCTTGTTACAAATATGGTAGAACCATTACCTCTACCACAAAAGACTGCTTTATAAATAATCTTCCTGACTTATCTCAGTTCCTCAGTTTATCCAATAGCTCAGAACAACTTGATGATGTAACAGGAACTATGCACTCTCTCTTTTCTAGCACTTTAGATGCAGTTGCTCCTTTACGCTTAAGGAAGATTAAGGATAAGAGTCCAACACCGTGGTATAATGAGCACACTCGCGCCCTAAAGAGAGCAGCCCGGAAAATGGAGCGCAGCTAGAGAAAAACTAAATTAGAGGTATTTTGTTTAGCTTGGCGGGAAAGTACCCTATCCTACAGAAAAGCATTAAAAACTGCTAGATCTGATTACTTTTCGTCTCTTCTAGAAGTAAACAAACATAACCCTCGGTATTTATTCAATACAGTGACTAAATTAACGAAAAATAAAGCATCAACAGGTGTTGGCATTTCCCAAGAGCATAGCAGTAATGACTTTATGAACTATTTTACTTCCAAGATCGATACTATCAGAGATAAAATTGTATCCTTCCAGCCGTCAGCTACAGTATCGCATCAGATAGCACACTATAGATCCCCTGAGGAACAATTCCATTCATTCTCTACTGTAGGAGAGGAAGAATTGTATAAACTTGTTAAATCATCTAAACCAACAACATGTATGTTAGACCCGATTCCATCGAAACTACTTAAAGAGCTGCTTCCAGAAGTCATAGATCCTCTTTTGGCTATTATTAATTCATCATTGTCATTAGGATATGTCCCCAAAACCTTCAAATTGGCTGTTATTAAGCCTCTCATAAAAAAACCACAACTTGACCCCAAAGACCTAGTTAATTATAGACCGATCTCAAATCTCCCTTTTCTGTCAAAGTTACTAGAAAAGGTAGTATCCTCACAATTATATTCCTTCCTAGAGAAAAAATGTGAGGAATTCCAGTCAGGATTTAGATCGTATCATAGTACTGAGACTGCTCTCATTAGAGTTACAAATGACCTGCTTCTATCATCTGACCGTGGTTGTATCTCTTTATTAGTTCTACTGGATCTTAGCGCTGCGTTCGACACTATCGACCACAAAATTCATTGGAATAGACTACAAAACTTTGTTGGCATTATTGGAAGCGCCTTAGCATGGTTCAAATCATACTTATCTGACCGCCATCAGTTCGTAGCAGTGAATGAAGAGGTATCATATCGATGACAAGTGCAGTATGGAGTACCTCAAGGCTCAGTACTAGGGCCGTTACTTTTCACGCTTTACATGTTACCCTTGGGAGATATTATCAGGAGACATGGTGTTAGCTTTCACTGTTATGCTGATGATACTCAGCTCTATATTTCTTCGTGGCCCGGTGAAACATACCAAATTGAGAAACTAACGGAATGCATAGTCGATATAAAAAACTGGATGAAGAGTAATTTTTTACTGCTAAATTCTGAAAAAACAGAGGTGTTAATTATCGGACCTAAAAACCCCACATGTAACAACCTAGAACATTATCTAACACTTGATGGCTGTTCTGTAAATTCTTCTTCATCAGTCAGGAGCCTAGGTGTGCTGTTCGATAGCAATCTTTCATTTGAAAGCCATGTTTCTAGCATCTGTAAAACTGCGTTTTTTCCATCTCAAAAACATATCTAAATTGCGACCTATGCTCTCAACGTCAAATGCAGAAATGTTAGTTCATGCGTTTATGACCTCAAGGTTAGACTATTGTAATGCTTTATTGGGTGGTTGTTCTGCACGCTTGATCAGCAAACTACAGTTGGTCCAAAATGCAGCAGCTAGAGTCCTTACTAGAACCAGGAAATATGACCATATTAGCCCGGTTCTGTCAACACTGCACTGGCTCCCTATCAAACATCGGATAGATTTTAAAATCTTGTTAATTACTTATAAAGCCCTGAATGGTTTAGCTCCTCAGTACTTGAGCGAGCTCTTATCGCATTATAGTCCTCCACGTCCACTGCGTTCTCAAAACTCTGGCCGTTTGATAATACCTAGAATATCAAAATCGACTGCGGGCGGCAGATCCTTTTCCTATTTTGCACCCAAAATCTGGAACAATCTACCTAACACTGTTCGGGAGGCAGACACACTCTGTCAGTTTAAATCTAGATTAAAGACCCATCTCTTTATCCTGGCATACACAACACACTAATACGCTTCTATTATTCAAATCCGTTAAAGGATTGTTAGGCTGCATTAATTAGATCAACCGGAACCGGGAACACTTCCCACAACACACGGTGTACTCGTTACATCGTAAGTAGAATGGCATCTACGCTAATATTTGTCTGTTTCTTTCCTATGATCAGATGGTGGATCAGCACCAAGAGATGATGTCTGCAGCCCTGATCGTCAGCGGAGACCAGGACACCCAGATGACCCCCAGAGACCTTGATTAAAATACAATAAAACTAAAAAAAATATAACTAAAAACATAATAAAATACCTAACTACATAATACTACTATTGTTAGAACTTGAAACTTTTGAACTGTGGGTTTCGTCTGGTCAGAGGAGAACTGGCCCCCCGACTGAGCCTGGTTTCTCCCAAGGTTTTTTTTCTCCATTCTGTCACAGAGGGAGTTTTGGTTCCTTGCCGCTGTCGCCTCTGGCTTGCTCAGTTGGGGACACCTAATTTCTAGCAATTATCGCCGATTTGATTGCACAGATACTATTTAAACTAAACTGAGCTACGCAATGACATCTCTGAATTCAATAATGAAATGCCTTTAACTGAAAATTGAGTGTTTAATCTTATTATATATTACTGACACTCTGTCCTCTAATTTAATACTGTTAAGTGCTTTGACACAATCTGTATTGGTAAAAGCGCTATATAAATAAAGGTGACTTGACTTGACTTGTTACACGGAGTGTTTGGTTGCTCTCTGTGTTATTTCCGGCTGTTTAAGATCGGAAAAATGAGGCTCTACGCAATGGTTCCATGGAGCATCTTGAACTGGATGACCTTACTTACACTATTTCAGCCTGCTGTGTCGGTACTTCAATATAGTGGCGAAGAACTTCTACAGTTTTGTTTCAATCACTATCCATCTCCTCTGGATCTTCATTTTTTCACTGACATTCCTAAGCCTCGTCGCAAATATATTCATCGCGGATCAAAACGGAACTACAATTATGATGACTCAAACTCTATAAAGTCCTTCTGGTCATCATCTTCGCGTTCGACAAGGAAATCGTAACGAACCGCAGATCACTCTGTGCTAGCCCATCTAGGCAAGTCAACAATCACCGAATCAACAACGAACGTTTTTACGTTTGGATTACTTAACATTCGTTCAATCAACAACAAAGCGCCATTGGTTTGGGATCTACTGAAGGATTGTAAGTTTGATTTCTTCTGTTTGACTGAGACATGGCAGCAACACAATGATTTTTCTCAGCGGAATCAGTCCATTCCTCCAGGTTTTTCTTATGCTTGTCAACCCCGAGTCTCGGGTCGAGGAGGTGGTTTAGCAATGCTTTACAATAAGAAATGGAAGGTCTCTACTATAGCTTTACCCTCCTACGCTACTTTTGAATCTATGGTGCTACAAGTTAATGGACCAGTACTCACCATCATAACAACTGTTTATCGTCCACCTAAATTTAATATTATTTTTTTAACTGAACTTTCTGCTTTTTTAACTTTATTATGTTCTGTTTCTCCGAATGTGATTATGGTTGGTGATTTTAATATCCATGTTGATAAAGCTACTGCTACTGATACAAAAGACTTTCTATCATGTTTGGATAGCTTTGGACTGAAACAGTTTATTGATTTTCCAACTCATTCAAAAGGTCACACACTTGATCTTATTTGTTGTACTGGAATAACACCTTTTGATTGTGGTTCACGTGACCTGTCTATATCTGATCATAAACTTGTGTGTTTCAGTGCCAAATTAACTGTATCAAAAATTGCTCAAAGTCACACTATCACATTTCGCAATATTAAGAACATTGATTTGTCTGTGTTTTCCAATGAAGTTGATAACTTGTTGAACACTGGTGGATTACTTAGCCTGGATGAGTTGACTTCTTATTACAACGACCAGTTGCAGAATGTTTTAGATGTCGTTGCACCTGTTAGAACTCGGATTGTCTCATTTGCTCATACTGCTCCATGGTATACTTCTGAGTTACGTCTGTTAAAAGCTAAGGGATGTCAACTAGAGCGTTTATATATGAGATCTGGTTTAATTGTGCACAAGGAAATGTATGATCACCACATCAAAAATGACAAAGATGCCCTTTCTACCGCTAAAACAAATTATTATGCCAATTTGATAAACTCTGGTGGTGGGAATACAAAAATACTGTTCTCTACAATGAATAATATTTTGCGACCACCAGATGCTTTCTCATTACATTCGCACTCTAATACTACATGTGATATTTTTATGAACTATTTTAGTGATAAAATCGAAACTATTCATAAGAATTTAACACCCAATAATGGGGCATGTGGTTCATCCTTCTCTCTTTATGATGCTTCTGCTCTAACTGCTTTTTCTAGTTTTTATTTGCCTACAGCGAATGAAATAGCTGAATGTGTTCAAAAATCTAAATCTACTACCTGTAAGTTAGATCCTATTCCCACACATCTTGTTAAGTTTTGTCTATCTTCTTTATTACCCTTGATAACTCAAATTATACATTCTTCTCTTATTACTGGTACTATTCCTTCATCCTTTAAAGTAGCGGCCATAACTCCCATACTTAAGAAACCTGGTGCGGATTGTAATAGCCCTGAAAACTTTCGACCCATATCTAATTTACCTTTTCTCTCTAAATTACTGGAAAAAAATGTTGCTCAGCAGGTACATACTCATTTAATGGAGAATAACTTGTTTGAGCCATTTCAGTCTGCTTATCGTCCTTATCATAGCACGGAGACAGCACTTATTAAAGTCACAAATGATTTGTTAATGGCTGCAGATTCGGGACTTTTATCAATACTCATTCTTCTTGATTTAACTGCAGCTTTCGACACTATCTCACATAGCATTTTATTGGAGAGGTTGATTTCTATTGGGATCACTGGTATATCCCTTGATTGGTTTAAATCGTATTTATCTGGTCGGACCCAGTTCGTTCAAATAAAAAATTTTAAATCGCGGATATCTCAGATAACCAGTGGTGTGCCTCAAGGTTCAGTCCTGGGCCCTCTTCTGTTTATAGTGTATTTACTACCTCTAGGACAGATCTTTCTGTTAATGGTACTGCTGTTCTCGTGCATGCATTGGTTACCTCTCGAATTGACTACTGTAACTCTTTGCTCAGTGGTGTTTCACAGAAACTTATTCATAAACTTCAGATGGTTCAGAATTCAGCAGCTCGGATCATTACACGAATACCGTTGAATGAGCATATTACTCCAGTTTTAGGGCACCTTGATTGGCTTCCAATCAGATATCGTATTCAATTCAAGATTTTACTTTTTACTTATAAGGCCCTTTATAATCTAGCACCTTCTTATTTTAGTGAACTTCTTCGTGTGTATGTACCTACTCGATCCCTCAGGTCTTCTGCTTCTGTGACTCTTGTACAATCTGTACGTTTAACTACCATGGGAAGTAGAGCCTTTAGTTGTATTGCTCCGACACTTTGTAATACATTACCTCAAGATATACGTAATAGTCTTAGTCTTTCAATTTTTAAATTGCGTCTTAAAACTCATTTTTTTAGATTAGCCTATCCTGAGTGATTTTATTTAGATTATTGTGTATTGATTTTTTTGTATTATTGTTTGTGTTGTTGTTTCTTCCCTTTGTTTAATTGTGTATTTTATTATTGTAAGGTGTCCTTGAGTGTCTTGAAAGGTGCCCACAAATAAAATGAATTATTATTATTATTATTAAATTATAACAGAATTTTTGATTGTACAATGATAAAAATGTTAATTTCATCTCTAAATAAGAAGTAAAGTGCTGTTTTGTCTTTTTCAAACCACCACAAGTTTATGAGTTACAGTCTCAGTTTTTCTCTTTTAATAGACATTAGATTCAAAACTATTTAAACCTTAAATGACAGATTGTGAAAAGCACATATATCTACATCACAGCAACCTGTGAAACTGAACAGAGATGGTAAATTCAGAAAATAAGAAAATAAATTAACTGGACATTTTTATTTGTATGTAGAAACTGAAAGTTCATTATAATTAATTGAGTTCTGAACTAATTCAATGAATCATACATTTCATATATCTTAATTATTCATCATAACCTACAGGCTAACTTCATTCGATCTGAATTCATAGACTATTGCTGTAATGAAAGGAATGTAATTAAATTTCTTCAAATAAAAATAGGGCTGTATATAATTATGTTGTATAATAATTATTACCTTTCAGATTTATATGTTTGGCTTGGATTATTTGATATGATTTGTCATTATTCAACTAACCCTTCAGAGTTGACAAATGTAGAGGAGGAGGTGAATGGAGCAGACTGAGCATGATCTGCAGGAGAGGGAGAATATGACCCAGATAGCACACGTACGTCTGCAAGATGTCTGTTAAAGATCTGTTGATCTGGAAAGCATCTGCTGTCTACAAACGTCTGACAGACGTCTTTCAGATGTCAGTTTTACATACATTCTTAATCATAAACATCTTAAAGACATCTAATAGACGTCTATTTGACATCTAAAAGGAGACGTCCTATAGACGTATTGCAGATGAGCAAATAGCCTAAAAAATACGTCTTGCAGATGTAAATGCAGATGTCAAATAGACATCTCCGAGATGTACGTGTGCTATCAGGGGAAGTAACAGCAGGTGGCGCTAGTGCACTGTTTTAGTTTGTGATCTGCTGTTAGAAGGAAGAAGGAGAAAGTAGGTGTGTTTGTGCTTTACATTCCTGTCCAGTTGGTGGCGCTGATGCACAGATCTGTTGTGAATTGGACTCTGTTTTTCTCGTATCAGGTGACAAACATCAATCGTGAAGATCGCACAGGTGTTTAACAGCGATCACAAACCGAAAGTGTTTTAAAGATTTCTGGATTATGTTCCTACACAAGATCGTCTGAACTACTGCAAGTAAGTCTGAATACTTTCACGATTACAGTTATTTAGGAGAATGATGAACGGGTTTCAGAGCTATATGAAGATTTGTTAAGTTATAACTTATACCTGTCGCCGAAGTAACAAACACCGAGAAGCAGAAAGATATTAAAACAAACCGTTTAAAGACGACGCATGTTAAAGGATTTTACAAGTCTGTAACAATGTAGCATTAAGAATAATTCTAAAAGAGTTATTTTATTTCCCCTTTTTCTATTTTAAGACGCGAGGCTGAAAGTATTCTGTGGTCAAAGTAATCAAACCTGTTCTTCCGGATAGAGAGACAATAAACCCGAGCAACATTAATCTTCTTTTAAACTTCTTAATGCTCCGAAAGTTGCTGCAGTAATGTTCATGTAAATAAAGA
Source organism: Acrossocheilus fasciatus (assembly GCA_036784905.1). NCBI lineage: Eukaryota > Metazoa > Chordata > Actinopteri > Cypriniformes > Cyprinidae > Acrossocheilus > Acrossocheilus fasciatus. The sequence goes on along the minus strand of CM071959.1, from coordinate 2,344,739 downwards.
CATGTGTTGTGAGAGATCTGAAGAGATTATGATCCAATTACATGCCAGTATATTTGTTATTTTTATATTGATTGTTTGATAATTCAATCATTCAACACTAGTTCTTCTTCTTCATCATTTATTCCTCTGAACTCTCGTGATCTTGATCTCAGACAGAGACACATTGTCATGTCCAGGTCCTGATGAGCATCTGATGGTCTTCAGAGACACAAAGATCTCAGTGTTGAGCTGTTCATCTGCAGTATGTCAGAGAAGAGAGGAAAGATGAGTCTCTCACAGAAACAGAGGTAAGACTGAGTCTGCTTTCACAGAAAAACAACAACACTTCAACAAGTGTTTTCTCTCACTATTGTCATCTCAAATACTTTGCAAAACAAAGTAGAACTTCCTACAATTGTGTTTAGATCGTCACAGGTTATAAACAACTTGAGATTTGTTAAATGTTTAATATGCAGGAATATTTAGCCTAGTTAAATGTTTAATATATGCACAACCCCAGAATTAAAATGTGCAACATGAAACAAATATAAAACATTTAGTGGATATAAATATTATTTAAATTGGTATCTTTGAAGAATGTATTTCTGCTAGAAGGGGAATCTGTCCAGTTCTGTCCTGCAGCCGAGACTAGGAGCGTTTCTGTGGAGTCCAGGATGTTCTTGCAGAACTCGAGGTGGAACATTTCAGTGGGGCTTTTATCCCAAGATTTATAGTTTAATTTATATTTGGGGCCCCAGATTTCATAGCCATATAGAAGAATGGGTTTGATGTTGCTGTCAAAGATTTTCAGCCACAATTTAATAGGTGGGTTGAATTTGAACGATGATCTTCTTATAGTGTAATAAGCCCTGCGTGCCTTATCGGTCAGATGTTTTATTGCCAGATCAAATTGACCAGAAGCTGAGATAGTCAGACCCAGATAATTATAACATGTGACATGATTAAGAAGTGTTCCCCTGATAGTAAAACTATTTTTTTTTTTGTCAGTAAGGCGAGGCTTTTTCTGGAAGATGATAATTTTGGATTTCTCCGTGTTTATTGGTAAAGCCCAGTCTCTACTGTAATTTTCTATAATGGAGAGGCTTTGGTGCAGCCCTTCTTCATGAGGCGACGAGAGCAGAAGATCATCTGCATACAGGAGGCCCTCGAGGGTCAGACCAGGACAAGAGGACTTATCAAGTGCTGACACCAGATCATTAATGTAGATATTAAATAGAGTCGGGCTGAGGCTGCAGCCTTGATGCACTCCTTTGGTCTGAAATAATCAGTCCGTCTGTCGTTGATCTTGACGCAGCATTTGTTGCCATTGTATATGTCCTTTATGATTTCATATGTATGTCTTCCTATTCCGCTTTGAATTAGTTATGTCTGTTAATTGTGTTAAACTCTCATTCTGGCGTGTTTTGGGAGAATGGTTTTGTTGATTAAGTGAACGGTTTATATATTTGAGCTGATGTAGTCCACTTCCTTCCCCGTTCTGTCATTCAGATCCACATTAATAAAACTGAGCCTATAGACTGAAAGTAGATGATCTCTGATTGTAGGGTTGAGATGATGTCTTCATTATAATAAGATGACTCATGTGGGGGGATGTATGTGATACACAGGTGCAGGTCCTCATCTAAACACACAATCTCTGTAAGTTTTATCCAAATATGTGTTTTTCTCTTTTTCACAGACTGAATATACTGCCACAGATGGTCTTTGAACCAAACTATGATTCCTCCTGAATCTCTTGTGTTTTTAACATTAGTCTGTTTGATCGAGGGCATACGCAGCTCTCTGTAGTTTGAAGGGGTGCAGGTTTTGTGTCTCAAGTAAAATAATTATATCTGAACTATGTACAGCGTTAACAAAATCAGGATTAGTACTTTTCTCTCCAAAAGCTGAAGAGGGCATCCCTTGAATATTATAACATGTTATTTTATACGATGACATTGGAAGTATTGTATTTACCAGAATAATGTATGAATGACCAAATCATGTTTTAAAATATAAATTAATCGATTCAAAAAAGAAGTATAGAGGATATGCATAGATATCACGAGTGAATCAGTTTTACAGATGTCAAATTTGAAAGTAAATGAGTAGAAAAAAGTCAAATAAAAGCCATTATTTATTTAACTACAGACACACAGTAGGTTGTCACATAATTTTCAGCATGTTTTTTATCTGGATAAGGTCGCTGGTGTCTGTTCTGTCTGACTGTTTGCCGGGAAGCTGTCTAACCCTCTCCTCGTGATCAGAGATTGTCTCCTTGATGGTTTTTGCGAACAGTCTCATGCTCTCTCGATGAATGTGGATGCGGTCACACAGATGCTCATGAGTGATGCGCTGATGGTCGGCTCTGTGGACATTCATCATTGAAGCACAGACTCCAGCGATCTCCGCATTGATTGAGTTGATGATCTTTTGTGGCACATCTCTGCTAGGTTGAAGGGTTGAGATGATGATTTTGGCTCTGGGGCAGATCCTGCTAGCTGTGTTGTACAGGGCTTTAGTGACGTCTATCTTTCCAGCTCTGAGGTGGTTTGTTCCGGTGTGAAGAATGATGTGTGATGGGCACCGAACACACCTCTCGCAGCAGCCTCAAAGCTGAGTGTGAGGAGAGACACCAGAACTTCTTCACAGATCTCCCCGGAAACAGTCGTCTGGGGTCAAGATGATGGCCGTTGGAATCACAGAGTATTACAGTGTTGTCTTTGCTCTTCTGTTCTCTGCTGGAGCTCATGAATGGTGGTGATGTTGTAGCAGGTGGATGAATCTGTGTAATGCTGCTGTTCTCGTTCCTCTTGAGGTTGTGAGAGGTTTCAGGAGTGAAGGAGCTCTGAGACTGTGAGCTGATACGTGTTGTGTCTCGAAGTCAGCAAAGATAAATTTCTTCAATGTGATCAATGAAGCTCGAAACGCAGAGTTCCAGATGTCAAAAATAAGACTTTATTAAACAAAGTAACAAAGCCGAGATAACGGTCGCCGCATCTGAATTCTCTGTCTGTCGGGGCATCCGTTTTATACCCTTTTTTCCACCCAAATTTGGTAGTTCCGGTTTTTAATTGGCTGTGCCTGTCTGGTTTGCCACGATTTATTACCAGCCCACCTGGCCCATCTTTTAATGGTAGAATTTGGCCAGATCCGCCATTTTTTAAAAACTTTCATTTTACGGCTTCCCATTGGTTGGCGGTGTTCCCATAAGACATTCATCAAACTTGTTTACCTGCACCTGTCATATCTTGGAAATCACCCAAAGTTCATTGGGTTATTCAAGTTCATTGGTACATTACAATGGAAAATACCAACACTGCCCAATGGATGGCCCCTTAAGACTTACAATCTGCACTAAGACATCCAGTATTAGAATGATTCGGTATATTGATCAGTATATGGATTACATTCTTGAACATTCATCATATTTTAAGTAAGATATTATCATTTTGAGTAAATATCATAATATAAAGTAAAATAACACAATATATTCCCCCCTCTGAGACTTTACCAAGTCTCACCACTAAACCCTTTACCCAGAGTGCAACATCATAAGTCCACCCCTCCTTCTATCCATCTATGAACCAATGATGGTCCTCTATTACCTCTTAACAATTGGTTTCTTTATGATGCTGCACTCCAGAGGAAGTTAGACCCAAACATCTCTCCTCACAATTGACTAGAGAAGAGTAAAAGAATCCACTTCCCTACTTATACATTCTTGGGGGTCATTCAAACAATGAATCAAAACAAATCAGCAATGTGTATTAAAGCATGTGCATGAAATGTCTTAGCCTTGCCCATGGTTGTCATGGTTATGTAGAATACACGAATGATTAGTCAAATGATTGAAAAATCTGAACCAATGTAAACAAAGTGACATAATGCAATAATGATTCACTGGTTCATCCCATGCTGCCAGAGGAAATCCAGGCATTTCCGGTAGCCTAGAGCGCTATCTGGTGATGCTATCCTTCGTTGCCAGAGGAGCTCTCAGGCAGATCTCATTGTCTTTCAGCTCTGTCTGGTGTTGGAGTAGATGGTGGGTTTTTAAACCTCCAGTTGAATCTACTCATACTGCTAAACACTGAGGTGCTCGTCGATCCTTTTCTTCTCTCCAGTGATGACTTTCCAGTGTCAAAAGAAACTAACTATACACTGATAATAAAGGTTAAATGATAAATGCTTTCAAATAATAGTTAAACATGCAATCTTTCTTCATCGTCCCCTTTTCTGGTTGTATTGCCTCGTAACACGGACAATGACCTGCTTATTACCTTCAGCGTCCCCTTTTTTTCCACCAATGATTACATTTTACATTTGATTTATTTAAAAGAAAAAATGCTCTTTAAAATAGACAATTTTAGGATACATGATTCAAAAATAAATTACTTCAAAAATAAATCACTCAGGGAGTAAATGACTTCAGGAAGGGGCATGTGCCATAATAAAATACATAATACCCTCTAACTTCCTGCCTACTCTATCCAAGTACTCTACTACTACTACATAATATAAAAAGAAAATACAATGATGATAGTAACTCCCTTTCTACCAAAAGTTACAATAAAAGATAAAAATAGAAAATAAAAGGCACCCCTTCCCTACCACTCCGTTGTATTTCAGGGAGGCTTTACACAAAGTCATCCAGTTCGTCCAGTCCAGGTCCCACTGTATGCGTGTTGGTACACCCAATGTCAATTCCAGTTGGTTTTACTGACACGTTAATCATCTGCTTGGCTGCAGCACTGGCCAACATTGATCTGATGAAAGGCACAATACAACAGAACAACAAAAGAAACACAACAACAGCAACAGCTATTACGATACCCACTTTGGTTAACCATTGTCCCCAGGCCCCAAAAAGTGAATTAAACCAACTCCAAGTATGCATGTCTGCTCCTGCGTTCTTGGTTACTTCCTCTCTTAGGTTTTTCAGTTTTCGAATTGCTTTGGTGAATGATCCATCTGGGGCTGTATTATTTGGAATATAAGTACAACAGTCAGAACCAAACATTACACACACTCCTCCTTTTTCAGCCAAAAGCCAATTTAGAGCTTGTCTGTTTTGCCATGTCATCTTACTTGTGGGACCCAATTGTTTTCCCAGGGCTTCTAAGGCATCATCAGTATAATTAATGAATCTTTGTTGATTATAGTAAATATAATTGATCCATTCCATGTTCTTATTTGGGGTTATCCATACAAATATGGACTCAAATCCAGACTTTTTTCATTTCTAGCTTTATATCTCTCTGGTATTCCTCTTGGCTGACCTATTGAATCTAAGTATACATTTGGGTCTGTCTCATAGGCTCTTTTAGCTCTGTGTCTTTTTGATTGGGGCTGCTTCACTTCATTTAAGTCTCCTTCAATCATTGTTACTCCTTGTAACAGTCTTACTCTGGCGCAAATGCCTTTCCAGTCTTTTGGTAGTGTTGCCCGTAGTCTTTTTCCCGCACAAACCCAATAGTAGTCTGCCACTGCTTCTGATTGGTCTTCCATGGTGCTAACTAGGGGAAAACTAATATTTGCTTCTGCACAATTGTCTTTAACCTTTGTGAGTGTTATGTTTGTCTTTATAGTAGCTGTTGCATATATCAGACTGAATGATTTGAGCACTGCCGAGTCATAATACATTTCCTGATCCATTTAAACCAATCATTGTGATGAGCTGCATCTAACAGCCCTTCATTTTGTAAGTATGACTCCATGTCATAGATTAGGGTATCATTCTCATCATCATACGCCCACCTTGTTGATCTTTTTCTAACATGTTTATTTGCATAAATACCTGGTGCCTGGTCAGTCACATTAAGGGAATAGATCAGCGATGGTGGCTGGGTCGAGTGTGAGGAATTCATCAGGCTGATATCTGGATTGGGCACTAGTAGAGGGTCTTGGTTCAAGGGGCCCTGCGGGCTGCCCCGACCCTTGGGTATTCGTTGCATCCGGTATATCAGCACTAGGACCAGGATCAGTTTCTCCCTGACCTTGCTGTTCTGTTTCTGCAGGCAGCATTTCATCTTCAGATGGTTCTCCTGTTTCAGCGTGCTCTGTTTCCCTAAAATGAGGTGCATCAATATTACTTTCTTCCCTTTCCTCAGTTTCATGGACTTCAGGGCTCTGCTCTCTTTCAGGGGGTTCTATTTGCTCTTCTCCTTCATCATCAATTTCTGACTGTTCCTCCCTCCTTCTGGGTCTTAATCTGGGTACTCTAGTGCAATGATTTAAATGGTACCAAGTTGTGCTTCCCTCTACCTGCACTGCTGTTGGGGTTGCTCTTACAACGGTATATGGCCCTTCTCTTCTAGGCTCATTCCACCTTCGCCTAAATACCCTCAAGTACACTCGATCTCCAGGTTGTATAACGCCAGGTACTTCATCCTCCTCTCTCGGGCCTCTGCTTTGCTCTTGAGCATTAATGGCTTCATGAATAGCCGTTAACTGTTTCATGTATGCTCTCAATTCCATTTGTAACTGTTCAAGAGGCGGTCCTTCATATGGGCCCCTCAAATATGGAACTGGCATCGGTCTTCCTGTCAGCATTTCATGAGGTGTCAAGTTTGTTATTCTATTGGTTTGCATACGGTAGCTCATTAACGCAAGAGGTAAAGCATCTACCCAATTCAACTTCGTATCAGCGCAGATTTTATTCAATTTTGCTTTGAGAGTCCCGTTGGCCCGTTCGACCAGCCCTTGCGATTGTGGATGGTAAATGCAGCCAAGCCTTTGTTTTATCCTTAACTGTTGTATTACTGTCTTTACTGTTCTTTGGATAAAAGCTGATCCATTGTCTGAGCTTATTTGGGATGGTATACCAAATCTGGGAATTACTTCTCTTGTTAGAAACTTAATCACTGTTTGGGCTCCTTGATCTGCTGATGGAACTGCTTCCACCCATCTACTGAATCTGTCAATTATTACTAATAGATATCTTTTTCCCCTAACAGTTCTTATCATGTCTGCATAGTCCATGACTAGATGTTTAAATGGACCTTCTGGGACTGGTATATGGCCAATTGGAGCAGTTGTTCCTTTTCTGACATTATTCTGGGCACAAACTTCACATTCAGATAAGTACTCATCCACCATTGCTTGTAAATAAGGCGACCAGTATCCCTGGCGCTTAATTTTTCTAATCACTTCCCCCCTCGCGCAATGGTCAAAACCATGCGCGTCAGAGATTAGGATTGTAAGCAATGGTGTGGGAGCAATCATGTGACCTTCGTGAGAACGCCAAAGGCCATTTACATCTCTTGTTGCTCCTCTTTGCTGCAACACACTTATTTCATATGGTGTGGCTTGTTGCTGCATTCGTGCAACATCTGCCAGTTGAGGTTGAATCAGAACAGAGGGAGCCATTATTGCTGTTGTGCAACCAGAGGCTTGTCTAGCATATTGATCTGCTGCATTATTGCCCCTAATCACAAAATTTTTGCCTTTTTTGTGTGCTTGACATTTGATAATGGCCAACTTCTTAGGATGCATCATGGCTGATATTAAATCAATTATCTGGTCACCATGCTGGATAGGCGTGCCATCACTTTTCTTAAAACCTCTTTGCTTCCAGACTGCTCCAAAGAGGTGGCATACACCGTGTGCATATGCAGAATCTGTATAAATATTTACAGTTAGGTCTTTAGCCAATTTACAGGCTTCAGTGAGAGCTTTTAACTCTGCCAGTTGTGCTGAGCATGGTTGTTCACAATGCTGCACCACCACTGGGACAAAATCATCATCAGCACGCTTTACAATTGCAAATCCAGCATGATTACCCAAATGGTCTCTAAAACATGAACCATCCACAAAATATTCAACATGTGCATCAGGAATTGGTGTTGATTCTAGATCTGGTCTCAATCTAGTAAAAGCCAGCGAGTCAGCTATACATTCATGTGGTGTGCCTTCATCTAGAAATGGTATGAAATTGGCTGGATTAATTGTTGTGCATCTTTTAACTGTAATGTCAGGGAAGGTTAGCAATGTTGAGTATGCCATACATCTAGAAGGATTCAAGACAAATTTCCCTTGTTCCAACAGTTCTGCTACTTTGTGGTGAGTGTAGATTATGACTGGATAACCCATGGTTATTGTGGAGGCCTTTTCATATGCAAAATATACTGCAGCTAGCCCTTGTTGGTAACACGGTGGGTACCCTTCAGCTACATTGTCCAGTTTAGTGCTATAATAGGCAATTGGTTGTTTTTTCCTTCCACTACATGTTTCCTGCATTAATATTGCAGATGCATAACCATCTTTTCTGTTTGCAACATACAAATGAAATGGTCTGTCATATGTGGGCATGGCCAATGCAGGAGCACTCTGTAATTCTTTTTTCAATGATTCAAATGCTATTGATGCATCAGAGGTCCATATCAGTGGGGCCCTAAGATTTTGATGGCCCACTTGTTTCATCAGAGCTCTTAGTGGAGCTGTTTTGACTGCATAATCTTCAATCCAATCTGCACTAAATCCTGTCATCCCCAAGAAAGTCATAATTTGTCCCACAGTTTGTGGTTGGGGTGCTTTGCTGATACCCTCCAACTGACTGGGCGATATGGCTTTCATCCCATGCGAAACTGTGCGCCCTAGGTATTCAACTTGTGGTAAGCAATATTGCAGTTTTTCTTTCGAGGCCTTATGTCCCCCCTCAGCTAGTTTAGTGAGTACTTTGATTGAATCTTGATGACATTGTTCCAAAGTCATAGAGCAAATCAATAAATCATCGACATATTGTATCAATGTGCTATCCAGCCTAAGATCACTTAAATCTTCTTTTAGAACTTGATTAAACACATGTGGTGAATGCTTGAAGCCTTGGGGCATTCTTGTGTATGTAAGTTTTTTACCTTGGTAGGTGAACGCAAACAATGGTCTGCTTTCTTCTGCTAAGGGAATGCTGAAAAAGGCGGAGCAGAGATCAATCACCGTGAAATAATTAGCAGCAGGTGGAACATTAGTTAGCAACGTGTGCGGGTTTGGAACTTCAGCAGGCCAATCTTCCACAACCTCATTCACTGCTCTCAGATCATGCACCAAACGCCATTTCGATTTGTCTGCTTTAGCTACTGGCAATATTGGGGTGTTACAATAACTATTAGTTTCAACAAGCACTCCTGCTTTCATTAATCCCTTAATTGTTTTTTCAATTCCCTTTTCTGCTTCTGGTTTCAAAGGATATTGCAATTTTCTAGGAGGTTTAGTTCCTGATCTGAGTGTTATTTTAATTGGATTGGCTGACTTTACTAACCCCACATCTGTGTCATGTTGAGACCATAGTTCTAATGGTACTTGCTTCTCCATTTTTTTTTTTTGCAATTCTGCTTGTTTTGTTTGATGCTCTTTAATTCTTGATTCAACTTTTGTACTTATCACCATTCTGGGGATTCCCATCATCGGAGTACCACACAAAATCTTGAGATACACTTTATCTGCTGATTGAAAGATCAGAGGATTTTCTGTGGCCTCCCATTTACTTTTCTCTGCTTCTTGCATCATGGGGCCTAAATCTTTAGAAACACAGCCTTTGCTTACATATACAGTAACATGAGGAACTGAATTTGGTACTTCAAACCATTCATCAATAAATTTTTCCCTGTCTACTTGCAGAGCTGCTCCTTCTGGTCCTACTACTATGTATTGTGAAATCATAGGGATTTTTAGCTCTCTTGTGCTTTCTAACCATCTTTTCTCAAAGTCTGGGTCTTTGTTTTCATCGTACTTCATAGTACAGTGAAATTCAGTTTTTGGTAGGCTTGGTTCACAAAGCTGTTCCCTTATATATCTTCCCCATTTGCTAATTGTCTTTTCTACATCTTCTTTTAAATCTCCTAACCAATATATGTTAGCACATGGTTCTTGTGCTTGTTGTAATGCTGAAACATTCATTTGTCTAATTGCCTTGTCATCTATATAGATTCCATCTGGCGTACACCATATCTGCATTTTTAGTTTGCATATGGCATCCCTACCCAACAAATTAACAGGTGTGTGTCCTGAGACTAAGATTGGTATTCTTATTTCAGTGTCTTTCAAGCGCATGCTCACAGGGGCCGTCATAGGAAGTAGCTGAGTTACCCCTGAGAATCCTACTGTCTTTATATATTTTCCAGACATGGGGAGGTGCGAGGCATATCTTGGGTTTAAACACGAAAAGCTGGCCCCCGTATCGAGCATCAGAGTGATGGGTTTTCCTTCGATATTAACTTGCAGCATTGGTTCTTGATCAGCATCACATGATATCATTGGAAGCTGATTCCTCCCCGTAGGATTCTCTGGGCAGCCCTAGTAACCTTGGTCAGGCCCACGCCATGGGTTGACAGGGCCCAGAGCTTGGGGTTGCATTTGTTGCTGTCCATAGTTGGTTCCCAGAGCCATCGGCTGATTTTGTTGCCAAGGATTGATGGGGCAGTCTCTTCTGTTGTGTCCAGGCTGATTACAGCCCCAACACACTCCTGGTGGGCCACCAGCTCTCTGTTGATTGTTGTTAAATCTTCCTCTGCCACGCCCTCCTTGTTGTTGTTGTCTGTTCCAGTTCCTGTTGTTTGACTGCTCTGGTTTGAGATAGATTACAACTGGTGCTGGTCCTTGTGGTGCATTAACTGTTCCAGTAGGTGACACTTGTGCTGTTGCAGTCTGATTTACTGGTGCAGGCACATTCATTGGTGCAGGTGGATTAACAGGCACTGAAGTATTGACAGGTGCCATCACTGCTGAATGGTCTTCCTTTTGCACTGCTTGGACCTTTTTCTTCTTATTGAGTAGTTCCTCGAGCTGCAGCTGAGTTAGTTTTCTTTGCAGCTCCTTTTCCTGGTTTTTCATCTTTAGTTCTTGCCTTCTGTACTGCTCCACAGCATGGACCACATGGTCTCTGAACTCTTTGTGTGTCTTTGAGTTCAGACCTACCACATCTTCCAGCTTCACTTTTACTGCTGCAGGCATGGCTTCCACAATGGCGGTCCTGAAAAGTGCTGTCAGTACTTTGTCTTGTTCTGGATCTCTTTCCAGTTCTTCTTTCCAACGTCTTAGTTGTTTCTGGATGTAGGTGGTGGGGTTCTCAGTATCCCCCATTGGCTCCCCTTTCAGGAAACTTGGATCAGTTTGCATTGGGTATTCAGCCCTCAACGTTAACCAGATGTCACGTCGATGTTTGTCAAAGGAGGCTCCATCTGCTTGAGGCCCACCTACTGCTTGATGTAGGCCAGATTGCTTGAGGATGTCATTCATCTTGGAGGCTCCCAGGCACTTAACGAGCAAGGCTTTAATGTCACCCAGGGCTAGAAGTTTTCCAGTTGTTTCTTCTTCAAATGTTCTTATCCATTTTCCGGCACCTTCATGGATGTCTGGAAGGCGGGAAACCAAAGTGTCCAGGTCTTGTCCAGCCCACGGTATGTATTGGGCATGACCTTGCTTGATGAGGATTGGGCATTCAACTATTGGGGCTTCATCTCTTCTTGATGCCCTTGTTGATCTATGCTCCTCGTCTCTTCTTCGTCTTTGTGCTTGATGAACTTGAAACCGGTCATCTGGATATTCTATATCTTGCATGACCAGCGTCCCAGCCACTTGCTTGTATTGCTTCTTCTGGACATAATCACGTGGGCTTGGGTGTGGCTGCATTGGTTGACGCTTGTCCATCAGTTCATCCAGCTCTTGATGCAATGAGTTCACAGCCTGTTCAAATTCTTCTCTTGTCATGTGAACAGCTTGCTTGAGACCTTCTCTTGTTTTGTTGCACTTTTCCTCCATCTCTTCCAGTACTTCCTGGATGGAGTCAGCAGATGTCATACTTCCTTCAGATGTTTCCTCAGGCTTTTCAGCTTGATAGTTCTCCACGCCTCCACAAGCCGATGTCATGTGCTTGTGGTAGTCTTCCAAGTCTTTGAGCATTTCTGAAAGATAATGATATGAGGGTGGCTCACCTGTTTTCTCCTCCTCTTTGTAGTCTCTGGCCCCCCTTTTTTCAATCCTTGGCTCCTCCCTGTGGGTTGTTCTCCCTCTCTCTCCTTGTCTTGGCTGAGACAGTGGTGTGGATGTTCTCAGCCTCTCCCTCTGTAGCTCCAGCCCCTCCCTCATGGCTGTGTGTGTATCTCTCTTTTCCCTGTTGTCTGTCATTCTCCCCAATTCACTTCTGCAGCTCTGCTCACTTGTTTCAATTTCTGTATTTCTATCTTGTACATATCCCTCAAATTCTATTGGACCCTTTAAATCTATTGTTCCCTGTACTAAAGGCATTTGGTTTACAGCTTGATCGCAGGAAGGAGCATATGGAGGTGGCCTTTCCTCTTTTATTTCATTGTTTTTATTCTCTCTTTCTTGTTTTTCCAATTTTAATAATTTAATTCCATGTTGTTTGAACAGGGTCAATACCCCTGATTCTTGTTCTCTTTTTTCATTTCTCTTTTTGGATTTGTCATTAGTCTTGTAATTTTTTAACAAGACCTCCCATTTCTCTACACATTGTCACATCAAATGTTCCCTCTGCTGGCCATTTGGTAGCCAATTTCTTTGTTCTCTCTGCCCACTTCTTCGAAAGTTCCCTTATTGTTTCTTTACAGGCTGGATTTTTAGAAGCCAACAATTCTACTGGAGTTGACATCTTTTAACATTTGATTTATCAGTTTGCTCAACACAATGAATTTATTTTATTTTTTCTTTTCCCCCTCAGTGATCTACCTCTCTAATCCCAGCGTTTTAATTAATAGCTAATCTTCACCAGGCTCATCAGACGAGGATCACTAAAAGAATCCGACCCCTGATTTCCACCTGGGCTTTTGCTGGGCGGAGGACTTATCACCTTTTTTATAAGATTTGGTTAGATTGTCTCAAATATTTCAAAATAATCACAATGTGCTTTCTGGTTAATATTTTGAAGGGTAACACAAGGCCTTTTGGTTCTTTCCTTTGAAGATTGCTTTTTGTCCAAATGATGTTTTCTCCCAAGCTGACTGCCTCAAAACTCCACAGCCTCCTCAAATGAAATTTGCGACCTGTGGCTGTCACTCCTCCTGCCCAAATTGAGTAAGTAAGAGATGGCGTTAAATTTATGCAAAGCTCTTCTGTTTTACATTTACATTTAGCCATTTTGCAGACGTGTTTTGAACACACTAATGTTCAATTCGTCTTTTGTACAATATTTTAAGTTTAGTGGCTCCATATATTCAATCAATGATCTTTTTTCCTGTATTGCTAGAATTTTTCTACCCCTTTTGCCCCTTCTTTTCTTTTTCTTATCTACAACTCCTTCATCTGCCATTTTGTCTCCTTTTTTTATTTTATTTATTTATTAATTGAGCAGTGATCTCAACATGTCAAACTGTGGTGTTTCTGCTCTTTCTCTATCTTTTTGGATCTCCACCCACAAATTCTGTGTGTATTGTGGCTGACTTCTCAGCTCAATCGTCACCAACAAACGTCTCAAAGTTCTGCCAGTCATATACATTGGCAGTGCATTTCCCATTTCATCTGACCTGAACAGGACTTTGGATGTCCAGGCCACTTCTCGTGTGGTAGCTGACACTCTGAGACGAACGTTGTTGAGGATTGTAGCCCCTGAAATATCCACTGGCCACTGACTTGCCAAATTGCGTCTCAGATAAGGTGCTATAACTGGGTCAACTGGGATTTCGACTACATTTAATGCAGCTTCTAGCTGGGAAGATGCTGGGGCGCAGAGCCCCAACAATTTATCTGCCAATTGACGAACTGTTATATGTTTGTAAACCACGTCTTCCCAAGATATTCTTGGCCATTCAAATGTTATTTCTCTCAGATTTACAATTTTGGTCAATTTTCTGAGGAGATTATTTTTCTTGTACTCTGTCAATCTTTGTACCTGCCCATCCAAATCAACAAACTTTGATTCCAACCAAAAATGGTTGTGGATCCCTCGTGTCTTTACCAGGGTCTCCTGGAATGTCTGATAATCTCTCTCACTGTTCCATTCATCTGGGTCATCATAATGTTCATCAAGTTTGTACATTTTATTTTATTTTGGATGAGATAGGCACAAAAATGATCACTCTAATGCCTCTGTTCTTTTTCTCTTCCTCTCCTGTACTTTTACTTTCACTTTCAGCAGCGCGCGCACACACATACACATACACTCAACTTACGCACACACATACACTCAGCCCACGCACTCTCACTCTCTCCATCACACACACAGAGCAAAGAGAGAAAAACACCAATAGGCCTTGGTCTCTCTCTCTCTCTCTCTCTCTCTCTCTCTCTCTCTCTCTCTCCCCTTTTCCTCTAGGAATGAAAAATCAATCAGTTTTGATCTTTTTTCTTTATCAATAGTTCAGTCTCACAATTTGGATCACAACGTCGACAACTTGGATGGTGTCCAAACAGCCGACAAAGCCAGTTTTTTGGAGTATTTTTTGTTCTTTCCACCCTTACAATTTTCTCAACTAACTCCTTATTTTCCATTCAATGTATTTATCTTTGTATATGTTTTTTCATTCCAGTTAAGCCAAAGAACATTCACATAAAACATACAGCATATACATCCACACTTATACACAGCGCAAAGCGGCCAGCCTTGTTAATGATTCAGCCAAACATTCAACGCTTCAATGCATCAGCGCACACACATATATCTCACTCAACATTCAACGGACAGACAGAGACTAACAATTTAACTCTTTCCAGTCTGCAGACACCCGTCCACGCAACCCTTCCGCCGTGGGGACCCACCAGGGGCACGCTCAACCAACCACGAGCGGCTCCCTGATTTTTCCTTGGCGTACCCACTTAGGATGTTGCTCTTACGGGATTTTATGCCCCTCTACGGCATTACAAACTTCTTATGTTCATAAATCTCTTTATCAACCTTTCGCATGCGCGGCTTTTGAGATCTGGAACTCCTTAATTCACACTTATTTTATATTTACTTTTAAATTTAAGTCAAATCCAATTTTTTAGATTCGTTTATTGGTGAAGCCTTGTCTTAGATTACCATCACAGGCGTGACCTTTTTAGCTATCCACGCAAACAATTCTATTTCCAATTTTAAGCAAAAAATTGCTTACCTTTAGGCGCCTTTTTTGATTTTGAGTAGTTTGCGTGTCAACCAGGCCCTCCGCCCGCGACGGCTCTCTTAGACGCCGGACCTCAATCCAATCCTGTTCGTGACGCCAATTTATGTTGTGTCTCGAAGTCAGCAAAGATAAATTTCTTCAATGTGATCAATGAAGCTCGAAACGCAGAGTTCCAGATGTCAAAAATAAGACTTTATTAAACAAAGTAACAAAGCCGAGATAACGGTCGCCGCATCTGAATTCTCTGTCTGTCGGGGCATCCGTTTTATACCCTTTTTTCCACCCAAATTTGGTAGTTCCGGTTTTTAATTGGCTGTGCCTGTCTGGTTTGCCACGATTTATTACCAGCCCACCTGGCCCATCTTTTAATGGTAGAATTTGGCCAGATCCGCCATTTTTTTAAAAACTTTCATTTTACGGCTTCCCATTGGTTGGCGCTGTTCCCATAAGACATTCATCAAACTTGTTTACCTGCACCTGTCATATCTTGGAAATCACCCAAAGTTCATTGGGTTATTCAAGTTCATTGGTACATTACAATGGAAAATACCAACACTGCCCAATGGATGGCCCCTTAAGACTTACAATCTGCACTAAGACATCCAGTATTAGAATGATTCAGTATATTGATCAGTATATGGATTACATTCTTGAACATTCATCATATTTTAAGTAAGATATTATCATTTTGAGTAAATATCATAATATAAAGTAAAATAACACAATATACGCTGCTGATTTTGAGTTGTGTAGTCGGGGTGTTGTGACACACTCTCTTGGTGGTGTTTTGTGTGTAGCTGGGTTCTGGTCTCCTCCAGCAGTCTCTTCAGTGTGTGGCCGTGTTGTTCTCTTCTGGGCAGTTCCTCTCTCACCTCCTCAGCTCCTGGCGCAGCTCTTGATGATCCTCCTCCAGATGTCTTACAGCAGAGCAGAGCTGCTGAAGTTGTTGCACACTGTGGTGGCTCAGGTTTAGCAGATGATGGAGATTGTTGGTAGTTTCCTCTTTAAACAGAAAGTTCTGCTCCAGCTCAGCGACGTTATCTCTCAAAGCCTTTATCTTCGGAGACGCTGGATTGCTGGTGTGTCTGTGTGTTTGAGGAGATCTTGAGCTGGGGTCAGAGATGGTCACTGATGTGGTGCAGGGCACTTCTACTGTGTGGCTCTTCATTTTAGGATCTTTCTTAATCTTCTGAACCTCCTGTTTAATGTTTCTAAAGCTCCTCTGGAGTTCATTAAGGCTGATTTCTTGTCCCTGGACCATGACTGTGCCGTCATGATAAAGATTCACAATCAGCTTTGTGTCATTCTCTCCTCCTAGAGTGAGTTGTATACCTTTGCTGATGCCGCCTCTTCTTCTACACGTCATGTTCGAGCAGAGGACGGTGTGTCAGGAGGATGGTGTTCAGTAAAGAAGAGCAGGTTACACCGGACTCTGTTGTTTTCTGGTCCACTGTAGTCAGATAACAGTATCTCTGGGTTCTCTCAGAATAATCTTTCATCTTTTTCTTGTCTTTTGTAGATTGAACTTCTGCTGGATTTATTATCTCCAGCTCCTCTTCATTTTTGAAAAACGCCTCTGCCTTAGGCCCGTAACTGTCACAATGTTAGCTTGGCTAGCAGTTAGCTTGTTACAATGAGTTTGTATAGTTTTTAGTTGATGACAATCTTTTTAGTGGTCTTACCTTAGTAACCTTCTGCCTCTATTGTTCACAAATAAGTGTCCAATTATCTAATTATGATTTAGGTCATTAAAAAAAAAAAAAAAAACATTATCTGGCAAAAATGGTGTTGATATGAGGAGCTGATATTTCTGCTGCCAACTGCCATTGTAACCACGGCAACTCTCTATTCTTTAAAAAAAAAAAAAAAAAAAAAAAAAAAAAACTTGCCCTTTTTAGACTTGCACTCATTTACTATTTGCTTAGATTTTTTTTTTTTTTTTTAAGAAAACAACACTAGCTTCTCTAATCTTTTTGTAATCTTTTTATTTTTATTTATTACACAATTAACAAATGCAATAAAGGCCTCTAACACTAGCTTGCTCTACGCTTTTTCTTTTTATTATATATATGGTCCCACTTTATATTAGGTGGCCTTAACTACTATGTACTTACATTTGAATTAATCATTTGGTACAATGCACTTATTGTGTACGTGTTTTTACATTGTACTTATATTTTTAAAAACACTTATGTAATTACATCTGTAATTAATTTCTGTAATTACATTTATAATTACACTGTTGACCCATCTCTTGCACCTTAACCCACCCTTAAACCTACCCATGCCACCAAACCTGTCCCTAACCTTACCCGTATCCCCCCTCAATAGCAGCAAAAGTGTTTTGCTATACAATATGAACACAATAAGTACATTGTACTTATTTTTTTATGTAAGTACATAGTAGTTAAGGCCACCTAATATAAATGTGACCTATATATATATACTTGCTAATTAACTGAGACTTGTTATAGCACTGAGACTTGTGTATCATTGCTCTTTTGTTGATTTTGATTGCATCCATTGTCCTTATTTGTAAGTCGCTTTGCATAAAAGTGTCTGCTAAATGTAATGTAAATGTTTATATGTAGTTTCTAATTATATACATACTCTTTGCTAGTTTTGACTAAACATAACTATCGAACAGTTCCACTTTTGCCCAGGAAAAGATGCACTTCATAACACACACTGACTCTTCTGGGGGCATTAATCACTATCAGTAGAGATACTGCTGGAGAAACCACTTCTCCTGATGCACCAGTAAAGGACAAGGTCTTAATTTCTGTGAAATACTATGGAAGGAAGAATAAAACTGGGGAGAGAGAATGCCTTTAAATGATGAAACATACGTAGATATGTTCTCTAATGTCTCTCAAAAATAATAAGGTTAGCTATATTTGAGTTCAATAATATTAAGACTATTTTGAGGCTGTTTTGTGAAACTCTCCTGGCTCCCTCCTCCCTCCAGCACTTTAACTGCTGGTCATTAACATATGAAACTTCACCGATTCCTGTATACGTCCATGTACACCAGAGTATGTGGGTATTTCTGGAAATTTACTGTTCTGTGTAACTTTGCTCAGATAATTTCCAAATACATCCAGCAAACCTGAAATTACACGCCAGTTTACCATTACCAGATATTACCAGATTTGACTCTCTTCATGCAGTGTAACTTATCAAATTAATTTGATTGTATTACACGTTTGGGGTTGCATATTTAGTGGGTATTAAATGTAAATAATGGGCAAACTAGATTTCATTTAAATTAATAAAAATATACATCAAACTCTTACGGTGTAGAATCGTGCATATTTTTAAAGGGACATTTTAAAATATTTTTGTCTCTTTCTCAGACTCGTTCACTGTACAGTTCATTATATTCATCGCTATAGATACAATATATTGTTTTTAATTTAGTATTTTCTCTTCTATCAGTGAGGTCAACAGAGTTTTACTCAACAGGTTTAATATGGTTGCACTATAACAGTTTTTGAGCCAGTTGTCTTTTTCAGTGAAGTGGAAATTGTGCAGGATGAGAAAGCAGCGCTTCACTTGATGATTCCTGTACAGCAGGCCTGATAAGTTAGTCAATTTGTTTGTGTTAAACTTGACTAAACAAACTCCTGTTTGGAACACACAATTTTTTCAAATGAGACTGAAGTATCTCCTATTTTCTCTGTTCTTTGTGTCATTAGTGTAAGATCAGTCCAGCTCTGTATCTGTGAAGAGTGACTGTTCAAAAGGTGAACCACCGAATGTTACACACAGTAAGTCCACACGTGTGTTTTTTTTCATGAAGATATAAGGTCCGTTTATTTCAAGAACACTTTCAACACAGAGTTACACTCCGGGGAACATCAACAACACAAACGTATCCACCTGTCTCTCGATTACTCTTCTGTTTTTTTTCTTAACTTCGCGATTCTTCACATCTGTCTTCTACAGATCTCGTCTGCCAAGCTTCAGCTTAAAAGTCACAGAAAGACTTTGTACATACTATTGTGCAGATAGAGCATGAAAAGAACTGAAACATTAACTATAAATCACAACACCTAAAAGAATGCAGAACAATTTAATAACAGTGTACTTGTTTCAATGCAATGACATTAAATCCAATAATAAATGTGTGGGGGGTGGGACTTAACCCTTACACTCTCCCCTCCAAAATTGATGTCATCTCGACATCCTGTCTTATCATCATGTCCCAGACATCTCTAAGTCGTTGAGCTACAGGAGTCAGCTATAGTAAATACTATTTAAGGATACAATGATGGCTTATGCCAAAAATCACATTAACAAATACCTCCCATGTTATTGCTATGTTTCTGTAGCTGGCATCATTGTGCACCATGAAAGCAGCTACATTACCCATTATCAATACGGACGCTGTATCCTTCTGCAGGTCTCTTGTACCATTCGCTCAAGAAAAACCTATTAGACACATCACTGGCTTCGGATTCTTGTCATCACACTTCACAGTTCCCCATTGCTTTTTTTCCGTCTATCATTATCATATCTGATTGAACCGGGTCAATGGAAAATACAACTTATCCATAACAACATTAACAAGTCTGTAACTTAAAGTGTGCTATCCACTAAATAAAGGTCAACATTTTAAACTAATCGGAATCTGTGCATTTTTCCTGTCTGCATGTGTTTATCTTTTTTTTTTTTTTTTTTTTTTTTTTTTAAATATATGTATACCTATGTGTGTATATGAGTCTATTATATGTGCTACTCTAATGTGGGTTCTCCTAGGGTATGGTAAGTAAATGTCTGTTTGTGTTTTCGTTTTCTTAAAGGATATAGTCTCTGTGGTAGTACAGGTTCTTGACACGATTCTTAAAGACCTCACATTTTCTTGCTGTCAGCTTAATCCCATGTTGTTGATAACGCTGCAAGATTTTCCGTAAGTCTCTAATGTGGTCTTCGAAGGTTTTGCTGTGATCTAGATTGTCATCCAAATATGGCTGACATATTTCATCTCTCAGCCCTATTAGACATTCCTCCATGCAGCGTTGGAACTCTGCTGGTACCGACGACAGGCCAAATGGAATGCGGGCCCATTCATAGAGCCCCCAAGGTGTATTAAAAGCTGTCAGTGGTCGGCTATTTTCTTCCAAAATTCCTTGGTGGTAAGCTTTTCCTTGGTTTAAGATGGAAAACCAAGCACTTCCACTGAGACTGTCCAGCATGTCTTGAATGCGGGGAATTGGATGGCGGTCTGGGATAGATTTCTGGTTCAGTTCACGATAGTCACAGCACAATCGCAGACTCCCATCTTTCTTCCGCACACATACCATGGACGATGAATATGCAGACCTTGATTTTGTAATCCAGCCACGGTTCAATAGATCTTCTAGGTATTCTTTGACTTCCTTATGAAGTGGTTTTGGTACCGACATGCATGTTCGCCTCACTGGTGTTGTGTCTTTCAGTCTGATTTTCAACTCCAGCAATGGGATACACCCAACGTCTCCTCCATTTCTGGAGAAAGCAGCACATTCCTCCCTCAGCAACTTCCTTACCACCTCCTGCTGTTGAGGCAACAAATGACTCACAGGAACAGGTGGGTCCCATCGGTCTGCATCGGGCTGCACCATGTACTCTGAACCCCCTTCTTTTGCCGTTTCAGCATTCTCAACACCCAGCGTTTCCTCCCTGTGACTCATTACATCTTCAAAATCCACAGGTTTTGCAGCAGCAGGGTAGACAGCTTTTAACACTCTGCATATGGCCACTGTGCGTGGTCGAAGTGTAATATCATGACGTGTCATTACTTACTGGGATGAATATTTTTGATCGGCTACCCCTCTGGAGCTTTACCACGTTCTCAGTGACTGTCAGTCCCTCAGGCCAGTCAGTACTCTGGACTGGAACAAACATCATCTCCTGGTTACTTGTCAGAGGAATGGTACGCGCTGAACACTTAACTACTTTTATCTCACCAGGTAGAATTTTTGTTCTTTGTCTGCTCCCTTTCACGGTTCCCTCGCTAAAGTCTGAGTCACCCTGTTGGACCAATCGCAGTAGCCCCTCTGCCCTCTTGCTATCTACTGAGAAGGCTGCAGTCAATGTTTTTACAATAGCTTGAGTTGGTTGTTCTTTCTCCTGGTGTAGAAGATGTTCAATAACATTATATTCAATGATTGGATCTTCTGCCACACCAGATGATTTTGCTACCAGCAATGGCACAAGAAACTCTGTGCTGGATACGCCAGAGGGCTCAAGCTGGAACTTTACTTCAGTCCATCCGCTGAACGGGATATCTGTCTGATTTACAGCCTTTCCGGTCAATGTGCCTGGCCCCAGAATCTCCTCTGTGTCCCTTACTTTTGTATGAGGTAGATATTCTTTGCGCCATTTTTCATTGATCAGGCAGACCTGTTAGCCCGTATCCCATAATACTTGTGTTGGGATGCCATCCAGGAAGCAGTTGACAGTACATTTCTTTCCTATCAGGTTCAGCAGTTGAGCTTTACGCTTAGGGGACAGGTGGGCTGCATAGATGGACCCCTCCAGCCTGTCTGCACTTGCAGAGTGCTGCTGTACATTTTCTGGCCGTGCAAGGTGACTTGTATTGTTGCAGAGCACCTCACTGGTGTTAACATCCAAACAGCATTGTCTCTGGCTCTGCGTGTGAAGTGAGGTTGAAGCCGCCACCATCACTTGATCCACATTCACTGAATGTCGTTGTGCCCTACAGCCTTTAGAAAAGTGTCCCGACTGACCACATTTAAAACAGTGATTACATTGCTCACTGTTGCCATTGTCTTGACAGGACTTACAGATTTTTTTGGAAGGTGGGCGGCCATGATGGAAGGATGGTTGTGATTCACGGATGCTATTTTTGATTTCTGTTATCTCATCTTTCAACTCTTTGACAAGTTCGAACAACTCTGCCTCACGTTTGGATGTGTAGCTCCTGACCCTCTGTTCTTTCCCTCTAGCTGTTGCACCCTCTGTGAGTTGTTGTCCATCTGCTGCTTCTCCAAGTCTTTGTAATACCTGTACATCAGCCTGGAGCTCGTTTACTTTAGTCACTTTTGCATAGATATTTTTCTTTTGTTTCTGTATTCTCTCATTTTCAATACCTCTAGTCTCATTCAATTTCTCAATGAGCTCTTCATCTGTAATAGACAGATTCTCCAGATCAGCTTTCAACTGGAATTTTATGTAATCGCTTGTGAGTCCAGTACGGACAGATCGCAAGAACTTCCTTTGAGCTCAGCACTGAACTGTTCTTCAGCCCCCCCCATCTCTGGAAGCGATTAGTAGCCTCTCTTTCAGTTCTATAGCTCTGAACAAGAAGTTTTGGGGTGTCTTGTGTGATGTTCACCAGCTTGTGATACAAATCTGTGGGGCTATCCTCTTTAAAATGGCCCTTAAGGATGGTTTTTAACTGGAGAAGGGTCAGATGACTTTTGATTTCCAGCATATCCCGAAGGCTAAGACCTGGACTGATGGCCCTCACAACCGCATCCACAATTTCTGTCTCTGTATGGCCTTTCTGCACTCCAATTTCAATCTGATGCATTAAATTTGTGTAAGACAGCCAATCTTTCTGGCCTCTCCTATCTGTCCCCAAATTTTGAAATCACGCCTGATGGTCACCTCTGGCACTCGTGAATTGCTCTGCTCTCTTTGATCCGTACTTGATCACTCAGCCTCATAATTTCGCTCTAACACTTTTGTAGAGTTCTGGGAACTAAGCTGGAGATCTGTATATTGTTTTTTCAACTTTTCCAGCTCATCTTCATCCCCCTTTCGCTCCTCACTGCCTCACGAGCACCCTGGCCTTTCATTTCTTTAATCCATTCCACCACACTGACAATGAAATGACGTGCTGATTCCTCCTCTTTTTCAATTACATCGTCAATCTCTTCATTAATTCGATGAATCAACACATGCTTTTTCGTTACCTCGTCTCCTGGAACTTTTGCAAACACTGCCAATTCCCTAAGTTGATCAAACGTCAGATGAGGTAAGTCCGCGCCGAGTCGATCTTGTAACTGCCGAAGATCCATTTTAGCTTCCGCGGTTCTCTCTCTCACTCACGCGCTCGCTGCAGCAGCCGCTCCATGTATGCCTCTTCGTCGCTCGCGCTGCTGTTCGCATTCCTTAAACTCCTGGCTGGCTCGCCAATTTTGTTACACACACCAAGTCCACACGTGTTTTTTTTTTTTTTTTTTATGAAGATATAAGGACCGTTTATTTCAAGAACACTTTCAACACCAAGTTACACTCCGGGGAACATCAACAACACAAACTTATCCACCCGTCTCTCGATTTACTCTTCCGTTTTTTTTTCTTAACCTCGCGATTCTTCTACAAATCTCGTCTGCCAAGCTTAAGCTTAAATCACAGACAGACTTTGTACATACATACTATTGTGCAGATAGAGCATGAAAAGAACTGAAACATTAACTATAAATCACAATACCTAAAAGAGTGCAGAACAATTTAATAACTGTGTACTTGTTTCAATGCAATGACATTAAATCCAATAATAAATGTGTGGGGGGTGGGACTTAACCCTTACACGAACTTCAGTGAGAAAAAAACATCTACCAAAAGGTATGACATTATAGCATTGTTACCTAATTTAGTCACTGTGGTTTTTGTGTTAGATGTTGACTGAATATAAAAATAAATCCCTGAACACAATGTATGGTGACTTTTAATGAACACAGTCCGGAGCTTCTTTACAATAAAACAATTATACAGACAGAGATATAAATTCACCATGAAAAATAGTTGATCATTCAACCAAACATGTATAGGCATAGAAGAACAAATGCACAGCTATATCTGTATATTAATTATTATTTACAACATTAAAACTTTATAAATTAGACTGAAGTACATTGTGTAATTTTGTTTCTCTCTGTTCTTTGTGTCATTAGTGTAAGATCAGACTCATATGTGTCCAGCTCTGTGTCTGTGAAGAGTGACTGGTCAAAAGGTGAACCACCGAACTTAAGTGAGAAAAAAACATCATCTATCAAAAGGTATTCAGTGTTTTCTTATTGTTGGTTGCACATGGACTGCTAGAAGATATTTAATTGAATATTTATCATGAATCTATATTGTTTAAATATTTATCAGAGTTTTCATTAAGATACTAAGAGCATCAGCAAAGATTAAAATGATTTGATGTGAACTATATATTTTGTAAACCCCATTAATTTTGGTGCATAACATAACTGCTGCACATTTGTATGAAAATATTCATTGTCAATTTGGTATATATTATTAATTCAACAGCCACTGTGTTGTTTGCTTATAGGACAGAAAATATTACAATGAGAGACCTACCATTTACCAAATTTATAATTAAATAGATCATATACTTGTAACCATGTGAATTTAAACAAAATATTTGCACGCTATTTATCGAATAGTTTCCCGAAAATGCAGTACTTCATTTTATTCAGTAATAGGGTTCAATATGAGACATTAGATTCAGACGCCCAGGCTCACAGGAACTACAAGAACTTCAAAGACAATCTCCTGACGATCTTCCAGGTAGGAAAACACATTTTCAATAATGTTCACGTTTATAACAAACGGTTTACTGAACAACGCTGGCAGGAATATTCAGTAGAAATTTGATTTCTGTTTTATCTTGATAATTTGTTTTCTTTTAGGAACACATACAAATGTAAAATGAAAAATATATTTTTCTTTGATTTTAGGATCTTGAAAGCAAAATAATCACATTTCTGAAGAATGAGCTGCAAAAGTTTAAGAAAATATTACAAAAAGAAGACATACAATGCTTTGTGAAGGACTTTAATGAGAACCAATGCAGTAACAAAGAAGCAGCTCTTGATCTCACGCTCTACTTCCTGAGAGAGATGAAGCAAGATGAAGCTGCTGATACTCTAGAAGGTAAGAGACTCATGATCATCTGTCACACTGTCACTTATAAATGTACTGGAGAAAGTAGTAAATCTAAAATGCTAAAAAAAAAAAAAAAAACTTTTTTTTTTGTCCTTGAATTTAGATGAGCTGGTCTTCATTCATCAGCTAAAGTGTAGCCTAAAGAAGAAGTCTCAATGTGTGTTTGAAGGAATTGCAAAGCAAGGTGACTCCACACTTCTGAATAACATCTACACAGATCTCTATATCACTCAGGGTTGTAGTGAACAGGTCAATACTGAACATGAGGTAAGACAGATTGAAGTTGCTTCCAGACATCATGAATCACAAGAGATACAGGTTGAGTGCAAAAATTTGTTTGAAGCACCTGAACAAGACAAGCAGATCAGAACTGTACTGACAAAAGGAGTTGCTGGCATCGGAAAATCAGTCTCTGTGCAGAAGTTTGTTCTGGACTGGGCCGAAGGAAAAGAAAATCAAGATATCAGCTTCATATTTCCTCTTCCATTCAGAGAGATGAACTTAAAGGAGAAAGAAAGACTAAGTTTGATGGACATTATAACTCAGTTTTTCCCAGAGACAAAAGGACTGAACCTTACAAGAAGAAATCAATTCAAGGTCCTGTTTATTCTTGATGGTTTGGATGAATTTCGTCTTCCTCTACACTTCGATGGTAATGAGACGCGGTCTGATGTTTCATCACCAGCCTCTCTGAATGTTCTCCTAACGAACCTCATCAAGGGAAATCTGTTTCCTTCTGCTCTCATCTGGATCACCACCAGACCAGCAGCTGCCAGTAAGATTCCTCCTGACTGTATCGACCGGCTGACAGAGATACGAGGATTCAGTGATGCACAAAAGGAGGAGTACTTCAGAAAAAGATTCACCGATGAGAATCAGGCCAAAGAAATCATTGATCATGTTAAACAATCAAAGAGTCTCTTTATCATGTGCCACATCCCAGTCTTCTGCTGGATTTCAGCCACTGTTCTCCAGAACATTTTAGAGGAGAAAAGAAATAATGTTGTGAAAAACAATCAGGCTGATGATGTCTCTAAAACACTGCAGGAGTCAAATACTGAAGATACTCCTAAGACTCTGACACAAATGTACACACACTTTCTCAGATTTCAGATCAAGCAGAGCAGACGAAAGTATGATGGAGAATACACACCAGATGTTTCCTGGGATAAAGATGCCATCGTTTCACTGGGGAAACTGGCATTTCATCAGCTGGAAAGAAACAATGTGATCTTCTATGACACAGATCTGGAAGCCTGTGGTATTGACGTCTATAAGGCATCAGTGTACTCAGGCATGTGTACCCAGATCTTTAAGGAGGAAACAGGGATCGGTCTTGGTACCATGTACTGCTTCGTTCACTTGAGCATTCAAGAGTTTATTGCAGCCCTTTATGCACATCTGTTTCTAGACATCAACAAGAAATATGAGTTTGATCAAGACTCTACAGAACAGGAAAACAAAAGTGAAACCATGATTGATTGGTTCAAGACTACAGTGTACGAGGTGCTTGAGAGTGGCAGTGGTTATCTGGACCTTTTCCTTCGCTTCCTTCTCGGACTGTCACTCCAGTCCAAAAAAGACACGATTGGTTTGCTCAAGACTGCAGTGGACAAGGCACTCGAGAGTAACAATGGACATCTGGACCTTTTCCTTCGCTTCCTACTTGGTTTGTCACTCCAGTCCAATCGACGACTCTTACGAGGTCTGTTGACACAGGAAGACGCCAATGACCAGTGCAAAAATGAAATAGTCCAGTACATAAAACATAAATTTGAAGCTAATTTGTCTCCAGAGAGATCCATCAATCTGTTCTACTGTCTGAATGAACTGAACGACCAAACTCTGGTGAAAGAGATTCAGACCCACCTTAGAGAAGGAAGTCTCTCATCTGCTGATCTTTCACCTGCCCAGTGGTCTGCTTTGGTCTTTGTGTTGTTGACATCAGAGGAGGAGCTGGAGGAGTTTGAGCTTCAGAAATTCAAGAAATCAGACGAGTGTCTCATTAGATTATCAGCAGTCATCAAAACCTCCAAAAGAGCTCTGTAAGTTATTTAATATGTTTTATCATGTTTTGTTCTCATCTTAAAATTGCATTTATCTACATTGATACATGGCAGGTTTGGACACCCCTGATCTATAGTTATTATTAACCATATACCAATTATAAGTGTATATATATATATATATATATATATATATATGTCTCTTTTAGGGTTAAATCATAACATTTTTGTTTAACTTTTGGATTTTTTTTTCTTTAAAAATTGCAGTCCTTTGGAATTAAAGTGCAGTGCAATGTTGTTGTTTTTTTTATTTATTTTTTTTATTAGATTTACATGGGTTTTATGTAGAAATTTCTCTTTTCAGCAAAACAAGCTGTTTAGTTAGCTGCAGAAGAAGCACATCATGTTATTATAAAACACATTGTTCCAGATAGTTATTTTTACTCAATAACTAATAATAATAATAATAATAATAATAATAATTTGTTACATTTATATAGCGCTTTTCTTGGTACTCAAAGTGCTTTTACATAGAAGGGAGGAATCTCCTCAACCACCACCTGGATGATGTGACGGCAGCCATATTGTGCCAGAACGCCCACCACACACCAGCTTACTGGTAGAGAGGGGACAAAGTGATGAAGCCAATCAGCAGATATGGGGATTGTTAGGAGGCCATGATGGTCAGAGGCCAATGGGAAAATTTGGCAAAGATAACGGGGCATGCTAGTTGCTTTTATCTAGGAAATTTGAATCAATAAAATTCTAATATGCAGTATATTTACTGCTCATGTAAAAAATAATTGATATAAATTTAATTTTTGTATTTAACAAATATATTACATGTATCTAACTCTGTGATTTTGTTTTATTTCTCTTGTAGGCTAAATGACTGTGACTTAACAGACAAAAGCTGTCCAGCTCTGGCTGCAGTTCTTGGATCAGATACCAGTCTGAAAGAGCTGGACATGAACAATAATAATCTGCAGGATTCAGGAGTGAAGCTACTCTGCACTGGACTGAAGAATATAAATTGCAAATTAGAGATACTGAGGTAAGTTTTGTGACAATCCCTATTGTTTGGTTAGAATTCAGATCCATGCTTAACCCTCTGGGGTCCGAGGTCATTTTGGGGCCCTTGAGATGTTTTGACATGCCCTCATATTTGTGCTTATTTCAGCTACTTAACTCTCTGGGGTCGGCTGTATCGCCGGCGAGACCAACTTGTTTTTTTTAAGATCAGTGCAAAAGACACTAAAAATACTCTGTTGATTTTGGTCACACAAATAAGTGTTATACATCAATCGAAACTGTTAAGTGTCTACTTTTTTTTTGAGTACACTCACAATAACAACACAACTTTGTGCTTTTGGAGAAATAAGAAAATAAACAGGGTGTGCTCTCTGTCTTCTCCGTCTCCGCAAACTGTTTTGAGAAACGCGTCACTAAAATGAACTGTAACTCAGCGAATACTCAACACAGAGACATGGGAGTTATATCTATAGAAAGCCTGAAGTGTCTACTTCGAAATGAAGCATTTTTTTCCTATCGAAAACAAACATTCTGTGATGAAGTAATCCGTATGAAACCAACATGATGTTCAATCTTTCCCGTCTGACTCATTATCTCTAATGAGTTCACGCCCTCGCGCAACTCGCACTGTTCATTTGTAAATAGCCACGTGGTGCGTGCGCGCGTGTAAACGCCCAAAAACAAAGAGCGGAGGTCCTCATCGCGGCTACTGTTACTGTTCACGCTGAGTAAAGAAAGGATTTCCCTCGAAAGAAGAACACTATTTCATCCAGAAGAGGAGATCGATCTGATGAGTAAGTTATGTTTCTTTTTTACATTAGTTACCGTGTTATTGTGTCAGAAACTTGAACAGATTTAAACAGTTAGTTGGGTTGTTCCCAAATGACAACATGATGAATGCTACGCGTCTAAGAATGTTTAGACCATGTTTATTATTAATACTGTTCACAAGTATATTTTAATAGCGTGCTAAACAATAATAATTAGTTTCTCAGATATAAAATATCATTTTTTATAGTACAAAGTACATCCTTTTATTGTACAAAGCATGCTTGAGTCTGTGTCATGAGAGTCATGTCATAGGCTACTATAAAATCATACATACTAGACTATATGACTACAAAATCATACTTGGGTTTTTCCCAAACTATAATTCCTGACTACAATGTTTGAAATCGTGTAAAACATTTTGAATATGAGGGGCAATTCATTGCATTTAAATTTCTTACGGCGCGATGATGTTTTCATGCTCTATATAAAACAATAAAAGTAATATGAGTGTACACTGTAACATAATGAATGCTACGAGTCTAAGTATGTTTAGTACATGTTTATTATTAATAGCCTACTCTGTTCAGAAATAGATTTTAATAACGTGTTAAACAATAATAATTAGTTTCTCAGATATAAGATTTCTTTCTCTTTTTTATGATAGTACAAAGCATGTGTGAGTCGATGGCTACTATATATATATATATATATATATATATTATACACGGATGTTCCTGATATTAACATGCTCACAAATGTTTTTTGTTTGTATTTGATTGAATCAGATACCAGCACCAGATGAATCCTGATGTCTCTTCAAACTGTTTTCCTCTGAGAGCGCTTTTCCAACATCAGATGTTCAACTACACTGATATTCTATGTTAAAACAAGCTCCTTTTCTACTGATTATGTTTTTTCTTCTTGAATCCATGGAAAAAAGTAGAAACACTTAAAATAAATATCAGGTATGATTTACTTGTTTCACTTGTTGAACAGAATCTGTTGTCAGTTCACATCTCTGTGGTTAGATCAGTGTGCACAATAATGTGTCTTTGACCTTCATTATGTATGTTTTGATTTATACTGTGTTGTAAATAAAACACAAATAATTTAAAAAACCCTTTTTTTCAATGTCCTCACATTCTCTCTTACCTGCCTCACAGTCACAGTCACACTGATGGGCCATTAGCATTAGCCACTTAATATTCATGGCCATTACCACTCCCTCGCATATAGACCCTCGATCACAAAACATGTCTTGAACATTTTAAATCAATATATTGTTTTCTGTGAATGAGTAAGCAGAATGATTTTCACATAATTTTGAAGTAAATATTCTAGCCTACAAGACTGATTACTCAAAAGTCTTATTCAGGACTATTTAGTGTGGGGTTTAAGGCCTTATTTCAGCTACATTTTTTTTCCCAAAACGTACTAACCACGCATAATATTTTTTTTCTAAAAAATGCAAACATGTACATCCATCTTGGTCACATATTATTGTAGCACAGTTTGTGCTGAATACAAAAAAAAAATTACATGTTGGTCAATAGTATGTTTTAAGTAGCTGAAAAAAGCACAAATATCAGGGCATGTCAAAACATCTCAAGGGCCCCAAAATGACCTCGGACCCCAGAGGGTTAAAACATACTATTGACCAACATGTAATTGTTTTTGTATTCAGCACAAACTGTGCTACAATAATATGTGACCAAGATGGCTGTACATGTTTGCATTTTTTAGAAAAAAAATGTTATGCGTGGTTAGTACGTTTTGAGAAAAAAAATGTAGCTGAAATAAGGCCATAAAACCCACACTAAATAGTCCTGAATAAGACTTTTGAGTAATCAGTCTTGTAGGCTAGAATATTTACTTCAAAATTATGTGAAAATCATTCTGCTTACTCATTCACAGAAAACAATATATTGATTTAAAACTTTCAAGACATGTTTTGTGATCGAGGGTCTATATATCCGAGGGAGTGGTAATGGCCATGAATATTAAGTGAGTCTCACCTGAGAGACAAAGGGCCCTCCCCTATGGGCCTCTAATGGGCCATCAGTGTGACTGTGAGGCAGGGAAGAGAGAATGTGAGGACATTGAAAAAAATTTTTTTTTTTAATTATTGTTTCCAGCGAAAATATCTAAAAATTCTTAAATCAAGAAAGATTTTCTAGACAAGTAAAAAATGATTGTCTTGTTTTCAGCAAAAACGATTCAAAATTAATAAATTTTTTGCTCGAAACAAGTAAAATAATCTTGTTTTCTGTTTGAAATAAGATTATTTTAATAGATAGATTTTAATCTATTTTATTGTAATTGCTCTATGTTTAGGAACAAAATGTCTCACAGGACCACAGTGCTACATACGTGAAAATATATGAAAAAATAAAACAAAGATATATAACTCAACTGACATACTTTACAAAATTAGTTTATATAAAAGTTTTAAGTAGTGGTACAAAAGACAGTGCAAAATAGACATTCAAGGCAAAACAGTGCAAGCCGGGACAATGCAAGAAAAAATGATTGTGTACAGTATACATAAAGAGAGACGAGAGTATTACAGAAGGCGGATGGTTTGTTAAGCCCACTCACCCACCTATGTGTAACCTACTCGCTCACATGGTATTGTATATAAATCCAAGTATATGTCCTAAGTTTATGTAGTGGTACAAAAGACAGTGCAAAAGAGACATTCAAGGCAAAACAGTGCAAACCGGGACAATGCAAGAAAAAATTGTGTACAGTATACATAAAGAGAGACGAGAGTATTACAGAAGGCGGATGGTTTGTTAAGCCCACTCACCCACCTATGTGTAACCTACTCGCTCACATGGTATTGTACATAAATCCAAGTATATGTCCTAAGTTTTATGTAGTGGTACAAAACATGACATTCAAGGCATCAAGGAGGAGAGAGGGACAATGATGATCTTTGCAGCCCGATGGTCAGTGGGAGGTGGTCAACAGAACACACACATCTAAACACAGTCACACATCTTTGTGCCATTCTTGAAAACAGTTCCTGTTCAACTGAAGACATAAGTGAACATTGCATGCCTGACATTTCCATGGTGTTAATTGCTTTTTACCATGCACTGCTTTGCAATGCACACAGCTCCGGCGACCAACAGTGGCAACATTCCTGACATCTGAGGTCAGCTCAGCTCCTGGAACTGGTACATGGTCACTATTGGTCTGTTTCGGTGCTGCTTTCCGTGATACCCCACAGAGGTCTATGATAAGTTGTTCCATAAACTCTTTATGGGACATGTTACCATATAGCTCTTTGTGCACAATGAAAGCATTGGTGGCAGCAATGTCCAAGAAGTGTAGAAAAATCTTTCTGTACCACTTCATGGTTTTGTGCTGTGTTGTGTAATACTGCAACAGCTGATCAGACAGGTCAACGCCACCCATGTGCTGATTGTAGGCAGTCACGGGCGCAGGACTTGGAAATGTTTTTGTCCTCCATGTGTCTTGTGATTTCACCCTTCTCTGCACAGTGTCTCCTGTATAAGCAGAATGGATGGTAGAACAGACAGATACCTCTCGTGTGTCCATCCATTTCACAAATACAAGAGGCCCATCCCGAATCCATCTGATGGATCCCCTGGCAGATTTTTTAGGTAGTGCATTATCTGCATTCTGAGGGCAGTTCTTCCTGTTGTCTCTGTAAGTCCCACATGCTCCAAACTTCATTGCAAACAAGTCTTTCAGGAGCTTGGGGCTTGTATAAAAATTGTCCATGTACACATTGTACCCAGAACCCAAAAATGTATGGTCCAAAAGAGATGTCACAGCATCATATGACAGTCCATGGCCTGTGGGAAAGTTGTTTTTTCCTGTGTACACAGAAAAGTCCACAGTGTATCCATTCAAAGAGTCTGCAAGAACAAACAACTTGAAACCTCACCTGGTTGGTTTGGCTTTCATGTACTGAGTCATTCCTGTGTTTGCTTTACACGCCACCATTCTCTCATCCACAGCTAAATTTATTGTAGCATTTGGACCAATCGGACACAATTTCTCATTTGATTTAACAAATGAAACTAGTTATTAGATTAACAAATAATCACAGACCCCTCAGCCAATACGCATTCTTCGGTGCCCCTATGTCTGCAGACGCCGCCAGACCACCCCCGGTGCCATGGCAACCCATCAG
Source organism: Acrossocheilus fasciatus (assembly GCA_036784905.1). Taxonomy (NCBI): domain Eukaryota; kingdom Metazoa; phylum Chordata; class Actinopteri; order Cypriniformes; family Cyprinidae; genus Acrossocheilus; species Acrossocheilus fasciatus. Next base: position 2,311,824 of record CM071959.1, on the reverse strand, counting down.
ATAACACTAGTTTTATTGCTCAGAGGAATGCAAATGGTCGCGCAAGCAACACTCACTTCGTATCCACTTTAGGAAAAGGACATTATGCCATAAAATGGACTCTTCTCTAATTAATTCATAGGAAAACCTTTCTTTGAATGAGCACACATATCATTAAGTCATTGTGTATATTATTACTGTTTTTGTGTATTTTATACTGTTTTATTCATGCTTATAATAGATCAATAGTTAATATCACTCTGACTGTAACATGTTTGGTCTCTATCAATCCGTCTTCGGATGATCTAATTGAGAGGGAATATTACATGTTGACAACTATGCAACATATCAGTGTCCTAAGAATCTTTAATAGTTTGTATAATAACTTTCAATCCAACCCCTTTTGCAAATTACCATGCTCTCAGACAAAGGGCCATAAAACCCCCAGTATTTCCAAACTCCCGCTTGGAAATTCAGCCTTTCTCTTTGGTCAAGCCCATCCCGAGAGGCGGGACTCTTCGCAGACTTTAAAGAGCCCACGCACAGTTCCCAAACTCTCTCTTCTACCAAAAAGTGCCCTGGAGATCACCTGGGAAACCTCGCGGCTCCCCTTCCGGGGGAGCCCGATCTTCTGGCAATTTTAAGTTCGGTAACTTTGGGAACTCACTTCGGACTAATCATGGCTGGAAGGACGAAGCTTTTACTCCAAAAGGAATCCCCCCCCGGGAATCTACGCATTATACATGCACCAGGATACTTTACTCAGCACCCACAAAAACCATGCAAGTAACCGCTTGTTAACTATCTAGATGCGCTTCTAGGCTTCGACCCCTTTTAATTAAGGTGATATAATTTTCTAATGGCTCAAACCCAGGTTTTAGTTAGCTGATGTTAAAATCCTGCCATGCTTCTCTTGCGCGCGAGCGCTCTCTCTCTCTCTCTCTCTCTCTCTCTCTCTCTCTCTCTCTCTCTCTCTCTCTCTCTCTCTCTCTCTATGCCTTCCTTGCGTTGGCATCCATGTTTAATGTGTGTATGTCTGTGTCTAGTTCTATGTTACATGTTCCCCTGTAGTGTAGTTTAATAAACATCCATATGTATTCACGCTTGGTTGTCTGTGTCTGCTGCTCTCAGAACTAAGTCACTTTAACGTCCGATCTTGCAACAATGCTCGGAGCACTGCTTCGTTAAGAAAATTATTTGTCGTGGCCAGAGGAATAATTTTCCTTAAAGTCAATAGAAGGGTCCGTACTGCGGACGAACTAATAATTCTATTGTACTATTAATACTACAGCTAATTCCTGAAGATGGATATATAATTGATAACCCGTTATGATTTATTATGTTCATCTCATAAAGCAAATATGCTACATTATTCTAGGATGATAGATAGATTTGCAAGCATGACGGATAGTGTCCATAAGAGGTTTAACCCTCATGTTCAGCTGTGCCCCTCTTTCTGTCATTCTCCTTGTCAGCATCTGGGTGACTCATGTGCACATTCCATGAAATTGTCCGGTATCTGTCCCTTGGCATAACTGTAGCTGGAAAAGGCACAGCGAAAACACTGCTCTGTCGCCAGTAGTCCCTGATGGAACACAGCTTCACCATGGCCATGTAAAAAATGAGTCCAACCTAGCAGTACATCTCACTGATACTTACATCTGTCCATTTATATTTGCATCCCTTTGCGGTTGCCTTGGCAGCCTGAGCGTTGGTGTTGTGGCACAGAGTTGACACAGCACTTTCTGAAAAAAAAAGTTTAAATAGACTAATGGGAGAATGTGAGTCAGCAGACATCAGTTGAGGTCCAGTTTCCCGTGCGGGCCGGAATCGCAGAGTCTGTGGAATCGTGTCCACATCAGTATCTGTTTTCCACGACAGAGTCGACTGTCTGTGGGTTACTTGCTTGTTTGCCTTGGCTCTCTTCGAAACAGGTGCTTGAATATTTTCATTGGCAAATCTGTAAAAAAACAAAAACAAAAAGCATGAGCATGTAGATAACACAATTAGAAAAACTATAATAAAAGTGTTGGGTAAAGACAACACTGTAAAATGCCATTCAAGAACATATACTTTTTGAATTATGACCATGTAGACACTTATTATTATTATTATTATTATTATTATTATTATTATTATTATTATTATTTATAAATATATTATTATCATTATCAGTCACCAATGGTCATGCATAACAAAGACATTTTTTTCAAGTACATGTTTACGATGTAAAGTCAATTACATCTGTAAAATATTATGTATGTGCACTTACTCAGTATGATTCTCGATCGCACTGAAAACTGAACGACACCCACGTTTCCCTTTGCGACGTGATGATGAAGGCAAGGGTGATGCAGCCACATGCCTAAAAAAAAATTTAAAAACTGTTAGCGTACTTTGTCCAAAGCAAACCGATGACCAATTGATGGACACACGATGTCTATATCTGCTGTTGGCCCATAGGACGGACAAATATCTGTTGACTGTAGACCACGCGTATTTACAGCATTTCAAACATTTACACCTGAGAAATTTGTGAACGCCATCCACCGGACATATATTTGCACGTAGCAAACATTTACACCTGAGACATTTGTGAACGCCATCCACCGGACATTTGCACGTAGCAAACATTTACACCTAAGAACTGATGTAAGTTACGTTCAAACTACCCCAGACTGGGCGAAATACATTACAAACACAAAGATATTCAGCGCAGATATTCTAAAACATATACATTAGGCATGATAGTGTTATAAGCTAGCCAAAACTGAACATAATATATTATAAATTCATTTAGAGAGTATCACATTACAAACCCAGAAAAGTGCTATATAGATGCAAATATTAATATGAATTATATAACGTTACGTTAACACTTGAGCATCTATACACAAACAATTGCAAGCGACATTGTAAGGTAATGTCCAGCTGCAAAAGCTAGCCAAAACTATTCAAAGTATAGTCTGAAAATAATTATACGTTTCATATGATCATACAAAGAATTATATAACACTAAATAACTTACTGCTCAGAATCCTTGGCGGGATCAATTCTCTGTTCAAAATGCAACCGCTCGTCGTCAGAGTTGCAATCTTCCTCAGACGAAAAGGTGAATTCTTCCTCGCTGTCCAAAATCAACTGAAGGGCTTCTTCACCGGAGTAGCGTGCCATCCTCAAAACGCGATGAACGGTCAGTGAATCTGATGTAAAAATGCCACGCTTTTTATGGCATTGACCGGGGGGCAGGGGCGTGTGCGAAGCCGAAACTATTTACCATGTGAATCGCGCTGGGGGTGTGGCGGTCTCAGCTCATTACCGGTAATGAAGTGAGACGAGGTAGACTGTACCTCTCCTTACATTCATACGGATTACATAAACTGAGAATATTTGCGCTCGATTTGACTAACACCATTTAAAAAGAGACATTCTAAGCTTTCTGTAGACATATGTTTCATGTTTGTGTGACAGGTATTCGCTAAGTTACAGTTCGTTTTTCGGATGTGTTTCAGAATGAACTCCTCTAAGAGAGAGAAGGCACAACGCGCATGCTGTTGTTTTTTTTATTTTTGTGAAAAGCACAACATTTTGTTTTTATTGTGAGTGTACCCCAAAAAAAATAGACACTTCAAAGTTTCAATTGATGTATAACACTTATCTGTTTGACCAAAATCGACGGAGTATTTTTAGTGTCTTTCACACTGACAAGAAAAAAAATTAGCTCGTCTCGCCGGCGATACCGTCGACCCCAGAGAGTTATAAGGGCAGATTCAGTACTGTGTAAAGCTTTAAGCCAAATTGAAACATCTCATGAACAGTTAACAGCCAAATAAGATTGTAATTGAGTCAATACAACTTTCTCAAGGATCTTTGAGATAAAGGGTAGATTAGAAATAGGACGAAAATTGGAAAGAGAAGAAGGATCGTGGTGGGTCTTTTTTTAAGATATGGCGTCACCAAAGCACATTTTAAGACTATTAGGGAAAGAACCAGTAGACAAACATTTGTTAAACAATAACAGACCAAGACCAACTGTGTCCATGATTTGTCTAAGGAAAAGAGATGGAATAATATCCTGAGGACAGTAGTTGGTTTTAGGTGACCAACAATTTCATTACATGAGGTCAAATCACTAGGTTCAAACTCAGACCAGGTAGAAGAACATAATGAAACCTCATGTGAAATGTATACTGAGTTAGACAGCTGGGATCTTAATGTTGTGATCTTCTCAACAAAAAAAACTTTCCAAAATCGTTACAGAGAAGTAGAGGGCTCTAGAAAAGAATGCACAGAGGGATTTAATTTAGTTAATGGTAGAAAAAAAAGAACTTGAGGTTTGTGACATTTGTTTGTGATTGAGTTCAGACAAATATTTGAATTTTGCAGCCTTTGCAGCTTTCTGAAACATCTTATAGGATTTCCTCAACTCCATAAGAAATCTGCAATCTGTCCTCCTTCCATTTGCATTCAGTGTTCAGTTTGAAATAGAAAAACCATGGGTTAAAATCATGGACATGGATATATATTTTAACATGAATGTTAATTGCCCAACAGCTTTTTTTTTTTTTTTTTTTTTTTTTTTCATGCCTGGTAACCAAATCCCCCATTAATACAGCAAGTTCATATAAAAAGTCCTTATTATGGTGAGGAGGATGATATATTAGAGCTATAGTGATGGGGTTTACCAAGACTAACTGTAAAAGTTGCACCTCAAAACTGTTATATGAGCCAGTAGATGGAGAACGACAGTGAAAAGTGTCTTTAAAAACAGTAGCAAAGCCACCCCCGCAGCCCGACATACAACTGCACTGGATGTGGAACGGATTGACGTGGCAAATCCTTGAGAGTAAACTGATGTCCCGTTCAATTTCTGACATGCTCCAAGTGCTGGCGCTGCTTCTGAGATACAAGAGAACTGGATTTGTGTTACATGTCTGTCTGTCCTAGTCCTCACTTTCCTTATTTGGTTTAGTTCCTGCCCTCATTAGTTGATTATCGTTTGATTGTCTCCACCTGTGTTTGATCATGTTGTTTGCTCTTTTGTTCCGGTCCCATTAAAAGTCTTGAGTTCTCCCTTTGAGTTTGTCCGTGATTAAGTTAAGTAAGTTAACAATGTTATGTGTGTTTATTTCATGATTTACTTATCGTCATTAAAGAAACTACCTTTTTGTAACCGTCGTCTCCTCGCACTCCTTGAAGGACACGCACCACCATAACAATTTGCGATGCCACAATGTTCATGACCGGTGTATATATAATGTTAGAATCACAAGGAAGGTAATGCAAAGACTGTGATTTTTCACAATTTACACTACACAGCATCTTGTAATCCTCGGAGGTGTCTTTATGGTTTTGTTGGAGTAATCTGTGTTTGTCTCTATTTAGTATTTCCTCTCCTCCTATTACATGTGTGAATCAGTGGTCGGGGCTAAAGAGGTAATAATATAGAATAATAATAATAATAATTCATTACAATTATATAGCGCTTTTCTGGGTACTCGAAGCGATTTACATGAAAGGGGGGAATCTCCTCAACCACCACCAATGCGCAGCATCCACCTGGATGATGTGATGGCAGCCATATTGTGCCAGAACGCCCACCACACACCAGCTTACTGGTGGAGAGGAGACAAAGTGATGAAGCCAATCAGTGTATGGGGATGATTAGGAGGCCATGATGGTCAGAGGCCAATGGGGAAATTTGGCCAGGATGCCAGGGTGACACCCTTACTCTTTTTCGAAGGACATCCTGGGATTTTTAATGACCACAGAGAGTCGGGACTTCGGTTTAACGTCTCATCCGAAGGACTGTGCTTTTTACAGTATAGTGTCCCCGTCACTACACTGGGGAGTTAGGACCCACACAGACTGCAGGGTGAGCACCCCCTGCTGGCCTCATTAACACTTCTTCCAGCAGCAACCTAGTTTTCCTAGGAGGTCTCCCATCCAGGTGCTGACCAGGCTCAACCCTGCATAGCTTCAGTGGGCAACCAGTCTTGGGCTGCAGGGTGATGTGGCTGCTGGTTGCTGAGAAATAGCGTTGATCTTCTTCAGCAGACTATCATAGTGTGACATTCCAAAATGAGTCGTTTTCTGCATTTGGTTTCAATAAAAGCTGTTTTTGAACTAAGAAGAAAGTTTGGAGTTCTGAAACTTGCAGGATGTTTTTTATAGTACGTTGACCTGTTACATATCAAACGATCAAGGGAAATGTCATTTCTCAGTTCATGACCCCTTTCAGTAACTGTAAACTGAAGGATCTCAGGTGAGCTGATGTGTAAAATATTAAAGGTCTCTAGGCCTTTTGGATACAGTTGTACACTAAACTGGACAGTACACTGACAAAGAACAAAAATAATTCACTTTATAGATTAATATTGTAAAGGTAATTTCTCATAGCTCATTAATCTGTTGAATGTAACCTTTTCTGTTCTAGACTTTCAGACTGCAGTATCACCGAAGAAGGTTATAAAGCTCTGGCTTCAGCTCTGAGATCAAACCCTTCACACCTGATAGAGCTGGATCTCACAGGAAATGATCCTGGACCATCAGGAGTGAAGCAGCTCAGTGATTTACTACAGGATCCAGACTGTCAACTGAAGACACTGAGGTGAGACGTGATGAAATAATACAAAATAAATTATATGTAGGTGAACTTTTTCTTTTTATAGTTGAACAAAGTTAACAAAGAAAAAAAACAACAACTTGGGCTTTTAAGCAATATTTTATGTTGTCCATTGTATAAAAGGTCTTATCTTATCTTCTGCAGGTTTTTGGGTCCTGCTGCAGATGAAGCCTGTCAGTATGTGACTGAAATTGTGGGTAAAAACCCGTTACTCCTGAGAGAGCTGAATCTGAGTGAACATGAACTAGGAGACACAGGAGTGAATCAGATCGCTGCTCTACTGCAGGATAAACACTGTCAACTCAACACACTGATGTGAGTATCAGGGGCGGTTTATTAATTAGGGTGACGGGGCAACACACCACCAAAGTGTGAAAGAGAGGAATTTTTTTTTTTCTGTCACATTCAATCACAGCTGTCACTATTTAGGCTGCTTGTTCTGCCTCTGGATATATAGTCCAATCAGCATCAAGTCACGATGAGGAGTACTATCCATTTATGGGTGATTTCACTCCAGTGTTAATTTCGTCAACGAAGACGACGACGAAAAATATTCGTCAACGAACCTTTTTTCTGTGACTAAGACTAGACGTTGACGAGCTAAAAATAATATCTGATGATAAAAACTATGATGAAATTTATGCCGCGTCTTCGTTAACGAGACGAGACGGGACTAAAATGTTCTTTGAGGACTACCAGACATTCAAAATACATCCAATAGGCTAAGTTAACTGTCTTGTCTTTCAAAATGTGCGTCTCTGTCATTGGATTACAATCGGATGAGGGGCGTTCGTATATCTAGTCTCAGTATGGCAGCCGCGGACGGATTGGCTACCAAAACACGAACTAGCGATCTGAAACAATGGCCTCAGCACCTGAAGGGTTAGCGATGGGGTGACCAGACCGTCCCGTTTTTCCCGGGAGTCACAATTCGTTGTTGATTAACTTAAAGTAAGTGAAGGCGGGATAAGCGGAATCGCGCTGATAGAAGCGCGCTCTCTCTCGCGTGCACGCTCCACTTCTTCAGTTCTCATACAGCGCGCGATCAGTTCTCGGTACTCGGTGCTCAAATACATACACAGCAGTCCAAATGTCTATTGTGTACTAGAATATCTCACGTAAATACAGTCGGATATGGCTTAAGTGAACGTAAACAGGTGGGTGAAAACTGAATGTGTGTCAGTATTACATGCATCCGTTTTAAATGGACAGCATTCCTATTAAATACCTATCTGTGTCATTAATGTTAACCAACGAAAAATATTAAATAAATGTATACTTGTCATGGTGACAATACTGACAATACTACTGTATCTGAAAAATGAGTTTAATTTGTATATCTACCAAAAAATGAATATTTATTCCAGTTTTTCCAGATTCAATCCTTGATTCAAATTTCTAATAAGCTTAATTGATTTCAAGAGAGATTAATTAATGACTATTTTTGTTTGAAGACTACATATAAAATGGCTACCAAAATAAATGTTGGTAACTGCAGTTTGACTAAAAGTAATGACTAAAAGTTGACAAAAATGCAATGACTTTTCGTCGACTAAAACTAGACTAAAACTATGAAAGACTCAAATGACTAAAATGTGACTAAGACTATTAAGCATTTTCGTCTCATGATAAAGACTAAGACTAAATCAAAAATGCCTGCCAAAATTAACACTGTTTCACTCTGGCCGAGAATCACCCCAATTGTTCTCACAGACTTCCATGCAATTTTATTTTTTATTTTTTTCGAACTGCAGGCACTGAAATGCAGTCTCTATGAGTTCCGGGAAGGCTTGCACTAATATGCTTTCATCATCATATGTACATCATACATAACCTTAACTTGTGCATAGATTGGTGTCTGTATTGGCTCAATAAAGCAAACCAGTATCCTACCAGTAAAGATTTGATGGATGATGATTGTAATTGTAACGGGGCTGATGAGACGTGAGACGTGCAGATCCATGTGCAAGCTTTTATTTAAAGGCATGGTCAAAAATACAGGCAGGGTCTAAACAATGGCAAACAGGTATGGCAGGGACAAGACAAAGAGTAAACCTAGGGCAAGCATGGGTCGACGATCGGCGAACAGTATCCAATGGGCAAGGCAGAGAGATAATCCAGGGAACACGGGCTAGAATCCAATAGGGGTGCAAACAGTGTCCAAACGGCAAGGCAAGGGTTAATCCAGGGAACACGGGCTATAAACAAACACGGGAGAACAGGCAAGACTAAGACACTAACAAGGGCTCTGTAGAGTTGCTACGGCTAGGGGAACGGTAAACGCATACAATACTCGGCAAAGAGGGAAACAAAGTCCAGGGTTAAAATAGAGTGTGGGATTAGTGAGAGCTGTGTGATCAGGTGTGTGTGTGTGTGTGTGTGTGTGTGTGTGTGTGATTAGTGCAATGAGTGATTGGTGACAGCTGTGATCAGTAATGGATGATGGGAATTGGAGTCCATTGTGATGTGTGGTGTGAAGTCCATGTGGTGAGCGAGTGACTTCTGGTGGAGAGTGAATGGAAGTGCAGACCAGATTCGTGACAGTAATGAAGGTAAAGATGATTACAGTGACATACAGGAGTCGTACATTATTATACATGCGCAAATCCGTTATTATCAGTGTGCAAATAAGCAAACCGTGTATGTGTGCTCTCTGATCGCTTTTTGCACAAGCACATTTCAGTGTATTCTCATATTTGGCAGGTGTTTTTATAGGAGTTTGCAATGGTCAGTGGTGTTCATATACATATGGGCATCAAAACTCACTCTGACAGAGGAGCTGTTAACTGGTCACTTTGAGCTGCCTTCAGATCACCACATTCGATAAATTTGGAATGTTTTTATTTGCTTTTCTAATTTGTGTTTTGTTCTGTTTAGTAATTCTGAATGGATCCGTGTGTATTTATTCACAATCAGGTTAAGGCGACTGGTATAGTGGTCTGTTGGCATCTCAGTGTGGTCCTGTTTGGTATCAGAATCGGAATGAGCTTTATTGGCCAGGTATGTTTACACACATGAGGAATTTGTTATAGTGACAGAAGCTCCACAGTGCAACAGGACACGACACAGATAATAAAAGAATAATATACAAATAGGCAATGTACAAAATAGAAAAACACAATATATAATATAGACAATTATGTGTGTACAGGTCTGATATGTGCAAATTTGAAACTGAAAAATACGTATGTGTGGTGAATAAATAATCTATAATAGTGTTGTGTGTTCCACATTTAATGTCAAGTGTTCATGAGATGGATTGCCTGAGGGAAGAAACTGTTACTCAGCAGAAGAAATGATTCGCTCAGCAGTCCGGACTACCCTCTGTAGTCTTCTGAGGTCAGATTTGGTAGCTGAGCTGAACCAGACAGTTATAGAAGTGCAGAGTATGGATTCAATGATGGCAGAGTAGAACTGTTTCAGCAGCTGCTGTGGCAGGTTGAACTTCCTCAGCTGTCGAAGGAAGTACAACCTCTGCTGGGTCTTTTTCACAATGTGGGTTTCGTCTGGTCAGAGGAGAACTGACCCCCAGACTGAGCCTGGTTTCTCCCAAGGTTTTTTTTTTCTCCATTCTGTCTCAGAGGGAGTTTTGGTTCCTTGCCGCTGTCGCCTCTGGCTTGCTCAGTTGGGGACACCTAATTTCTAGTGATTATCGCCGATTTGATTGCACAGATACTATTTAAACTAAACTGAGCTAGACAGTGACATCTCTGAATTCAATAATGAAATACCTTTAACTGAAAATTGAGTGTTTAATCTTATTATATATTACTGACACACTCTGTCCTCCAATTTGATACTGTTAAGTGCTTTGACACAATCTGTATTGGTAAAAGCGCTATATAAATAAAGGTGACTTGACTTGACTTGACAATGGAGTAAATGTGAATGTCCCACTTCAGGTCCAGAGAGATGGTGGTACCCAGGAATCTGAATGACTCCACTGCAGCCACAGTGCTGTTCATGATGGTGAGTGGGGGGAGTGCAGGGGGGTTTCTCCTGAAGTCCACGATCATCTCCATAGTTGTGAACATGTTAAGCTCCAGGTTGTCAAGTCAAGTCACCTTTATTTATATAGCGATTTTACCAATACAGATTGTGTCAAAGCACTTAACAGTATCAAATTGGAGGACAGAGTGTCAGTAATATATAATGATAAGATTAAACACTCAATTTTCAGTTAAAGGCATTTCTCCTCTGACCAGACGAAACCCACAGTTCAAAAGTTTCAAGTTCTAACAATAGTAGTATTATGTAGTTAGGTATTTTATTATTTTTTTTAGTTATATTTTTTAGTTTTATTGTATTTTAATCAAGGTCTCTGGGGGTCATCTGGGCGTCCTGGTCTCCACTGACGATCAGGGCTGCAGACATCATCTCTTGGTGCTGATCCACCATCTGATCATAGGAAAGAAACAGACAAATATTAGCGTAGATGCCATTCTACTTACGATGTAACGAGTACATCGTGTGTTATGGGAAGTGTTCCCGGTTCCGGTTAATCTAATTAATGCAGCCTAACAATCCTTTAACGGATTTGAATAATAGAAGCGTATTAGTGTGTTATGTGTACGCCAGGCTAAAGAGATGGGTCTTTAATCTAGATTTAAACTGACAGAGTGTGTCTGCCTCCCAAACAGTGTTAGATTGTTCCAGAGTTTGGGTGCTAAATAGGAAAAGGATCTGCCGCCTGCAGTCGATTTTGATATTCTCGGTATTATCAAACGGCCAGAGTTTTGAGAACGCAGCGGACGTGGAGGACTATAATGCGATAAGAGCTCGCTCAAGTACTGAGGAGCTAAACCATTCAGGGCTTTATAAGTAATTAACAAGATTTTAAAATCTATCCGATGTTTGATAGGTAGCCAGTGCAGTGTTGACCGAACCGGGCTAATATGGTCATATTTCCTGGTTCTAGTAAGGACTCTAGCTGCTGCATTTTGGACCAACTGTAGTTTGTTGATCAAGCGTGCAGAACAACCACCCAATAAAGCATTACAATAGTCTAACCTTGAGGTCTTAAACGCATGAACTAACATTTCTGCATTTGACGTTGAGAGCATAGGTCGTAATTTAGATATGTTTTTGAGATGAAAAAACGCAGTTTTACAGATGCTAGAAACATGGCTTTCAAATGAAAGATTGCTATCGAACAGCACACCTAGGTTCCTGACTGATGAAGAAGAATTGACAGAGCAGCCATCAAGTGTTAGATAATGTTCTAGGTTGTTACATGTGGGTTTTTTAGGTCTGATTAATTAACACCCCTGTTTTTTCAGAATTTAGCAGTAAAAAATTACTCGTCATCCAGTTTTTTTTATATCGACTATGCATTCCGTTAGTTTCTCAATTTGGTGTGTTTCACCTTGCCGCGGAGAAATATAGAGCTGAGTATCATCAGCATAACAGTGAAAGCTAACACCATGTCTCCTGATAATATCTCCCAAGGGTAACATGTAAAGCGTGAAAAGTAACGGCCCTAGTACTGAGCCTTGAGGTACTCCATACTGCACTTGTGATTGATATGATACCTCTTCATTCACTGCTACGAACTGATGGCGGTCAGATAAGTATGATTTGAACCATGCTAAGGCGCTTCCACTAATGCCAACACAGTTTTCTAGTCTATTCAAAAGAATGTTGTGGTCGATAGTGTCGAACGCAGTGCTAAGATCCAGTAGAACTAATAAAGAGATACAACCACGGTCAGATGATAGAAGCAGGTCATTTGTAACTCTAATGAGAGCAGTCTCAGTGCTATGATACGATCTAAATCCTGACTGGAATTCCTCACAGATATCATCTTTCTCTAGGAAGGAATATCATTGTGAGGATACTACCTTTTCTAGTATCTTTGACAGAAAAGGGAGATTTGAGATCGGTCTGTAATTAACTAGGTCTTTGGGGTCAAGTTGTGGTTTTTTAATGAGAGGCTTAATAACAGCCAATTTGAAGGTTTTGGGGACATATCCTAATGACAATGATGAATTAATAATAGCCAAAAGAGGATCTATGACTTCTGGAAGCAGCTCTTTTAGTAGTTTAGATGGAATCAGGTCTAACATACATGTTGTTGGTTTAGATGATTTAACAAGTTTATACAATTCTTCCTCTCCTACAGTAGAGAATGAATGGAATTGTTCCTCAGGGGATCTATAGTGTGCTATCTGATGCGATACTGTAGCTGACGGCTGCAAGGATACAATTTTATCTCTGATAGTATCGATCTTGGAGGTAAAATAGTTCATAAAGTCATTACTGCTATGCTCTTGGGAAATGCCAACACCTGTTGATGCTTTATTTTTCGTTAATTTAGTCACTTTCGTTAATTTAGTCACTGTAATAAATTCCGAGGGTTATGTTTGTTTCCTTCTAGAAGAGATGAAAAGTAATCAGATCTAGCAGTTTTTAATGCTTTTCTGTAGGATAGGGTACTTTCCCACCAAGCTAAACGAAATACCTCTAATTTAGTTTTCCTCAAGCTGCGCTCCATTTTCCGGGCTGCTCTCTTTTAGGGCGCGAGTGTGCTCATTATACCACGGTGTTGGACTCTTATCCTTAATCTTCCTTAAAGGGGTCATATAATGGTACATGCACTTTTACAAGTTGATTGTACTGAAATGTGTGTTAGCAGTGCCTGTACACAACCATCATAAAATGATAAAAATCCATCCAGTGTTTTTTTTTAATCTCCTTATTTGTTTTACCCTGTCTCAAATCAAGCCGTTCGACCGTGTGACGCCACACGGTCGGACGCCCCTCCCACGATGGTTGATTGACAGCAGTGTTTCAACACAGACCCGCCCTTGCTCGTGAGCGAGCTGTCAATCATAGCCCGCGCGTCATTGTTGATATACGCTGGAGCTGTCTATGAGCAGAATGTCGTCTAAGTGATTGTGGTGTTCTGTTCTCGGGTGCAATAATGAACACAGCAGTCATTTTGATGTTCCTAAGTCCAAAGCGCTGAAGACACAGTGGCTGAGTTTTGCTTTTGAAGGGAATATTCCCCACGAGCAACGTCAATGTTTTCATGTTTGCGCGAATCATTTTTCACCAGACTGCTTTATAAATGAAGGTCAGTATAAAGCTGGTTTTGCTAAGAAGCTGCTCCTGAAAAAAGAATCGGTACCAACTATTCGTGTTCCTGCTGAACCTCCAGAAGAAGTGAGTGTAACGTTTAATTAACCTTTATATTAATCTTTATATTAATCTTTGCAAATTGCTAGCACGCTTCACGATGTATGTGGCTAATGTTTACATTCAGGGTACATGCATGTTTTCTATTTACGACGTTCTCAATATAATTAATAATCCCACGTTTATAATGAACAAAACGTTATGGTTATTGTGTTATTACAAACTGTGAACGCAGGTATTAAAGTTAACATGATAACACTACACTAAGCTTACTTTTGTAGATGGTTTATAACGGTGTCTGTTAAGAAGTAATGTAAAAAATTTAAATAAATAAAAAACAGTTATAACTGCATGAAAATTAATGGTAACACGATACCTGCAAAATACTGTTTACATCCTGCAAATGCATATGATCCAAGACTATAAATACTCTAATTGATGTTTTTCAATATTATGCCAGAATAAGTTATGTTATCTGATCACATATTTACTGCCATTCTTCAAAATATACCCTCAACTGTTGTCAAGGCAACACTCCACGTGTGTTGTGTCAAAAACGCCCCACAGAACAGAGGGGCGGGGCGAGCAAAACTCACTAGCATTTAAAAAGACACGCACTAAAACGGTGTGCTGAAAACAGAGCTGTTTTTGAGCAGGTAAAATGAGTGTTTTCTTACAATACTAATGAGAATTTTTAATTAAAGTATATTACAAACTTTCAATTTAGACCCTAAAGAATCATATTAGCTTGTACAAAAATGGCATTATATGACCCCTTTAAGCGTAAAGGAGCAACCGCATCTAAAGTGCTGGAAAAGAGAGAGTCCATAGTTCCTGTTACATCATCAAGTTGTTCTGAGCTATTGGTTATACTGAGGAACTGAGATAAGTCAGGAAGATTATTTATAAAGCAGTCTTTTGTGGTAGAGGTAATGGTTCTACCATATTTGTAACAAGAAGTTAGCTTTACAGCTTTAGCTATATATATATACAGGAGACTAGATAATGATCTGAGATATCATCGCTCTGCTGCAAAATTTCAACCCCACTAACATCAATTCCATGTGCCAGTATTAAATCTAGAGTATGATTTCAACAATGAGTAGGTCCTGACACATGTTGTTTAACACCAGTAGAGTTTAGAATGTCTATAAATGCTGATCCCAACAAATCTTTTTCATTATCAACAACAATTAGGACTTTATCTGCAGTCAGCACTAACTCCGATAGAAAATCAGAAAATTCTTTAATAAAGTGTGTATGGTGCCCTGGTGGCCTGTATACAGTAGCCAGTACAAACATCACAGGGGATTTATCATTAATACTTGTTTCTTTGGATAACGTTATATGGAGCACCATTACTTCGAACGAATTATACTTGAAACCCGACCTCTGAGAGATACTGATAATATTTCTATAAATTGTAGCAACACCTCCCCCTTTACCTTTTGGACGCGGTTCATGTTTTTAACAGTAATCTTGGGGTGTAGACTCGTTTAAAGTAATGTAATCATCTTGTTTTAGCCAGGTTCCTGTCAGACAAAGCACATCTAGTTTATGGTCAGTGAACATATCATTTACAAAAAGTGCTTTTGAAGAAAGGGATCTAATATTCAATAAGCCAAGCTTTATCATGTCTTTATCTGTATTATATCGTTTTTTTTTATTTGTTGAACATCAATTAAATTGTTAATATTACTTTGGTTTGGATGTTTTCTGTATTTTCTAGTTCGGGGAACAGACACAGTCTCTATAGTGTGATATCTAGGTGAAAAAGTTTCTATGTGCTGAGAGTTAACTGACTTCTGTGACGTGAGGCGGCTAGCAGACGATCGGTTTAGCCAGTCTGTCTGCTTCCTGACCTGGGCCCCAGTTAGTCAAGTACAAACTCTAAGACTATGTGCCATATTTCTAGAGAGAAGAGCAGCACCACCCCAGGAGGGATGAACACCATCTCTTTTCAACAGGTCAGGTCTGCCCCAAAAACTCATCCAATTGTCTATAAAGCCTATGTTATTTTGCGGGCACCACTTAGACATCCAGCCATTAAGTCACGACAGTCTGCTATGAATCTCATCACCCCGGTAAGCAGGGAGGGGACCAGAGCATATTACAGTGTCTGACATCGTACTTGCAAGTTCACACACCTCTTTAACATTATTTTAAGTGATCTCCGACTGGCAAAGTCGAACATCATTAGCGCCGACGTGGATAACAATCTTACTGAATTTATATTTAGCATTAGCCAGCACTTTTAAATAAACAGAGCGCCAAGATGTCAGGCGCTCTGGCTCCTGGTAAAAAATGGACTATGGTGGCTGGTGTCTCTATTTTCACGTTCCGTACAATAGAATTGCCAATAACCAGAGCACTTTCATCAGGTTTATCAGTGGGTGCTTCACTGAGTGGGGAGAACCTGTTTGATGTTCTGATCGGAACGGAAGAGTGGTGTTTTGACCCGCGACTATGCCGCCTCACTGTCACCCAGCTGCCCTGCTGCACGGGCTCAACCGAAACCGAACAATGTACAGGACTCGCTGAGCTAGTCGCATCCAAAGCAGTATCTACAGCCCTCACATTCTTACTATCCTCAACTAAAGTTTGGATGCATGTCTCTAGTTCTAAAACCTTCTCTGTCAGCCTAACTATTTCCCTGCATTTAACACATGTGAATCACTCGCTGCTGACAGAGACAGATAAACTATACATGTGGCAAACAACAATAGCAGGAGAAGAAGCCATTACTCACCGTGATTGATGAATGATACCAACTTAACTTACCACTTACCACTGTTGTTTGATGAGCTTGTGAAAAACGGAGCAAGGAAAAAAAAAATAAAATAAATAATAGGCGCGAAATGCAAATGGAGCCACGAGTGACACACTAACGGGCTAACAAGCTGCACTCGTGGTTTTAAAAGCGAACGATCAAATTAGTTAGATTAGTTTGAAGGATAGCTCCTGAAATATGGTGGGAATTAAGTTATGTTATCCCTTTTGACAAAAAGGAGTGAAAGTAAGGCAGAGATTCAATAAAAAGCGAAGGTACACGGAGCTACAATCACAAACCTCTCAGCAGCGCGCAACAGACTCAAGACTGCACCAGACTCCTTAACCATCTGTCTGTAAGCAGACTCGTCACCCTCCTTGATGAGGCTGATCAGTGTGGTGTCGTCTGCAAACTTCACGAGCTTGACAGAGGGGTCTTTAGATGTGCAGTCGTTGGTGTAGAGGAGAAGAGCAGTGGGGAGAGAACGTAGCCCTGAGGAGCTCCAGTGCTGATGGTGCAGGATCCTCACATAAGTCCCTGGTCTGTCTAGATGCAGTCAACATGGGACTGCACTTCATCCTGCAGCATCATCCACAGACCTGTTTGCTCTGTAGGCAAACTGCAGGGGGTCCAGTGGAGGCATTCAGATAAGCCAAAACCAGTCTTTCAAATGATTTCATGCCCACAGACATTAGAGCCACAGGTCTGTAGTCATCAAGTCCAGTAATTTTGGGTTTCTTTGGGACGGGGATGATGGTGGAGCGTTTGAAGCTTGAGGGGACTTCGCACAGTTCCAGTGATCTGTTGAAGATCTGTGTGAAGATGGGGCCAGCTGGTCAGCACAGGTTTTTAGCAGAGGCAGACAGTAACGAAGTAAATTTACTTGAGTATTGTACTCAAGTACACTTTTTTAGTATTTGTACTTTACTCAAGTATTATTTTTTCTGGAAACTTGCGACTTTAACTTCACTACATTTGAAAGACAAATATCGTACTTTTTACTCAACTACATTTATATCAAGGTCCCCAAGTAGAAAGTCGTTATATGTAGCAGTTTTTACAATGAGTGCATTTTCAGATTCACTGAACCCTTTTTTTCTGCGAAAATCCGGCCTGTGATCTGCCGGGACCTTCCTGTGTTGCCAAGTCTTACAGTATTTCTAAGCCTGCAGTTTTCCGCCTAGCTTTAAATGGACATTTGGCTGATATTTTTTACGCAAATCTGGCAACCTCGGGATCTTCCCCGCTAAACTGTGAACGTCCGCACTACTGCACAGCTAAAAGCGCTCTAAAAAGGCATGTTAACTCATTAAAGCCCTTTGGAAAATTAACCATGTTTTTACTATAGTAACCATAACTATGGTATTTGCAGTAAAATCACAGTATCCACAAATTTACTATTATCTCGCTATAGTAACCTATAGCTTGTTTTCTTTTCAATGTTTGCTTTGTTTGCCTAAAATGAACCATATCATAGACTTCAATATCTCTTTGAAAAAGAACTTTGTAACTTTTAAACAAGTATTAAAATTAGTTCAATGTAGGAGTGTTAGATAAAAATAAGGATGATTATCTTCATTCAGTTGTTCCCTTTTAATATGTTTTGTAACAAAAGCTCTTAATTCCAAAGATAATACAAGCTAATCAGTGTATTCAGTAGGTTGCATTAGTGACACATGGTATTGTAAATATACAACAATACGACAATGCATTTACTTTTTACTTTTGATACTTAAGTGAAAGTACGGAAGTACATGTTTTTTAAAGTACTTAAGTAAAAATCTGTCTTTACAACTTTAACTTGTAGTAGAGTAGTATTTGACCAGTAGTATCTGTACTTTCACTTTGTCCGCCTCTGGTTTTTAGGCAGGCTGGTGACACCGTCTGGGCCTGGTGCTTTCCTCCTTTTGTTCTTCCTGAAGACCTGGCACACGTCATCTTCGCTGATCTGAATTGCAGGTGTGGGGGAAAGGGGGGTTGCTGGAGGTGTTAATGGTTGTGTGGAGAGGTGTTCAGGGCGGGTGTGGGGTGTTTTTTTAAACCTGCAGTAGAACTCATTCAGATCGTCTGCCAGTTGTTGATTCTCCAGAGTGCTGGGGGATGGTGTCTTGTAACTGGTGATATCTTTCATACCTTTCCACTCTGAAGCAGAATCACTGGAAGAGAATTTGTTCCTTAGCTTGCCAGAATAATTCCTCTTTGCCACTCTGATCTCCTTTTCCAGTATGTATTTGGCCTGTTTATACAAGACTTTATCCCCCTTTCTGTAAGCATCTTCTTTGGCCTGATGGAACTGTCTGAGTTTTGCAGTGAACCACGGTTTGTCGTTATTGTTAAGTTCGATGAGTCTTGGTAGGAATGCACATATCCTCACAGAAACTGATATAAGATGTTACAGACTCTGTGAGCTCGTCCAGATCGTTTGCAGCAGCTTCGAAAACAGTCCAATCAGTAAGGTAGAAACAGGCTTGTAAAACCTGCTCTGTTTCATTAGTCCATCTTTTAGCAGTTCTTAATACAGGTTTAGCAGATTTAAGTTTCTGCCTGAAGGTCGGTATGAGATGAACCAAACAGTGATCAGAGAGTCCTAAAGCTGCTCGTGGGGCATAGTGATATGCGTCCTTTATCACTGTGTTACAGTGATCCAATATATTACTGTCTCTGGTGCTACATGTAATGTGCTGTCTTTATTTTGGCAGTTGACGGGAGAGATTTGATTTATTAAAGTCCCCGATAATGATTAAAACGGAGTCCGGGTGTTTGTGTTCTGTGTCTGTGATCTGATCAGCGAGTTCCTGTAAACCTGATCTCGCGTTCGCTTGCGGTGGAATGTAGACACTCATGAGAATGAACGAACAAATCTCCCTCGGCGAATAGAACGGTTTACAGTTAATGAATAGCGTTTCTAGATCTGAACAGCACATCTTCTTTAACACAGTTACATCTGTACACCACCTCTCATTGATGTAAAAGCACGTCCCACCGCCGCGTTATTTCCCCGTTGATTCTGCGTCACGATCTGCTCTGATCAGCTGGAAGTTAGGCAGACTTAACACGTTGTCCGTTATGGCGTCGTTCAGCCAGGTTTCCGTGAAACACAGAGCAGCAGAGTTTGAAAAATCCTTGTTTGTTTGGGAGAGCAGGAGGAGTTCGTCCGTTTTGTTGGGTAGAGAGTAGAGCCCTGCACGGGCCTCAAATTTAGGCCCTAGCCCGGTCCTGGCCCGAGATGCTCAGGCCCTAGCCCGGCCCGTGTCCGACAGCTTACCAGAATTACCGGCCCGAGTCCGACCCGAGCCCGTCTTTTTTTCCCCTTCTCCCAAAATGGCTCATGTTTCAGCTATTAAAATAGTTCAGTTTTGTATGTAATGGGAAAGTGATTATATTTCGTTTTTTTTCCTTTTTTTTTAATTTATTTTTTTAAGTTAATTTTGAAAAACGTTTGGAGCATTTTTTGTTCGTTAAACAAGTTATTCCTTTCTTAAAGTAACGACCAAGCGGCCAGCGGCAGACTGGCAGGCTGATCATAGCATGTTTGATCAATTTAGCCTTCTCAAATCATCACGACTTGCCTAAAATAAAATCTATAGATATACTAAAACAGTTCAAGCATATAACAATGTTTAAAGGTTAAACCTAGATAAATGTGCGCTGCATCCAGTTTTTGCGGAGAACGGAAGCTAAGCGCAGGACATGGAGGCACCAGCACAATCAATTGCATTTTTTTTTCAATGGAAACAACTTAAAATAGGCCGTAATTTTTGCTCATAAAGGTAAGAGTAATACATCATTCGGAACTGTAAAGGGTCTACTTCTATCTGTGTGCACTCACAATATCAACAAAACGTCGTGCTTTTAAGAAAACGATGCCGTCTCGTCTTGAACAGGAGCGCTTCACAAAAATGAACCGAAAGTCAGCGAATATATGCCTCACAGACATGATAAATATATCTATAGAAAGCTTTAAATTACTACTTAACGAAATAAATCAAATCGAAAACAAAAACTCATTCATTATAATCATAATCCGTGAAAATGCACTTCTCTCTAAAGGCGCGTCTAATGAGGAGATGAATCCACACTGATGCAACACTGACAGAAAACACTAGCTTATTAGTAATTCAAATATCTCCTTACTATTTCCATCGAACACATTCATGGTAATTACTTTTGCTGGGGCTTTACGGCAAGCTTTATTGCATGTATTTGAACGCAGAACAGCTGCGCTGACGGCGCGATCGCTGCTGCTGGACACTAAACACCATCGAGCCGCTCTTCACGGTTGCGGCACGGTCTCGTGTTGTTTCCACCAGCGCGGCGATTTTTTTTTTTTTTTTTTTTTTTTTTTTTTTTCCATCACTAATTGAGAATAATATTCCTTACATTTATATAGCGCTTTTCTAAGCACTTGGCTTAGACATTGATGGATGTCTAAAATATAAAAATAAGGAGAAAACTAAAACAGGCCCGAGGCCCGGCCCTCGTCTGAACTATGACGTGAAAATTGGCCCGAAGCCCGGCCCTAGGGACGTAAAAAAGTCGGGGCCCGTTGGGCCCGGGCTGAAATGCAGGGCTCTAGTTGAGAGTGAAGATTTGCCAGATGGATGCTAGGCAACACCGTTCTAAATCCGCGCTGACGAAGCTTCACAAGGGCGCCGGCTCGCTTCCCCCGTCTGCGTCTTGAAGCGTTCAACCAGAGCTATGGCTCCGCCAACTACAATGTCTGCAAAACATCCGAATAATCAAAACCGGTAAAAGATTTTGTGGTGTGTTCTGCCAAATGTTCAGCACGTCATCCCTGGTAAAACTGATCGTGTTTGAGAAACAAAAAAACAGGAAAAACAAACAAAAACGGTACAAACACCGAAGAGCAAAGCACTGTAGCTGCCATCTGCGGCACCATCTTAGATCTAGATCGTATTGCAGCTTGACTTGTAGTTATAGAAAATACTCTCAACAAACGTGACTCTTTTTTTTTTCCCTCAGTTTTTGCTGTTGCACTGTATACATAAATTGTGAAGTATGAAAATTAAAAAAAAAAAAAAAGGTTTTAATTTATCTTGAAACTTTCTTAAAGAAAATATAGCTTTGTGAGAATCATCCTCAAACTTAACCCATTTGTGCCCAAATTTTTCTGAATGGTTTCATGCATATAGTAGTGTTAATAGTGTCCTATGTGAACATTTTCTGCATTTATTTTCCCCATGTTTTTTGTTTCTTGAAAATCATATTTGAATGTGTGGAAACTATAGTTGCCAGTGGGCAAATATGTTGTAAGCACCCTTTCAATGGCAAATTTGAATAGGAGGAGAAAATTTGGCTTCTAACTCAAAATAACTGCTTTCAACAGATCAATCTTTATTCATGAACAAATGTATTATGTATAAAAGTCAAAGAACATTCTATGCAAATCCAAAAAATCTATCTTATAATCTCTTGAATATATGAATATGCAACAAACAACAAATCCATGTGTCTTAAAGTGGTGGAACATAGTGCAGAACAAATTGCAGCCATTAAGTTGCCCCAACAGGGCATTGTGTATCAAAAATTTAAATGAAAATAAATATATAAAAAATACATAAATATGTACAGTGCCCTCCAAAATATTGGCACCCGTGGTAAATATAAGCAAAGGCGGCTGTGAAAATAAATCTGCATTGTTTATTCTTTTGATCTTTCATTAAAAAAAAAAAAAAAAATCACAAAATTCTAACCTCTCACTGAAGTAAAACAACTGAAAGTGTGTGTGTGTGTGGGGTGGGGGTGGGGTGTCTCATTGTGAAATAAATGCTTTCTCTAGTTCATGTTGGCCACAATTGTTGGCACCCAATTATTACATCTTCCTTTTCCCACACACTCAGAAATTAAGGTACAGAAGCTGTCACTGGGGCGGTACCTTTTCAAAAGGTACATGTTTGTACCTAAAGGGTCCATTTTGGTACCTTAAAGGTACATATTAGTACTTAAAATGTATATATTTGAACCTAATGGGTACAAAAGTGTACCTTTTGAAAAGGTACTGCCCCAGTGACAGCTTTTGTACCTTTATTTCTGAGAGTGCAAGATAATGCCTGAAGAGTCTGGAGAACACCTGAGAAGAGATCAGAGACCATTCTCTCCAGATCCTTAAGATTCCCAGCTCCATGTTGATGCTGCTTCTCTTCAGTTCACCTACTCATTTTCTATAGAGTTCAGATCAGAGGACTGGGACGGCCATGGCAGAAGCTTCATTTTGTGCTCAGTGACACATTTTTGTGTTGATTTTGATGTTTGTTTTGGATTATTGTCCTGATGGAAGATCCAGCCATGGCCTTCTAACAGAAGCAGTCAGGTTTAGATTTATTTTATCAGTTGGCATTTATAATCATGTGGAACAAAGTCATGGCTGGACAATTTCATGCTCCCAGTCACCGGGTGTGCTAAAAAATGTAAATACGAATGGGAATATACTTCAGAGATATTTTACTCATAAGAATTTCCAGGGGTGCCAATAATTGTGTCCAACATGCATTGGAGGAAAAAAAAAATCATCATGATTTTCTCACAACTTTCAATTGTTTTACTTTTTTGAAATGAAAGATCAAAAACATAAACAATGCAAATTTATTTTCACAGCTGCCTTTGCTCAAATTTACCAATGGTGCCAATATTAGTGGAAATATTTTTTTCTGAAGAAAATGTGAGTGGTACTTGCCCTGGGAAAACTCGGCACTAGGCAGTAACTCTAATCATTTTAGCATCATGCTAACAACATGTTAACACACAATTAGCATGATTAACATTTTGCTAGCATGATGTTAACATGTTTTAAAGGGGTGGTTTACTGCTTTTTTTCTTTGCTTGATTGTGTTTATGGGGTGCAATATAACATGTCTTCGTGTTTCGTTTGTTAAAAAACGCCTTATTTTTCATATAGTTCACCTTTATTATAAGCCGCTTTCTACTCTGTTATTTGAACGACCGGTTGACTTCCTGATTCTCTGAATCCACTCCCTCAGAAGCAGGCGATGGGCTCAGATTGGTTAGTTGGGCCGGTGTGTTGTGATTGGCTAAACTGCGTACTGCACGTTGCGTGGAAACGTCACGCCCATTACCTTCACGAGCAACAGCTGCACGTGCGGTAATGAAGAGAGTAGAGCAGAACTTCCGCAAGCACGGCTCTTACAAACGTTTCTGAATGGAAGTTTGCTGTTGTGATTACATACAGTTTTTTGAAGTTTGTACACGTTTGTCTTATACACACAAAATAGCATCGAACTAACTGGCTACTAACCAAACAGCGTTGGTTTGTGTTTACGTTCTTGATCAAATCGAAAAATTACGTCATAAAGTATACATGGAAAATACATTTACCAAATTAGTGCATAATTACAAATTCGGGTCCAAAATGTTTGTACGCGTTTGTCATAGACACACGAAATAGCATTTAACTAACTGGCTACTAAAGCCAGCGTTGGCATTTGTTTACGTCCTTGATAAAACTAAAACATTACGTCTGAAATTATACATGCAAATACATTTAAAATTATGAAATCTTACTTACAGGTTGTGGCCCAACAACAACTGGTCCATGTTTTAGTAATAGTTTCTGTGTGAATCCGGCATTGAACTCGTGTAGATTCTGGAAGCTCTCTTCTGTAAAATGCACAGCACAGAGAGCTAAATTAGGATTGTAATTGTCAGGAACATAATCAAACACAAATTTTAACCGTTGTTGACGAACTACAGCGTCCGTAGGAAGCCCGAACACAGAAGACCTGACAGCTGGGTGAAAATAATACCGTTTCAACAGCATGGCTACAACTCTCCACTATAACTCTGCCTCTTCGACAAAGCCGCAGAACATGGCCTTGCCCCCTTTTCTGCATGTTCCGGAAGGAGGGGTTGATGGGTTCTTTACGTATGCAACCCAGGAAGTAGTTTGTTGTAGTCCCATACGAGTCGTTTTTGTAGGCATTAAACTTCCTGATTTTTAAAAGACGATATCTCCGCTTACGTTGAACTTTCAGCGCCGCAACTTTGCAGATACTGTTCATGCACCAACAGCAACATTACACACTATTTAAAATGAAAAAAGTGAAATCGCAGTAAACCACCCCTTTAAACCAAGTTGTTAATGTGATTCGCATGATGCTAGCAACATACTAACATGACTAACATGTTAGGATGATTAGCATGTTGCTAGCATGATGTTAAAAAGCAGTTTTTAACAAGAAGTCATTTCCCCATGATATATGTTACATGTACTTACAAGTCATTTGCCAAGTCGCTTGGACTTATGACTAAGTATGCAAAAAACTATAGATCTCTTGTAAGAATTGTTTTGTTTGGATGATTATAGAGACCTTCATGATTATGTAGATGTATATGTACATGAATATGACCTTTCCTTGGGAGCGTTTGCATTTGCCATGCTTCCTGAAAATAGGTGTAGGAAGTTGACAGTCTCATGTGAAAGGAAGGAAGTGAATACCTTTTTTTTCCCCCTTGACATCCTTTATTTGGTTGTTAGCTTGCATGTCATTGAGACATCAAACATGGAAAACATGTAGAAAATTAATTACAAACGGAAAATGACAGCTATAATCTGCGGCAACTATAGTTGCCGGTGGGCTTCAATGGGTTAATCTAGAACTTGGTAAAACAATTATCTTTATTTAAAATCTTTCGAGTCTTAATCTTTTTCCTTTTTGTTACACTGGGATGAATCATACTGGGATCTAAAATTGTTGGACGTGGCACCCTACCTAGAAAAAAAATTCACCAGACACCACTAACAGTATTGTTAGTTTAGTTTTTAATTATAGTTCATTTGATTATTATTTAAAACCTCTTTTCTGTAGACTTTCAGACTGCAGTATCACTGAAGAAGGTTATAAAGCTCTGGCTTCAGCTCTGAGATCAAACCCTTCACACCTGATAGAGCTGGATCTCACAGGAAATGATCCTGGACCATCAGGAGTGAAGCAGTTCAGTGATTTACTACAGGATCCTAACTGTCAACTCAAGACACTGAGGTTAGATGTCCTGAAATAATACAAAATAAATGATATGTAGGTGAACTTTTTCTTTTTATACTTATATAACATGTTGAACAACCTGTTGCTGCATCAAAGTTAAAAA
Source organism: Acrossocheilus fasciatus (assembly GCA_036784905.1). Classification (NCBI taxonomy): domain Eukaryota; kingdom Metazoa; phylum Chordata; class Actinopteri; order Cypriniformes; family Cyprinidae; genus Acrossocheilus; species Acrossocheilus fasciatus. Next base: position 2,286,190 of record CM071959.1, on the reverse strand, counting down.
AGAAAAAAAAGAACTTGGGCTTTTAAGCAATATTTTATGTTGTCCATTGTATGAGAACTGAATTGAATCCAGCTTCATCTTCTCTTCTGCAGGTTTGTGGGTCCTGCTGCAGATGAAGCCTGTCAGTATGTGACTGGAATTGTGGGTAAAAACCCGTTACTCCTGAGAGAGCTGAATCTGAGTGGACATGATCTAGGAGACACACGAGTGAATCAGATCTCTGCTCTACTGCAGGATAAACACTGTCAACTCAACACACTGATGTGAGTGTTTGACATGCATTAATGCTAACATTATTGAGTGGGAATACACTTGGAAACTCAGGAAAAGTAAATATTTGTTGTCTGTTGAAAAATCCACAATGCAGATTGAAAAAACTGAAGTGTTTTTTTTTTTGTTGTTTTTTTTAATTTACATTTCTACATGTTAAAATGCATTTGTAAATGTCTACTTTAAAGGCAGGGTAGGTGATTTGATTAAAAAAAACATTTTTTGTTATGCTGGTTGAAAGTCTCTTCACATCCCGATAGCAGTCACTAATGGTCTAAATGTATTTATATCATCTGTGGAAAGCATAGGACCATAAAATGTTCATCCAATTAGATTCTTCGGTCTGAGGTTTATGATAGGCTGTCCTACCGTCTGTCAAAGCATGTATTTGCATAAAAGCCAGAGTGGTATTAGTATTATTATATATATGTAAGGGATAATCAACGGCTAGCTGTGCATTAAACGATTTGAATGCACGACGTGGAGGCGAACAACCCCCCTTATATATATATATATATATATATATATATATATATATATATATATATATGTTAGTGGTGGGCATAGATTAATTTTTTTAATCTAGATTAATCTCACTGTAATCTTGGAATTAATCTAGATTAAAATGGCTCATTTGAATTCTGCCAAGTAGATCAGAATGTTCACTACTAGTAATAAAGAACTAGCAGTCATCAAGAATATTGATAATAACATTGAAGACATTGTATGATTATTCCTTAAAGATAAGGTTTTAGTAGTAGTAGCCTATTACGTTCTGCCCAATGTCTTCAAGTGAAACCGAACTTTTATTTTGACGGGTTGCCGTGAGGATAGTTTTTCTCAAATGAAACGCTCGAATGCTCATGAAGTGACTCTCAGAGCAGTTCTGGAGATGTTGTTCATGTATTTATGTCCTCATTTAGTGAGACGACAGACGTTAACATCACCGCAAGCATCACGTGGGCTTCTGTATGAGTAAACAAACCCTTGCGTCTGCGCCATACATTAACAGAGAGACACACGGAAGTCATATTTAAATGGACGTTTTGCGGCTTAATATTTACAAATAGTGGGAGTGTGCTCACTTGTGTGTGCGCTTACGTTTGTGTGTGTGTGTGTGTGTGTGTGTGTGCGTGTGCGAACCGGGGTGGAACTCCGCTGTGCGCGCGATACAGAGAGCGCGACCATGTAACGTAGAGACACAAATGACTTGCCGATTTCCATTGGGAAGCTTCTTAAAAATAAATTTTCCCTGAAGCAAACCCGGCGGCTTCATAGCTGCATCCATGTTAGCACGTCACGTTTGATGTTGTAATTTCACAGTAGACATACACACAGGTTCGAAGACTCGTTCTCGCCCCCTACAGTGCAGTTCGGCTAGGTATACGTCCGCGCTAAAATATCAAGGTGAAAGTCATCGTAGCTTGCGTAGTATAGACCGAGCTCCCAACCCAACTTTGAGAATAGATTAACGGCGATATTTTTTTTTTATCGCCCGATAAGAGTCTCACGTTAACGCAGCATGTTAACGCCGATAACGGCCCACCACTAATATATGTACAGTCGTGGCCAAAAGTTTTGAGAATTACATAAATATTAGTTTTCACAAAGTTTGCTGCTAAACTGCTTTTAGATATTTGTTTCAGTTGTTTCTGTGATGTACTGAAATATAATTACAAGCACTTCATACGTTTCAAAGGCTTTTAGCGACAATTACATGACCTTTATACAAAGAGTCAGTATTTGCAGTGTTGGCCGTCCTTTTCAGGACCTCTGCAATTCGACTGGGCATGCTCTCAATCAACTTCTGGGCCAAATCCTGACTGATAGCAACCCATTCTTTCATAATCACTTCTTGGAGTTTGTCAGAATTAGTGGGTTTTTGTTTGTCCACCCGCCTCTTGAGGATTGACCACAAGTTCTCAATGGGATTAAGATCTGGGGAGTTTCCAGGCCATGGACCCAAAATTTCAACGTTCTGGTCCCTGAGCCACTTAGTTATCACTTTTGCCTTATGGCACGGTGCTCCATCGTGCTGGAAAATGCATTTTTCTTTACCAAACTGTTGTTGGATTGTTGGAAGAAGTTGCTGTTGGAGGGTGTTTTGGTACCATTCTTTATTCATGGCTGTGTTTTTGGGCAGAATTGTGAGTGAGCCCACTCCCTTGGATGAGAAGCAACCCCACACATGAATGGTCTCAGGATGCTTTACTGTTGGCATGACACAGGACTGATGGTAGCGCTCACCTTTTCTTCTCCTGACAAGCCTTTTTCCAGATGCCCCAAACAATCGGAAAGGGGCTTCATCGGAGAATATGACTTTGCCCCAGTCCTCAGCAGTCCATTCACGATGCTTTCTGCAGAAGATCAATCTGTCCCTAATGTTTTTTTTGGAGAGAAGTGGCTTCTTTGCTGGCCTTCTTGACACCAGGCCATCCTCCAAAAGTCTTGGCCTCACTGTGCGTGCAGATGCACTCACACCTGCCCGCTGCCATTCCTGAGCAAGCTCTGCACTGGAGGTGCCCTGATCCCGCAGCTGAATCAACTTTAGGAGACCAAAGTTTTGAGAATGACACAAAAACATCCTCCGAGAGCAACTTCTCCCAACCATCCAAGAACAGTTTGTTGACGAACAATGCCTTTTCCAGCATGATGGAGCACCTTGCCATAAGGCAAAAGTGATAAGTAAGTGGCCTGGGGAACAAAACATTGAAATTTTGGGTCCATGACCAGGAAACTCCCCAGAACTTAATCCCATTGAGAACTTGCAGTCAATCCTCAAGAGGCGGGTGGACAAACAAAAACCCAGAAATTCTGACAAACTCCCAGCTGCCATCAGTCAGGATGTAGCCCAGTAGTTGATTGACAGCATGCCAGGACGAATTGCAGAGGTCTTGAAAAAGAAGGGTCAACACTGCAAATATTGAGTCTTTGCTTAAACTTAATGTAATTGTCAATGAAAGCCATTGGCACTTATGAAATGCTTGTAATTTTACTTCAGTATACCATAGTAACATCTGACAAAAAGATCTAAAAACACTGAAGCAGCAGACTTTGTGAAAATTAATATTTATGACATTCTCAAAACTTTTGGCCACGACTGTATATGTATATGTATGTGTGACCATCTTGTCTTTATCTGACCCAGCTTGCAGTGATGGGCAGTAGCGTCGCTACAAATAGTGACACTACTAGTTTAACTACATTTCTCAATAGTGTGGCGGTAGCGTCACTGCTTTCTGAATCAAATAGCTTTTCGGTAGTTAAGCTCTTTTTTTTTTTATCAAGTAGCGCGGTAGCGTCAACAAAAGCTAACGTTACATTTTCCAAAGAAAGCATTCTTAAACTCAAGCTCAAATCAGAAATATAACAGCTACGGATCACTGATCCTGGATCAGCAAGTGACGCCACAGGCACTAAAGCTCGTAACGCCATTGGCTCCTCAAACTGTCAGTCAAACCTCATTATTCCTCCCGCCTCTCTAGTGAATGAAGTGCGGTGCGCAGTTTAGAGCATCTCAGCTTGTTTGCAGTTTGAAGGTAAATAAAGAACTGTTGATTAAGTACAGCTGTTTCTTTACTCAGAAAACACTATTTATGAAGGCTAATGTTTTTTGTTTGTTTGATTTTGTTTGTTTTTTGTATTTGAGGAGCGGAGAAGAGTTTCTCTAGCATTTGTTGTCGAGTCACAGCCAAATAGTTCGTGCGAAGCGCTGAATATTTCATAATGATACTTTGGCCAAATAACAGAAAAAAACTGAACGCCCGCATAATGACAGAAAACTGGGGGAAACGGGACACATTTGCTGGTCAAAAGCTTCGTATTTAAACTTGATTTTGGTGAAATGTTTATATTAATATCTAATGACACCAGGGCCGGATTATCCATAGACGGGATTGGGCGAGTGCCCTGGGGCACCAGCCAATAAAGGGGCACCAAGTGATTAAGAAAATGACTAGACCTTTAAAATATTTTTCATGTTTTGTGTATATTATTTTGCTGGAAGAGATGCAGATGCATAGAAAATGAACAGTTAATGATACAATGTATACAGAGAGAATATAAAATATATGCACGCATATAAAGAACTGCGATTGGGTCAGGCCACAGTGTAATTGCGCCCTCCCCCAGTCAGAGTCGAGCCCGCCAATTTATAATATTCAATTCATAATGGATAGGCAGCATCAGTTTAGCGGTTTTGCGAAACGTAAATTAAAAAAAAGAGAAAATATAGCTTTGTACAGTTTGGCACATAGCCAGGGCTGTACAATGCGACTGAAAAGTACTGCGTGCAACTATCAAAACATACCCGATCAGCATATTTGTTTTTGCGCTCAGGGGAGCTTCAAAGATTTCTACTTGAATGTTTCCGCAGCGGTGAGTAACGTATCGCAGACATGCATTGATTCCTTGAATGCAATGTTAATCAGAATCCACTCACTGCTCAAAATACTTTTGTTCATTGCCGAGTTATGCAAGCTCACAAATCCTCTCGTTATAACAAACAAAGTGTAGACGGTGTAAATAAGAGGTTCGTTATGTAGTGTAGAGGTCATTGATTATTATGGAGCTTTGCGAGATTGCGATGAACTGAAGTGAGTGACAGCTTTTAAAGATTATAGGGGAGTTTGCAAATGTGATATCAAATTAATACAACAGTTCAACAAACAATAAATTAATATAAAGTGATGTGCATTGTATGAATTTAACAATATTGCCCGATTTTGCTCTATTTCGTAAAGGAAAATAGTTTCAAACAGTCACAGCTGAGCCGCTGCGCATCTCCATTCAAACACAGCGTTGTTTCGTTTATGAATGAACCTGCGTTTTTAAATGAATCTAGTAAGTCAGTGATTCAATTATCCATTCATAAAGACAGTGCCTGCGTCCCAATGTGCATACTATCCATCCTAAATTCTATGTGATAGTAGTCATTTTCAATACTGTTTAGGGCAGATAGGGTGGAATGTATGCACATTGGGACGCAGGGAGTCACTTCAAATGTGCTCACCCTAGGGCACTACACTGTGTTAATCCGGGCCTGAATGACGCATGCAACGATGCAAATAAACATGCCTATCTGTAGACCTAAACATCTATATGGTAACACTATACAATACGATTTCATTAAAATACATTTGTTACAGTATTTATTAATTTTTATTAATGTTAGTTAATGAAAATGCTGTCATTCATTGGTAGTTCATATTAGTTCACACAGTGCATTACCAAATGTTAACAAACAACTTTTGATTTTAATAATGCGTTAGTAAATGCTGAAATTAACATTTAAGATAAATGCTGCAGAAGTATTGTTCATTCTTAGTTCATGTTAACTACACTAGTTAACTAATGTTAACTACTGAACCTTATTGTGAAGTGTTACCTTTTATATAAATGTATCTGTATACAATAAAGCCACAATACCAACTACCAATAGGAGGTTTCCAGCCGACAGCAAAAATTTATTTTGCCTATGTCACAATATGAGGTCAATCCGGCCCTGTATTTGATACTGATTATGTTGCCAAATTGGTTTGGAACAGCTGTTGAATAAACAATTAAACTGAACATGCCTGTCTATCTGCTTGACTGACAGTTTTATTGATCACTGAGAGAGCATTGACTTAGTATGATGTTGGTTCAATAGAATTATTATTATTATTTTTTTTTAAATAGCTTGGATGTAGTAAACTACTTTTGCCATGTTACTGTAGCTTAGCTTGCTACATTTCCCAGAGCTGTACCTTTAGTGTAGTTAAGCTTCATTTAAAGAAGAGTAACTGTTAGCTTAGCTCACTACATTTTCCAAGTAGCTTGCCCAACACTGCCAGTTTGTCCCACCCTTCATCAGCACTCACACTCTGGACATGGATGATGTTAGAATTGATTTGATGCCTGCACACAGAGCAGCAGGAGACAAATGGAAGAGTTCAGTCACGTTATAGTTCCACCCACAGCAGTTCTCCATAGATCTGCTGCACTTAATATAACAGTAAACAGTATGGTGTTCTAAGCAAAACAGACAAAAATAATACAGGAATCTGAAATGTCAGTTTCTCCATGACAAAAAGATATATTTTTTTTTTTCTAAACAATTCAACGCTGTCTTTATCTGCTGTCTTTTTCTTATTGAACTTATTACTTTGTGATCGTATAAGACATTTTAAATCAAGCATGAATAACATGAATAGAAAAACTAAAAGCAATAGATAATGAGGTACATAAATTACACAGCTTACATCATCCATTTTATGGGAACTCTGTATGTACGTGAAGTTAATGAAATATGAAATTTCTTAGTAAAACCATGAATTAAGTGCTTTACAAAACACAGCTAGCATAAAACATTTACTTAAAAATACAGAAAATGCATAACTGAATAAGCAGAGTAAATTCATAAACCTTATATGATAAAGAAATAATTACCTGCACACAGAGCAGCAGGAGACAGATTTTTGTTTGGTATTTTTTTCTTTTTCTTTTTTCTCTTAGGTTTTGTAGAATTTCATTTACAGTGTTGATCTGATTACCGTGAAAGCAGTGTCACCCGCTGGACGCTCGCTGCTGCTTCAGCCGTCATATAGTATTATCCAAATAAAGTGTTTGTTCAACAAGCTGACAGAAGTCGATCCATTTCTTTGTTGTAAACTTTTTTTTTTTTTTTTTAAATGATAAAGTATAATTGTTGTCATTATAAATATTCATTTTTCCACGCCACGGAGGAGAATCAGAGATTGCGGATAACATTCAGCGAACAGTCACAAACTCGCTATACTTTTTATATTTATTACAGCAAATGACAAACAAAATCAAATCCGTAGGAGCTTGTGAACAGTTTTGTAGCATTTTTAAATGCTGGTTTACTAAGACAGTGATGCAAAAAGACATGCAGGTGAGCCAGAATTAACGCGACATGTTTAAACATTAAGCGTTTCCCTCAGAAAACCGTAATGTAGAAAGCGCTTATGGATTAAGACAGTGATATTTAATGTTCATATTTTGGGGCTCATCTGTTTTTCTGCACATATTATGATTTATTAGCAAGGTGTGTACAGAATGTGTCTTTTATTATCACTGTCTCGGTGCATTTGTTCCTATGAGAGGAAAATGCTTAACGTAAATAAACGTGTTGCGTTCACATTTTGAGCTTATATGCATATCTGCACATAGTATATGCTTTACAATTTTGTCTTCATCACTGTCTTGGTACATTAAGCCACTTTAAGTAGTTTAGAAACTCCCCTGTTCAAGTTCTGCTAATTCACAAGTGAGTCATACAAGGTAGCGTTAATTATTAAACCAACAAAATCAAATCTTTCAAAAACACACAGAAATGTGATTCTTTTATTGAGTGAAAGGCAGTGGGTTTAATCAGTGACATTAACATATTTACTATTCGGCGTCTTCTCAGCGACCTGCTTCCTTTGATGTGTTTACACACAGAAAAAAGGCGAAAAAAGCATACTGTTTTATCCAGTTTTCTCTCAGAACGATGATCTGAGTTACTATTGCAATTCTCGATGCAGCACGAATGACATACAATGGTGACATTTTTCACAATCACGACAAAAAAAAAATCAAATACTGCTCTACACTCAATCCACCTTTTTCTTGACGTAAAAATGGGCGCAGCCATTTGTAAATTTTATGGGTATAGCTTCCGGTCTCATCCGCGTCCAGCTATTTTTAGCTGTACAGAACAGTTCGTTTTGCTGCTTTATATTGAAAAGTAGTGTGTCTTATCATATTATTTTAATGTATTATCTTAATTATGAACACACTGGTTAGTAGTGCAAACAGTTTTACCGTTTACTGTACGTTGTTATTCTCCTCGTTATTTACCTATAGCGGCTAATGAACCGGAAGTCTCACCCATAGGCTTACTTCCGCGTTGAAGAAAAAGGTGGATAGCGGAAAGGCAGCACTATCCTGCAAATATGGCAGATAAACAAAGCAGTTTCCCAGAATTCTACGCAGCGTTACGTCACATTCTCATTCTCTATAGTTCCACCTATTCAGAATATGTTTCACTTAATTAGCACATTGCAAAATGGCGCACGTGGAAAAGAGTACATCAAAACGGAAATAAAAGTATAAAAATAACATGTATATAAAAAGAAAACACACTCCACAAATGAATCAATGTCTATAATGTTCCATACTTTTCAACCTAACATTTCACATGAAACGATATTTTTAACTTTTAGTGTGGAGCTACAACAAAAACGACTCGCCCACAGCAGTTCTCCATAGCTCTGCTGCAGACTCCTTGAACTCATTGGGCAATAGCGCCACCGGCGCAACCAATAGGAAGCGCGATGTCATTAATGCAGGATTTACTTAAAGAACCTAGGAACTGATATTTATATAACATTTATCTCATTACATGTATATAAATAAAATAATACTAATACATACATTTATGCCATGTCCATTTGCCAGCATTCACATATTAAAGATGTTAATAATATTTGCGTTGAAATATTTGACCGGAAAGATAGAAATGATGGTTATTTTCGTTTGTATTCCTATTCAACTGTAACTGTATGTTACTATGCTTACCAATGTTTATAGGAAGCACATTAATATAGAACGTGATTAAACTGACCTGGAACTACCTAGTACCTAACTAATTTAATCAATACCTGCCAGCCAATCAAAATTGAGTATTCAGACAGACCATGGCATAAATATATATATATATATATTTATATTTAGGCCATATATATATATATATATATATATATATATACACACATACAGTATTGTTCAAAATAATAGCAGTACAATGTGACTAACCAGAATAATCAAGGTTTTTAGTATATTTTTTATTGTTACGTGGCAAACAAGTTACCAGTAGGTGCAGTAGATTCTCAGAAAACAAACAAGACCCAGCATTCACGATATGCACGCTCTTAAGGCTGTGCAATTGGGCAATTAGTTGAAAGGGGTGTGTTCAGAAAAATAGCAGTGTCTGCCTTTGACTGTACAAACTCAAAACTATTATTTACAAACGTTTTTGTTTCTAGGATTTAGCAATCCTGTGAATCACTAAACTAATATTTAGTTGTATGACCACAGTTTTTTAAAACTGCTTCACATCTGTGTGGCATGGAGTCAACCAACTTGTGGCACCTCTCAGCTGTTATTCCACTCCATGATTCTTTAACAACATTCCACAATTCATTCACATTTCTTGGTTTTGCTTCAGAAACAGCATTTTTGATATCACCCCACAAGTTCTCGATTGGATTAAGGTCCGGAGATTGGGCTGGCCACTCCATAACATTAGTTTTGTTGGTTTGGAACCAAGACTTTGCTCGTTTACTAGTGTGTTTGGGGTCATTATCTTGTTGAAACAACCATTTCAAGGGCATGTCCTCTTCAGCATAGGGCACCATGACCTCTTCAAGTATTTTAACATATGCAAACTGATCCATGATCCCTGGTATGCGATAAATAGGCCCAACACCATAGTAGGAGAAACATGCCCATATCATGACGCTTGCACCACCATGCTTCACTGTCTTCACTGTGTACTGTGGCTTGAATTCAGAGTTTGGGGGTCGTCTCACAAACTGCCTGTGGCCCTTGGACCCAAAAAGAACAATTTTACTCTCATCAGTCCACAAAATGTTCCTCCATTTCTCTTTAGGCCAGTTGATGTGTTCTTTGGCAAATTGTAACCTCTTCTGCACATGCCTTTTTTTTAACAGAGGGACTTTGCGGGGGATTCTTGAAAATAGATTAGCTTCACACAGACGTCTTCTAACTGTCACAGTACTTACAGGTAACTCCAGACTGTCTTTGATCATCCTGGAGGTGATCATTGGCTGAGCCTTTGCCATTCTGGTTATTCTTCCATCCATTTTGATGGTTGTCTTCCGTTTTCTTCCACGTTTCTCTGGTTTTGCTCTCCATTTTAAGGCATTGGAGATCATTTTAGCTGAACAGCCTATAAGTTTTTGCACCTCTTTATAGGTTTTCCCCTCTCCAATCAACTTTTAATCAAAGTACGCTGTTCTTCTGAACAATGTCTTAAATGACCCATTTTCCTCAGGCTTTCAAATGCATGTTTAGCAAGTGCTGGCTTCATCCTTAAATAGGGGCCACCTGATTCACACCTGTTTCTTCACAAAATTGATGACCTCAGTGATTGAATGCCACACTGCTATTTTTTTTAACACACCCCTTTCAACTAATTCAACTAATTACCCAATTGCACAGCTTTAAGAGCGTCCATATCATGAATGCTGGGTCTTGTTTGTTTTCTGAGAATCTACTGCACCTACTGGTAACTTGTTTGCCACTTAGCAATAAAAAATATACTAAAAACCTTGATTATTCTGGTTAGTCACATTGTACTGCTATTATTTTGAACAATACTGTATGTGTTCTCTTATGCCAGATTCTTAAATTTAATCAATAAATTCAATCTGTTATGCCCTGTCCAGGGTAAAGGCGCAACATGGAAGAGTACAACAACACAAAGTTTTGAAAAAATGAACGAACAGTATTTTGATGAGAACAATGGTTTGACGATGCAAGTGGGGGAATATTGGCTATTAACAATCAAATTAAATCACAATCAGCAAAATCCATAGATGGATTTTGTATAAATTCTGTTAAGCTTAACTATAACTTTGTAATGTAGAAATATTAAATGATTGCAAAAATGAAATAAGCTACTTTCTTAAACATGAAACTACAACTGCCAGTAAGTGACTGTCTAAATGAGTGAGTTCAATCCTTAAATCAGCCGATTCGTTTTAAATGCTAATTCGTTTAACTCTGCAAACGACTGTACTTGTAGCCTGATTGAATAATTTACTGGTGCGTGTAACACTGAGGAACAAAATACTCTGCTGCTCAGAGATGCAGCGGTTCTGCTGTTTGTTCTATTTATAAAATGGAAATTTGTGCCTGAAAGTTACTCAGTAACTTGTTTGTTTGTACATTTGTGATTTGTGCAGATATTCAGAAAAAAACAGGATTCTTGTTTGTGTGATACACTAACTCCTATAGCAGGGATCCTCAAATCTGGCTCATGAGATCCACTTTCCTGCAGAGTTTAGCTCTAACCCTGATCAAACACACCTGAGCAGGCTAATCAATGTCTTCTGGATCATTAGAAAATCACACAAGGTGAGTTTGATCAGTTAAACTCTGCAGGAAATTAGATCTCGCGAGCCAGATTTGAGGATCCCTGTCCTATAGCATATATGTTATTAAAAACAGAAACTCATTAAATGGCTAGTTATATTTTTAACATCATTTTGATGACATTTCTGCCCCACTATGTGATGGGAGAGAGCGCTCAAAACTCTTCAGATCGCATAATGTAGTGAAACATTAATATAATACAGAATCATCCTCTGTACAGAAACGAGGCGAGAACATATGAGAATTTCTTTATCTTTCTAAATGTGTGCTCTTTGGAGCTAAAGCCTTAACGGAGCTGTTTAAAGTAGCCATGTGATCACAAATTAATCGGCGCAGATGCAATTCCTTATGTGTGATCTTCTATGTGAAATAATCATTAATGCTAGTTTATGCTGTTTGATTATGGCCTCAAAGTTCGTAGTTGGAAGCTGTTAGCCCCGGCTGACCCGTTTAGTCCTTGCGTCCGCAGTAGAAATGTGGCTAATAATTTCTGACTGATATTTAACTGAACAAATTAAACAAACGTATGTCCAGCCATCGTTGTTTAATTTTATGTTTGAACCTCAGTGGTGACAGCGAGGTCATGGACCCTTTACACAACCTGTGATGATGCCTTTCCAAAGTTATCAGCATCATAAAACTATTTTTTTTATACATTTTCATTTCAAGAAAAAACATGTAGTTTTAACACTGCACTTTGTGTTACCTTGGCATTAAATGACAGAAAACTAGTTAACGCTTCTGTGTGAGTGTTTCTAATACACCAGCCGAGGGAGTAATGTTAAATGACATTTTTCTCTGTTCTGACCAAAGCAGTCGATGTTGACTTTTTTTGTATGATTTTGAGATCCTTATTTTCACACTGAGGACAACTGAGGAGCTCATATGTAACTATTACAGAAGGTTCAGACGCTCACTGATTCTCAAAAAGGAAAAATCATGGATTAAGAGCCGGGGGTGAAAACTTTTCAGAATAAAACAGATCCGCGTCATGTTCAGTAGCGGCAGCTCTTAAAGGGATAGCAGCCAAAAAAAAAAACAACTAATAACCAGCTGCTGTGATGTCTGTTAATCAAAGATTAAAAGAAAAAAGTGGAAATCAATATCTTTTGTAGCTTTAAGGACTCATCTATTAATTTAGTGTTTGATAACTTGTATTCAATCTCTTTATATTTCCTACTTGTTGAAGGGCACAAATATGACATTTATTATAATGGGTTTGTGTGAAAATTGTTTTAAGTTCACTTGAATTCGAAGTTATTTTAAGTAGTCTAATAAATGTTAAAATTAATAGCTCTTGTAATGTTGAATGGCTAGTCAGTGGTTAAATATTAGGGGAAAAAACTATGAAGGTAAAACAGTAGCAAAGCTCCAGAGCTTGTTGATCTGAATGTGAGAACTTGTCATATTAACATTCGTATTTGTAAGTTGAAAAGCTGAATCTTTTGATTTGCACACAAGGACAATGATCATAACACCCGTCTTTTGATGTCGCAGTTGCAAATTAATAGCTACAAATGTGTAGAATGACATTCACATGAAGAAAATGACACACACAAATGTGTACGACATATTTACTTTTGCACTTTACTTCAGTTCAGTTTCACTGTACAACGTCAAGTCGGCACTTACAACCTCTCAGATCTGGCAGTACAACTTCAAATCCTGGCGCTTTGACTTTTGCTACTCCTTTTGCTGTATTCCTGTTGCGAAACTCACTTGTGCACTTGTAAATGCAGACGTGAGAGAGCAGAGCCAGGGGCGGGGCTGGGCTGGGGTGCGAATGAAGACATTTTATTGGTTGATGCCTGACCAATGAACAATGCCAGCAAGGCTTGCTGTGTAGAAGGAAATATGTTTTTTTTATGCATATGTATCAGTTATCTGTTAAACACTGCAAACTATTTTCACTGAATATTCTTAGCTTTTACAGGATTTTAAGACACTGCATTCATCTCGTCATTCAGGTATTATCTGGTAGACAATAATGCATATCCCACAGCATATTGCAGAGTAATATCGCAAACAGCATTAATCTGTTCTCATACTCCTTGACAGTCAAATGTAACCAAACACCTTAAGTGTAACTTTTAACCAATAAAATAACTGTACTACATTTTAGCTCAGTTCTGTTTAGTTAATTTGAAGAGATTTTGGTACTACTGTAAATAATATGCACAATAATTATGATCCATGAATGACCATTTAAAATATAACATTTTCTAAAATGCTTTTTATTTATATTACAATTAGCGTCGTATTTAGGGTTAACATATATAAAATGTTTTTAAATTCCAGTGCAAAGAGGCAAATTAGAGGCATTTGGTGGCCAGAAAGATAATATTCATATGTAATGCCATGGTTAACCACTAGATGCCCTTATGGTTGTTTAATAAATACATGTATTTAGCTCTACTAGTTGCTCAAAACAGTATTTCTGGTCATAACTACTTATTTTTTAGGTTTTGCTTTTTAATGTATATTTATATATTATCAAACACTCGATTTTTTTTTTTATTTTTTTTTTTTATAAGTTTGATTTTTTTTTTTTTTTTTTTTTTTTTTTTTTTTTTTGCATTTAAAATGTTGCATTTAAAAAGGTTCATTACTGACAAGAAATTTAACCCAATAAAGAAGTTTAAATTTATTTAAAAAAAAAAAAAACATAATAAATGCAACAGAGTTATGTCACAACTCTGGTACAGCGATATTACTCTGCAATATGCTGTGGGATATACAGTACATATGAAAGATGTTGCATTATTTTCCTACTAGTGTTGTCACGGTACCAAAATTTCAGTATTCGGTACCGATACCAGTGGAAATCCACGGTTCTCGGTACCAATTTCGGTACCACATGCTAATTAAAAAACATTTTTAATAATAAAAATCAAACAAAAATAAAATGTACAAAAATCAATGCCATTCTTTATACTTATTTAAATTGTGTTTCAAGTTTTTCCGCAATTAATAAAAGTATAAAAAACAGTAAACAAGTTTCACCCAAATTTAATTGGTCTTTTAAATAATGAAATTTAATTTTTTTTTTTTTTTTTTTGGTAAAGAGGAGGATAAAAGGGGATTTACTATTAAAATTAAAATATGGAAGAAATGATTATTTCTTTAAAAATAAATATTTATTAATTTTTTTTTAAACAGTAGTAATAGTATCATATACATTCTACTAAATAATAGTAATATATTTCTGGCACAATGTCTTTAAGAAACTTTTATTTTGACGGGTTGCCATGAATACCTTTCAATTTCTGTGTGTAGCTATGATATGAAGCTGGTTTTACTCAAATGAAACGGTAAAATGCCCGGGAAGTAACTCTCAGAGCAGTTCTGTAGACGTTGTTTATGTATTTATGTCCTCACTGAGACGGCAGATGCTGAAATCACCGCGAGCGTAACGCGCGCTTCAGCGTTTGTAAAAAAAAAAAAAAGCGTGCGTCTCTGCCATTCATTCATTCACACAGAGACTCGCAGAACATGCGGGATTCATATCTGAATCGACTTTTGCTTAATATTTACAGATACTAGTCCGTATCGTGATTTGATTTAAGTGCAATGACCTACTTTTGATTAATTCATCCAAACTTTGACAAATTCCGTGACATTCCGTGCCAAACTGTAACTTCCGTTTTCATAACTGGATTCTGAGATTCCGTCCGCGTTTTCTGCATCGCGGAAATCAAGAGCCGGGTTGACCGGGTACTCGGTACCACCGGTACTTAAAAAAAACTGGTACCGTGACGTTTTCATTTTTTTAGTACCGACTTGGTACCGAAGTACCGGGTCTTTTGACAACACTATTTCTTACCAGATAATACCTGAATGACAAGATGAATGCAGTGTCTTAAAAGCATGTAAAAGCAAAGGATATTCAATGAAAATAGTTTGCAGTGTTTTACAAATAACTGATACATATGCATTTTCTACACAGCGAGCTGCGATGACTGGCGTTGTTCATTGGTCAGGAATCGACCAATAAAATGTCTTCATTCGCACCCCAGCCCCGCCCCCGGCTCAGCATAGCACGGAGCATCAGACAAACTTCAGCAATGACTAATTGAAGGCATTTTAAGATTATTGTACTCCAAATGCTTGAAAAATAATTTAAAACTACTAGTAAGAAGACTGAATGACTTTTCACTTTTGACCAATGGGTGGCACCATTATCAAATTGATGTGGTGTGTTCTGTGTGAGGTGACTATGGCACACACAAAGTTGTGTGTCAAAATGCCAAAGCATTGCAGAGATACAGCCTTGTGACATTTTGGCATCATGCCACAAATTCGTTGCTGTGGTATGTGAAAATGGTTTTGTCTATCGACATGAAATCCATAACTTTTGGTCAGCATGGTCTGAAGATGATATGACTCAATTTTGGTAAAGATCGGACAAACGGTTTAGGAGGAGTTCGAAAAAGTAGGTTTTCGACATAAATCAAAATGGCGGACAGGAAGTTCGGCTTACTATGACATATTTGGTATGCATGTTGTCGGCATGACCCAAGGGATATTTTGAGACCAGTTTCATTACAATAGGCTAATGCAGTCAAAAGTTATTAGCATGGTTGGAAATTTCAATATTAATAATTAATCAATGGCTTATTACTCTTGACCAATAGTTGGCGCCATTACCAAACTTATGTAGCGTGGTCAGTGTGAGGTGATAATGTCACATACAAAATTTGGTGCGAATGTGTCAAAGTTTCGCTGAGATACAGCCTCAGATGCAGTTTGGCATCTTTCCAGCAAATTCATTGATGCGCCAAACGAAAACCGTGTAATATATCAACACAAAATCCATAACTTTTTGCCAGCACAGTCTGAAGATGATCTGACTCAATTTTAGTGAAAATCGGACAAACGTTTGAGGAGGAGTTAGAAAAAGTAGGTTTTTAACATAAATCAAAATGGTGGACAGGGAGTTCAGATTTCCTAAGCGAAAATTGGTATGTATGTTGTCGGCATGACCCAAGGGATATTTTGAGACCAGTTTCATTACAATAGGCTAATGCAATCAAAAGTTATTAGCATTTTTGGAAATTTCATAATTAAAGGTTAATGAATGGCTTATTA
Organism: Acrossocheilus fasciatus; assembly: GCA_036784905.1. Classification (NCBI taxonomy): domain Eukaryota; kingdom Metazoa; phylum Chordata; class Actinopteri; order Cypriniformes; family Cyprinidae; genus Acrossocheilus; species Acrossocheilus fasciatus. Next base: position 2,269,666 of record CM071959.1, on the reverse strand, counting down.
CTCTTGACCAATAGGTGGCGACGTTACCAAACTGACCTGGTATGTTCAGTGTGAGGTGACAATGTCACATACAAAATTTAGTGCGAATGTGTCAAAGTTACGTGGAGATACAGCCTCAGATGCAGTTTGGCATCTTTCCAGCAAATTCGTTGATGCACTAAACGAAAACCGTGTAATATATCGACACAATCCATAACTTTTTGCCAGCATGGTCTGAAGATGATCCGAGTCAAATTTCGTGAAAATCGGACTTAAGGTCTAGGAGGAGTTCGAAAAAGTAGGTTTTCAACATGAATCAAAATGGCGAACAGCAAGTTTAGCCAATTACTGCAAAATTGATATCGATGTTCTCGGCATGACCCAAGGAATCTATCAACATCAGTTTGATTACAATAGGCTAATGTAAGCAAAAGTTATTAGCATTTTTAGAAATTTCATTAGAACTTTTGACCAAAAGGTGGCGCTGTCCCCAAACTTTGAGTACCATCAGGGCATGGTGCCGAAGAACCACACTGAGTTTCGTAACGATACGTTAATGTGTTTGTAAAATATAGCATTTTACGACAAAATTCAACATGGCTGACTCCCAAAATGGCTGATATGGGAAAATCAGATATGGTTGGACTCGGCATGATGCACCGAATCTAAAGATTTTTAGCCTAACCATTCACAAGTTATAAGCAAAAATATGCATTTTTCATATATCCTGACCACTAGGTGGCACAGTGCCGAAACACTGCAGGTAGCCTCAGGTCATGCTTGTTATAACACACACCAAGTTTCGTCTCAATATGCCAAACCGTTGCAGAGATATAGCCTCAGATCCATTTTTGCATGCTTTTCGTAGAATTTATTCGTGCATTATTCGAGAACGCTTGGACTAATCGACTTGAATTCCATAACTTTTTACCTGCATGGTCTGTAGATGATCTGAGCCAATTTTGGTCAGAATCGGATGAACCGTCTAGGACGAGTTCGAAAAAGTAGGTTTCACAAACAATTGAATATAGCGAAAAAACTAAACCTTACGATTTTTGAATTTTGGACTGGATTCGACTCGGCTTGAGCCAAGGATTCAGAGGGAAAAGGAAGTTTCATTTTCTGGCTTACGGTTCAAAAGTTATTAGCATTTCAAAAGTGAAACTTTGGACATGTGGTGGCTCTAGAGAGTTTGAGATAGAGACTCCAAATTTGCTGTGGTTACTATTGACACTGTCCTCTATCAGTGTGCCAAATTTTACAACTTTCCCGCAAGCGGTTCTATGGGCTGCCATAGACTTCGAGCGGAAGAAAAAAAGACAGCTAACAATAACAATAGGTGCCTCCGCACCTTCGGTGCTTGGCCCCTAATGACAAGTTCTCACATTCAAATCAGCAACCTCTCGAGTTTAACTACTGATTTACCTTCAGGAAAAACAATCAGCAGTATTGGTATCAGTGATACTGGCCTTCAGTCATAAAAAATATGCCATTATAAAAATATACTGTTGTTCCTACATTAATTTGAAGATAGAATGTGAAATTATTGCATTGTAAAAGTGTTTTTTTTTTTAAACTTTAATGTTAGGTGGGATTAATCACGATTAATCGTGATATACTGCGCGCCACCGCATTTGTGTGTGCACTTGAAGAGTGCATGCTACAAGCACAGTATAATGTCTGACAGACAGGATAGTTTTTTTTTTGTTGTTTTTTTTTCCTGAGGTGAGACTTTTTATTTCTTGTTACGAAAATAACGATAGAATGACACTGACATCAAGCCTGAAAACATCTCATCTGACCGAAGATACTGAATCTGATCAAAATAAAAGTTTTGCATCATATAAACATTTAGAAGTACAATTTTGCTGTTGTTTCTTTGACTGTACACTCCACAACCTACTCGAAATGTTTTTTTTTGTTTCTTCTTGTTTTTATTGTTTGTAGACTCTCAAACTGCAGTATCACTGAAGAAGGTTATAAAGCTCTGTCTTCAGCTCTGAGATCAAACCCTTCACACCTGATAGAGCTGGATCTCACAGGGAATGATCCTGGACCATCAGGAGTGAAGCAGCTCAGTGATTTACTACAGGATCCAAACTGTCAACTGAAGACACTGAGGTGAGTGATATTTAAAATAATGCTGTCTGACAGTCTTAAACATGTTTTAGCTGAAAGAGAATTGAACTGTCAAAGACATTTATAAAAGCATAAAAATTATTGAAAGCCCATTTACAAATTTGTGAAAAAATGTATAGCAGGTAATCTCAGTGTATTTCCATTTTCTGCAGGTTTTTGGGTCCTGCTGCAGATGAAGCCTGTCAGTATGTGACTGGAATTGTGGGTAAAAACCCATTACTCCTGAGAGAGCTGAATCTGAGTGAACATGATCTAGGAGACACACGAGTGAATCAGATCTCTGCTCTACTGCAGGATAAACACTGTCAACTCAACACACTGATGTGAGTATCAGGGGCGGTTTCTTAATTAGGGTAACGGGGCGACACACCACCAAAGTGTGAAAGAGAGGAATTTTTTCTGTCACATTCAACCACAGCTGTCACTGTTTTAGGCTGTTTGTTCTGCCTCTGGATATATAGTCCAATCAGCATCAAGTCACAATATGGAGTACCGCCCTTTTTGGGCGATTTCACTCTGGCCGAGAATCGCCTCAATTGTTCTCATAGACTTCTATACAATTTTTTTTGTTTTTTGTTTTTAACTGCAGGCACTGAAATGCAATCTCTATGAGTTCCGGGAAGGCTAGCAATAACATGCTTTCATCATCATACGTAACCTTAACTTATGCAGAGATTGGTGGAAACAAACATACCTCCAAGTAATATAAAGTCAGGACTAGTCTGTATAGGCTCAATAAAGCAAGCCAGTATTTTACCAGTAAAGTTTTGATGGATGACAGTTTTATTGAAGGTAAAGACGATTACAGTGTCATACATTATTATACATTATTACAGGAGTCATACATTATTATACATGTAGCATCTGGACCAATCAGACACAATTTTTCATTTGATTTAACAAATGAAACTAGTTATTAGATTAACAAATAATCACAGACCCCTCACCCAATACACATTCTTGGGTGTCCCTATGTCTGCAGACGCCTCCAGACCACCCCCGGTGCCATGGCAACCCATCAGATAACACTAGTTTTATTGCTCAAAGGAATGCAAATGGTCGAGCAACACTCACTTCGTATCCACTTTAGGAAAAAGACATTATGCCATAAAATGGACTCTTCTCTAATTAATTTATAGAAAAACCTTTCTTTGAATGAGCACACACATCATTAAGTCATTGTGTATATTATTACTGTTTTTGTGTATTTTATACTGTTTATGCATGCTTATAATAGATCAATAGTTAATATCACTCTGACTGTAACATGTTTGGTCTCTATCAATCCGTCTTCGGATGATCTAACTGAGAGTGAATATTACATGTTGATTCCTATGCAACATATCAGTGTCCTAAGAATCTTTAATAGTTTGTATAATAACTTTCAATCCAACCCCTTTTGCAAATTACCATGCTCTCAGACAAAGGGCCATAAACCCCCCAGTATTTCCAAACTCCCGCTTGGAAATTCAGCCTTTCTCATTGGTCAAGCCCATCCTGAGAGGTGTGACTCTTTGCAGACTTTAAAGAGTTCACGCACAGTTCCCTCTTGCGCACTCTCTTCTGCTAAAAATCCCGGACTGCTGCCCGTGTGGAGAGCCTGAGCCCGTGCCGGCGTGCCCGGTGGGCTCCAACATATCTCAGTTTTGCGGTTCTGTTAGATCCTAGAAGGATGTGAGCTAGAACTCTTCTGAGACTAAGTTTTGTGCCAGGCTTTGCGGACTTGACTTTCCATTCAACCAAAGCTCAGCGGACCTCAGAACGAGAATAACCTCTTTGGAATTCATTAGTCTTCAACCCGGAAGAACGTGATCGTGAGTCCAAGACCTGAAACCATCAAGACTTTCCATCCGAGACTGCATTCCAGACACACATCAACAATCATGGAAGTGCAAGTATGGTACATCTAACTAAACGAAGCAGAGGTTTAGTATAAGCTATAGACCCCGTTATGAACGGCACTGATGGTTTTACTCGGGTGGTTAACCGACTCTTTTCATAACTGCATTCTGTTTTCTCCAATGGTTTCATTCATCCACTTTAGCTCCCCTTTTGTATATACGCGTGAGTGTATGTATGTATGTTTGTTTGTTTGTTTGTTTGTTTGTTTAGATTAGTTATGTGTGTTAGCGTTTAGTTAATAAAAGTTGTGTGCACAAATAACATGAGTTTCTGGTTCTGCCTTGCAAATTAATGTCCCTTTACGATTTTGACCCTTGCTACACGCTCTAATGCATTAATACTTAAAGTATTTTCTGTGACCACAAAAATATCCTTTCTTAGAGTTGATATGAACTTGCACTGAATGGTCGCTGGACGACCAGATCAGTCGATGGCAATTTAATTCTGCTACAGTTATCACTGTCAGCCAATATAAATAATTGTAATTAATCATAATTAATTGTAATTATTTATATAAAATTCCCTTTTAAGCTAATTTGCTACATACACGCGCAAATCCGTTATTATAAGTGTGCAAATAAGCAAACTGTGAATGTGTGCTCTCTGATAGCTTTTTTGCACAAGCACATTTCAGTGTAGTCGCATA